>OY744518.1:77893636-77898636 GCA_963556195.1 Sepiola atlantica | reverse complement strand
AGCGATAAGAAGTTATCTATCAACGGGTCATTAATGTCCAACTGTTAGATGACCTTTGGCCAGAGGTAACGGATCGTGTTTTAGAGTAGGGGGTTTCGGTTGATTAGGGTGGAAGGGAAACTGCGCTGGAATACGAAACTAATGTTAGTTAAAAAAAGATAACTCTGCGGCTTTTTTGGTGTGTGTGTGAATGGTACTTAAGGGAATATGTATGTAGAAGGTACTTATATACAAGGCCGGAGCGTACTACCCCCATGACCCCTGACCGGAGTATGAGCTGGATTGGGAGGCCCTATTTTATCAACCTTTGCTGTTTTCTACCTACGTTTCGTTGTCAATTCTAAAGTATAATCACTGGTAAAACTACAACCTCCGTTGAGAAGGCCTGCTCAATCGAAAATGACGTCATACACTTTGGTACAAGCAAGACATACTGAAAAACGAAGCTGTTGATACTGAATGATAGCTTTTTAAAAAAATTTACAAAACTGTAAAAATGGCATTTAGAAAAGAAAGGAACACAGTCCGATTTATACTGAAACCGAACTTTATTCAATAATAACTGGCTTTGCAAGCTCGCAATCGCTTTGCAACGTTCGCTACTTGAAAACAACATTTTAAATAATAAACATTGTATCAATAATTGTCTTGTAAACACAAGACTAAAACTTTCGCATTCATTCGTATAAATAAATAAACATTAACATTTTGGTAATTTTGAGAGAAAGAACAAGAAGGCGATCAAGCAGACGAGCAAGCCGGCGAGTAATCAAGCGAGCGAGTATTTATTTACCTCCTCTCACAGGAGGTTAGGCACAAGGCCAGTTTTATCTTACTCCCACAAGGTAAGATGTGACCCAAGATCGGTTCGGGAAAGTGGGGCTTGAAAAGTCAGCGCCCGATAGGTGAGCACTCTGGCCATTAAAAATTGCCTGGGCAGCCCCGTCGGCATTCCCCGGTAGGATCGCCTCAGGCAGTAAGCAATAAACTTACTCCTCCCCTAAAGAGGGGAGGCAAAGCCTGAGAGGGTGGACCTCCTAGAACTGCACAGGACAAACCCACAGACAGGTGGAATGAAGCCCCGAAGGACAAGACGACACCGGTCTATAGGGTGTAGTATCCATCAAGCGAGCGAGTAAGCCACCGTCTCCCTTCTTTTTCTCTTCTCGCTTATACCTCATGGCGAGCGATGTTAGTTTAATTTAAGATTAGCTTTTCTAATTCATCCGCTTATTTTAATCACTTCAATTAACTACTGTTAATATCGAGAAAACTATTCCATATATATAGGATGAATAGAACTATTAAATTGCAACTGAATAACATGAAATATCAATTTATTATAAGCTGTGCAAAAATAGTTACGCAAGTGAGACATACAAATAGCTGTGTTTGGTCTTTTGCTTGTTACTATGTACATACAGTATTTCAAAAGACTATTATGTATTATTGATTAAAATTAGAGTAACCCGTTTTGGTGGTAATATGAGTGGGAGTGATGAAAACACTTTCGCATTTATTGATTTGAATTTTTAAAAAATGTATTCAAAGTGAATAGTTAAATTGTGTTGTTGCTGCGTTGAAGTAAATAAACATCACTTTGTTTCATGGATTTTAAAGATTAAAATTCGTTTGTTATTTTGATTGTGAACAATCTGAAAACAATTTGCTTTACATCTTTATTAAACATTTTAAAAACATGCAAAGTCAAGCAATGGAGATTATAATTTTTTAAAGTTACTATATCAACATATTTGTTGTGTAGAAAATATTGTTGGTAACGATGTATGGAATTACGTGTGTTCGTATTTACTTGCCTCCCCACGAGGGCAGAGTTAGACACAACGTCGCTTTTTAATCTATTGCCTAACTTTTCGGCATATCTCGCTTTCCCCCAAAGTTTATGACGTCATTTTCTGATCGAACCGGACTTCTTAACGAAGGTTGTGGGTAAAATGAATATTCTGCAACTGGGGTCTAGCTTGGTTCTAGGGGCCGACCGTTGTGTTTTAATGAGGTATGGCTCGGTTCTAGGAGGCTACCCTCTCAGGTATTTCCATTTCCTTCGAAGAGGTGGGTGGGGTGGGGGTTCGTTTATTGCCAATCATTTAAGGTGCCCCCTATCGGGAAATGCCAAAATATCGGTTATCGGCTATTTTATAATCTTTCAAAGTGTCGTCTCGGAACAGCTAGATTCACCCAGCCCTCCACGTTTAAACTGACTTCATGTCAAACCTTGCAGCAGTGGGAAACAGGTAAATACTTACTATCAGAGCCCCGTGTAGATTCCACGGTTGCTTATCTACCCTCTTCTCTTCTTATTGTAAAAATACTAAACAATTACCATATTCACCCGGCGTTGCTCGCGTGGAGATAAATTGCTGACCGGAAATTATTTCAAATATAGTCATGTTTACAATTTTTGTTTTGAAAGAAAAGTTAAAAATAACATGTGAAAACTGTGGTGTTTTCTAAACGAAAAACAAACACTACTTGTTTTCTAAACGAAAAGCAAACACTACTTGTTTTCTAAACGAAAAGCAAACACTACTTGTTTTCTAAACGAAAAACAAACACTACTTGTTTTCTAAACGAAAAGCAAACACTACTTGTTTTCTAAACGAAAAGCAAACACTACTTGTTTTCTAAACGAAAAGCAAACACTACTTGTTTTCTAAACGAAAAACAAACACTACTTGTTTTCTAAACGAAAAGCAAACACTACTTGTTTTCTAAACGAAAAGCAAACACTACTTGTTTTCTAAACGAAAAGCAAACACTACTTGTTTTCTAAACGAAAAGCAAACACTACTTGTTTTCTAAACGAAAAGCAAACACTACTTGTCAACGCTGCGTTGCTGTAAAACGACAAATGACTTCAACAAATGGAAATTAATTAATTATTATTTAATTATTTGACTGGCCGCAAATCTTTGTAAGGATATCGCCAACTGCCATTGGCTTTAAGGAATATCTCATTGGGTAAAACTAATTCGAGCTCGCGGCACTTGCCAATGTTTACATTGAAATATCATTTACATGCAGTCAGTGTCGTATGATAGTGAAGGGGTAGAGGCGTTGACTGTCAGCTCGACGGTTAAGTTTCAATCCAGGCTTGAGACACTAACTGGTCTAGCCGCATTGAAGAGCTGTGACACAGCGAAACAGTCTGTATGTGGATGACTATATATAAGTAGTTAATATTTGCTGTTATTCATTTATGATTTTATTTTTTTATTTTTCATGTGTATCTGCAATAGTTTCATCGATATTAATAGTAATTAATTGAACTACCTTAATTAAATAAATGAATAAATTACGTAACACTTTCTTAAAATATCAAAGGAGATATTTTAGATGAAACAGATATGTCTTAGATAGCTGGATAGATATACAGATGAGGCTTAAAAGTTCACAGAGACGGGGAGGTGACCCCTATCTCTCTCTCTCTCTCTCTCTCTCTCTCTCTCTCTCTCTATATATATATATATATATATATATATATATATATATATATATCTGGGGGTTCGGTGGACTCTTTTAAAAACAATAAAAATTTAGCGTCATCATCATTACCTCTCCCCCCTCTCTCTCTCTCTCTCTCTCTCTCTCTCTCTCTCTCTCTCTCTCTCTCTCTCTCTCTCTCTCGCTAGATTTTTTTGGTCCCCCGATTTATAAAATCGGGGGATTTATGTTTTGAGGCATGTCCGCCCGTCCGTCCGTCCAGATTATTCTCCGCAACCATCAATTGAATTTCTCTGAAATTTTGCATGAAGTTGTAACTTTGGTCAGGTTAGAAAGTGACATTCTCCGATTTTTAAAAAAAAATCTGGTTAGCCCCCCCCCCCCGGGGGTCAAAAGGCCTCGAAATGCCAAAAAATGACATTTTTTGCCCCATAACTTTTCATCCATCCATTCAATTTCTTTGAAACTTGGCCAAAATGTAGAGGCAATTGTTCTGGATATGAAATGAGCATCCTTGACCTCAGAAAAATTCTGGTTCGCGCCCCCAGGGGGTCAAAGGGTGGGGGATGGTAAAAAATGTCCCAAATTGCCCAAATTTATTGCATTTTACACTCGCCACATCGAGTCACATACAGAGGGGGACCACGCACGCGCAGCCCTTCGTTCATTTATTTTTGTGACTTGAAGATGATTCGATAAAGAATCGATGAACATCGATAATATTTTGGATATTATGAAAATAGGCAGAAACAATTATTTGTAAGGAAAGTGTTTTTGAAGGAAATATGATATGTTTCTCTGAATGACTATTGAGTTACAACATAAACATTTCTGTTAACTCAAAGACATTTATATATAATATTTATATATGTATCCGGTGTTTTTTTGTAATGTCATAATTTTTCGCTACTCAACAACAGCCGTTAATTCTTGGCCTTTTGGCTAAGATCAAAGTGTAGTATCTGTTCCGATGGATACTACACCCCATAGACTTGTATTGACTTGGTCTTCGGGGTTTGATTTACGCGGGTCTATGGGTATGTCCTGTGCAGTTCTAGGAGGTCTACCCTTCCAGGCTTTGCCTCCCCTCTTTGGGGAGGAGTAAGTTTATTGCTTACTGCCTGAGGCGTCCTACTGGGGAATGCCGACGGGGCTGCCCAGGCAATTTTTAATGGCCAGAGTGCTCACCTCTCGGGCGCTGGCTTTTCAATTCCCACTTTCTCGACCCGACCTTGGGTCACATCTTACCTTGTGGGAGTAAGATAACACTGGCCTTGTGCCTAACTCCTGGAGAGGAGTAAATAAAAACTCAACAACATATACTGAAACCCTCTGACGATTGACCAAATTGAACTAATTGAAAAAAATAAACTCATCCGAATATTGCGATGAACCGTGCGTAAGAGATATGAATGAATATTAAATTTGAATAAATTACTTTTGTGTGTAAAATGAGAGATGTAGAAAAAACTCATCGAAGTACAAAAATAAAAAAGTTGTTAAAACCAAACAAAATTATGGTTTTGGATTAATTC
>OY744518.1:77873636-77888636 GCA_963556195.1 Sepiola atlantica | reverse complement strand
TTGCGTGAAAGGGGATAACGTACGAACATGACGTATTATAGATGATGATGATGATGATGATGATGATGATGATGATGATGATGATGATGATGATGATGATGATGATGATGATGATGGCGGCCGTGAAGTGTCGAGAAAGATGGAAAGACTTCTGCTTTATTTTGGGTTTACGATCTGAAAGTGAGCTGACGTCTTTTTCGAGGTCCATTTTTTCCCTACGGGTTAGGGATGGAAACTACAGTCCCATTAGATGTGCATTGCTTTAAACGCTAGAAGCAAATGATGTCTTATTAATTACTTTTAAATACGTCCCATTATCAGAGCTACTAGAATAAATAACAAAAGAAGTCGAGCGGCGAACTATCCACAGAGCAATTTGCGACGTGTCAACTAAACAGGATTCCGGACAGACCACCAATCAGATATGTTTGTTGCCGTCTGGGTTCGAACAGCAGCCGATCGTATTACAATGAAGGTCATGATCACAAGTAGCTAACAACCGATAACCTGCCTATCAACTACGTGGAAAATCTTAGCGACGCAATTTAATAGACTTCTCTCTAAGGAACATGAAGAATACCGAAAAGCTACAAGAGATAATTTAATGGTCCTTGCAATGATTCTTCTTCATACACTTGAAATGTTAAATCAATCGCTCAATTACTAAAGAGTTTACGGACGTTTTTCATAGGTTTTATTGGGGGGGGGGGCACCTTGTATGAATATATCCAGCGGAAATTCCATAGTTTATCTTAACAATATTTGTCTTGAAATGAAGAATGTCGCCAGGGTTAATAATATTTTTTAAAAAATTATTTATTCTCCCCTAAAAATAATTGTCATTGACAGCTAAATATCCCTATCCTTATACAGTTAGGTATGTTTATATATTTGTATGTAAAGGATTAACTCCTAAACTAATTTACTGATCATTATGAATTTTGGAACGCATGTCTTAGGCGTAAAAGATCCAAGTGTGGGCTTTATTTTATTTCGTTTTATTTAGTTTTATGCAAAGGAAGCAAAAAAGGATTTTTGTGAAATATTAACAATACGTTAAACCATCAAATAATATTCCCAAAATTTCAGGTTTTTTTTGTTGTTTTTTTATGATTTTTTCGGGGGGGGGGGGAACTAACTTCCTATTTCAAAATTCAAATATATCATGTTCCCTGAATTTTAATTCCTGCTTAAGCCTTACATTTTAGACATTTTAGAATCAAAATAATGTAATTGATTTTGATCAAAATTATAATAATTAGCCATAATGTTTAGTATCATTACATCTTGATTTCAATCTTCGTAAGTGGACATAAAAGTGGTGCAAACTGTTTTGTTCGAGCAATTAATTTTTCCAATCCTGGGACAGGTATTCTTCTAGTGTCTATTTCCTTGTGATAAAACTAAGTTAAAATATTTGAACTCGACTTTCTTTAACACACACACACACACATACACTCACGCACACATTGAATTACCTACTAGACACCATCCCTGAGTGTCTTCGGTCTCTTTGTACAAGGGTTTGTCAGGATAACCTGACATGAGGATACTTCCCTACAAGTAAACCCTGACCAAATATTCAAAATAACATAGTATTCGAAGCCCAAATAAGATCCCCTCGACACGGCTATACACTGGCTCATACGAGGAATGGTGCATTTTTCCCAAGTAATGTTACCTCAAGACTAGATGAATTCTTGTCCTGGAATCCGGTACGACCAAGAGACCACAATAAAGATGAACTATAACATAGTTCACATGTCAATTGGAGAAGAAAATTAACATTCTTAACTTCTTTACTAACTCAATGTTTGACAGGTAAACATTAGTTTATTACAGAATATACCTTGCATTGAACAATCGAAGTTTGAAATGAATCTGGACTTTCGTACATGTTTATCACTCTTATTTCTTCTATCTTTATAATTGCTCTATCTCGTATATTGATCTTAAACCATTTCACTATAGGTTCTATCTACTAAAAGTTTACTTCTAGTTTATATTTGATTCTCTCTCTCTCTCTCCCTATATATATATATATATATATATATATATATATATATATAGTCTAAAGAAGTCTCTCTCTATATATATAGTCTAAAGAAGCTTTGAGTCATATATATATATATATATATATATATATATATATATATATATATATATATATATATATATATATATATATATAAATGAATAAATGCGAAAGTTTATTTGTAAGGATATCGCCAACTGCCATTAGCTTTAAGGAATAACTCATTGGGTAAAACTAATTCAAGATCCAGGCACTTGACAATGTTTACATTGAGATATCACTTACATTCAGTCAGTGTCAGCTCGACGGTTAAGTTTCAATCCAGGCTTGAGGCACTAACTGGTCTAGCCGCACTGAAGAGCTGTGATACAGCGAAACAGTCTGTATGTGGATGACTATATATATATATATATATATATAGTCATCCACACACACACATATATATATATATTTATTTTGGTACAGAAAAATTAGTGCAACATTTGTACCGTCGGTTTCAAGCATGGAAAGTCTTAGCCATCCGGCTCTCTTCAGCTTCTGTTGTCATCTGTTTCGGAAATGTGAAGTCACGTAACACTCTCGTTGGGACGCGTTATTTGCTCAGCGTGTTGTGTATGATTGTTTGAATTTAAATTTAGTGTAAGGAAACGGTTGAGATTTAAAACCAAAGGAGATTTGGGGAGATATGAATATAAAATTAAAGAGAATAAAAATAAAATAAGAATAAAATAAAAAATAAAAATTAAATTAAAAATAAAATAAAATTTAAAAATAAAATTTAAAAATAAAAATAAAAATAAAAAATAAAAAATAAAAAATAAAAAAGTTTCTATGTAATTCCCGTGAGCCAATTTTATGAATTTGTATTATTGGACGTTACTGTTTTGGGGTTAGATTATATATATATATGTATGTAACTTCAAAACAAATAGTACTTCATGCACAGAGTGAGAATATAGTTGGGATGACGAGTAGTTCAGAAAAAAGTGTTTCTATTCTTGCCTGACACAATGGTCTAAACCGGATTGACAAATGGAAATTTAACATGTTTTTAGTTCTGCTTTAACAGAAAGAAAGAAGGGCCCAAGTGGGGAGAGAGAGTATGAGTGTGTGTGCGTGTGTGTGTGTGTG
Source organism: Sepiola atlantica (assembly GCA_963556195.1). Lineage (NCBI taxonomy): Eukaryota > Metazoa > Mollusca > Cephalopoda > Sepiida > Sepiolidae > Sepiola > Sepiola atlantica. Next base: position 77,885,470 of record OY744518.1, on the reverse strand, counting down.
TGTGTGTGTGTGTGTGTGCGTGTGTTAGAGAGAGAGAGAGAGAAAGGGGGGGCATGCTACGTATCTCAGTGTCTGGAGAAACAGCTTCAGGTCTTTTCTTTTATCGAAATTAAAGAGTTGACCTAGAAATATTCCAATGGAAATATCCTACAATATCACTCCCAAGATCCTAAGTGCCCGTAATGGTATTTTATAGGACATGATAACGATTCGAAACAGCCTGATGGGCAAGGTTCCACGTATTAAGGCCCACTGACGGACCCCAATTATATCGAGAACACGTGAAAAAGGCTTTCAAAGATAATATCCGCCAGAGTACACCAGCTCCGATATAAAATGCTTTCAGTAATAATTGGGTGGGATCTTTTCAGGAAGTTCTAGGACCAAAAATAAAATTAAACTAAACACTGATAGAAAACCGATTCTTAGAATACGAGAAACATTAGCATTTCCAACCACCTTCCCGTTCTCAGGCAACATAAATTGGAATAAGGACTAAGAAGATACTGCCAAGTCTGCTGAAAATAAGGTAGTCTCCCTTTAGCTGACTAGAAAAATTATCATCCTTGCTAGTATCCTCTATCTCTATAAGCCACCATTCACCCATACATGGAGTAGTCTCTCTTTCTGTCTGTCTGTCTGTCTGTCTGTCTGTCTGTCTGTCTGTCTCTCTCTCTCTTTCTCTCTCTCTTGGACAGGGTGCAAAAGAGTCTCTAACCTAATAGGCCTCGTACTGTCTACCGAGCTCTAGCCTCTGTCCCATCGCTGCAATGTTGCATCATTGTGCTTGTTTTACAAATGCCCTCATGGTATGTGCTCCGACAAACTTACTGTACTTGTACCCCCCCCCCCCTCAACGTAAAAACCCTCGGCCAACCCGACTAGCACTAACCCCCCCCCCTCAATTGTAAAGGTCTCCAAATTCCGGAAAAACCATTTACAACCATCTACAATAGCTTATTTTCGCGGACCGCCTGCCTTTGGAATTCCATCCTTGTTCCCTGTCTCCCCGACTGGACCAACATGCAGAAATTTAAATGTAATGTAGACAAACATCTTGCCGCATAACTCCCCACTTAGGATGGCCCCTATAAAGCTGGCCCCTAATTCACAGTAGTTCTTTACCTCTCAATGACAATGTGCTTTGTTTCGGGTGAATAAACGTCTCAGTAAAGGCACTACTGCGACGATTAGTGGCCAGATTTAGGGGGGGGGGCATCCTAAGTAGGGAGTTGTGCAGTCTATACAGCATAATCACGTTGACACACCGACGTTAAGCAACGTGGAGCCTGACCAGTACCAGATGGGTGACCATTTGAGAATGCTAGGCGATGTATGTCATCTTCCCATGTATACATGCGGCTGGGGACCGCTTGTGAATTTGATATTCCATGTAAACTTCCTCCTTTGTGTTAGTATATACAGCATAATCACGTTGAAACATTGGTTCTCGTTAGATCACCGAAGTTAAGCAACGTTGAGCCTGGTCAGTACCAGATGAGTGACCATTTGGGAATACCAGGCGCTGTATGTAGGAGGACGTCGACACTTTCCTGCAAGAACTGCATAAACCTAACGTCGCCATCTCCCCATAACTGTGATATACTTTCGACTGGAGACCGCTTCTCAATTTGATACTCCGTTCGAAGGAAGCCGGTTCAAACTGCTCAGTGTGAATGCCGTACCAGGTACAGTGGCAATGTGTCTTGTTTCGGGTGAATAAAAGTATCAATAAAAGAAAAGAATATTTGAAGAAAAGAGATAAACATGTTTAACGAACGCGATACATTTTTGCATGTAGAAATGTACAATTTAATAAAGTTATTTTTGTGTGACTAAATTGTTTGTTATGAACGTAATAGCAAGTTCGCAGAAGAAAGAAACGAGTTATAAATGTATGTATGTATATGTGTGTTTCCTGTCAGTGCGGTATGCGTATGACAGTGTGAGAGGATAATACATTGTGTGTGTTGCCCTTGACAGTGTGAGTGTGCGTGTGACAGTATGTGCGAGTCACTTTAGTAGACATTGTGTGTGCTGCTTTTGTCATTGTGTGTATGCGTGACAGAGTGTGTGCGTTACGTTAGTGGGCATTGTGTGCATGCATATGACAGTGTGTGAGAGAGTTGGCTTCCCCCAAGTCTCAAAAGGCGGGCGAGTGTAACATCATGTGTTGAAAAACTGTCCTGTTTTGGTCCAACTAGTTGAATGCTGAAAATTCTGATCATATAATGGTTAGCGATCGGTTCCAAACGACTGATTTTTTTTTTTACTTTGAATGTATAAAGTGATTTCTAAGCGCGCAAGATGATTGTGATGCACGGAGGTAAGTGTAAACCTGATCACATGAACTCTATTTTTTTTTTTTTTGTAAATATTTTGTTTGGAGTCGGTTTGGTCGAAAAATGTAATTTATTTTTTCAGACATCATTTTTTAGCGTTGCTTGTGTATTTTCGCCCACGCTGTTGCTCAATTTATAGGATTTCGATACATGTCAATCCTATAAACTTATTTATTTTCTTATTAAAATACGCTGTTTGAATATCCGTTCATAATATAAGGAGACCTAAAACAAACGGTGACCCTCCACCAACATCCCATTCATGGAATTGTGAATAAAATTCACAATCCTTTCTGCACTCAAATCATATTTAGTACAAATAAATTTCACTCTATACCCGACATGTCTACAAGTGTGTAACTGTCTCTTCATTCCATGTGGTGAACCCGTTTTAATTTTCTACATACGTTTAATGATTTTTATATCTTATTTCAAAATAAAATGTCAATATCTGTTTCAAACCCAGTAAAAATCCAACGTGGCTATCGACTTTTATTGTTCAACATCGAGATCTTACAGCTAACAACCGAGAAATAAAAAAATAAAAAATACAACTGTTACAAAATGCATTTAAATTTAATTTTCGATCGACTTGTTTACTTTTAACGCTCTGAAACTGTTTTACTTCTTTTTTGTTTGAAAATAAGTTGCAGGATCTCGAAGCTCTGAATTATTGCAAAAAAATGTATAAACAGTTTCAGCACGTTAAAAGATGACAGGTCGGTATATAATTAAATTCTACCGCGTTTGGTATTAGTTGTTGTCGTTTTATTTATAATGTCTCGATTGTTAATTATACTGCAAGATTACCGTCACTCTATTCTTGATTTGACCACCAGTGTACCAGCGTTCCTTCATATTATGTACTGAGCCTGTTTTCGAGTCATCCCCTGTGTTTTGCCAGCGCTTAACTTGCTCTCAACAGATTTAGCGTTTCTTTACAATAACAACGCGATGATAAAAATCACCGTATTATGTTTTAATAGGCAAATCTTTTAAATGAATAAATACGAAAGTGTTTTCCATTTATCATTCCTATGTTAACATCAAAACGGGTTACTGTTATTTAAATAAATAATACAACAAGCTATTTTGAAATACTGTATATATAGCACATACGACTGATCCAAAGACCGTTATTTGATTGCCTCGTTTGCTTAAGTATTTTTAAACAGTCTATAATAATTTATGTTTTATGCTATTCATTTGTAGTTTTATTGTCTTATTTTGTTTATATATATGCAATAGTTTCGTCGATGTTGACAACAATTAATTAAAGTGATTTAATAATAAAAAGGATAAATTACAAAAAACATTTCTAATGGTCTTACTTAAAAGATAAATGAATTTATATAAAAAAAGATTTAAGAGTTCATAGAGAGATGAGGGTTACCTCGCTCCTTCTCCTTCCCCTCTCTTTCAGTCCATCCCCCTCTCTTTCTAGCAACAACAAATTTACTTTTTTATTGTTTGAAAAAGAGCTCCCTCCCCAACACACATAATCGCTCAGGCGAATTGACTTCTTCTTTCTTTTAATTTCTTTACGGTCTTATCTAAAAGATAAACACATTTGTATCAAAATAATGTTCGTATTCATCAATTTATATGAATAAATGCAAAAGTGTTCGTGTTTACGAAAAGATCATGACTGACATGTTCATTATTTAACATTTTGATTTAAATTAGTGAATTTTGCGAAGCGATAGCAAGCTGGCAAAGTAGTTATATAAACTAAGATCTTCATATTAAAAATAATACGGTAATTGTCATCATGGTGTTATGATTGTAAGCAAAAATACAGACAAAGATATAGGGTGACCCCTGCCCCCCCCCCAAAAAAAAAATACACAATCCATTCTGCAATCCAACCATATTTAGTACAAGTAAACATCACTCTATTCCTAACTTGTCCACCAAGTTTCAGTTAGGAATGTCCAACTGTCTTTGTTTTTATCGCCGTTCAATTATAAGCAACCTGGGTACGATGTGAAAAATTGTCAATCACTTCGACACCGTCCTTTCTTATTACTGCCATTATTTTTGGCTGTGACGGTCTGGTTAGGGTTAGGGTTAGGGTTAGGGTTAGGGTTAGGGTTTGGGTTAGGGTTAGGGGTTAGGGTTATGGTCTGGTTCAGTTCGGGAAAAGTCTGGGAATTTCTTTAATAGACATTATCTTTCAGATAACCCCACTGATAAAATTCTGGGATAGTTAAGGTCCGATGAGTTTGAAGCCAATTCAGCATCACGATTCCTACTGATTAGACGATCACCAAAGTGTTCCCGCGTGCTATTGAGCGATTTTCTCCAAGGATTTCAGTCATTGTTTTATCGGCATTCAATGATCTGCTCCAAATGTGCCCTTCTGCGTTGCAAGCACATCTGGATATGACTTGCCAAATTGTCAATAACTCTGACACATTTCTCTCTTTGAACATAATGAGTGGCTTTGTTGCAACGATCAAGTGTTCAAGTTTAGGATTGATCCGGGGGGGAGGTGAAATCGTCTACCCCCCCCCCCCGTGTATGAGATTTGTTTTTGTCTGGATATGACGTCATGAACATTTTGTCTTTTCCTGAACTGTCCAATGTATTTTTGAAACTACTCCGCTTTAATCTTACTTGCAATTCTTCTTCTTCTTCTTCTTCTTCTTCTTCTTCCTCTTCTTCTTCTTCTTCTTCTTCTTCTTCTTCTTCTTCTTCTTCTTCTTCTTCTTCTTTTAAATCAATTGCTCGATTATTAAAGATTTTATTTACTTTTCAGCCTGTATGGATAGATTTGATGGTACTTCTGTATCATTGAGGACAGATGACATTTTCATTTTTATTTTAGAAGAGTCAGTTGAAAGGGAAGATCATTCAAACTGATTTTTTGTTGTTGTTGTAACCATAACCCATAACTTAAATCCAGAGAATTAGTAAGAAAATACATTTTTAAAAGGGTACTTATGCAGTTTACGGACCTGGCTGAAATAATGACGTCATAAATTAGAAAGCCATTTTTAACATGAAGAGGTTGAGGTTGATTAACTATTCTGTACTTTCACCTAACAATTTAATAACACATCTTCTAATTGTCCTTTTTCACGGCTTGTTGCACTTTGCTATTTTTTGCCAATAAATATGATTATATTTTGTCTGATAAAAGTCTCACGACAGCTGGACTCCACACTGACCTTTGTTCGTGTATGGTAGAGCGAACCCAATGAATAAACGCAAAATGGTGATTAAAATTAAAAGAATGAAAAGAGTCGTTTATTTAACTGTTTAATTAGACGGAACGACATAATTTAATTATCTATGTATTTCTCTCTATCTAATGTTTCTACGCATTTCTGTATACACCACAAACAAGTATGTAAATTAGATCGCAAAATAATAAATGAAATGAAGTGGTATTTTGTGAGTGGTATTTCACAAATATGGAAAAAATAATTTGGATAAAAACAATTCTGTGTAGACTATCAACAATAATTATTTATTATATAAATAAAACTAGAAAGAAATTACTTTTAAATGAGGACGTATTTAATTACCTGTGGTTGAGCGAACGTCCATTTAATGTTCCCCTTATCGTCAGAGCAAATGTATAGTCACATAATTCTGCTTTTCAAAATGTCTGTTTTGATCAAGGGAGATAACTTAAGGGCAAAGCGTTACTCTCCCTTTAAATATAAAATATTTAAAAGTATTATTATTTTATAGATGGATTGTTATCCATTTAACACCGCCCTTTGAGCTTTGCTCTAGTAAAGTTTTTGTCGTGACCTGATGTACATTGGAGTTGCACGATTTTGGATGCGAACTGACATCCTACGTAAATTCTTAAGTTGAGCCATAGTTTTTTTCTTTATGCACGACTCAAATGTGTGTAAGAATATCTCTAGAGGGGAAGTATCATTTTTCGCGTTTTGTATGATTGTTTCTGTGGGATATGAGAGTCGTAACTGATTTGCATGTCGAATCCCAACACACTGACGTCATAAATAATATTTCCGGTTTAGCGCTAGATGTAACCTTGTGTCCACTACTCTTTGTCATTCCAATAGTCTTTTGCTAAGACTTTTTGTCCTGGTTTGAATGTGCGACTTACTGCACCATGATGACGATTGAACTGATGTTCCATTTGTATATTTCTTTTGTGATAAGTTTGTGAAGCCGGTTTAATAGAACTTCAGCCAGTGAACTAACGGATTTCTCGTGTTGTTCTCTCCCTTTTGAATTTTAAGATTGCTCTCTTAAATATATCCACAAAACGTCAACCTGTCCGTTCGATTGAGCATGGAATGGTGACATGTGCATGTGGTTGATGTTATTCTGCCTGCAAATATCTGAAAATTTCACTGACGTGAAAGCAGTGCCATTGCCAGAGACTATGGTCTCTGGGACTCCAAATCGACTTAAAATATGTCGTATCTTTTTTTAATCATTTCCTCAGAGATAATGCGGCTCATCGGAAAAATCTCAAGCTATTTACTCGAAGCATCTACTAGCAGTAGAAAACATTTTCAATCAATGGGTTCTTCAAAATCAATGTGAACACGTGACCAGTGGAAATCCTGAATAGGCTAAGAAAAATGTTTTGCTTTTCTTGCTGCTAACTGAAATCTTGTAAAGTTATTGCTCAGGTCATCTAATTGCTTGTCCATGTTTGGCCAGCACACATAGCGACATGCTAATGCTTTCATCCGGATAATGCCCTGATGTCAAAAAATGAAATTGTTTTAATACACAATGTTGTAATTTTAATGGAACAATCACGGCTTCTCCAAAATCGATCTCAGACAATGATGATTGACGCTGAAAAAAGGTTGAAGGTTTTTGTATTCGCATACCTCAGGTCATTTTGTATGGTAGAAGTGAAACACTGCCTTAAGTAAAGGGTCGGAAGCTGTAGTCTCTCGGATCATTTATGAAGTGATTGACAGTGCTCTGACATGGTGCAAGCACTGAAATAATTTCTGGTTCCACAGATAATGATGAAATAACCGAATCCTCTTTAACTTTGGTTTGTTTGTTATTCCTTTCTTACGTGGCCAGTAAAATAAAGTGTTTTTTGTGAGTGGTTAGACACAAATATGAAGAAATACTTTGGATGAAAACGATTCTGTGTAGATCAGCAACAATAATTATTTATTATATAAATGCAACTGAAGATAAATTATTTTGAAATGAGGACGTGTTTGATTATATGTTGCTTAGCGAACGCCCATTGAATGTTTTCCTTATCGTCCGGCCAAATGCAGAGGCACATAACTTTACTTTAAAAAATGATGGTTTAACAAATGTAGATAACAAAAATAACTACATGCGTTTCTACTTGCAGCATAATAAAAAAAAATTAAAAAGGCATGATAATCGTTTTTTCCTACGTACAGTCAGAATTTGTAGTCCACAATATCGATACGAAGAATTCATATACATCATTTATTCACTCAAAACATTGCAATACCCGAATATTTAATATGAAATGCAAAGAAAAAAAGCCCTACAAATATTTCCCAGGAACAATAAGCAAAAATCACCTACACCAGACACTTCTCTTATAAACATACATCTTCTTTTACCTACCCACGCCAATAATCCAATAATTTACAACAGTCTAAATAAGTTAGGAATTCCAACAATATAACTTACATCACAAGCAATGAGACAAATATTAAAAACAACACACTTCCGAAAAAAACACATATACAGCAGGTATATATACTGTCCAATGCAATAATTGTCATCAGATATACATCAGTGAAACCTAACGGTAACTAAAAAAGGCTTGGTAAATATTAATGAGATATAAAAAATAATAATTCCCTAAATGCATTATTCTCTCATGCATTAAAACATGATCATTCTTTTAACTTTAAACAAACTAGACTCATTAAATTCATTTTGAATAAATCTCGGCGAAGACTTCTTGAATCAGCACTCATTATAAACTCAAACACAATTAAACAACGTAAAGGATTCTACAATTTATCTCCTATAATCAGCAAACTATTGCTAATAGAACAGATCTTCAGTTTTAATCCAGGCTAACTATTTTAACCACATTCGAAACGAAACTTCGTACATAACATCGATAGTGAAAAACAAACAAAAACAAAACAAAAAAAAACACTAATTTCATTATATAAACGCTTCACACATTTTGAATTCTAATGGGTATGGTTCGTTTAAAAAAAATAACAAAAACATTATTTTCACGTTATAATCGCACAAGATTTTTTTTGAATTCTAACGACTATATTTAGTTTGAAAAAAATTATTTTCACGTCACAAATGCACCAAATATTTTCAAATACTGTACTTGTATGTTATTTCTTCTAAAAATTCATCTTGAGGAAGTCTTGAAATAAAGACGAAACGTTGATGAATATATAAATGATTTTGTTTTTTCTTTTCATTTTCCATGACGTTGGAATATTATTTCCATAATGTTCATTATATATATATATATATATATATATATATATATATATATATATATATATATATATATATACAACATTTATTGATTAGATTGCCAACTGGCGCTACCAGATCAAGCTGTCTAAAAGTACCGGCTTCCTGACCAAATTCCACCAAACAGGTTATGTTTTTTTATCCTTTCTCTTTTCAAAACTTAATCCTGTTCTGCGAAGCCTAAGAACAAAAGCAACATTTTTCCCCTTTCTTGATAAATATTTAAAGATATCAAAAACTTGACGCATAAAAACTTTTGCAAAGATTACTGGATTCGGCATTAAATGAATAAAAAGGGTTAAATAAATAGCCATTTTAGCTACTACTATGGATTAGTATATCCCATGTTTGGTTCTATTATTACCTTCTTTTGAACATCTGGCCAGAGTTATTGTTATCTGTAGAGGTTTGACTATATATATATATATATATATATATATATATATATAGGGTGATTCATAAGTCACTTAGCTATTTATTTTTGAAATTCTAAAGTTAAAAAATACGGTAATACAAAACAGAAAGTTTATTCAACAAATTCATTTATGGGAGTTTAAAAGTACAGTAAATTTTCAAAATTTCCACCTTCGTTCTGCATGCATAGATCCATTCTTTTTTGCGAGGAATTTACGACTATTTGTAGCATATTTCATTGATTATGGTGTTGTGCGAAGGAGGCTTTCTGTTCACAACGAACAAATTTAAAATAACAGATAGCATTAATTAGAGAGTAAGATAACACTTATCAAAAGTTCATAGTATGTTTGTGCTTCATATGGTAATCATTTTAAATAGCTAAGTGAAGTGACTTATGAATCACCTTGTTACTTTTCTGGTACCTAAGGTACTTAAGCTTTATTTTTTATTTATTTTTTAATGCAACTTTGATTCCTATATAATTTTATTGCTAGCTACCATATTGCAAAATGGTTCTTGGATGTAGTGTTTATATAGTATTATTATTATTTTAAAAGAAAATTTTTTATTATTGTTATAGTTAATGTTATTTGATATGCAATTCACTATATCATACGGTAGTCTTAAGGGTAATATATTATTATTATTATTTTGTCATTATTATTTATTTATGTATATATTAGTGGTATTTTAAGCTGAATTATTTCGACACTTGATTATTGGGGAAATGGTCGTATAATCAGTACCATTGGAGAGCCATGAATATTATAACTGTCCTGTTTTTAAATCTCCGAAACAGTTACATGATAAACAGCTGATGATCCCCGTGTTAATATTAGACGCTTAAGGTCACCTGTTTTTGTTTCACTCTTAAATAATTAACCCCCTTTTTTGTCTTTTCTATTTTTTTTTTTTACTTATATTTTTTCATTTATTAATTTTCCAACGAATGCTAAGTCTGCAATATCTTGGATTTAGATAGTTTGTCTGGGAATTTAAACTGCATTTTACATTTTTTTTAATGACTCAAAGCTTCTTTAGACTATATATATATATATATATATATATATATATATATATATATATATATATATATATATATATATATATATATATAATTATTTTTATTTATACAAGCATGTACAAAATCTGCGACACTGGCATGTCGATGTTATCGATCAACAGCTGTTATAAACTAAAATCTCATCAGGCATAATTAAAATCCGATCCTTACCTCAGATCATATTTGGGAATAGCCGATTCTATTTGATATTGAACACTTTTCATAAGCCCGGTTGAAATTGTTTTGATTTCTATACTGTGGATACCTGGACGATTGCCTCTACATGCGACGTAACATTCGATCAAATTATCTACTCTACACTCGATGGAAAATCCAACATACGACGTCGAAGTTTTGTGGTTAACCCAGCAGCATTCACGACGGGATCGAAAACTTTAGTTCAGCTTCAGTCCTGGTTTGACTATATATATATATATATATATATATATATATATATATATATATATATATATATATATATATATATATATATATATATCGTCGCGGGCTAACCATGAAACTTCGACTTCGTATGTTGGATTTTCCATCAGGTGTAGAGTCGATAATTTGATCGAATGTTATGTCGTATGTAGATGCAATCGTATGTAGAGGTTTGACTATATATATATATATATTTCTTGAATGTGAGATGATATATATAATTATATATAATTCCACAGTCGGTCATCGCCGCGGTCTGCTTAATCTGTGTAAATTAATAGACATTCTTGTATGTGGCGAGGTAGCTCAGTGGCAGAGTACTCGCTTACCATGCAAGCGACTCGGGTTTCGAATCCTGAGTTCGGATGTGTTCTACTGATGAGCACAAAAGAGGGCGAAACTCGAGTCTAGGACTTCCGGTTTGTTTCTTTTCATAGGTTGTGGGCTGCGGCGTTGTCTGATTGTGGAAATAATTATATATATCATCTCACATTCAAGAAATCTAATATTTATTTGCTCGCTTGGTTAGCTTGTTGGATGACATCGTCCTAGCGAGTATAAAATCCTACTTGTGAGTTATCGGCCTGGGTTCATAGTAGTTGGATGACTACACCCCTTGTTGAAAAGAGTAGGTAAATTCCACAGTCGGTCATCGCCGCGGTCTGCTTAATCTGTGTAAATTAATAGACATTCTTGTATGTGGCGAGGTAGCTCAGTGGCAGAGTACTCGCTTACCATGCAAGCGACTCGGGTTTCGAATCCTGAGTTCGGATGTGTTCTACTGATGAGCACAAAAGAGGGCGAAACTCGAGTCTAGGACTTCCGGTTTGTTTCTTTTCATAGGTTGTGGGCTGCGGCGTTGTCTGATTGTGGAAATAATTATATATATCATCTCACATTCAAGAAATCTAATATTTATTTGCTCGCTTGGTTAGCTTGTTGGATGACATCGTCCTAGCGAGTATAAAATCCTACTTGTGAGTTATCGGCCTGGGTTCATAGTAGTTGGATGACTACACCCCTTGTTGAAAAGAGTAGGTAAATTCCACAGTCGGTCATCGCCGCGGTTCGCTTAATCTGTGTAAATTAATAGACATTCTTGTATGTGGCGA
>OY744518.1:77863636-77868636 GCA_963556195.1 Sepiola atlantica | reverse complement strand
TACGACGAAAGAATATTTGTGTAATTTCGTGAAAAAATACGTTACTTAGTATTTACAGAGAATAACCAAGATGACGGTATTTATGTATTTTATTTGAGAAAAACATAAAAAATTATTATATATTTTTTTTTAAATCATGACAATATGTAGTGTTAAAATAAATAAAATTTATTTTAATCTGAGCTTTCGAATTTAAATAGAAAGGGTATGTAGACATATTTTTAAACCGTTGTTTCGTAATAGTATTATATTTTTTTGAAAAAACCATAACAATGTGTAGTGTTAAAATAAATAAAATTTATTTTTATCTCAGCTTTCATATTCAAATTGGCGTAACCTCGCTTACAGACATAACGCGATTTTCTGACCCTAAAGTCCATTAGCATCGGACGATGAAGAAAAAAAAAGAAAAACACTTCTTTGACAAGGAGAATTTTATTTCTCGAAAGTTCAGATTAAAATAAATTTTATTTATTTTAACACTACACATTGTTATGGTTTTTTCAAAAAAAATATTAAAAATTATGTTTTTAAGCAAAAATAATTCGCTTTGAACTTTTTTGCAGAAAAATATTCATGTCATTATGTTATTATGTTACGTTAATTTCTTTAAATTTTTAAAACACGTATCCAGTTTAAAAAAAAAAAAATCTTTAAGACTTACCTGAGATTCGAACTCGGGTATTAACATCATAAAAAACTACTGCCTTAGTAATGTGTACTCTGCCTATTCCTTTTTAGTCAACCAATCACATGTTTCTATTTGCGTACGAGCAGAACAACTGTAAAACCCATAATTTTTAATAGTACATAAATCGATCATTTGATAGTTTTAGGTAAGATATTTTGTGTACGCTTTTTAATTTCTGATTAGTTTTAGAGATCCTGAAACCTATTGCCTTAGTAAGGTGTACTCTGCCTATTCCTTTTTAATTTCTGATTAGTTTTAGAGATCGTCTTTTGTGTTACGTAAAGAAATATGTTAGTTAAATGGCGAAATGGTTGAGTGATGGAAACTTAGAACCTTCAGCTAACGGAAGTTGACGAACCCACGTGACTTTCGGAAGAAGATAGATGTCGTTCTTTTCGGTTGACAGACAGGCGGAAATGAAACGTGGCCGCTCCCAGAAGAGCCCCAGTGAGAGTTGGGGCGGTCGTGTACTATGTAGCTAGATGTAACAATACAATCTATCTATCTGTATTTCCATCTGTCTATCTCTCTATCTCTGAAGGGCAGCCCACAATTGTAAATTCAAAGATCCCTCATCCTGTTTGTGAATGTTTAAAGTTGTCTGTATTAATAAACCTCTCATAGAAAACTAAACATCCGCGTCCGAGTGATTGTATCAGAAAAGCCTCGTAACTCTCGCTTACCTTATTTTGTCCTTTAGTTCTCACATTCCATGTGCGATGTTATTGACAAAGGGGGAAGAATTGCTGTTTTCTGGGTCGGAATCTATCCATCTAACACTTTTTTACTTTGAAGTAGTATTTTTTTAGCTCCTTACATCAAGTGGCTTCATGTTTTGTCTGGAGTGACTTCCATGAGGACACAAAAATTATGTTTACAGTAAAAAGACGGATAATATTTATTGATTTCAAAAAGAATTACATTGCTACAATTGTAAGTAAATAAAGAAGAGACATATTTGGTTTATTTATTTAAAGGATATTTTGCTGACATATTATTTAGTCATCACATTCCATGTGCGATGTTATTGACAAAGGGGGAAGAATTGCTTAAAGTTGGATATTTTTTACTTTGAAGTATTATTATTTTTAGATCTTTACATCAAGTGGCTTCATACTTTGTCTGGAGCAATTTCCATGAAAAAAGCACGCTTTTGTAGCGTGCTCTTTTCTGCTACAGCAAAGGAGCAGAGGGCTATTTTTTTATCAAGCAATAGAGAGGCAAGTAAATAAAGACTTATTTGAAAATAATGTTGGAATATGTTTAATTTTTAAACAAGTTCTTTTAAGGTGCAGATGGAGCAGGGAAAGGAGCGGCTCCTTATTTTTAGGAGCCAGGGCCGCTCCCAGACTAATGAAGCGGGTAAAGCTCGGATTGTATCCACAGACGATCAAGAAGCTGAGTTCCCGGCAACAACGGGTGTATATTTATTTACCTCTTCTCCAGGAGGTTAGGCACAAGGCCAGTTTTATCTTACTCCCAAAAGTAAGATGTGACCCAAGATCGGGTCGGGAAAGTGGGACTTGAAAAGCCAGCGCCCGAGAAGGTGAGCACTCTGGCCATTAAAAATTGCCTGGGCAGCCCCGTCGGCATTCCCCGGTAAGGGCGCTTCGGACAGTAAGCAATAAACTTACTCCTCCCCAAAGAGGAGAGGCAAAGCCTGGAAGGGGAGGGTGGACCTCCTAGAACTGCACAGGACAACCCCACAGACCGGCGTAAATCAAGCCCCGAAGGCCAAGACAATACCAGTCTATGGGGTGCAGTATCCATCGGAACAGATACTACACTTTGTTGGTGTATAATGTTTATTCACGTCAGGAACAACCGAGACTGCTACTCCCCGTAAAGTTTATATTACACCCCCCCCCCCCGCCAAATAAAAATAATAATCAAATGTCATATTTAAGTTTGAAATAACATTTTCATCGCTAGAGTAGAAAGGGGACCTTGAGTTTACGTTCGTCAGCCTCGTAACTCTAGCTTCCCCTCTTTTGTCCTTTAGTCCTCACATTCCATGAGCGATGTTTCTGACAAATGGGGGAAGAATTGCTGTTTTCTGGGTCGGAACCTATCCATCTAACACTTATCGTTGGCTAGTTTTTGACCTTAAAGTAGAAGTTTTTACCTCTTTACATCAAGTGGTTTCATGCCTTGTCTGAAGTGATTTCCATAAAAAAAACGCACATATATTAGTTAGATGCGTCCATGAGTCTCTATAGAGGCTCTGTCTGTCGGTCACATTGTTACACATAAGTTTGAAATACAGGGGGACCCCTCAAAAATGCAACCCATGAAATCGTTACTAAGAGAAGAAACGTTTCTAGTCTTTCTCCATTCTTTTCATTGTAGGTGCTCGACGGAGCTACACTCTCTGGCCCTCCTCCTTCCGCGTAAAACCTTCTCAGTAAGTATCAACATGGCTACTGCCACTCCAAAGACTTTCCATTTTTCCTCTGTGTCTCCCAAACCAAAAGGAACTTCCCTAGGTAGAGCTTATTTCCAAGAACTTCCCATTTGTGGAATAAAATACCACGGACTGCTTCCCTGCTGACTTCAACATAGTCGTCTTCAAGTCAAATGTCAACAAATTTTTGCAGCCGTCCCCCGTAGTAATCTAACCATGATTTTTTCACCCATCGTCTCCAATCCAATCATGGCGTTATTCATCATCCAATTGACAATCATATTAACACTTATCCTCGAGTGGCCTGTAGGTCTTGATAAGCAGTGACTCATCTCATAAGAGGACAGTTGTTTGTCTGTATGTATGTATGTGTGTTTGTCACGCTAAAAGTAATAAAACTACAAAACAAACACCCTCAAAGTTGGTATTTTATTGATCGGTGTTGTCCCGGATAAATACTATCTAAAATTAAAAGAAAAAAAATTCATTCTTGGACCCTAAACTGGCGCAGATTTCATCAGGGGAGGGTGTCTGTTTTCCAGCCACTAACTAAATGAAAGTAACTCTGATTCTTTATCACGGAGTCAATTCCCTTGTGGCAAATCATGTAGTCTGTGTGTATGTGTATGTCCAGAAGGGGGAATTTGTTAGGCGAAGAAGAAAGAGCGAGTAGGAAGGAGGAAGTGAAAACGGGGAAAAATAGAAATTATGTTACACTTTTTCCCCGGGTAACGCCGAGTAGCCCTGCTAGTTAGTATATGAAAAATCAGAATCCTTTCTGCAATCCAACCATATGCACTTCAGTCTTGGATGCCTGACTTGTCCATCAAGTTTCCGTCGTGAATGTCCAACAGTCTTTGTTTTATCGCCGTTTAATGATAAGCGCATCTCGATACGGCGTGCAAAATTGTCAATACCTCTGACGTCACACTCCTCGTCTTTTGCCACTGCCCCGATTTTTGCTGCGATGGCCCTCTTCGGTTCAGGAATAGTCCGGGAATTGTTTTGATAAATATTCAATTTGAGGTAAACTCCAGATAAAAATCTGGGGGTTATGGTCTGGTAAGTGTGAAGCCCATTCAAGATCACACTTCCTACGGATGAGGATCACCAAAGTATCCCTCCATATCATTCAGCAGCGATAAAACAAATACTGTTTGGCATTTATAACTGAAACTTGGAGGACAGGTCAGGCATATGGTGTATGTGCACCAAATATGGTTGGATTGCAGAAAGGATTCTGATTGGGGGGGGGGCATTGTGTATTTACATTTACAATCGGTATCGGAATCAGAAAAATCTGTCGCTATTTTCCGATGCCAAAAACGATTCTTTTAATTCATTTTTCATTGTTTGTTTTTGTTTCAAACTTTATTTCCCATTGTTGGTACTAATGATGAAATGATAGATATTTATTGATTTTAAACTACCAGTAAAACTAAAATCTATAGATCACCCCCCCCCTCACAAGTGTATTTTTTACATTTGCGAAAATATATGCACATATTACATGGGTCTTTACGGTAATCCGAAAATAAAAAAAATAAAAAACAGCAACTCTCTAACTAAATATTTAGAGGTTTTAAAAGAATCGGAATTGGAATCGGTAATTGTATTGGAATCGGGAAAAAATACAAACGTTAATCTAGTCTAGATAAAGTTAGGTATGTTTATATGTTCATATATTTGTATGTACAGTATTCACTCCTAAACTAATTAACCGATCATTATGAATTTTGGAACATAGCTGCTTTCCGTAAAGGGTCCAAATGCTGGCTACATTTAGTTTAATTTAACTTTATGCAAAGGGGGTAACAAGATGGCGAAATCCCTTCGTAAAAATTCAGATACCTCACATTTTTTGTGAAATTTTCACGATAGGTATTAGATATAACTTAATAAATA
>OY744518.1:77806136-77861136 GCA_963556195.1 Sepiola atlantica | reverse complement strand
ATATATATATATATATATATATATATATATATATATATATATATATCAATAATATATATATATATATATGATGGACTCTCCCGACGTATGAGGTTCCAACAGTTATATATGTATATATATATATATATATATATATATATATATATATATATATATATATATATATATATATATAGATAGAGAGAGAGAGAGAGAGAGAGATAGATAGATAGATAGATAGATAGATAGATAGATAGATAGATAGATAGATAGATAGATAGATATTAATTAATTAATTAATTTCAAATATTAACAAAATGAACAAAACCAATACTTTTCAAAAGTGCTCAATATATATTAGAGCTTTTTATGCTAAAATAAACATAGTTTGAGTATCCGACAATTTTTCAGAACCTCTTCGGCTCCTCCTCAAAGATATACTGATGAGCAAAGATTAGATCAGCCAATCTTTGGATATTTATATATTCTCTATTATCGACTTTTTATCTTCTGATTATTTTAACTTTTTCCTTTACACAGGAGAAACTACACCGGTTGTCAATATAAATAGTGCTAGTTACCAGAGACACAGAGAAGACAAAGCACAGTCTTGTAACTATCTAGCCAAGTGCTAGTCACTTTCTTACTTTGTTAATACATATGTTAAACCAACCCTCGACTTGACTTCCTTTATTTATTATTTACTGTTGGACAACTTTACAACAATTTCATATGTCATTGCTATTATCACCTTTGAACTTAGGGGTGGAGTAATATATGGTGACTTAATAGGAGGTTTTGCCTTCATTATTGATTGGACATACGTAGACTTCAGATAATACTGACTTTTAAAGCTTTTTGTTAAATAATTTATGTATGTGATGCTGTAAAAAGCGCTGATGAAGAGACTATTTGAGTTATCGAGAGTATACCATGAAATCATTTTTTCAAGTTGTCTTTTAAACGATCGTACGTTAAATGATTGTTGTGTTTTAATTGTCGGAACAGATATAAATAATGTTTTAAATTTCTTTATCCCAACTCTCTCTCTCTCTCTCTCTCTCTCTCTCTCTCTCTCTATATATATATATATATATATATATATATATATATATATATATATATATATATATCATCACGATTTCTGGAACAGGCAGCTGATTGACGGGCGGACAGTGTTTTGTTTAAAGATGGTGGATGCACTAATACACTTACTTTAACCTTATCTTCACTTATAAATTCAAGGTTAGAGGCCGATGTGTCACAATAATGTTAAAACGGTATTTGCCACAAAAGGCTAAAGTAAACATAAGAGTAAAGAAATTAGAAATGAACAGATAATAATTAGGGCTACGTGTCAGGGTATTGCGTCACAGGCAGGATGTGGCTAGCAACACGTAGTGCATAAGCTGATCACATATCTCTCTCTCTCTTTTTTAAAATCTAGACTGCGAATGAGAACCGATGTGCCTTGGTTCAGCTACTCCCTGCCCCTATAGAGAATGAGTTGGGGATGTTATGTGTATAGTGAAACATGAAATGATAGACCCCGAAAGCATAATAGATCCTGCACTGCCAGCCACTGTCGCATCGCTGCAATGTTGCATCCCTGTTCTTGTTTTACGAGTACTTCCACGAAATGTGCTCTTCTGCTGAACTTACTGCGCTTGTGTCCCCGCAACGTAAATACCCCTGACCTACCCGAATAACAGCAAAATCCAATCTCTTCACAACAGAGGACCCTAGATACAAAATATTTCCTACTCTCATAGCTTCTTTCCTAGGACAGCTTGTCTTTGGAATTCCCTCCCTGCTCTCTGTTTCCCGACTGTACCAACATGCAGAAATTTTATGTCATCTGAACTAACATCATCCTGCCCACTTTCCACCCCCATTATGCTCCTATAAATGTTGTTTTACTGTTATTTTTAATCACATCTACAACTGCTGAAGAAGAAGGAAATAATTTCAACAAGATGTAAGAGAGAAATAAAGAGAGAGATGTCACTACCCACTGAGAAAAACTGCCGACGTTTCAAGTAAGATAGTTTGCCATGAAAGAATTGACCCCCTTAATTTATTTAATTTGCGCGTTTGGTGATGAAAATGTGATTTCAGACGTAAGCGTGACAGACCGACAAACGGGATTACGAAAATACTATTTCAAACAAGAGTGACAAACGGACCGACAGACTGATCGTGAGAAGAGCCTCTTATGAAGACGGATACACGCAACAAACTGTTTACTTTCTGTGGATCTTTTGTAGAAAAGGCCAGCCACAAAAATACCCCCGCCACACTAACCCTAACCCTATCCCTAACCCTAACCCTATCACTAACCCTAACTCTAACCCTAACCGTATCACTAACCCTAACCCTAACCGTATCACTAACCCTAAACCCTAACCCTAACTCTAACCCTAACCCCAACCCTATCTCTAACCCTAACACTAACTCTAACCGTATCACCAACCCTAAACCCTTACCCTAACCCTAACTCTAACCCTAACCCTAACTCTAACCCTAACCGTATCATTAACCCTAACCCTAACACTAACCCTAACCGTATCACCAACCCTAAACCCTTACCCTAACCCTAACTCTAACCTTAACCGTATCACTAACCCTAACCTTAACCCTAACCGTATCACTAACCCTTAACCCTAACCCTAACCCAACCCTATCCCTAACACTAACCCTAACCGTATCACCAACCCTAAACCCTTAACTTTTACCCTAACCCTAACTCTAACACTAACCCTAACCGTATCACTAACCCTAACCCTAACCGTATCACTAACCCTAAAAGCAGACAAAAAACGGGATGTAGTAAAAAGAAAAGTTCTATTATTAACTCAAAGGGATAGAATTCATTCATCTCAATGAATATTTGCATAAAAATCGTTTCCCTTATATTTCTGTTTCTACATAAATTAATAAAGATGGCTATTCACAATTTCGCGATGCGTCCCACAGTGACATTTATTCTGCATTTTGTACAGCATAAACCTAACCCTAACCTAGCCCTAATCCGACGCATGTCTAGGCAGAACTAACAAAAGCAAGTCAAGAGAGTGTATAGACTAGCGAAGTAGTTTTATTTATTATTTTGCAAAATTCATTTTTTTACAAAATATTCATATTTCCTTCGCGTATTTTACATGGATTTCATTCAATCTGCGCGTTTAACGAAATAAATGCTATTGAAAATGTTATTTAAAAATGCAGCGTGACAGACAAACAAAAATCTGTTCAAAACGTAAGCGTGACAGACAAACAAAAATCTGTTCAAAACGTAAGCGTGACAGACAAACAAAAATCTGTTCAAAACGTAAGCGTGACAGACAAACAAAATTCTGTTCAAAACGTAAGCGTGACAGACAAACAAAAAATCTGTTCAAAACGTAAGCGTGACAGACAAACAAAAAATCTGTTCAAAACGTAAGCGTGACAGACAAACAAAAAATCTGTTCAAAACGTAAGCGTGACAGACAAACAAAAAATCTGTTCAAAACGTAAGCGTGACAGACAAACAAAAATTATATCTAAAAATTTAGCATGACAGACCAACCGAAATGCTATATTAAACTTATGCGTGGCCGACAAACGAAAATGCTATTTCAAACTTAAGCGTGACAGATCAACGAAAATGCTATTTCAAACTTAAGCGTGACAGATCAACGAAAATGCTATTTCAAACTTAAGCGTGACAGACCAACCGAAATGCTATATTATCTTATGCGTGGCCGACAAACGAAAATGTTATGTCAAACTTTAGCGTGACAGACCTACGAAAATTCTATTTAAAAATTCAGCATGACAGACCAACAAAATGTCTTTTTCAAATTTAAACGTGACGGACATACGGACAGAGGCTCTTATAGAGATACGTGGATGCATCCCCAAAAAGGGGAGATTTCACTGGACCCCAATTGGGAGCCAATATTATAAGTGCCACTTAGAAACCTAAGATTCAAATCTGAACCTTTAATTTCCACTTGACTTCAGAACAGACTTAATGGCTGTCACTCTTGTGCGTGTGGCGATCAAATACTTACAAAAACTACAATAATAATTGAAAAATAAAAAAAATAGTTGTTAACCTTCGAAGAGCGAGGCAATATCGCTTGTAAATTCGAAAAAAATACTAAAAAAAAGGAATGATTTATTAGTCTTCGTGTAAAACATTATAATTGTTTTCAAGTACCCGTTCCTTACAAAATGGTGGGTAGAAATGTTTCATTTTGGGAGCAAATCAACCCAGCATTGAAACGATAGACAAAATGTTTATATATCTACCTATAATACGACTAAAACTCTGTGGATATTGTTGGTTATCTTGTATGTTTGTCTCCGTGCACACTAGGTGAAGACACAAAATGATGACGTCACAAAGGGATACAGTTATATATTAATATATATATATATATATATATATATATATATATATATATATATATATATATATATATATATATTTATATTGTGTGTGTGTGCATTTAGGCAAACATTGTTAAACACAATCGAATTCTACTGCTTGATTTCACTTTTTTTTATTTTTTCGATTTTCCTAATAATCTAGTCAGTTTCAAAATAACAAAAATTAGTAAATGTTCCAAATACTGTAATAATTAACTTTAGCAAAATAAAAGCGAACCACAATTGAAAGTAAATAGATTCCCGGGTAATACCGGGTACGAACAGCTAGTCTATAACAATATCACATAGCTGGTTTATACCTGTTCCTTGAGCGATGTTGGTACAGTACCTGGGTATGTCAATTTCCGTCTTTATCTAGCTTTTATCGCTTTATAGTTTGTATGAATAAAAATCTTTGTGAATTTCTGCTGAAAAAATTATTATTATTTCCATGATTAATAAATGTTCCATGTGTATCACGAGTACTTTCGATTCTTCGTCGAATCATCTATGAGTGAGAAAAAACAATAAACAAAAAGCCGGATAGAAAAAGAAGAAAATTTCAAAACGACCGAGAATGCTGCGTTAAACCTCAACAACAAACCGGTTTTAGTTCTAAATAAGAACTTTACGATTTATGTTCCAGTTGCGACAGAATTAGCGTCCCAGAATTAATTTTATTTACGATAAACAGTTTAAAATATTGTTACTAATTTCGTATGTAATATTATTTATTGTAGGCAGATAGCTTCAAGTATTTTTAATTAAAAAAAATATTAGTTTCAGAATTAAATTTTTTTTTTTTTGTTAATTAATTTTTTTTACTATTAGAGAGGTGTAATATTATTTATTGTAGGCAGATAGCTTCAAGTAGTTTTAATTTAAAAAATTAGTTTCAGAATTAAATATTTTTTGTTGTTAATTAATTTTTTTTACTATTAGAGAGGTGTAATATTATTTATTGTAGGCAGATAGCTTCAAGTAGTTTTAATTAAAAAAAAATTAGTTTCAGAATTAAATATTATTTTTGTTGTTAATTAATTTTTTTTTACTATTAGAGAGGTGAAGTTGGGTTTATTTTTTATGCTGGTAAATTTACAAGGTGCATAGGGAGTCTACGAGGAATGGTAGCGGTAGTAATACAAATGTAGCTATTAGCTTCTTTATTATCTTTTCTTTTTAATATCGGTGTAAAGTATCGATATTATCCATTTTTAATATCGAAGTTATGTACACAAACATGTCGGCAAGTTGATGTAAAAATAGCTAGCCTAGATCTAAATTTAAGTTTGGTTCGTTTAGTGTTTGTTAGATTAACGCTAACTTTTTTTACATCACACCTCAAATGTTTACAAAAAAAAACGAACAAAAAACCCCATTCATTCCACTTCATAAACGCACCACATATTTTAACGTCTATGCTATTTAAAAAAAAAAAAGAAAAAAAGAAAAACATCATGTCCACGCCAGAGATGTGTCACGTATTTTAAGTTTTACTTGTATGTTTTTCTTCAAATCAGCCATCTTGGGGACGTCTTTGTACAATGGAGACGAAACGTCGATAAACATATACACAATTTTCGCTTTTTACTTTTTAATTTTTTATTAAGTTGGATTATTAATTGCATATATATATATATATATATATATATATATATATATATATATATATATATATATATATATATATATATAGCCACGGCTGACTTCTCGCAGCCTGGACCCTCGTCCAGCGCTCTTAGTAGCCACGGCTACTACTTTTCCTTATCAACTCATCATATAAACCCAATATTTCGATGTACTTGCATGACATTTTTCTTAAAATTATCATCCTGAGGAAGTCTTACAATAAAGACGAAACGTTGATGAATATATAAAAAATATCACTTAGTTTTTCCTTTTTCATTTCCCATATATATATATATATATATATATATATATATATATATATATATATATATATATATATATATATATAAGTATTTATAAAAATACTTTTCAAATTAATCTATAATCCATGTGTTTCATGCCACAATTGCAATCATCAGTATGGAAGGAGACAATCCCTGACGGTTACACGGTTGAACCCCAATACGAAAATCATACCTAACTCAGTAGTCGGAGCGTGTACGGATGTGTCCACCACTCATTGTCAAGAAATTGGATAGTAAATTAACATCTAAATGGCAAAGTCAGCGGCCATATAAGCAAGCTGTCGAGTGTACTCAATAGACAGGGCCTAGACTGTTGCATTACTCTAGGTACAATTCGTTAAAGAAATGTAGGCAAAAACTGTTGTGAAGTTGTCCCACAGTAAATAATAAATAAAGGAAGTCAAGTCGAGGGT
The DNA here is from genome assembly GCA_963556195.1 of Sepiola atlantica. NCBI lineage: Eukaryota > Metazoa > Mollusca > Cephalopoda > Sepiida > Sepiolidae > Sepiola > Sepiola atlantica. The sequence continues at coordinate 77,854,391 of OY744518.1, read as the reverse complement.
TGGTTTAACAAGTGTATTAACAAAGTAAGAAACTGACTAGCTCTTGGCTAGACAGTTACAAGACTGTGCTTTGTCTTCAGTGTCTCTGGTGACTCGCACTATTTATAGTGACAACCGGTGTAGTTTCTCCTGTGTAAGAACGGCCGGTGTAACAAAAACTAACAATCCAGTGAAAATAAGGGCACAAACACATCAATATAGTTGGACCAAGATATTTCGGTCGAAAGATCCGACCATATTCGTTTGGTGATATATAGTACTCCAGCTATATTGATGTGTTTGTGTCCTTTTTTTCACTCGATTGTTACTTTGTTTATCAACATTTCCTTAACCAATTTTACATTTCGTCTGAAATGTTATTTCATATATACTCCCTCATATATATATATATATATATATATATATATTTAATTATAAACTATAAATAACATATTCCAGAGATAAACCATGGTTTCATTGACACGAGTAGATCTTTACTGTTTAGAAAAGACCCTTACAACCCATTTCAAATCATCAGCGACACACGGAATTAACCCAGTTAAAAAAATGGAACAGGCGATGATCACCGCTTCTTTTGCGTGGTGATTTTTATCAAATGTCTCTTTTGGGGAAAGTACCGAGTTTACGAATGCAGTCTATATGGATGTATGGGCCTTAATTGTAACTTAGTATTATTTAAATATAACTTACTTACTGATTACAGAAGTTGTAGGTTTATCTGTTATAATGGAGTGTTCGTATTTAGGGGTGATGATGTGGAGTTTAATTTATTTATAGTCTTGTGTAAAGGTTTACCCGTGTCAATGAAACTATGGTACATTTCTGAAATATGTAATGTATACTTTTTAAATAAGTAATTTGTATTTTAGCTCCCGCTTTCTTAAAATCGCGCACCTTATTGATTTCTTTTCAACGTACCCGACGTACTATATATATATATATATATATATATATATATATATATATATATATATATATAGAGAGAGAGAGAGAGAGAGACATATAGACATATATATATAGACATATAGACATATATATATAGACATAAATATATATATATATATACATATATATATAGACATATAGACATATATATAGACATATAGACATATATATATATATATATATATATATATATATATATATATATATATATATATATATATACATATACATATATATATATATATATATATATAGAGAGAGAGAGAGAGAGAGAGAGAGAGGGGGGGATAGAGAAATAGAGAGAGAGAGACAGACAGACAGACAGACAGACAGACAGACAGACAGACAGAGGAGTATTAGAAGGCTATCACAATGCAAGAAATGGAAATATGTCGGCGTTGAGAAGTAAGACAAAACAAGTGATTTTACTTTATATACTTTTTCAAAAAATTCTTTTAATAATTTTTTTTGCTATATAGCAAATCTTACTTGATAAGGCAGGACTTCAACACTGTGGTGTAATGTGTGTGACCGTGTTCCATAATATATTTCGAGGAAGACCTCTTTTTCAAATGGTAGGTGTTTTAAATCTCAAAAAACGTTCGGGTGGCAATATTTCTTATAACGCAGTAAATATTAATATCCGCAGCAAATGTAATAAAACTAAAATTATAACTGATTGTTTTTTTTTGTTTTTATTATTTTAATTACTTATTTATTTCATTTTCATTTTTTTCTGAATATTTTATATTTGAACCCACCGACAAAGTGACATATATTTATATTAAAAAAATAAAAATAAAAATAAAATAAAATGAAATATTATATATGTATTAGACAGTGGGAGGAGCCGCAGCAGCGTAGGAGCAGGAAAGTAAGAAGATGACGTAAATAATTATTGAAGCCATCAACGCTCGTCTGGCAGTCACCATAGCAACAAAGTAAATATAGTTTAGCGTTTGAAACAGTGCATGGTAATCATCACTATTACCGACATAAATTATTTGAAACGAAATACAGTTCGGACATCAAAAACAATTTATTTTGTTTTACCTACTCATTTCTAACGTATTTGCGTTAAAAAAAAGTATTTAATATTTAAAAGCATTTTTAAGCCAATTAATTTACCGTAAATAGTCATTTAGTGAAATAATCAGCGGTAGCCATTTTGATTCTAGACAGGAACTAATTCCATAGATAGAGCATCAGCAAGTAATTACTCGCTTCCGCTCCGGTTATGTATATAATTCCCGTCCAGAATCAAAATGTCTCGCCAGATACCTCCAATTCTTGTGAAATTTTTACAAGAGGAATCAGACATAAATTATTAAATATTTCCCAAATTTTAGTAGGTTTTAAAGTGTTTTTTAACTGGCACAGGATGAACACAACCTCCCATTTGAAAATTCAAATATATTATTATTATTATTATTATTATTATTATTATTATTATTATTATTATTATTATTATTATTATTATTATAAAGCTCTATCTAAAACAATATCGAACACTTTTTTAATGACATGTCTGTTGCTGTGATTCGGCTCTGTTCCGATTTTGAGAGTTTGATTTTGTGTTATATATTTTTCCTGTTCTGTAAGTATACAAGAAAAATACGCGTTCCAAGATGGGTACAATCAACCTTATGTCTAGAATCCTTATTCTAATTTTGATCAAAATCTATTACTTTGCATTTCAAGACTCATTAGGCACCAATTAAGCAAGATTCCCTGAATTTCAATTTCTTTTCAGACCCCTTACATTTTCTGGAATCAAAACCATGTAATGGATTTTGATCAAAATTAGAATAAGGATTCTAGACATAAGGTTTAGTATCACTATATCTTGATTTAATTAATCCTTGTAAGGGGAAATAACAGTGGTGTAAAACGGTTCTGTTCGGGTAATTGATTGTACCCATCTTGGGACGCGTATTCTTCTTGTATACTTACTTAACAGGAAAAATATATAACAAAAAATCAACCTCTCTAAATCGGAACAGAGCCGAATCACAGCAACAGACATGTCAAAAAAAGTGTTCGATATTGCTTTATATATATATGATAGAGCTTTATAATAATAAAAAAAAATAATAATGATGATGATGATGATGATTATGATCATCATCATCATCATAATAATAATAATCATAACAATGATGATGATGATGATGATGATGATGATGATGATGATGATGATGATGATGATGATGATGATGATGAGCATAATAATAATAATAATAATGATGAGCATAATAATAATAATGATGATGATGATGATGATGATGATGATGATGATGATGATGATGATAATGATGATGAGAAGAAGAAGAAAAAGAAGAAGAAGAAGAAGAAGAAGAAGAAGAAGATATGTCACATGTATTATTGACAATAATCGCTATATTGATAAACTAGTGTAACAATGTTCCGTTTTTTTTTTGTTTCTGTGTATAATTTTCGTGTCGCTTTCCGAATTTAATTATAATTTTTCATGGTAAAATAGAAAGTATCCATTTCATCATGGCTGCCGTATCTGAAAACGAAAATTGCGAATCAGTGATAATACCCCCTCCAAAAAAAATCCCACATTATTTTAGGCCACATAGCTTTTTACGAAATTTTTTTTTCATCATTTGTAAAAATAAACTGTTTTAATTTATTATTTGTTAATAATTGTTTGTTACTTTGTAATATAATTATATTTTGATAATAATTAATAGCTAAACTATTTAAAAAATATTCCAAGTACAAAAAAAAGTTTAATTTTTGTTAAAAATATTTTCAAAATTAACATTTTTTTAAAATTCCAATTATAAAAAAAAGCAGTTTGATTTTATTATTTGTTTATAATAAAACATATTGTTAAAAATAAATTATTAAATTAAAAATAAAAGAATTACGCCTAAAATATAATTGGAGAATTTTGGGGGGAGACGAACACCGTTCATATTTTCTGATTTCAGATATGGCCGCCATGATGAAGTGAGTACTTTCTATTTTACCTTTTTTTATTTATTATTAATCGATTATTTATTGAAATCAAAAATGCGTGAAACAAAACGATTTTTTTAAAAATTCTGTTTTAAAAAAATAATTTAATTACGAAATTAAATCCACCATTATGCATCTTGGTTAATTTGTAGCAACTAAGTCATTTTAACCTTTTATTAATAGTTTTAAAAAATGACTTAATTACTTTGTGACCCTTCGAAATTTGGAAAGAATTTGGAAGCATTTAAACTGTCGAATAGAAAGTCATTTGTGGTTTTAAATTCTTGGTAAATCATCATTTAGTTAGAAGATTGAAAGTTTAAGAAACTATATTCAATAATTTTATACTAGAGATTAAAACAACATTACCTTGACCAAACAACATTACGTTGACCAAACAACATTACTTTGACAAAACAACATTACGTTGACCAAACAACATTACCTTAACAAAACAACATTACGTTGACCAAACCACATTACCTTGACAAAACAACATTACGTTGACCAAACAACATTACCTTGACAAAACAACATTACGTTTACAAAACAACACTATCTTAACAAAACAACATTACCTTAGCAAAACAACATTACGTTGACCAAACAACATTACCTTAACAAAACAACATTACCTTGACAAAAGAACATTACGTTGACCAAACAACATTACCGTAACAAAACAACATTAAGTTGACCAAACAACATTACCTTAACAAAACAACATTACGTTGACCAAACAACATTACCTTGACAAAACAACATTATCTTGACAAAACAACATTACGTTGACCAAACAATATTACCGTAACAAAACAACATTACGTTGACCAAACAACATTACCTTAACAAAACAACATTACGTTGACCAAACAACATTACCTTGACAAAACAACATTACGTTTACCAAACAACACTATCTTAACAAAACAACATTACCTTAGCAAAACAACATTACGTTGACCAAACACCATTACCTTGACAAAACAACATTACCTTGACAAAACAACATTACGTGTGCCAAACAAAATTACCTTAACAAAACAACATTACGTTGACCAAACAACATTACCTTAACAAAACAACATTACGTTGACCAAACAACATTACCTTGACAAAACAACATTACGTTTACCAAACAACACTATCTTAACAAAACAACATTACCTTAGCAAAACAACATTACGTTGACCAAACAACATTACCTTGACAAAACAACATTACCTTGACAAAACAACATTACGTGTGCCAAACAAAATTACCTTAACAAAACAACATTACGTTGACCAAACAACATTACCTTAACAAAACAACATTACGTTGACCAAACAACATTACCTTGACAAAACAACATTACCTTGACAAAACAACATTACGTTGACCAAACAACACTACCTTAACAAAACAACATTACGTTGACCAAACAACATTACCTTGACAAAAAAAACATTACCTTGACAAAACAACATTACGTTGACCAAACAACACTACCTTAACAAAACAACATTACGTTGACTAAAACACATTACCTTAACAAAACAACATTACGTTGACCAAACAACATTACCTTGGCAAAACAACATTACGTTGACCAAACAACATTACCTTGACAAAACAACATTACGTTGACCAAACAACATTACCTTGACAAAACAACATTACGTTGACCAAACAACATTACGTTGACCAAACAACATTACCTTAACAAAACAACATTACGTTGACCAAACAACATTACCTTGACAAAACAACATTACGTTGACCAAACAACATTACCTTAACAAAACAACATTACCTTGACAAAACAACATTACCTTAACAAAACAACATTACGTTGACAAAACAACACTACCTTAACAAAACAACATTACGTTGACAAAACAACACTACCTTAAATAACAACATTACGTTGACCAAAACAGCATTACCTTAACAAAACAACATTACGTTGACCAAACAACATTACCTTGACAAAACAACATTACGTTGACCAAACAATACTACCTTAACAAAACAGCATTACCTTGACAAAACAACATTACCTTAACAAAACAACATTACGTTGACAAAACAACACTACCTTAACAAACAACATTACGTTGACCAAACAACATTACCTTAACAAAACAACATTACGTTGACCAAACAACATTACCTTCACAAAACAACATTACCTTGACAAAACAACATTACCTTAACAAAACAACATTACGTTTACCAAACAACATTACCTTTACAAAATTTATTATGATTTTATTACAATTTGGTTCAATTAATAATTTAATGACCAAACGATACCGGAATAATTAAATTAAATTTTAAAAATCCTATTGTAAAACCAGAAATGACTTTCTATTCGATAGTTTCACGATATCGTAAACAAGTCAGCCATTTTAGTCTTTTGTTAACAGTAAAAAAAATGAATAGAATTACTTCGAAATTTTAAAGGAATTTGGGAGTATACATTCGACATGTGTCATTTGAAGGTTAGTACTTCATAACAATCATATTGATTTATTTACTAGTGACGCCATCTATGTCTCAGGTCCTGGATTTATTGAGTGATCTGTTACGCCCCTGCGTTCTCCTTAACCAAAAAAACACACTAGTTTTTTGTTAACAGTAACAAAAATGAATAAATTATTTTGAAATTTTAAAGGAATTGTTAACAGTAAAAAAATGAATGAATTATTTTGAAATTTTAAAGGAATTGTTAACAGTAAAAAAATGAATAAATTATTTTGAAATTTTAAAGGAATTGTTAACAGTAAAAAAAATGAATGAATTATTTTGTAAATTTTAAAGGAATTGTTAACAGTAAAAAAAATGAATTAATTATTTTGAAATTTTAAAGGAATTGTTAACAGTAAAAAAATGAATGAATTATTTTGAAATTTTAAAGGAATTGTTAACAGTAAAACAATGAATGAATTATTTTGAAATTTTAAAGGAATTGTTAACAGTAAAAAAAAATGAATGAATTATTTTGAAATTTTAAAGGAATTGTTAACAGTAAAAAAATGAATGAATTATTTTGAAATTTTAAAGGAATTGTTAACAGTAAAAAAATGAATGAATTATTTTGAAATTTTAAAGGAATTGTTAACAGTAAAACAATGAATGAATTATTTTGAAATTTTAAAGGAATTGTTAACAGTAAAAAAATGAATGAATTATTTTGAAATTTTAAAGGAATTGTTAACAGTAAAAAAATGAATGAATTATTTTGAAATTTTAAAGGAATTGTTAACAGTAAAAAAATGAATTAATTATTTTGAAATTTTAAAGGAATTGTTAACAGTAAAAAAAATGAATGAATTATTTTGAAATTTTAAAGGAATTGTTAACAGTAAAAAAATGAATGAATTATTTTGAAATTTTAAAGGAATTGTTAACAGTAAAACAATGAATGAATTATTTTGAAATTTTAAAGGAATTGTTAACAGTAAAAAAATGAATGAATTATTTTGAAATTTTAAAGGAATTGTTAACAGTAAAAAAATGAATGAATTATTTTGAAATTTTAAAGGAATTGTTAACAGTAAAAAAATGAATGAATTATTTTGAAATTTTAAAGGAATTGTTAACAGTAAAAAAATGAATGAATTATTTTGAAATTTTAAAGGAATTTGAGAGTATACTATCAAATACCTTTAAACGTTTGAAGTAGTTCATTCCTTTTTATGCTGTTAACAAAAGACTAAAATAGCTGACTTGTTTATGATATCGCGAAACTTTGAAATTCAATTTTCGAAGCTTTTAAACCTGACGGAAATAGTCATTTCTGGCTTGAATTAATGTTTAAAGGTAAACATAAAAACACACACACACATCTCTCTCCCTCTCTCTCTCTCTCTCTCTCTCATATTTATATATATATATATATATATATATATATATATATATATATATATATATATATATATATATATATATAGCACTAGATAAAGTGAAAGAATAAAATAAGCTGCGGCTCAAAGGACTTTGCTTGAACATTGAATGCAAATAAAATTTTAGTTTAGTTTCATTCGGCCGTAGCGATAACTATAAAACGCTAACTCCAGTCTTCTTATTTAAATTTTAAAAAAACAAACAAAACCCTAATCCTGAAGACGACTACGAAAGTCGAAAGCGCTCTAGAAAATGGCCGAATAAAAAACTATCGGCGAAGTACTATACAGATTGCCACCTGAAACCAGAAAGATGGCTCGACGGTTTGAGAACCTCACGAGGAAAATATACAAACGTGAAAGTTCCGTGATGTTCAACAACGCTTGCTTAGATATATATATATATATATATATATATATATATATATATATATATATATATATATATATATATATATATATATATATATATATATAATATTCGCCATTGACGCTTCTTTCTTTCTCAGTGTAATCGATGAAAAATACCTTGCACATCCCAAAATGCGTAGGCCAAAACCTTGCCTGCTGATATTTGCGTCTTTTGTCGCTTCAGACGGATTTCACCTGCTGGTGTCCACTCAGCTGACTGACGATTTGACTCTGGAGTTAGCCGGTGGGTTTATGTCTCATCCATTGTACATATTGACGCAAAAACTCTGTTTCTTGCGTTGAAACAGTTGCAAACAACACTCTACATTGTCGACGCGTTGTTATTTTTTGATCGACTGTGAGCAAACGCGGCACCCACTTTGAACACAGCTTTCTCATTGACAAATGTTCATGCAAAATGGTGAATACACCTTCGCCTTCTGATATCTTTAAATCCTCTGCTATCTCACGCAACTTCGATTTTGTTTGTGGACTTTTTTTTAATGTTTTCTAGGACAACAGTCGAATTTGGGTTACCCGAGCGTTCAGCATCATTTGTGTCTGTACGACCGCGTTTAAAGTCAGTATACCACATCTTAATCGTTATTTTCGACGAAGTGGATTCTAAATAACAATTATCAAGCTATTGCTTTGGTTGAGCAGTATTTCTTCCCATCAGAGAGTAAACTTTAATCAACACACGAAATTCAGATTTTTCCATTCTTTTGAAAATTAGCAACAGTAGATTCAGTTAAATTAGTGTCATTTGCAATCTAATAATTCGATTGGGATCAAATTTTGACATGTGCTATTTAAAGGTTAGTACTTTATTACAATCATATGGATTTATTTACTAGTGGAGCCATCTATGTGTCAGGTCCTGTACTTATTAAGTGATGTGTTACCCCCAATCACGGTGGTTAAGTGGATAACGACACGGACTGAAGACCTGGGTGTTCCAAATTCGAATCCAGTCGGTTCCACAGTAGCACTTTCACTTAGGGATGTTGGCAACCTTCACGTGGTCCTTCCCGTAAGTACCCGATGTCTTTCCAGAAAGATTTCTAACTAGAAAAACATCGGGGAAACTAATGCCAACACCAGAATCATCTGATTCACACGAAAGAAGAAGAAGATCTATGTGTCAGGTCCGGTACTTATTAAGTGATGTGTTACCCCCAATCAAACAATATTTGTTATATTAAAATCAAAACAATCGTTGAATTTAAAAAAATAACAAATCATAGTTAATTCATAAAATGTTATTTTCCAAAAACAAATATACAAATTAGTTACCCTTGCGACTGATATCACACACACACACACACACACATATATATATATATAGTAAGGTACACTATAAGTCATGAAAATGAAATGCCGTGGTAGACAAAATGTTTGAAAAAAGAAACAAACGGAAAACAGGTTAGAATGCAGGAGAAAAACAAAAACAAGAGATTTGACCGGTTCGTTCGTATTATCGAACGTCTTAAGACGTTCGATAATACGAACGAGTTGTTAAGTCAATTATAAATTGCGGCGAATTGGAACACGTAAAACAGACTTCATTTGCCAACCTAACCCAATCCAAGGACAAAAGTATATTTTAGCTGATTTTTAGCTCATGAATGTATCGCAGTACTTCATATATATATATATATATATATATATATATATATATATATATATATATATATATATTATATAAAGACGGCGCGTTTTTTGTGTAAACTTGAATTAACTTGAAATAGGGCGTTTTGACTTCACCGTTAGTGCGAGAAATAGCTCCAACTTTCGGATGTATTCATTTAAAACAAGACTAGTTTATACCCGCTCCTTGAGCGATGTCGTTACAGTAGCTGGGTATGTCAGTTTCCATCTTTACCGAGCTTCCACCGCTTTATAGGTAGTACGAAGAAAATATTTTTAATGTTTCGTGGGGGGAAATACGATATTTAGTAGGTGCATAAGAGAGTAAGTAACTAGGATGAATATATTTCCTTATTTTTTTCATTGGCAAAAAACAAAACAAATGATGTTTTAAGCCAAACTGATTCGCTTTGAACTAATGCTTTTACGTCTACTTTTTTGTAACATTATAAAACAAAAGTCACTTATTTTTAGAAATAAATATTTATGTAATATTGTTTTATGTTGTTATGTTATGTTTATTTCTTTCGTAAATGTATAAAACACGTATCAAGTTTAAAAAATACTTTAGACTTAAGTGAGATTTGAACTCGGGTATTAAGATCGTAAAAACTACTATCTTAATAATGTGTACTCTGCCTATTCCTTTTTATGTCAATTCACATGTTTCTATTTGCTTACGAACAAGAAAACTCCAAACAATAGTATATTGAAACTAAAAGACAAGTGCATGTTGATCGATTTTTTCGAAATTATTTTGTCCATAAAATTTGGAAACTTGAATTTATTCATTACATTTTTCTTTTTAATTAACTATTATAAATGAGTGAACGTACGTGTGTCCGACTCGCTTCAATTATCACTTATGGAAATGTATTTTTTTATGAACAAGAAAAAGAAGACTTAATCTTAATCTTAGTAATAACTGATAATGATAGAGAAAAGAATAGTCACGTATGCAAATTTAATTTTATGAGCAAACAAGAGGAGGCATAATCTTAATAACAATAAAAATAAAGGAAATAATTTCTTTCGATTTTAATATTTCCTTGTTCTTAATATTTTTGTTGATGAAATAGGAATTTATCTACAGGGACACAGATGCTTTATCTACAGATTCAGAGGAGATAGATAGATAGATAGATAGATAGATAGATAGATAGATAGAACGGATTAGTTTGTTTTTTAAGTAAAACTTATCTTGCATATTTTTCTTATTTTTCTTTTGTAAAACTTTACCCGCGTAATTTTTCTTTAAGTCAGATTTGTTGTTTATTTTATTTTATTTTTTGTAAGTTTTACCTCGATTAGTTGTCTTTTGCTTTACAGTAAGATTTGCCTCGCATGTGACAACAATAGATAATCAATTATTTCTATTTACTTACTCCCCCCCCCCCCGCCGAGGGCAAAGTTAGGTACAAAGTCGGTCTTTAATGTGGGGAAAATATAGCTCCTCAAAAAGGGGCATTCTAGATTGGAAAAAAAAAGAATTGTTTCAGTCTAGAAGGATTTCTCTTTCACTGACACAGGACAAAAATTATGAAGTATGGTATCAGAACAGATACTACACTCTGATCTTGGTATTTATCTACCTCCCACAGCGGTAAGATGTGACACAAGGACGAGTAAGTGGCTTTGAAAAGCCAGCGCCTTAGAGAAAGAAGAGCACTCTGGCCGTCAAAAAATACCTGGGCAGCCCCGTCGGCATTCCCCGGTAAGAGCGCCTCAGACGATTAGCAATAAACTAACCCCATTTCAAAGGGTGATAAGGCAAGGCCTGAGAGGGTGCACCTCCTAGAACTGCACAGGGCAGAATCTCACACCGGCGGAATCAAAGCCCGAAGGCCAAGACGGTACCGGTCTACAGAACGCAGCATCCATCGGAACAGATACTACACTCTGATCTTAACTAAAAGGCCAATCAATTGTTGTTATTTATCTACCTCCCACAAGGTAAGATGTGACACAAGGTCGGGAAAGTGGGATTAGATAAGCCAGCGATCGAGAGGTGAGCACTCTGGTCATTTAAAAATTGCCTGGGCAGCCCCGTCGGCATTCCCCGGTAGGGGCACCTCAGACAGTAAGCAATAAACTTACTCCTCCTCAAAGAGAGGAGGCAAAGCCTGGGAAGGTGGACCTCCTAGAACTGCACAGGACCCATAGACCGGCGTAAATCAAGTCCCGAAGGCCAACACAATACCAGTCTATGGGGTGCAGTATCCATCGGAACAGATACTACACTCTGATCTTAACTAAAAGGCCAATCAATTGTTATTGATAAAAATAAATTACTTAGTATTACCTCGAGCAACGCCGGGTAGCCCTGCTAGTTTTGAATAATATAGTTAGTAAATAAATTAATCAAATCATATTTTTTTAAATGTTACAAATCATGCTTATTCATATTTACGCACACGCGCGATAATTTTATAAATAGAGATTGTCACTGTTTCAAACACGAAAGTAAAACGTGCCCCGTGCAAATAGCATTTAAGCTGGCAAATCAAACTTTACTAACCAATTGTCATTTCTTAACGTTGCCCCATGTTATTGGCAATATACTAACGTGTTTAGATATTATTATTAAAATAATTACTTAGTCCGGCCCAGACGACTGATAATATGAAACATTTTAAAATAATCACGTAAACATAAAAATCAGCAATCTTAAATTGAAGAATATAAAAAGAGTTGTCTTCTTTAAGTTAAAAAAAAAGTGCAAACATAAAAATTAAAAACTAAAATGAGTGAACTGCATCCCGGACAACACCGGATCGGTACAATGGATGAATAATAAAGTGGTCTGGTAGATATTTCCATCTCTTAATCTATTTTGCAATCTGTCTGTTAACATGTATATCAAGTGAGGTTTGTTTATATGTTTATATATTTGTATGTAGAGAATTCACTGTTAAACTAATTAATCTATCATTGTGAATTTTGAGAAAACAGATGCTGGCGTAAGGTGTTATAATGTGAGCTATATTTAGTTTAATTTACTTTTATGCAAAGGGGGTAAACAGGATGTGGAAACACTCGGTGAAAATTCAGATAACTCCGATTTTTGTGAAATTTTAACAATAGATAAGGTAAAGGTCGCATAGCCTGGACGCCGACATCGCACACTGTCCATGGCCGTAGCGGCGGTGATTTGTTAAGAATCTAGGGCACAGCATATGGAAGGCGGAGCCCATCCCTCTCCTTCCGCTGCCTTGAAATTTTAGTCAGGTACCCATTCACCGCTGGGTGGACGGAGGGAATTTTCAGACCCGAAAATTCGCATGCCGTGAGTGGGATCGAACCCGGGTCGTCCTACCCAAAGACAAGTGCTATAACCACTTGTCCACAGGTCCTCCCTTAATAGGTATCAATTAATAAATATTCACCAAATTTAAGTTTCTTTAAGGGTTTTAGCGGGCATAATATGGTCACAACCTCCCATTTGGAAATTCGAATATTTCAGATTTGCATACAGTTTGATCCATAGTCAATGGACACCAATGTAGCACGATATCCTGAATTTCAATTTCTTCTTGTAACCCATAATAATACTTACGCCTTAAAATTGAGACATTTTTAATGGTGCAATTCTGTTCGGGAAACTAATTAGGTATTCTACTAATTGTGTAACTCGGAAGTAAGGCATAATTTTTTTAACAGTCCAAACATTCTCATTATAATAAATAATATATATATATATATATATATATATATATATATATATATATATATATATATATATATATATATATATATATATAAAATAAAAATAAAATATGAAACTGAAAGTATACTTTTAGTAGATAGAACCTATAGTGAAATGGTTTAAGCTCAATATACGAGATAAATCAATTATAAAGATAGATGAAAGAAAAGGGATAAACATGTACGAATGACAAATTTATTTCAACTTCGATTGTTTAATGCAAGGTGTACTATCTTTAAATTTCCTTTCACTGGACACCTTATCAACGGACATTTACCAACTGGACAGACCCCATATCTTTTTACACGCACATTCTCACTCTCCATTACTTAATATTTTTTCAAATTTTGAATTTTGGCTTTTCCACTTGCAACTTATCTATCTATGTAATTCCTCTGATGATAAGATTTTAATCTTTGAAACGCCTTGGCTTAAGGAAAGAATAATAAACATTTTTTTACCGAGTACACCTTGCATTGAACAATGAATTTGTCATTCGTACATGTTTATCCCTCTTCTTTCATCTATCATTATATATATATATATATATATATATATATATATATATATATATATATATATATATATATATATAATAATGGTAATAATCCAGGTAAAAAATATCCACAGGGTGGTAATCCAGAGAATTTAAACCGGGTTTATAAAAAGTGCTCAATATCAAAATAGAGCTTTATATATGATAATTTTATTTACACAGACATGTACAAAATCTGCGACACTGGCATGTCGATGTTATCGACCAACAGTTACTATAAACTGAGATCTCATCAGGCAGAGTTAGAATCCGATCTTTACCTCAGATCATATTTGGAGAGAATATGTATATCAATAACACGAGATATATACAGAATAGATTGGTACATTTATAAAAGCTGACCTAGCTATGAATCTATCAATTTTGCATATTTTTAACTATAGATTGTTTGGCCTCTTTCTGTAATGAGAAACAATGGCGGAGTCTAGAATGAAGAAAAGGGTTGCGTAATCCCAAGCGCGTTTTTTTTAACAAAGAGAAGTCCAGGAAGACTGAAAAAAATGACAGATTAAGCAGAGAAAGACTGGTCTCATTTCACAGTTTTCCTTCTCGCACATTACACAATCAAGGCTTGAGAGCCTAGTCTACCCTACTATTTAATCCACTGAGGGTGAGGATCTCTCTCTGTCTCTATCTCTGCATCTGTCTCTGTCTTACTATGTTTTTGCCTCCCAGAAAAAAAATATTATAAGGCAGATACCAGAAAAATTCACAAAACCAGCAACTTACAAGTTAAATTTAAACACGTTACCACGAGGTAAACATACATATTTACTTCCATATATATATATATATATATATATATATATATATATATATATATATATATATATATATATATATATATATATTAAAATAAACATAGTTTGAGTATCCGACCCTTGTTTCAGATCCCTGAGAAGGAGCTGATGAGGTTCTGAAACAATTGTTGGATACTCAAAATACGTTTATTTTAATATAAAAAGCTCTAATATATATTGAACACTTTTGAAATGTATTGATTTTGTTTATCTTGTTAGTATTTGAACTTAATTAATATATATATATATATATATATATATATATATATATATATATATATATATATATATAGAGAGAGAGAGAGAGAGAGAGAGAGAGGCAGACATAGACAGACAGAGACAGAGACAGGCAGATTGAGAGAAATTATATAAACATTTAAAATGGCCTACATAAATGAAATTACGTTTTAGTACTCGTCGGGGCCAAGAGATTGTAAGCATTACCATCTTTTGGCCCCGACGAGGTACAAGTAGTACTGAAACGTAATTACATTTATGTGGGCTATTCTAAATGTGTATATAATGTATATCTATAAAGCCTTACCTTGTATTAAACATTTTTGAAAAAATATTTGTTTTAAGATAATGTTATCAATATACTTGAACTTTTTTTAATTAACTATATATATATATATATATATATATATATATATATATATATATATATATATATATATATATATATATATATATATATTTATAGATAGATAGATAGATAGATAGATAGATAGATAGATAGATAGATAGATAGATACATTACTATATATATATGGTTAGAAGGTATATATATATATATATATATATATATATATATATATATATATATATTGTCTAAAAAAAGCTTTTAGTCATTTTAAACAAAGAAGAAAATGCAGTTTAAATTCCTAGGGATACTAACTAAATCCAAGATATCGCAGACTAAGCACTTGCATAAGCCGACTTACCGCTGGAAAATGTACAAATACAAAATGGGATTCAAGTATATAACAGTGAAACAAAAACAAGGGACCTTAACTTGAATTGTGAAATATTAAACGGGGATCATCCGCTGTTTACCATGTAACTGTTTCGGAGATTCAACAACAGAACAGTTTTTTAAATGAATGGCTCTCCAGTGGTACTGATCAAATGACCACTTCCCAATAACTAATAAATATATATATATGATGGAAATAATATTCCAACGTGATGGAAAATTAAAAAGGAAGAGCCAAAATTATGTATATATATTGATCAACGTTTCCTCTTTATTTTAAGACCTCCTCAAGATGATTGATTTGAAGAAATAACATAAAAATACAGCATTTTAATGTATTTGGTGAGTTTGTGAGGTGAAAAATGTTTTATATATATATATATAGTAAGAAGGCTATACATACATTTAGTAATAAATGTTAATATTATGTATACGACACTTGATTAAATAGATGGAGATAAATAGATAAAGCATTACTCGCTCTATTCAGCCATCTAAACAAATACCTAGATCATAGACAAGCAAGTATTTCTAGCAATATAAATGTATTCAACCAACACGACAAATAATATGAAATAGCTTTAAAAACAGTGGACATAATGACAAATTCGCATTTGATAAGAGTAATTACCGAACCCAAAATAATAAAAAACGAAAAATATTCTTGTACAATCCGTCGTATTATAGAGAGGTATATATACTAATTGGCAAAATATGCTTTAGGATAAAATATAAACATTTTCTCACAAAACAATAACCGATATAAAATTAGCATAGAAATAGCATTAATCTATCAATAAGAATAGCATTGCTGCATGGACAATATACAATCAAGGGAGGCGCGAGAGCGCTCTATCCCTTAATAGACTTCAAAAACGGCCTACGCTAGAAATCTCATTTCTTTCATCAATCATAACCGAAAAATCAATAAACCAAATTAGTTAAAACTTAGCACAACATTTTTTTTTATAGGTTCTATAAGTGTGATCCAGAAAGGTCAGGCATGATTTTGTGTTGTCCGTGTGTACGTACGTACGTATGTGCCACCCTGTATCTCATCAACTATTTGATGGATTCAGCTGATTTTTGGCAGAGATAGAGGTTCTAGGGTCTAGTTGATGGCATTTTAATTTCAGTTTACCATATACCTTAGTTTTCCAGAAAATTCCAAAAAACCTTTTAAATGACCATTGTATTGAGGCATAGCCTTTACAAAAGTAGTGACATTCCATAATAAATGCACAACAGGGCTATGTATTTTACTGGTAGGAATTTTTCTTCAGCGCACCTCACACACTTCATCCACTCATGCATAAAGATTTATACTGTAGTGATGTGATAATGAAATGGTTTTGTTGATATGTAGTCATACCCTTAATGATAATAAAAGTGTAAACATTTGGGAATTTCCTTGCTTTTGTATATTTAGTGTATATGAATTTTCATCTTAACCCTATTAAGGGCATATGATTTCAGTATACTGGCATTTATTATGGAATTAATAATAAACACAATAAAAATAATTAACAATAGTAACAAAAATAATAGTAGGAATACTATTATCGTTAATAATGATAGCAACTAATGTAATTGTAAAATTAAAATAATTGCCCACTAAGTAATAAATGTTTAACAGCTAATGTCATCTACAAAGCAGCAGTAAATAATTATATCAACAATGAACAAAAAGTATACATATGCGTATATAAATAAGTATAAATTGGTAGATAACTATCATATTGTCTTGCCTCAACTTGTTTTATGATATATGACACATGATACACCACTTCTGGCGATCAGTTAAAAACGTGAAACTGCAGTAATGTGTTAAAGCTAAGTGCATCTTTTATTATTAATCATATAAAGAGAGGGATAGCGAATGAGTCATACCTGCATATCTACATAGATCGATAAATATTGGCAGCTTGTTGGTGTAGGGTGCACATCTCTCTCACTATATATATATATATATATATATATATATATATATATATATATATATATATATATATATATATATATATAGTATGTAATTGTACAATAAAAGGTAATTGTTTACTAATGAATAAATGTTTAACAGCTAATGTCATATACAAAGCGGCATTAAACAATAATAATGATAATAACAATAAACAGAAAAGTATACATATACGTATATAAATAAGTATAAATTAGTAGATAACTCTCATCTCATCTTGCCCCAACTCTTTCTCTTTCTTTCTCCATCTCTTTATATCATGAATAATAAAGATGCACTTAGCACATTATCTCTCCCTATATATATATATATATATATATATATATATATATATATATATATATATATAGTATGAATAACTTTATTTATAAAACAATATTGGCTACATATGTGCATACATGTTTTAGCTGCGATCTCTTTAAAAAATCGAGATCGCAGCTGAAATGCACATATGTAGCCAATAATGTTTGCAAAAATAAAGGAATGTATACTATAATACAGCTGGTCACTCTCCGCTGATGTGAGTCATTTTTGAATCGGTTGAACTACTACTGTGTTAGACATCGCATCTTGTCCAAACACTTGCTGAATCTAACGCGACGGCGGAGGTGAACTCCATTCTAAAAGAAGACTTCCAGATGTGTTTCCGGCAGTGGATGGATCGGTGGGCTAAGTGTTTGCAAACACAAGGGGCCTACTTTGAAGGGGATTGTGACCGTCTGAGATTGTTAATTCCCCAGCGCTGATGAGAGCCGTAAGCTCGAAACGACGTCGTACGTAGGTAAAATATATATATATATATATATATATATATATATATATATATATATATATATATATATATATATATATTAGTAGAATTACTGTCGAGGACGGGTATTTACACCAGTTAATAATGAAATTAATTCATCGAACAGAACAGTTTTTAACCATTTTTATGTCTCCTTACGAAGCTGAAGATGCTACTAAATCGTATGTCTAGAATTCTTGTTCCAATTTTGATCAAAATTCAGAAAATGATTTTGATTCTAATAAAATGTCTAAAATTTGAGTCTTAAGCTTAAGGGGTCTTAAGCCGAAACTGAAATTCAAGAAATTTTCTTTAATTGGTGCTAATAACGATGGATCTAATTTCATGCAAATCTGAAATATTTTAATTTTTAAATGGAAGGTTGTGTCCATTTTCTTCCTTAACTAGCCTTTTAGAATATTGGAAATGAACTGACATTTGAGAAACTTATACATATATATATATATTATATATATATATATATATATATATATATATATATATATATATATATATATATATATATATATATATATATATATATAATGATACTAAACCTTATGTCTTTAATTAGTATTCCAATTTCGATCAAAATCCATTACATGACTTTGATTTAAGAAAATGTCTAAAATTAAAGTATTAGGCTTAAGGGATCTTAAGTAGAAATTTAAATTCAAGAAGTTTGCTTAATGTTCGTGTCTAATTACTATGGATCAAATGTAATGCACATTTTTAATGGGGGATTGTGCCCATATTATGGCCGCCCTTAAATACACTTGGAAATACCCCAAAGAAACTGACATTCAGGGAATATTTATTACATGATGTCTAATGCATGTTCTTAAAATTTATCAAGATATTTGCTAGAATCAAAACTATGCAATAGATTTTGATCAAAATTAGAATAAAGATTCTAAACATAATGTTTAGTATCATTAGATTTTTCTTTTAATATATATATATATATATATAGAGAGAGAGATATATATATATCAACATATATATATATATATATATATCAACATATAAATATATATATATATATATATATATATATATATATATATATATATATATATACACATAAGATTTTAATCTTGGAAAAGCCTTGGCCTAAGGAAAGAATAATGAACATGTTTTACCGAGTACACCTTGCATTGAACAATCGAAGTTGAAATAAATTTGTCATTCGTACATATTTATCTCTCTTCTTTCATTTATCTTTATTATATATATATATATATATATATATATATATATATATATATATATATATATATATATATATATGAAGTACAGCGATAGATAGATAAAAGGATATATTGGATATCTTTTTGATATATAATTCACAAACAACTCTACATCCCCTATGTATTTTCATGAGCTAAAAATAAGCTAAAATATACTTTTGTCCTTGGATTGATTTATGTTGGCAAATAAAATCTGTTTTACTTGTTCCAATTCGCCGCAATTTTTAATTGACTTAACAACTAACTTATCTATCTCTTAGTTATCTATGTATTTCTCTCGCAACTCTCACTCTATATTGATTCAACCACTCTTTAATATTTCTTAATGCCTCTGTCAGCATTTAGAGAAAGACTGACTTTCTTATCTCAGCGTCGTCATCTAATGTTCGTCCGTGTGCATGTACACGCGACAATTAGATGATGTTTTAATAAATCTGATTTACTGCTACATTAGAATAATAACGAATAATCATACTTCTAAATAATAATAATAATAATAATAATAATAATAACAATAATAATAATAATAATAATAATAATAATAATAATATAGAAGTAAAGTGACTTATTTTAAGTTATGCAAGAATAATGTCTTAAAAGATATGTCACATTTTATGAATTTTCCAATGTAACACACACATATATTTATACAATATATACACATATTATATATATATATATATATATATATATATATATATATATATATATATATATATATATATATATATATATATATATATATATATATATATTATTCAAAATATAAGTCGCTTCCGATCTGAAGGCATTACTTTGGTGAAAGGAAAATTATTCTCAACTAGCATTGAGGTAAAAATGTTTTTCCGTATAAATAATTCAATTCGTTCAACAGGATCGAAATCAAAATAAACAAATAAATGACATATACATATATCACACACACACACACATACATACACATTATATATATATATATATATATATATATATATGTATACCCGACTTTAATATTTAATTCAATAATTCAAAATAGTTATATATATATATATATATATATATATATATATATATATATATATATATATATATATATGTATATATATATATATATATATATATATATATATATGTATATATATATATATATGAGATGGATAGAGGGAAATCGAAATCTATACATATATATATATATATTGATATGTATATATAAATTGTAAAACATTAATAAATAGATAGATAGATAGATAGATAGATAGATAGATAGATAGATAGATAGATAGGTAAAATCCTGAAGAAGTCCGCACAGTTCATCGCCGAAACTTTGAAACAATAAAAAGCAGTATTCAAAAAAAAAAAAAAAAAAGAACGTACTTTCAAAATATATTCTCATTTAACAATAACAATACCATATGGAATTACTCCCCCCCCCCTGGAACACCCCCCCCCCCCCAAAAAAAAAGGAATCTTTCAGCATGCAAATTCAACCAAAGAATTTATGTATGAGTATCTTCGAGCCGTCGTTGTTACCGGTGTATTTGCCTGAAGAGGAACGGTTTCGGTAAGTTGGTACTTCTTACCGTGTTACGGTCCGTGTCGTTGGCGCCGGTCAGCAGCTCGTCAGCCGTTTGGTTGGTGCCCTGCTCTAGATTCGCGCGCAAGGACAGCGTCCATGTTGTGTAAGAAATCACGAATAGGAAGAAGAGGACGCCAATTCCGGCCAGGCCATAGGCGATCGTCTTAGGATGGGCGGCGGCCCTGCTGCCAACACCCTGGCAGCCCTGCCGCTTCGACAGTACCACGTCCATCTGTTTTGCGTGCCACGGTTTTAGTAGTCTTGTCTATCGCTATCCCAGCGTCGATCGACCTTACCCGACCCCACCCCCCGTGCCTCTGTGTGCCTCGGCCGATGCCACCAGCTATGGTGGGTGGAGTACTGAGCCGTGGCTGGGAGTGGTTGGGGGTGGTGGTGAGGGAGGTAGCAGGGGGAGGAAGTGATCGTTTTGGGGGTCGGGGGTTGCCGACGGGTTTTTTTTTTGTTTGGTGGTATGGGAGTGGGTTGGACGATCGCGGGTTTTTCTTTTCCGTTCTTTTTCGAGGGTTGTGCGCCTGTGCCGAGGTTGTTGGGGTCTGACGGTTTCGCGCGGTGTGTGTTTATGTGTGTTTATGTGTAAGGGTGGGGTTCTTTTGTAATGGATGGACTGAGATGTAGGAACCAGATGGGAGGAATGAGGGAGAAGGAGAAAGGGGTAAAAGAGATGAAGAGATACGCGATGGGCGAAAAGTGTCGGAAGAAGAAAAAGAAGAAGAAAAAGAAGATGAAGAAGAAAAAGAAGATGAAGGAGTTCCAAAAGACAAACAAAACACGATAAAAAGAACAAAGAAAGAACAAAATCGCGAAGAAAAAGAGGAAGGAAATAAGAAGAAGACCAAGAAGATGACGAAGAAGAAAATCACGAATAAAAAAGGAATCTAAGAAGAAGCTTGCAAATAATAATAATAATAATAATAATAATAATAATAATAATAATAATAATAATAATAATAATAATAATAATAATAATTTTCAGATTTTCTGTTGGCGTTAGCGCAGACGAATTTTACTCAATACACAATTGAAAATTATTGCCTGCTGTCTTCGCTATCTGATTGGCTAAGCAGTTCGGCATCTTCTGGCTGTTTACGTAAACAGCCGAAAGATGCTGGCGAAAAGTCGGTTTTAAGTACCCAAAATTCAGACAAAAGTAATTACAAAAAAAATGATAAAAATACAAAACAAATGATGATGGTGGTGGTGGTGGGAGGTATAGAGGGTCAAGGAGGATGAGAAGACCGAGAAGGGACAACACAAACCAGACCTCCACTAGAAGAGTGCTGGGACCTTGGGGAGGCTTATTGCCACCCAAATCCCAGAGAAGACCAATGGTTCTTACCAGCGAGAAATGAATAGTAAGCGGTTGTTGCGATACCGCAAGGTTATTTGCGATGGTTATCGAAAAGAGGTGGAGAATACTGGAAATCTGGGGAGGCTTGTTGTCACTCAGACTCCAGAGAATACCACCGGTTGATGTCGGTGAGCAATCACTGACGATGCCCTGTGTGAGAACTCCTAGTGAGTACCAATAATAAATTAAGAAAAATCACTATAATACCAATAATTGTAAGAGTACGAAGAACAGTTCTGAAAACCTGGCAAAAGAAAATTAGGAGAAATTGGAATCAAAGGGAAGATTGAGACCATACAATGAACGGCAATGATCAAAAAACAGTTGAAATATTAAGGAAAATCCTCGAATGCAGAAACCAACGTACATAATCAACAAACTCTTACCACGGAACTTCCACGAACAAAGTTTTTTACCCCTGAACTTCCCATCTGTGGAGTACAATACCGCGGGGCTGACTAAAACATGGTCGTTTTCAATTCCAATGGTAACAAATTCTTGTCAAGTCGTTCACTTAAATAATGAGTTTCGCCCGTCGTTTTTACTCCTCCCAAGGAGATGTTCATCGCCAAACTACAATCTCAGTAACACTTATCCTTTAGTGGCTCTTGGGCCTTGATAAGCGGTGACATACTAGTAATAAAAAACAAAACAAAAAAAAAACGCCACAGATGAATCGAAATATGACAAAAAAGAATTCAAACTGCCAGAAATGTTATAAACTGACCCCCCCCCCTCTTTCTGAAGGAAGAGAAAACGAGATGGCACTAATCTCGGCTGATACCACACAAAAATGGCGGTGAAGGATCAAAGAGGATGGAAATATCGAGGAGCGAGAGCACCAACCAGACCTCCACATGAAGAGTACGGAGAGTATTGGGATATCGGGTTAGGGTTAGTGCTACCCAAATTCCAGAGAAGACTAAGGAATTAGGGGAGAAGAAGAAGAAGAAGAAGAAGAAGAAGAAGAAGAAGAAGAAGAAGAAGAAGAAGAAGAAGAAGAAGAAGGGATTCTCAAGTTCGATTTGGAGGAGGAGACAAAAGACTAAAAAATAGAAAAGACAGCATAAGAAGATGAAGAAGATGAAGAAGGCAAAGATAAAAAAGGAGAAAATAGATTTTAAAAAGGTAGAAGAGACAGAAGAAGATAAGGAAGTTAGGGGGAGAAGAAGAAGAAGAAGAAGAAGAAGAAGAAGAAGAAGAAGAAGAAGAAGAAGAAGAAGAAGAAGGGGACAGACTATGTGAAAAGTCAAAAGAAATAAATGATAATTCAAAGAAAATAAACAGAAAAAGATGCGAAAAAGGGAATAGGAATGAAAGACATTTGAAAAGAAAAAGTTAAAGAACGAAGAAAAAAGAAAAAACTGAAAGTTAATAAAAAAGAAAGAAACGAGCGAAAATGCAATGAAAACTTCAAACATTTCCATGTTTGTTTGTTTGTTTGTTTGTTATAGAAATCGATATTTTAACAGTTAGCACATTCAACTAAGTTTCAACAAGGGTTAAATTGTTCACAGAATTGAAATACACCCTTGAAATTTTAATTGAATTCCATCTGGGGTCACTTGGGGAAATTATCGGTTAGTTCTATGAAATAACTGAAATATATTGGAACGTAAAGAAACGAAATTAATCATTTAAAAATAGATTTTCTTCGTTTCATAAAACAAAAATAAAATGAAACGAAGAATATCTCAATGAATAATATTTTTTTAGGGGTTAAAATTTACACAATTATTTGTATTGGTAAGATTTAAAGTAATTATATAAAAACGAATTCGTTTCGATTCGTTAAAGCCATTTGCCGTTTTTAACAGCTGTCTCTAACAAACGCAGCGTCAACAAATAGTTTATTTTCGGTTTTCAAATTTTTGCATAGAGGTCGATTCTGAATATAACTTTAAAAAGTTGACAAAAACATTGTTTCTTGAACAGATTAAAACCATTGAAAATCTTTAATAACAAAAAATAGTTGTTCTTTATAAACTGACCTTTTCTTCGAAACACCATCGCGCTAATTGTATTTCTATTACTTGATCTCGTATCGCAATGTTATTTAAGAATTTTTTTAAAAGAAAATTTCAATGCGAAAATTATAAACATGACTATATTTGAATGTATCTTTTCTTAAGAAACCTTCCGACAAGCATTATATATCTACACGGGCAACACAGGGTAGCCCTGCTAATTCGAAAAATAAATACATGTAAAAACAAACAAACAAACAAATAAATTGAATAAAAGAATAAAACAAATAAAGAAGAACCAGAAGTATTTAAAAAAAATTAGATCCACAAATACAAATACACGTTATTAGTGCCGGCGCTAAGGGTCCATGCCACACCCCTAAACAATTATATGTGACGAAACAGATTGTTTTATTACCTTTCGTTAAAAAAATTATTTCGATTAACGAAATAAGGGAAAATCGGTCATTACTTTATATATAAGAAATAATAATACACGTTGTGTCTTTGTTACAATATCTACATATATAAATAGCTATTTATTTGCCTTTAGCAAACTAAGGAAAGCAATTCAGTATATATTAAATTGAACGGTGGCACCAATCAGCAGCAGCTGATAGAAGTATTAGAATTGCTTCAAGAAAGAAGAATGTAAGAGTTATTAACGAGTTTGCATGTCGTATTGTGTCTGAACTAGTGATGGGACGGTTCCAATATTTTTCCCGATTCCGATACAATTACCGATTCCGTTCTAAATTCCCGATTCCGATACAATTAACGCTTCCGATTCCGATTATTTGTAAATCTCTAAGTATTTAGCTATAGTGTTGTTGTTTTTTTAATTTTCGGATTATCGTAAAAACCCATGTGCATATATTTTCGCAAATGTAAAAAATACACTTGTGGCGGGGGGGGGGGATATCTATATTATATATTAAACTGGTAGTTTAATTTTTTAAAAATCATTTTATGATTAATACCAACAATGGAAAATGTTATTATAAACAAAAACAAACATAAAAAATTAAAAGAATAGTTTTTGTCATCGAAAAATAGGCACAATTTTTTCCGATTCCCAATTCCGATTCTGATCTCGATTAATCGTCCAAAAACTTAATTACTATATTACTCTTTATAAACATTCTCTTAAGAGACATCTTCTGGGTGATGTGGATACATCATCACTGATGCTCCCGGAATAATTAGGCGTTTCGCTCTTTCAACATCATATTACGTAGTCTAGCTGGCCTCAGCGTGGGCGCTACAAAGAATACAATTGCGAATTACTTAAGATTTCTATCCGGTCACGGCTGACGAAACGAGAGCAAGTTACCCCCGTAGATTAAATATTCCCGAGTTCATCAAGATGATCCGGAAGAAGGTCGGAGGTTTCATCGACCGAAACGTTGAGAATAATCTAAATAAGCCAAATTAAAAAACTTCATCTAAAAAATTCCCAAACAACATTTACATAAACTTAGGTATGTGTATATGTTTATATATTTGTATGTACAGGATTCACTCCTAAACTATATAAAGTTAGGTATGTGTATATGTTTATATATTTGTATGTACAGGATTCACTCCTAAACTATATAAAGTTAGGTATGTGTATATGTTTATATATTTGTATGTACAGGATTCACTCCTAAACTATATAAAGTTAGGTATGTGTATATGTTTATATATTTATATGTACAGGATTCACTCCTAGACTATATAAAGTTAGGTATGTGTATATGTTTATATATTTGTATGTACAGGATTCACTCCTAAACTATATAAAGTTAGGTATGTGTATATGTTTATATATTTGTATGTACAGGATTCACTCCTAAACTATATAAAGTTAGGTATGTGTATATCCTTATATATTTGTATGTACAGGATTCACTCCTAAACTATATAAAGTTAGGTATGTGTATATGTTTATATATTTGTATGTACAGGATTCACCCCTAAACTATATAAAGTTGGGTATGTGTATATGTTTATATATTTGTATGTACAGGATTCACTCCTAAACTATATAAAGTTAGGTATGTGTATATGTTTATATATTTGTAGATACAATATTCACTCTTAAACTAATTAACTGATCATTATGAATTTTGAAATACAGCTGCTAGGCGCAAGGGGTTGTAATGTGACCTATATTTAGTTTGACTTAGTTTTATGCAAAGCAGGTAAAAAGGGGAAGGGAACCCTTGGTGAAAATTAAGATAATTAAGATGTTACAAAAATAGGTACCAGACAGCAATTAATAGATATTCCTCAGATTTCAGATTCTTTGGGCACAACCTCCCATTTAAAATTCAAATATTTTAGATTTTCATTGAATTGTATCCATAGTCATTAGACACCACGTAAGCAAAATCGCTTAAATTTTATTTTTTCTTAAAATCCCTTAAATTTTAGATATTTTCTAAAATTAAAATCATGCAATGGATTTTTATCAAAATTAGAATAATGATTCTAGGCTTTGTATCATTATATTTTGTTTTTACTTTTTGTATGGGTTCATAAAAATGGTGCAAAATCGTATTGGACGGGGAATTCATTTTACCCGTCCTGGGTCGGGTATTCTTTTATTTGCGAAAACAATCTTCTTAGTGAGAAGCAATAAAGGTTTCGTCCTGTAAGACGTGCTGACTGTGATGTCGCACAGGATCGGTGAATCTATCGACGGGAGCTTCGTTTCTAAGGCGAAAGCCCTTGATATATCAAAGGCATTCGATAGGGTTTGGCACAAAGGTTTGCTCCACAAGCTTATTGGCTATGGAATATCAGGAAAAGTCCTCTCAACCATCAAATCTTTTCTCTCCGATAGGTGTATAAATATAGTTGTTGACCGGCAAAAGTCCGAAGCACATAGCATCAATGCCGACGTGCCTCAAGGGTCAATTATGGGCCCAACGATATTCTCGATCTTCATAAAGGATCTTCCAAATCATATTCTTGGATTATTCGTTGACATCTCTGCAGGAGACACAGCTATTTATGGCAGTACTTTGAAGGGCATTGATGACCAAGATCTTTCTGACTCTCTCTCTCTTTCTCTTCCGACTTGAAGCACGTGGTGCAATGAGGTTTGTTACTTTTAACACTTCTAAAACAAAATTTCTCTCCTTTCCCCACCAACGCTCGGATCATCACTTCTCCTCAATCGAAATAAATGGTTCCCTCCCCTTTTTTGATAAGCTTCTAGGGTTGACTTTTACCCTAGACTTGAAATCTGTTGCTAAGGTTGCGGGAGAAATGGTTAGATCATTCTATCTCTCCAGAAAGTACCTCATTCCCGACGCAATCCTCTACCTGTATAAGAGACAGATACTTCCTAAGATGGAGAACTATTGCCATATCTGGGGAGATGCCGATTGGAGCACATCTTTTTTGCTTTAAATGCACTTCGCAATCTAGCGGGCGAGATAATCGCTTCTCATCTCAACATCCTCTTGAACATAGAAGAGATGTTGCTAGCCTCTCTCTAGCCTACTGTTATGGTCATGGTAGGTGCTCAACTAAGCTCTAACTTCCTCTATTCATGACGAATAAAAAATATCAAACAGGATTAAATATACAAAATCGATATAATATTATTGAAAAAAAAATGTTTTTGAGAACAGGAACAAACATTTGGCATATAATAAGTCTGACGAAATAGATTGTTTTATCTACCTTTTGTTAAAAATGCTATTTCGGTCAATAGAATAGAGGGAATTTAACTTTACTTTATATATAAAATATAATAATACGCGTTGTGTCTTTGTTACAATATCTATCTATCTATATATATATATCTATCTATCTATCTCTCTTGTCGCTCCTCGAAAAAGTAGAGCACTGTATGTGTAGTATTAACACAGCATGACGTCACTAGTTTTAAATGCATCGTTCCTTCCCCAAAAAGTAGAACGCTCTAGACGTTATAGCCGCCGATAACGTGTTAAAATTATCACAGTTTATTCGCTATTTAAAATTGGCCGTGTGGTTAAGGCGTCGGATTTGAGTTGTAAAATACTCGTAATCCGGGGTTTCGAATCACCGGTAGTGAATAGTCATACTTCTATGCTGATGAGTCCCGATTTAAGGACGAAACGTATACGTACATAGATAATAAACAATAACAAATATTTATTATCATATATATATATATATATATATATATATATATATATATATATATAATTAGCTATGTATTTGCCTGTAACACAAAGATAAGGAAGGCTATTCAGTATACATTAAAATGAACGGTGGCATCAATCAACAGCAGCTGATTGAAGTATTAGAATTGTTTCAAGAGAGAAGAGTGTAAGAATTATGTACAATTTTGCACGTCGTGTCAAGAAGGTGTGCATATCATTGAACGGCGATAAAACAAAGACTGAAAAATAATGAACAAATATCTTAAGAAAGTCTTTAGTAATTTATCCTTTTTTATTAAACTGCTTTAATTAATTACTGATAATATTGAAAAAAAAACTATTGCATATATATAGATAAAATAGGAGAATAATATTACAAATAAATAACACAAAACATTAATTCATTATAAACTGTTTAAAAATAGTTAGGCGAATTAGGGTTGCAAATAGCTGTGCTTTGGTCGTTTGTCTCCACTATATATACAGTATTTCAAATTATTTTGTTGTATCATTGATTTAAATATCAGTAAGTCGTTTTGATGATAAAACTTCGCATTTACTCATTTAGACTAGATTGAGGTTTATTCCTATTAAATATGATTGTGAATTTTATTAACGCTACGAAGGGTAACCTAAAACATTAATACTCATCAGTATGCAGAAACAATGTTTCCTTACTTTATTTTAAAAATTTTTTATTGCTGGTTATGTAAATTGGATTTCAAAGCCAAATGTCAATACTTTTTTTACAACCCCGTGGATTCGCTGTTCAAAATGCGTATTTAGTTCTAGTTTCTAATAAGTTCTATCAAATATTATATGTGTTACATGTGTTTGTAATCATTTAACAATTCTATTGTGGATACGAAGTGATACGGTGATTTAAGTGGCCATATCAGCAAGCCATCAAGAGAACTTAATAGGCGGTGCCTAGAGTTTTGCATTACGCTATAAATAATGGCTTGTTGTTAACTTACTTAAAGTGCTCAATCTCCCGAGATCTTTAAATAATTATCAATAAATAATATTTTCAAATTAACCCATATACACATGTGTTTCATGCCAAACATGCAATCATCAGTATGGAAGGAAGCAATCCCTGTCGAACCCCAATACGAAAGTCATATTTGACTCAGTAGTCGAGGCGCGTACCGATGTGTCCACCACGCATTGCGGTAGAAATGGGAGAGTACATTAACGTCTAAATGGCAAATTCAGCGGCCATATTAGCAAGCCGTATTGTGCAGTTTTACTACGTATGCTTCGCTTATAGACAAGCGTTTGTTTTTAAGAAAAATTAAACAACAACAATTTTGTTGCTGTTGAAAAACATGTTTATTCATATACTTGTTAACATTTTTCTTAACCGGAATAAGACTTTAAAAACAAATCATAAAAAAAGTTTCTTTCGTGATGGCAATACCATTTCAAAGATGTAAGAACAAATAATAGTTAATTAATAAAATGTCATTTTGCGAAACCAATTACCAAGCATCAGGAAGTTTCCTTGGAATTCTTGCTGGCCTGGTTGGCCAAGAGCAGGCTCAAGGCGTTTCCTCGAATACTGGCGATGGAGAGGCGCTTGTAAAGTCAAGTTAATTCACGATTGTCCGCGGTGTGACGCGTCATTAACAGACCAAGGCTGCTGAGGAAGTCGCGCGTGGCGAGGCCTATCTCTTCACTCATCTCCACGGCGATCGGTTGGAACAAAAATCTGTCAAGAAGACCGGCATATTTTGATTACTTGCGGTTTTCTGCTGGCGCTGCTGCACGTCCAGGGTTTGTTGCTGATTCTGTCATAAATGAGGACGCAAGTGTGTCGATACTAGTCGCATCCAATATATGTGACTTGCTGTTTGCAAAGGGAAACACCGTAAGGCCATCGAACCGTTTGCCATCCCTTCTGCCGAGGCCAACTAGTTCGAGGATCGATTGGAAGCCAGCAATGTCTAGAGTCCGTCGGACGATATAATTGAGAGCGCTGTGCCTAGGGAATCTGCAAGCGCTCTTGTTACATGAAAGAGTGTAGAGTCATATACGTCGACCGGTTGACCACAAAGGCAGCTGTGGGTGCTGTACACTATAGAATCTATGCGCAGGGCAACGGCGAATCTCAGGCAATCGTCATCGATTCGCTTCCTGACATCCGATGACGGCAAGGTGTTTATACACCCACCGCTGTGTGACGAATTTGCAGCTTGAAGGCAAGCCAGACGGTGTCGGTCGCAAGACGTTTTTAGAGAATTCGACTAGTCTTCATTCGAATCATCACGGTCTTTGCTAATCTCCGAGACGGCTACCGTGAAGGATTCTGCCGAACTGTCGATGTTGATTATTTTGGACCTAGCAGGATTGACATCGTGCCTGATTGCAGCAAAGGCTGGGATAATCCGAGAAAGCTTCTCAACAACTGCCGCCCAACTGCCGCCCAACTGCCTCCAAATGTTGCATCGTCAAGACACTAGATGTTCAAAGACTTCATCACTGATCAGGTGATATCGTCGACTTCCAGGGCAAAACGAAGGAGTCACCCTGCTGTATACCGCACTCTGATGTGAAGGTGTGATCGGCTATGACCAGGGTGCTAGAACTGGCGTAGACAGTTTGAGCCAAATGATAAACAGGACCGGCGGTACAGTTATAAAAGTGTGGGGGGGGCTCTCTTAAAAAGTGGGGAGGGGGGGCGTTAAACACATGCATATATAACTTCATTATTGATGACCGTAATGTGGGGGGGGGGGCAAGTCAAAAAGTGGGGGTGCTTGAGCCCCCCCCCCCCCCCCGGTGCCGCCGTCCATGATAAAGCCCAGGGGCTCGAGGAAGACAGGTTTAGAGAAGATGGATCATCATATGGAGTTGAAAGCGTTCTTTACGTCCAACTTAACCAGCAAACAGTCTTGCTGCCATTGTTGTTGGTCCAAGATGAACGCCCTAACAGCATGAACTACAGCTTCGCTATTGTGAAGGACCCCAACACTGATTTTGAAGGGGGATAGCTCGGAAACCAGTGTGCGAATTAAAGGATGTGTGGCCACTTTGGAAGCGAAACGAGAAAAGGTGTTTCTTACGGCGATCAGTCGTAATTCAGCATCCTTCTTGTCGTCGAGATTGTGTGATGTTAGTACACATAGCAGTAGTATAAACAAGCGTCAATACGTTGATAGGTTATAATAAAAAAATTTTTCACATTAGACACGATATTAGACACGACACTGTCTCCACATAACACCAAGGAGAGCGTCGCCGTTTGGGAGATCTCTACCGGACGGTCAGCGTGGTAAATAGTAAAAAAATATATATGTCGGATTCTTATTTTCATTGAAAAAGAACGGTTCCGTTCGAAATATTTGATTTATTATATATATATATATATATATATATATATATATATATATATATATATATATATATATATATATATATATATATAATCTTGACATCTTATCGATTTATTAAATAAAATTGTATTTCATTTTTGAAAATGCCTCCTAATGTGAAAAAAACATTTTATTATAACGACGTTTGCTTTCACTTCTGCTATGTGTACTAATATCACACAATCTCGACACGACACTGACTCCATATTACACCAATGAGAGCGTCGCCATTTGGGAATTTCCATCCTGTACGGTCGGCGTGGTAAATAATGATATATATATATATATATATATATATATATATATATATATATATATATATATATATATATATATATATAGATTTAGATTTTTCACTTATAAAATAGATCATTCAGTGAAGACCGGGGTTGTTCCAATAAAAAACAAGCTCGATGATACTCGATTACAGAGTACAGAGCATTTATATGTGATTTTATGAAGGCTTACCAAAGCATTCCTTTCAAGACACCAATGATCACCATTAAAGATATTTTTTCTTACAAATACTATTTATTCAAATTAAATGTTTTTTCCTACACGTGTTTCACTACCAAGCAGTTACTTGCTTGGCAGATCATCAGGGAAATTAAATATATATATATATATATATATATATTGAAAAAAGAACGGTCACGTTCGAAATATTTGATTTATTATAAAAAAAATAATACATCTTGGCATCTTATCGATTTCTTAAACAAAAGTGTATATATAGTGAAGATAGTACTATCTGTCATATATGACAGAAAAAACAAAAACAATGTAGACATAGACAAAACATAGAACTAAATTGATTACAAAAGTGGTTAAAAAGGAGGAAAAATAAAAAATATAAAAGTATATATATATATATATATATATATATATATATATATATGATGAAAAAAACATTTTCTGGGGAGTCCCAAGGTGAAGTGATATGAGTATGCCTTTCAATGGAACATTTTTACAGTTCGTGTCAGTTACTTAGATCTTTTTATTCTAAGAGGTCTCAATATTTCAAAAGGTCCCAGGGCGAATAATGGGTTATGGTGCTCTTGGAACACCTGTGTACAGGATCATTCATACTAAATTTCGTGTTCCTAGGTTTAATATCTAAAAGTAGTTTGTCTTTAGAGCTAAAGGCATGTAATCAGTTTAGCCAAGTGTCAGGCTCCTTGGTCCTTTCTTTCAAAAGGTTCAACTATTACAGATCCTCATCCACTAGATCGGCTAATTTACCATGACATATAGCGCAGCCATTTACAACTAAAGAGTCTCAAAATCCGAAAAGCTGATCCGTGGGTGGTATTAACTTTTGTTAGATATTTAGTGGGTAGATCCCTAAGTATATGATTTAGTTAGTTGAGAATAACAGGAAATGGAATAACCGAGAGGTCAGGAGAGGTCAACGTGATGATCACGAGTTGAAAACTGCTTAGACCGTGGGAATCTAATAAAAACAGATATGACGTTATATTGCTCCAAGAGAGATGGTGATAGAAAAGGGAGTTCATTTAAAAGCACGCAAGTCATTCGTACGTGTAAGGACATGGGCTCATAAGATATAACTAATTAGTGATTTCGATCTATCTCTGTGAGTGATTGTGAACGAAGATCAAGTTGAATAAATGACCGATGTCTTCCATCAGTTTTGTCTCGAGTTAGTTTTTTTGAAGGTCTTCATAAGAAGCTTAAATTACAGGATTGCATTCCCTCGGTCTGGGAAGATCACGCAGAAGTGCGTATAAGAAGAACAGTCGGAAATGGAAACCGTGAAAATGTTAGCAGATGACAACTTGATGTTCCCGTTTTTTCAATTGTTTAGGCTATGGGAATGTACTAAAACGCATATAATGTCACATGGCTAAACGAGAAAAGCGATAGAAAAGAGTCGGCTTGGAAACACGCATGAGCGACGGACGTATAATGACATGTGCTGACAAGATCTAACAAATTAATGTCGATCTCTCTCTCTCTCTCTCTCTCTCTCTCTTTCGCACTCACTTCTCCATTTTATACTTGTCAGTGATTTGGAACGAGGATCACGTTGAATGAATGACCGCTGTATTCCATTAGTTTAATATTGAGTTAGTTGTTTTAAAAGTATGAATAAGAAGCTTTAATTACAGGACCGCATTCTTTCAATCTGGAAGGATAATCACGCAGACGCGTACGGGAAGAACGACCGACAACCAAGTTGCCGGTGGTTGAACTTTAATATTTCTGTAATGACTAAGACAACTTGGTTGCTGGATACGTTACACAAGGTTAAGAACGAAACACTTTGTTGTTTTTTTTTGTTAGTATTCAAGACACCATAAAAAGAAAACACGTACAATTTGCATTTGGTTGTAAATAAGGGTTTTTTATGTTTATTCATAACACATGCACATGATTCAATTGTCACTCGACTATCTGCAAAGACTTGAACATATGTTTGCAAACAGCGGTCAACTGCAGTCTCTGTACTTGGCTCAACGTAAACTCGTTCGTTTTTCTTTCACTCTCGCTCTGGCGATCCCGGCTTCTGTTTATCCACGCACCTCTATATGATCCTCCGCTCTTCTATCAGTCAGTCACGCTTAAGTTTGAAATAAAATGTACATCGCTTAACGCGCAGTTTCAATGGACGAATTAAAAAAATACACGTTCTAGATATTTTATCCTCTGTCTGGTATGAATTATTAACTATCCAGAAATATACTCTACTAGCTGGTTTTGTCAGTTCGGTATCGCTTCGCAAAGTTCGTTACTTAAATAACACATGTATAATAAACATTTCATTCATAAGTTTGTTGTAAACACGAGACAAAACTTTTGAATTTATTCATATATATATATATATATATATATATATACATATATATACATACATTTATTTATACATATATATACATATATTTATTCATATATATGCATATATTTATATATATATATATTTATACATATATATACATATATTTATTTATATATATATATTTATACATATATATACATATATTTATTTGTATATATATATATATACACATATATTTATTTGTATATATATACATATATTTATTTATATATATATATACACATATATATACATATATTTATTTTTATATATATATACATATATTTATATATTTACACATATATTTATTTATATATATATATACATATATTTATATATTTACACATATATTTATTTATATATATATACACATATATTTATTTATATATATACACATATATTTATTTATATATATATATATACATATATATATATATATATACATATATTTATTTATATATATATATACATATATTTATTTATATATATATATATATATGTATATATATATATATATACATATATTTATTTATATATATATATGTTACGATACACGTTACATGTCTACTCATATCATTTTACTCTATACGTCTCGTAACCACAGTCTTAAATCTTCACGTATCAATTTACGGCCCTTCAGGCCTTTTTAAAATCACGACCGTTCACGGCATCTCAAGCCTTTTTCAATTACGGCCTCTGTTCATTTATACGTACGATAACTGTTTACAGATCTTATTTTTCAAATAACGAATCTTCCATTGCGACACGTCTCTTAACGCTCTCGGCATCAAATAACATAATGTTCACATATAACTTTTATAAATCTTATTCCACATATAAAAACGTACTGTTCACAGTCTCGAAAGAGTTCTTTTACCATTTATAAACGCTTCAGTTCAACTTACATCAAATCACGGAAAGTTAATTATACATTTCTTAAAGTTCCTAAAAAGTTATTCTCAAATAAATCTCAAGGTTTACCTTATCTTCTGTTCTCTTCTTTGGCCTGTGATTCGTCTAGTCTTCGCTGGCTGTGTCGTCTTGATCGAAGGAAGAGGTCTGTCTCAGACAGAATGAATACACGAGACACGAATTTTCTTGAAGGGAAATTTCACACAAGTTTCTTTATTCTCACACAATTCTTATTTCTCGGTTCGTTTGCTGTCAGGGGGATTCCGGTTTCGACTCTCTCATACTCCGGCTATTTTCCGGTTCCTTTTGGGATATCTTCTGCCCTCCCAAAGCGGGGCCTTACCAGTTTGCCGGCTACATGCTCGCACCCGGTCTGAACGGTATCGCCTCTAAGCTCAGACTGATTCTAAAAAGCTAAGTTCTTGTTTTCCGTGGTGACGTAATCATCATTCCCACGCACGAGATGGGGACAAAAACGACTCACTCTGATCTCTGACTCAAAGGTCACGTCAGGTGTCTAAATTTATTATGACTATTCTTGGATCAAACTCTTCTTTGAACTCACTTCCGAGTCCAGAAACAAAACCTATTTTTCAATAACAAAATTAGCTATTTGATACTAGTTAACCTACTGTGCCTTGCATAATGGGGCCCTACAGTACTGTAACATATATACATATATTTATTTATATATATATATATGTATATATATATATATATATATATATAGAGAGAGAGAGAGAGAGAGAGAGAGAGCAAGCAAGCAAGCAAGCATGCAAGCAAGCAATCACCCCCTCTCCTTTATCTATGAACTCGCTTTCCTTATGCTTCGTCTTTATTTATAGCTAGAAATGTTAGTTTCATTTAAATCATCTCCCTTGAAAATTAATGAACAAATATCTTAAGAAAGTTTTCAGTAATTTATTATTTTTTCTTTAAATTACATTAATTTATTACTGTAAATATCGATAAAACTATTGCATATATATGAAAAATAGGAGAATAATATTACAAATGAATAGCACCAAACATTAATAAATTCTAAACTGTTTAAAAATAGTTATGCAAATTAGGCCTGCTAATAGCCATGTTTCGGTCTTTTGTCTCCACTATATATACAGTATTTCAGTGTTTTATTGATTTAAATATCAGTATGTCATTTTGATGATAAAATTTTGCATTTACTCATTTAGACTAGACTCCCACATGTCTAGACGGTTCATCTAGTAGATGACCCGTGACCATACAAGAAATGTTTTCGTCTACATAAAATATTATTAACAATATATTCCCCTTTCTCTATCTAGTTTGATGGATGAGGCCATCATTTTGTGACGTCATACACTGTGCAGGGTTGTCACATGTCTCTGTTTAAATGGATAACGTCATCCACTACAGACGGTTATCCCCATCGCCATTTTAATAGAAATAATAGTCATAATACGATGACGTCATTGAGTGTGAACAGAGACAAGCAAGATCCATAAAGTTTTAGTAGTATTTACTCTGGCCATTAAAAATTCCCCGGTAGGGGCGCCTCAGGCAGTAAGCAATAAACTTACTCCTCCCCAAAGAGGGGAGGCCAAGCCTGGGAGGGTGGACCTCCTAGAACTGCACAGGACAGACCGATAGACCGGCGTATGGGAAGGTATGGTTTATTTACTCCTCTCCAGGAGTTAGGCACAAGGCCAGTTTTATCTTACTCCCACAAGGTAAGATGTGACCCAAGATCGGGTCAGGAAAGTGGGACTTGAAAATCCAGCGCCCGAGAAGGTGAGCACTCTGGCCATTAAAAATTGCCTGGGCAGCCCCGTCGGCATTCACCGGTAGGGGCGCCTCAGGCAGTAAGCAATAAACTTACTCCTCCCCGAAGAGGGGAGGCAAAGCCTGGGAAGGTGGACTTCCTAGAACTGCACAAGACAAACCCACAGACCGGCGGAATCAAGACCCGAAGGAAAAGACAACACCGGTCTATAGGGTGCAGTATCCATCGGAACAGATACTACACTTACTTCCCAGCCTCGTGGTTAACGACGCCGACTCATATCAGGTTAAAGTGTTGTGTCATACAATAGGAAAGGTTAAAGCACCAATAGAAAGTAAATTTAAATGGTTTAATAAAAGAAAATGACAACTAATTAATCAATAATGTATTCTCTTGTTGTTTACAACTTTTTCCCAATGTTCAACCAACAAGAGTTTCAATACTTTGTTGGTAGAAATCAAAAAGCGAAAAGCCCAAAAAATAAAAGCAAAAAGGAGTGGCAGAAAATGTTCATCTTTTTTAACTTGACATTCCGTTTTAATAATCTGTAAATAAACAGAAATTAACTTAAATTTGCTCCAACAAAAACAAAAAATGAAAAATAAATTCCAAAATGATTACAAAATAGAATTTACGAAAAAAAAAGAAATAGATTGTAAAATGATTACAAAATAGAATTTTCGAACAAAAAATAAAGAAATAGATTGCAAAATGATTACAAAATAGAATTTTCGAAAAAAATAAAGAAATAGATTGCAAAATGATTACAAAATAGAATTTTCGAAAAAAATAAAGAAATAGATTGCAAAATGATTACAAAATAGAATTTACGAAAAAAAAAAAGAAATAGATTGTAAAATGATTACAAAATAGAATTTTCGAACAAAAAATAAAGAAATAGATTGCAAAATGATTACAAAATAGAATTTTCGAAAAAAAATAAAGAAATAGATTGCAAAATGATTACAAAATAGAATTTTCGAAAAAAATAAAGAAATAGATTGCAAAATGATTACAAAATAGAATTTACGAAAAAAAAAAGAAATAGATTGCAAAATGATTACAAAATAGAATTTTCGAACAAAAAATAAAGAAATAGATTGCAAAATGATTACAAAATAGAATTTTCGAAAAAAATAAAGAAATAGATTGCAAAATGATTACAAAATAGAATTTTCGAAAAAAAATAAAGAAATAGATTGCAAAATGATTACAAAATAGAATTTTCAAAAAAAATAAAGAAATAGATTGCAAAATAATTACAAAACAGAATTTTTGAAAAAAAATAAAGAAATAGATTGCTAAATTTAAAACCCCAAAAGATTAAAAAAAAAACAAAAACAAATAAAACGGCGAATAGAATAAACGCACTGGGTTTTTAGAACGCCTCTTTCGGTGAAGGTCAACCATAAGTGTTGCATTCTTATCCTAGTTGTCTTGGCTGTCTCGAGTGTCCTCTCCAGGTTGTAGACTGTAGGTTGTAGGTTTAGTTGGTTGAATGTTGTTGGATGCTAGCCTGGGCGGTTTGATATGGCATACATGCTGTTGCCCATGTAGCACATCTCTTCTCTCTTCGTCGCTGACCGATCCAAAAGAACAGCAAGGAGGTCACAGTCTGGCACCAACGCAGTCGCGGGAGCTGCCAGAATGAAGTTGTGGGCAACGTCGAACTGCGTTAGGTGTTCAACTGCGGATTTTCCCTCGATGTGTATACCACAAGACAGCGGAGATTTGAAATCAGGGTTACACCTTCCTCCAGGTGGACTGCCTTCCAAGGCTGACGAGCTCCACGAAATGACCTGTGAAAAGAAAGCATGTGAAAATTTAATATAGAAACATGTGCAAACAAGAATGGTATCCCGCTGCCAGGTTTCAACATTAAATATAATTACATGTAATAAATAAACTAAAAAGTGGCCTCTTTTCTAAGACAACTACTATTGCTACATGTATTATAGGAACAGTAAAACTACTACTACTGGCACTTCTACTACTATAAATTCTACCTTGTAAAGCTTTGATTTATTGGAAACAGTTTACCATTAGCTCAACAAAGAATTAAATGCAATTATTTTTTTTTAAATACGACATAATAAGGTAAAAAGAAGTTAATCCTTAAATTCATTGGCATTAATTCACTTTATCTGACTTCCCACAGAAGTCAAAATATGACATGATCTTTCACAAAAATTCTAACTTGTTCTTGTAGCACGTGCCTTCAAGTTGACCTGACTTGTTCTTGTAGCACGTGCTTTCAAGTTGAACTGACTTGTTCTTGTAGCACGTGACTTCAAGTTGAGCTGACTTGTTCTTGTAGCACGTGCCTTCAAGTTGAGCTGACTTGTTCTTGAACCACGGGCCTTCAAGTTGACCTGACTTCCGAAAAAGCCCGTAACGACTAATAATGGAAGAAAACTGTATTCCTCGATGTCCCTGACTTTCACAAATATAATTTCTGAATTCAGAATTTATGATAATTTCTGACAACTTTTCTATTCGTTGTTGTGGAACAACAGTATGCATGAAAGGGCAAAATTCAGCTCCTCCCCCAAAAGATGGCATTGGACGGGAGCTAAGATAGACGTGAACAGACCCGTCGACATTCTTCGAGGAAGGCGACCAAAACGATCGGCAATAAACCAATCCCCCTTCACCTGAATGTGGATGCGATGGGGTAACTATCACTGCCCCCCGAAGGAGAAGGTACTGCCTGGGAGGAGGATTTTCTTAGATCGAGAGTAACAAGATAGACGAGTAGGAGGACAATTTAGCATAAATCACTGACAAACACACAATGGTATAAATAAAAAGGAAAAAGAATGGGTAAAATGTAAATTGTTTACTTCGAGTTACGATTTTGTTGATCACGTAGGCAGCGACTAATGGAAAACGAATTTGATTTTCAGGTCGAATCTCAACAATAGATATTCGCAAAAATACCGATCGAGATTATATTAAATTAATACGAAGAATGTGTTGACATAATTGTGACGCAAACGATATGTTTAAATAAGATAGACAGACAGAACAGAAGAGAAGAGAAACCGGGAAGCGACAACGTGGAACGAGAGAATATGAAATAAAACGACGAACGAGTTTACGCTAAACAGAACAGACAAAGAGACACGGTAAGCTTAGAAACCGTTCTACAAAGGCATAGATGAACTGTCAACGTAAGTTTATTCTGTGTTGCTCGGATCAATAAAACAAAAAAGAGAGAAAATATTTACAAGTTGTACGTCTTTTCTTTTTCTTTATAGTCTTATACGAACTATCAACAGTCAAAAAGTAGTTTAATCAGGAACAACGACATAACATCAATAATAACGAATCAAAAAGCTACGAAAGTCTACCCGGATTTCAAAGCCCTACACACGGTCCTGTGTCTTTTTGGAACCCACTCCGCTCGAAATAGACTCTTAGGTAGGTGAATGAATTATTCCTGTCCCAACTTGATTTTTATGGTATTAGATATCCTCCAAGATGCTTATTCTCCTCATTTATTTTGTCTCTGGCCTCCAAAAGTTGTATTTTCCTTGGAGGGACACCGTCCATTCTGTAACTCTAATCCGCTATCGCTTCTCTTCCCACTTTAAATCTCAACTCCCACATAGAGATCTGCCTGCTTGTTTTCGGCATCGACAAACCAGAAAACAGTGGACGGTCTACAACTAGGAAGGTTTGCGAGAGCCTTACTTACCTCCATTTTATCTCATTTTTTTTGTTACTTTATTTCTTGATTTTGAGTGTTTTAAGTCGCTCCATTCATACATTTGTACATATTCGTCTTGTAAATAAAACTTACGATAAGAGTGTTTAGTTTAAGAGAAGGTTATAGACCAGCACGACCCCTGACCACCATTCTCTAAATTTATTTGGCGTGTGTCTAATTGGTTATGAAAATGTGTTATGTAAATATAATTTATATAATTATACGTTGATTCTTTTCGTTGTCCGTACGTTCGTTATCACCTTTCACACACATTTCAGAATGTGAAACGTCCGATCAGCCAAATATTGTGATTGGTGATTCATCGAATGTCGCTAAGTTAAATAATTCCGAATTTACCCATTTTAAAATGAACTGTTCCAAAATCAGATTATCTCGTCCGTTCGACTGAAAACGGTACAATTTGAAATAAATAAATTTCAAAAAGTGACATTTATTTTATTGATTTGAAGAATATTTAGCCGACAATCATCTTTACGTTACCGTTAATATTTATTGTTTTAAAAATAATTAAATTGCTTCAATTTAAAATCAATAATTATTATTTATTTTAAAAATAGAGATCTGCCTGCTTGTTTTCGGCATCGACAAACCAGAAAACAGTAAATAATCTCTATTATTCCAAATTATACGGATTGATGTAGAAAGCACCGTGGAATTTCCACGGGTTCCGCTATTAGCAAATAAATAGTGGATGCAATAGTTAATCAAACCCAGCCCGAGAAGTAAGCTGTAAGCGACTGTATTAAATAGTTATTCACAGGGTGCTCTTTTAATGGACTTAGCCAAGTCCACGTTGTGGGGGTGTTCAACTACTCCGCAAGACGAATCTATTACGCTCATTTATACATACCTGGTATCTGACACAGTTTTGGTAGGT
Source organism: Sepiola atlantica (assembly GCA_963556195.1). NCBI lineage: Eukaryota > Metazoa > Mollusca > Cephalopoda > Sepiida > Sepiolidae > Sepiola > Sepiola atlantica. The sequence goes on along the minus strand of OY744518.1, from coordinate 77,811,909 downwards.
GTTGTTTGTACCGGTCGGGGATACGTCCTTGACAATCAGTCCGACGGTGGCTTTGTTGCTGTCGGGCTGAGGTATGGTTGTGTTCAGGCCTAGGAGGTCCATCTTCCCAGGCTTTACCGCCTGGAGAAAATATGAATAAAATAATATAATACCATTGGGGAAAGGCATGAATCCAATTTAGTTCTAACGTTTAGGGCTTATTGATCAGCCCCCAAATCTATGACAGAGTGCTGCCGAAACCATCACTTCTGGAGTTCCTAAGAAACTTGGTCCCTCCTCAGTCGGAAACTCAGAGGTAAGTAGACGGAGATTATCAATTGACGTTTTATTCAAGATCATCGTATATCCTCCATTCAGTGGCGAGAAAAGCGGGAAATTTGAACAATTTCTTCAGCAATCTACTGATTTTATTGCACTGTAGGATTGGCCCTCAAAAAGCCCAGACTTAAATGTCATAGATTACTGTGTTTGGAGTTTGTTATTAGCAGAAACTCAGAAATGTTGACGCGACATAGCAAACTCTATTAATGATTTGAAGACGTGCTTGGCAAGAGCTTAGAATGATATTCCACAGGTTACTCTTCAATACGACACGTGAGCTTGGATTTCTAGGTTAAGACGCTTCTATGAAGTGCACGGACGACATTTTGAGCATCTGTGAGTGTATTATAATATTAGTCTTTGAAAAACATTATAAAATTTATTCTTTGTAAAATGAATTACCGTTTGAAAAATTTCCCGCTTTTCTAGCGACCACCATGTATAATAAAGACCAATGTGCATTTATTTGTATATTTTTATATGAATAAATATAAGATTTACGTCCCGTCACACAAAAGTTAGCGAGTAAAAAAAACGTGCCTTTTTCTCGTCTCCAGACGAAACCATTTCTAGTGGTGAGTGTGCATGTGTGAAGGAGGGATAGCAAGTCAGACAAGCCCCGCTGTCCGAAATGAATTCGGAAAGAATGTCAACGATACATGTTTTTTCTTTAGGTTTTTTCTTTAGGTTTCTGAGGTAATTCTATAATTTTATATAAATACTAGAAGATACCCATCCCATGAAGGGAAATATTAATTCCCCGAACAGAACAGTTTTGCACCAGTTTTATGTCCCCTTGCAAAGATAAATATCAAGAAATAATGGATTAAATTCAATGCATATGTTATATATTTGAATTTTCAAATAGAAGATTGTGGCCCTAAAACCCCTTTAAAATACTTCAAAAAACTGAAATTTGGGAAATATTTAGGAATTGATGTCTAATATTTATTGTTAAAATTTCAAAATAAATCGAAGGTATCTGAATTTTAAGAAAGGGCTCCCACCCCGTTCAACCTCCTTTGCGTGAAACTAAATTAAACTAAGTATAACACACATTGCGACCCCTTACGCCTAGCATCTGTGTTCCGAAATTCATAACCGGTTTATTAGTTTGGGAATAAATCCCGTACATATAAATATATAAACATATAAATATACCTAACTTTATAAAGATAGAAATCAGTGCGAACACTGGCGAAACGTAATCTTTTTCTCGCCATTTTTGACGGAGGGTTAGGGTAAGGGTTAGGGTACACTTGGCATTATTGTTGGAAAGATCGCCGAGAAGTAATTCAAAATAAATTCAATACGAAAACAAATTGAGTTATTTCGTCCTAAATAAATGGTATCCAAAACGGATGCGAGGGTATAAAATTGATACTCAAACCTTTAATTACTTCTGTGGTGGTGGTGGTGGTGGTGGTGGTGGTGGTGGTGGTCAGTCAGAAGGTGGAATTTCAGTTCACCACGGGAAGCGATGGCCGCCTCTTCAATCTTGCCCGCCTCCGAGCTCAGACTAAAGTGCGAAAAGTACTTATACTATGTCACGTGCAGGTTTTGTTAGAATCACCAACGAGTGCATCTTTGGACAAATCAAGCACGGACAAGAGGTGGCTGCATTTGTGGCATTCCCTCTGATCATCACAACAACTGTGATATGGTCCGTAAAAGTCTGACAGGCTTTAAGAGCCATATTTGCGCCTCTCACTAAGAACTTACACACTAATATCACATCAGCACGTCATATTTTTTTTTTTTGCAGACAAAAGCTTATCTGTCTTTTTTTAAAGCATTCTTAGAGCAGTGATTATAAACGTACATCCGAAATTTTGATTCCCATCAGCTATATATATAGACCCCCACTCTCTCTCTCTCTCTCTCTCTCTCTCTCTCTCTCTCTCTCTCTCTCTCTCTCTCACTCTTGGCCGACGAGATTTCAACCAGGGAGAGCGTGTCTGGTGGCTCTCCTGGGGGATCTGATATAGCGAGACAGGCTGTCTGTCTGTCTCTCATAAGCATACAGGTTTTCTTCCTGATGTTTTCTGTCCTTAATAATAATAAACCTTATATATATATATATATATATATATATATATATATATATATATATATATATATATATATATATATATATATATATATATATATAGTCTAAAAAAGCGTTTAGTCATTTTAAGCAAAGAAAGAAAATCCAAAATATCGCAGACTTAACACGGAAGGTGAATATACACCAATATAAAGTTATCTTGTCCGATTTGAAGAGGCATACCCAAATAGCAATCCGTCTGACATATCTATACTTGATTCGTACTAGCTTAATTTACGTTTTTCTTTGAACTATTTTATTGGCACGAATTTATTTTATTTCAGTTCAGTTTTTTTTTCGAAAATACTTGTTCCGGCTAAGAAAACTATTAGAGTGGTGACATTTTCCCTTACTTACCGAAAATGATTCAAGTCATGTTAGCGTGTGCAATTATACTTGAGTTTTTCAGAAATAAACACATATATTAGTTATATTATGCAACCTCAATCGTGTCGATGTGTTTCTCGCCTCCACGATACTAACACTTTATTGTTTGTTCTTTTCTATTAAAAAAAATAAAAATAAAGGAAAAAATCAAAAAATAAAAAATAAAAGGGTTTTGTTTGTCGGAAGAATTAAGAAGAAATACAGGTATTCGCCGAAATATGAAGATAATGGAAATTTAAATGAATATAAAAATTATTATAGATTGATTTTTCCCGTGGTTATTGGAATGCAACTATAATATATATATATATATATATATATATATATATATATATATATATATATATATATATATATATATATATATATATAAATTATTTTATAGATATATTTATTAATTTTTATGTACATAAAAAATAATTACACGTCCTATTATTAAAAATGACAACTTGATGCAATGTTCTTTACTGCTTAGGAAGTGAAAAATACTAAGAAAAAAGCTATGCTTCTATCTTCATTAAAAATTACCGTAAAACTACGTGTATATATATATATATATATATATATATATATATATAATTTTGGGGTATTTTTACTGATATATATATATATATATATATAATTTTGGGGTATTTTTACTGATATATATATATATATATATATATATATATATATATATTTGCTTCGTTTATTATATATGTACGTATACGTTTCGTCCTTTAATCGGGACTCGTCAGCATAGAGTTATAACTATTCACTGCCGGTCGCGTGATTCGAAACCCCTGTCTCCGAGTATGTTACAACTCAAATCCCGACATCTAGACCTACACGGCCACTGCTGAATAGCTAAATAACCAGTGATAATTTTAACACTTATTCGGCGGCTATGCCGTCAATAGAGCGTTCAGCTTAATGAAAGGAACAATGCTGTGTTAATACTAAACTTACAGTATCCATCTAGGGGGGTTTCTAGGAGCTACAAATAATATATATATATATATATATATATATATATATATATATATATATATATATATATATATATATATATATATATATATATATATATATAAGTGTCAATCTCTGTGGATGTGTTTCCTATAAAAATGTTTTTAAAGAATCTACATAAAACTAAAAGTTTATTTATATGTAATATTTTCCGAAATAGCTCCGAATCTCTAAGTATCCACAAAGGAAGCTATGGGACAGAATCGTTCTTAAAACTTCAAATATAGCCTATTTTAATGAAATTTAAATCATGCGTATGAATACTAAACCTAATGTCTAGAATTCATAATTTAATTTTAAATCAACAGACATGATATGAATTTGATTCTAGAAAATTCTTAAATTTAAGGCTTAAGCTTAAGAGTCTTAAGAAGAAATTGAAATTCAGGGATTTTGGTTAATTGGTGCCTAATGTTTACGATGGATCAAATTTGATGCAAATCTAATGTATTTGAATTTTTAAATGAGAGGTTGCGCCCATATTATATCCACTAAAACTCTTTTAAAATACTCCAAATAATTTGAAATTCAAGCAATATTTATTAACTGATGTCGAATACTTATTGTAAAAATTTCACAAAATCGAATTTATCGAAATTTTCACGAAGGGTTTTCACCCCCGTTTTCACCCCCATTGGATGAATTAAATTAAACTAAATATAGCCAACATGTATACTTCACACCTAGTAGTTGTGTTCCAAAATTCATAGTGATGGATTAATTAGTTTAGGAGTGAATCCTTTACATACAAATATATTAACATATAAAAATACCTCGCTTTATAAAGATACTAGAATATCTGTTCAAAGACGTGTAAAATGAATTCCTCAACAAAACATTTTTGCACCACTTTTATGTCTAAGACAGATTAAAATCAAGATATAATGTTACTAAACATATGTCTAGAATCCTTATTCCAATTTTAATCAAAATCCTGTAAAGGATTTTGATTTTAGAAAATATCTATAATGTAAGGCTTAAGGGGTCTTAAGAAGAACTTGGAATTTAGAGAATCTTGCTTAATTGGTGTCTATTGACGATGGATCAAATTTAATGCCAATCTTATATATTTGCATTTTCAAATAGGGTGGTTGTGCCTATAATATACCCCATAAACCCCTTTAAAATACTTCAAAGAAACTGAAATTTTGAGAATATTTATTAATCGATGTCTTATACCTATTGTTAAAATTTCACAAAATTCGAAACTATATGAATTTTTACGAAATGCTTCCACCCCCTTTTTACTTCCTTTGCATAAAACTAAATTAAACTAAATATCGCACACATTTCGACCTTTTACGCCTAGCAGCTGTGTTCCAATTATTTATAATGATCGGTTAATTAGTTTAGGCGTGAATCCTGTACATACAAATATATAGACATATAAGAATACCTGACAGGCAGACACACACGTGAATTCTTTCCTAATCTATAACTAATGGCGATTTAGGAGTTGTCTCTCTGAATCCGAAACTATACTATTACTTCTATTAATTGTTCTATCTTTTAATACTAAATTCAAGGACTGTAGTGTAGTATCTGTTTTGTTTTATGAGACCATCCTCCCAGGCATTCCCTTCTCCTTGCGCGGGGGGGGGGTAATGTAGTGTATGGTCGTTCGTCATTGTACCATCCTCATAGGCATTACCTGCTTGTTTGGGGATGTATAGTATCTGTTCTATGGTCATGATAACATCCTCACAGGGATTACCTTCTCCTTTAGGGGTGCTGTATTATCTGTTTTGTTGTAATGATAACATCCTCCCAGTCATTACCAACTCCGTTTTTTAAAGCGAGTAGTGTATTATCTGTTTTGGTGGCATCAGACTATCCCCCTAAGCAGTACGTTCTGTTTTGGAAGGTGTGGTGTAGTATCTGTTCTGTTAGTAGCGTAATCAACAAGAAAGTGTTACAATCGGTTGTTCAAACTCAACGATTAATATACTAGAAAAACTATGCAACCGG
>OY744518.1:77793636-77801136 GCA_963556195.1 Sepiola atlantica | reverse complement strand
AGAACACAATACTAATATACTAAAACTCCATATACTAGAAGCTTTACACATAAAAAAAAACAAACGGTTATTAACAGGATTAATTTTAACACTAGTACTAATATACTTAAATGTTTATAATACTAAATAAATATAGTTTCGTATTTAAATTTTCCCGCCGAAATTAACTATAAACTCACTCCAGGTCTATACCTGATTGCCATTATTCCCACTGAAGATGGACCCAGATGGGTCAGAAAGTACTCTGGACCTAAAAGAAAATTACGGCAGATTCATTAGCCAATTCTCATCCGAGATTAGGACCTTAATCCGGAAAATGGAAGGGATCCATACAAAAATATCCAGACACGAGTTGTCGGTTATTTTTAATAATAATAATATATATATATATATATATATATATATATATATATATATATATATATATATATATATATATATATATATATATATATATAACGCAGCCGTTATAGATATACTTGCGCTAAACCGATCGCTCCAAAATTATCCCTTTCCAGTTATTCACGTTTATGTTAAAGGGTTCCAGGTTGTTTTTGACTACATCCTTAAAACATCCCTTTTTCAGGGTGGGGGGGGGGCGTGTCTTACACGTTTGCATTGCTGCAGTCCCCAATTGCAGTTGTTTAGTGAGCCTGAATATAACTAGATATTAAAGAATTCTATACTTCAATCACGGAAACTATACGAGATCGCTAACTATTAAAAAAGGCAAAAATGGCATCAGAATCATTAAGAAACACCAACAATTGACGGGAATACACAAGGATATGTTATAAATCAGATTGATGCGCCCGTTAATAAATTTATTTTCAACACCCGTGACTTGCGAAACAACACAGGGACATGTTGTGGCCAGACTCTGATTTTTAAGCACTGAAGAGTACAACTAAAATAGCCAGCCTCACACTGAGACAGGGAAAGCAGTTCTGGTGCCAAACACCATACGGGGCTGTACTGCATACAATCACTGAGATACCACAGACGAAATTTTATCAGAAAAACCTTGACTGATAGTACGAATAAACAGAAGTTTCAAATAAACTGGACACTAGGGTGGACGAAAGAATGCGTTTTTTTTGTGAATGCACTTCGAAATTGTGCTCTCGAGGAAACCATTATTAATAAGAATTTCGGTGATCTTTTTTTAAATTTACACACTTCATAAAATATTCAATAGAAATACCATAACACTTAGCTATAGTTGCACAAAAAACTGTCAAAAATAATTAAAAGCAATTACATCCATATTCTAAGTAAAAATAGATATGAAAACAAAAATAAGATTAATAAGACAGTAAAGTTAACAATAAGAAGAACTGTAATTGTAGAAAAAATAAATGTCCGCTAAAGGAAAAATGTTAAACTAAGAGTATAGTATACATGTGAACAATGTACCGAGAAGATAATCCTAATCAAAAGACATTCTACATATGTGTGGGTGGGTGGGTGGGGTACTCCGACCATAGAATATCATTTAACAACCCAAAATAAGAAGGATAATACTTCACTCAACAAATCCCGGGCCTAACTAACAAAACAACTTTAAGGCAAAATTCGACTTCATTCATCAACAACTCTTGTTCTAAGGTAATACACTGATTCTAACGCTTTTCTAACAATTCGATGTATTTTCTGGAGAACAATTTGTCATTGGCCTCAAAATACGCCACAGTTTCCGATATTACTTCTTCCTTGTTCTTGGCCTTTTGGCTAAGATCAAAGTGTAGTATCTGTTCCGATGGATACTGCACCCCATAGACTGGTATTGTATTGGCCTTCGGGGCTTGATTTACGCCGGTCTATGGATCTGTCCTGTGCAGTTCTAGGAGGTCCCCCCACCCCTCAGGCTTCGCCTCCCCTCTTTGGGAAGGAGTAAGTTTATTGCCTACTGCCTGAGACGCCCCTACCGGGGAATGCAGACGGGGCTGCCCAGGCAATTTTTAATGGCCAGAGTGCTAACCTTCTCAGGCGCTGGCTTTTCACACCCCACTTTCTCGACCCGACCTTGGGTCACATCTTACTTGTGGGAGTAAGATAAAAACTGGCCTTGTGCCTAACTCCTGGAGAGGAGTAAATCAAGACTTCTTCGTTGGAGCAAAATTTGCTTCACATGAGCATTCTTTTGGGATATGTAAACAGTCAGTAGACGCTGGGGCCAGACATGGAGTATAGAGCGGGTGCGAAAACAATTCTAAGTGCAATTCACGTAGTCTTGCCGCGTTACGATCAACTTGTGACACACATTGTCTTCGTGAAAGCACACTTTTTCTTCTTAATTTCTGGCCGTTGTTTGGTAATTTCTTCCTTCAAACGCAGCAATAATGCTATGTAATATTCGTTATTGATGGTTCTGGCTTTTTCAAGGTAATCCATGGACAAAATGCTTTGCGCATCGCAAAACATTGAGAGTTAAACGTTGTCTGTTGATGTTTTCTTTTTTGGTCGTTTTGATCGACTTTCACCTAAAACTGTCGCATAAGCTGAGTGCCGATTTGACTATGGAATGAACTGGTGGATCCAGGTTTCATCCATTGTCACATATTGATGCAAGATCTTGTTTTTGTGGCGCTCAAACAGTTGCAAACAACGATCTGAATGGTCGACCTATTACTGTTTTTGATCGATTGTGAGCATACGCGCCACTCACTTTGAATACAACTTCCTCGTGTTGGATAATGGCCCTATGGGAATGGACGTATCTGTTTTGACTGGTGCGAATTAACGCGGGTGCAGTCGAGTGCAGATTAGGGCCGGTTCTCATAGTCAGAGCTAACAGACGTGACATGGTTACCGTGTAACGAGACCCAGATCAAGGGTCAGTCTGCACATGTGAGAGGCTCTGTGACGTCGCGGGCCTTGCGTGGGAAAGAGAGGATCCGTGACGTCACTCGTTCTCGTGAGAAGCGAGTTTTTTTGGTCAGTCTGATTCGGAAGGCGAACTGAGAGGACGTGCGATTCACGATGTAAAACTTATGAATGGTTGAGAAACATTGTTAACTACCTACGATAGAGTAGGATTTGCTCCCCCCCTCTCTCTCGACGTGGTGAATGACTCCCTGTTGAAATAACAACGCTTGTAATAAAAATAATTAAATTAAAAAGCAGAGTTTGTTTTCGGAGTGCGTTATAGCTTTTGTTGCAGACAACGGACGGCGTGGTTCACGGCAGAGAAGAAAGAATTCATCCACTAGACAACCCGACCGACCTCTACAAGCGAGGGAGAAATCTAAGGTATGCAACACTCATTGACAAATATTCATGCGAAATGGTGAACACACTGCCTTCTTATAAGTCACGCAACTTCAATTTGCGATCAGTCAAAACGAGTTTATAGACATTTTTATGTTTTGGGGACAACTGCCGAATTTGGGTGACTTAGACATTCATAAACACTTGTTTCTGTACAACCGGGTTTAAAATCAGTATACCACCATAACATGAATTAGAACAAATACATTGAAGGCATTACCAATGCTGCTGCAAAGAAGGTTGGCTCCCTCTACCGTGCCAGTAAACTTCTCACACCTGACATTATCCCATATCTCTACAAAGCCACCATCCTCCCATGTATGGAGTATTGTCGCCACATCTGGGCTGGTGCATCATCCACTAGTCTCTCCCTCTTAGACAAGGTCCAAAAAAGAGTCGCCAACTTAATAGGTCCCTCACTATCCACCAAGCTCCAGCCCCTGTCCCACCGCCGCAATGTTGCTTCCTTGTGTCTGTTTTACAAGTACTTCAATGGATTGTGCTCTGATGAACTTGCTGCTCTGGTGCCACCACGACGCAAATTCACTAGACCAACCCGACAATCTGCCAAATCCCACCCATTCACTGTGGTGGTCCCCAGATGCCGAAACTTTCTACTCCAAAAGCTTCTTTCCTCGTGCTGCTAGACTCTGGAACTCCCTCCCTACTCCATGTTTTCCTTACGGTACTTACAGAAATTTAAAACTAATGTAAACAGACATCTCGCTGCACAGCTTCAAATTTAGGTTGACCCCCCCCCCTCCTAAAAAACTCTCACCCTTTTTCTCAGTAGCCCCTTACGTCTACAGTGGCGATCTGCCTTGTTTGGAGTGAACTATGTCTAAAAAAACCCACTTCACCGTTGTTTCTGACGGAGCAGAGCCCGAAAAACACATTGCTATGCTTGAGCAGTATTTTTCTCAAAAATCAATGCCTTTACCAATACACGAAATTCCGATTTTTATATCGTTTTCATAATTTGCAACAGTAGCTTCACTTAAATAACTGTAACTTGTAAACTGATAATCCGATTGAGATCAAATGTTGACACATGCAATTTTCAGGTAAATACTTGATAAAACTAGTATTATTTTATTTATTAGTGGCACCATTTATCTGCCAGACACGAAACATATCAAGTGATGTGTTATGGTATATGAAGATAAATAACATTGTACCCTTCGTTAATTAGAGCATTTTAAAGAGAGCCCGACGCTTACGATACATAACCTTATGTGTTATCTTTGTCTCAATGAAAAATTAGCAATCATTAGATTTCCAGAGAGAGATAAATTATTTAACAAAAGAAGAAAGAGAGAGGAATTAATTGTAGGAATTTCAAAAAGTTACTTTAAGAAATTATATTATAGCATCCTATAAAGGGGTTACAATTTTAAAAAGTAAAAAAAATAATAAGTTATTGTAAATACGTTGCGCAAATAATCCCTAACACCAACAATAATCATTCCATAATAATAATAATAATAATAATAATAATAATAATAATAATAATAATAATAATAATAATAATAATAATAATAATAAATATTAACATCAATTGCTTATCAACTGCAAGTAGGGCATTATAAGTTCTTAGATTAACATAGTTAACCCATAAGAAATTTTTAAAAAACACTGTTAATAGTAATAAATAGTTATGAATAAATAGTGGAAAAATAGTAATATAAATTTAGTTTACAGATTTCCATTATAGTTAGGAATATTGCCCCCTTTGTTTGTAAGCAATTAAGAGTACATACGAAGATAAATGAAATAACTAAATTACGATAGTAAAATGCGCATTTTTTTCATTTTTCTAGGCTTTTAATAATTTATAACGGTCTCATTTTCGTTAATATATGTATATATGTATATATGTGTAAATATATGTATGTGCGTATACATTCATATGCATATATATATACATGTGTATGTGCGAATATATGTGTGTATATGCATAGTGGAAATGAATTAATAATATTAGTTAATCTCTAACAAATTCGGTCTATTCGTAAGTAAATGACACTTTCATTTTTGCTTGTGGTGAATATTATCAATAACTTTTTCAAATAAAGACATAACACAAAGTTGAAGAATAAATAAGAAAAAAGAGGAAACAAAAGCAGATGAAACTAAATTGACATGCTTAACTGTCATATCTCAGCTATGCTTAACCTTGCTAATGATGGCTTCTACACTGTATAACATGTTTACCGATTTTATTCCAAACAACCTGCTATGCTATTGTTGTTGTTTTTGTTTGTTTGTTTGTTTTTGTTTCTGATTTCCGGTTTGTTTTTCTGATCTACCTATTTTCTGAATTTATTTTTCATTATTTTTTTGAAGATGCTCGGAAGCATTAATTCACTGAACGCAAGTGTAGTTGCATAAGACAACTTAAATGTTCTTAATATATATATGAGGATAAAATGCACGACATATCATAAAATGAAATGCCGTGAAGACAGGATGTGCGAAAAAGACAAAAGTAAAAACAGAATCAAATACAGGAAAAAATCATCAAAAACGAGAGATTTCACTGGTTTCGTTTGGATCAGAAAAACTTTGATCCGAACGAAACCAGTAACATCTCTCGTTTTGGAAGATTTTCTCCTGTATTTGATTCTGTTTTTCCCTTTTGTCATTTTCACACACACACACACACACACACACACACACACGTATATATATATATATATATATATATATATATATATATATATATATATATATATATATATATATAACTTATACGTATATATACATATATATACATATATACATATACATATATGCATGGAGGGCCTGTGGACGAGTGGTTATAGCATTTGTCTTTGGGCTGGACGACCCGGGTACGATCCCGGCATGCGAATTTTCGGGTCTGAAAACTCCCTCTGTCCACCCAGCAGTAAATGGGTACCTGACTAAAACTCAGGGAAGGTTTAAGGCAGCGGAAGGAGAGGGATGGGCTCCGCCTTCTTAACAAATCACCGCCGCTACGGCCATGGGCAGTGTGCGATGTCGGCAACGACACTCGTGCGCGTCCAGGCTATTCGACCTTTACCGTTACCTTTTATATACATGTATGTACATGTATATATATACGTATATATATACATATATACACATGTATATATGCATATATACACAACTATCCATATATATATATCCAATTAAACGGTTTCAAACCATTTAAAACCCCTACAGAGTTACTGCCCGGATGATACCTTCATTTAAATTCCTTCGGGATTGATTTAAATTCCTTTAATTCAGGATTTAACACGAAATTAATTAATGTTGTTCCTTTTAAACCCCTTTAATCATTAAACCCATTCTCTCTCCCTAATTCCTTTTGAACACGCATCACCAAACCCCAAAACAGTAACGGCCAAATATACGAAACTCATAATATTGACTCACGGGAATTATATAGAAATACTTTTTTATATTTTATTTTTTAATTTTTCATATTTTTTTTATATCTCTTGAAATCTCCTCCGGTTTAAATCTCAACTGTTACTTTTCACCGTCCCCCTTTTTTTCAAACCTTATTAAACCTTCCTTACACTAAATTTAAACAAACATACACAACACTCTAAGCAAATAACGCGTCCAAACAAGAGTGACACGTGACTTCACATTTCCGAAATAGATGACAACAGAAGCTGAAGAGAGCCGGATGGCTAAGCCATTCCGTGCTTGAAACCGACGGTACGAATGTTGTACTAACTTTTCTGTAGTAAAATAAATAAATATATATATATATATATATATATATAAGAACACGTTTCAGTTAAAGAACCAAAACAATTCAAGATATCTCCAGAAGATAAATTAATACAAATTTAATTTTTTAACAAAAGTTTGGTTAAAAGGTTATGTCAAGCGGAGCTTTCATATTATAATGAAATAATTAATTAAAATTTTAAATATAATAATCAAGTTCTAAAAATAAAAATAAACTTAATATTATACATATATACACGCATTGTAAAAAATCATTTTATTATCATCAGAGTAAAGCTTGCAAATTTTCATGATTTTCCTCATCAGCATATAGACATTTTCAATTACAATTCAGAAAACATCAATTGAATATCTCCGAAACCAAAACAATATCAAGATAGAGCGAATAAATAAAACATATAAATTAGCCTGCATTATTAATGTCGTATACATTGTTTTTTCTACATTCAAATAACTAAAATACTATTTGAATATATATATATA
>OY744518.1:77748636-77786136 GCA_963556195.1 Sepiola atlantica | reverse complement strand
ACTTAGTTGGGCTGGTCATCTTATTCATCTTACTGATGACAGACTGCCGAAGCAGGTGATTTATAACAAACTAACAGGGAATACTTGTCCACGGCATAAACCCAGTAAGCGATTCAAAGATTGTCTCAAAGCGATTTTTGAAGGCAGCAAGCTTTTTGAAAAGAATAGGATGAAACACCAGCAGGAGAACAGATCAGCGAGGAAGAAACCGGTCGTGACACCTCCAGCACATGGAGTAAACATGGAACACCTAAGATGCCAAGCGTGCAACTTGGTAACTATGTCAAGTGCAGTTTGTTGAATCACCAACGAGTACATGTTTTGCAAAATCAAGCACGGACAAGAGGTGTCTTCATTTACGGCATCACAACAGCTGCCCCATCTGTGGTATTGTCTGTAAAAGTCTGGCAGTCTTGAAGAGCCACATCCGCGCCTCTCACTGGGAACCTTCACACTAATATCACATCGATAAGCCAAAAGTGGTCATATTCGAAATCGAATAGACCGCGACCATACATACACACACACACACACACACACACACACACACACACAAACACACATATATATATATATATATATATATATATATATATATATTAATCGCTATTTATCCATCGCTTTATAGTCGACTTCCGACGGAGAATGTAAAACTCCCAAACCTTCCTTTATTTATGACGAATAAAAATTAAAATATTGATTAGGATTAAATATCGAAACTGATTGAAATAAAAAAAAAGTTTTGCTACAACACGGACCAACTTTTGCAGTAAATTACTGACGAAACAGATTTTTGATGTAGCTTGTAATCAATTACTAAAATCCTTCTTACCTTAGACTTTAAACTTATTTTCATGTTCTGTTTGCATATCGATTTCTATAACACATATACAAACAAACCATGACTAATATATATATATATATATATATATATATATATATATATATATATATATATATATATATATATATATATATATATGATTATTTTTATTTACACAGACATGTACAAAATCTGTGACACTGGCATGTCGATGTTATCGAAAGTTCTTTCCAAATATGATCTAAGGTTAAGATCGGATTCTAACTCTGCCTGATGAGATCTCAGTTTATAATAGCTGTTGATCGATAACATCGACATGCCAGTGTCGCAGATTTTGTACATGTCTGTGTGAATAAAAATAATCATATATAAAAGCTCTATTTGATATTAAGCACTTTTTATAAACCCGGTTGAAATTCTTTGGATTACTACCCTGTGGATGTTTTATCTGGATTATATATATATATATATATATATATATATATATATATATATATATATATATAGTGTGTGTTAGGTTATAGTCAAAAGAAATCAATAAAATGCTCAATCGCAAAGGAGTGATAGCTAATATAATTTATTAGAAAACTATATGTTACATATTTCAGAAACGTACCGCGTTTTCACCAAGATAGGCTGACATTTTATATTTTTAAAAAATCTCTATGTCTAGTTGAATCGTCGGCGTTCTAAATGAGATGAAACCGCAATGAGAAATGACGTTGTTTTTATCGATATAACGCCGTTTCTCATCGTGGTTTCACCTCATTCACAACGCCGACGATTTCACTGGGAATAGAGATTTTTTTAATGCAAAAAATCAGCCCATCTGGATGAAACCGCGTTACGTTTCTGAAATATAGTTTTCAAATAAATTATATATACTAGCAATATATTTTGCTAGTTAGAAGCAGAACAGATACTACACTACCTCCACACCTCTAAAAAAAGAGGAGGTAATGCCTGTGAAGATGGTATCATGACAACAGAACAAATACTACACTGATTCCACACCTCTAAAAAAAGGAGGATGGAATCACTTGAAGAATGGTATGATGACACCAGAAGAGATACTACACTAACTCAAGACCTCTCAAAAGAGGAGAGGGTAATGCCTGGGAGAATGTTATCATGACAACAGAACAGATACTACACTACCTCTATACTCTGACAGATAATCGCCTGACGCGTCTACATCTGGCCGTATCTCGATTCGGCTCCCTGTTTAAAATGACGAAAAAAAAAAATTTTGACAAGAAAATGAAAAAACATCCAAGAAACTAATAAAAACAAAAAACATTAAGAAACATCAAAATTGGCGCCAAAAAGCAAAAAAATGTTTAATTAAAAGAGAGTAAATAAATAACTAATAAAAAACACAAATAACATAAAAAACATCAAAATTGGCGCCAAAGAGCCAAAAAATTAAATAAATAACATAAACAATTGACAAAAACATGAAAAAACATGAAAAATCAAATAAAAACAAATAAAAACAAATAAACATTTATAAAATAAAAATTTGTGCCAAAAATAAAAATCTGACAAAAAACATTAAAAAACATTTAAAAAACCAAAACCATAAAAAAACATCAGAATTGGCCAAAAAAATGACAAAAACATTAAGAAACATATAAAAACAAACACAAAAACAAAACAAAAACATAAAAATCATATAAATTCGCGTCAAAGTGCAAAGAAAAAATATAAATAAATTGACAAAAACATAAAAATACATTAAAAAAGAAAATAAAAACAAAAAAAACATTAAAAAACCACAAAATTAGCGCAAAATAGCAAAAAAAATTAAAAAATACAAAAAACATGAAAAAAATATAAAAAGCAAATAAATAACAAAAAAACAAAAAGCATCAAAATTAGCGCCAAAGAGCAAAACAAAACATTGAAAGAAAACATGAAAATTCTTTAAAATAACAAAACAAACATAAACAACATTAAAATTAGCGCTAAAAAGTTTTTTAAAATGACAAAAATACATGAAAAAACATCATAAAAACAAATAAAAAGCAAACAAAACAGCAAAAAAATCAAAATTTGCGCAAATGAGAAAAAAATTACATAGACAAAATAACATAAAAAAACATCAAAAAACAAATAAAAAACATAAAAAACACAAAAATTAGCGCAAAAAGCAATAAAAAATTAGAAAAAAAACAAAAAAGAACATTAAAAACAAATTATCAAAAAACCTTAAAATTGGCGACAAAGCGCAAACAAAAACATTGAAAAAAAAAATGAAAAAAACATTTTTGAAAAAAGCAAATAAAAATTAAAGAAACTGATAGGATGGTATCATGACAACAGAACAGATACTACTCTGCCTCCACACCTAAAAAAGGAGGCGGTAATGCCTGGGAAATTGGTATCATGACAACAGAGCAGATATAACACTACTATATGCCTCTGAATTGAGCACGTAAAGATAATACATTAGTCTGAAATAGTATTTAATATACTATTTCATAATAAGTACAATAGTCTTAAATAATATAGTTTTGGCTTCAGACAGACTGACAGATAGATACATAATCTCCATTATTAATACTAGCAGATATATGCTCCCTCCGGTCGCATATTTTTGCTAGGCTGCCGCGTCAGAAATGAACGCTGACGTGTAAACTGATGTAGCGTCAGTCATATTTCTTGGGTGGTTAGACGTTGATATTCTTTATTTATGATCAAGTATATTTGTAGATGTAAGTAAAGAAAAAAGAAATTTCGACCACACACCGATTTTTGTGTTACCCTTCTCCATAAATAGAAATATTTTTAGTAATTTTTAAATAAATATTTATTTTAATTAAAGAAGTTGATTCAGTCAAATTGTTAAAATCAACAATTTAAAAAACTGAATACAGCAAACAGTATATTTTGAATTCGAAGAAAGGTGTACATAAAATAAAACAATAAAAAAATCTGTATTTTTTTTACTGTAGGATCTATGCTGAATTTGACGATGACCCAAACACTAACCCTAACACCCACTTTGACTCTGACCCTAACACTAACGATGGAGTCAAAGTTAGCGCGGGTCCTAAAGTGTAAAAGCACCAAAAAAATCAAATATAGTGAACATGGTTACTTATGTAAATGGTATCGGAAAGAAAGTTTACCTAATTAAATTTGTTAGAATGTGTGTGTGTGTTTGTGTGTTTGTGTGTGTGTGTGTTTTTTTTTAGTAGTAATTTTTAAATCGAGTTTTATTTAAATTAAACAATGTGATTCAATAAAATTGTTAAAATCAACAATTAAAAAAAAAACTAAATGCAGCGAACAGTATTTTTCGAATCGGAAGAAAAGTGTTTATGAAATGAAACAATGTAAAAATCCGTACTCTTTTATGTGTGTGTGTGTGTGTGTGTGCGCGAGCGCGTGTGTGGTTTTAATAACCTTTTTTAATTAAACAATATGTTTCTAAAATAAGCTATATTATTTTTGTTGTTGACAGAAAAGAAAAAACATCACATCTTTTATTTTAATAAATAAAACATGGAATAATTGTGAATTAAAGCGTAACAGCGTTAGTTAAAGTAACACGGTAATACCAGCGTTTGTTTATAAATTACGCGCTTGTATTGCGGCGCGGGTCCTGTATAATGTGTGTGTGTGTGTTTTAATAGTAATTTTTTAATCAATTATTATTTTAATTAAACAATTTGATTCAGTGAATTTGTGTTTTAAAACATAATGGTTTATAACATTAAGAAAATAAACTAACTTAGAACGGTTTTTAAAAAAAGCACGGTGAATGCCAGCGTTAACGATGGCTGTTTATTCAGTTGCGCCATATTTAATTACCGGAGGGAGGGAGGAAACGACTTATTAAACAGCCAGCGTTGTTAACTACGTAACGCATTACGTGTATGTAAATAAAAGAAATCGATTAATAATGTCTCTGTCTAAATTATAATTCATAAGTAAGAGTATCAGCGTGTAAAATAGCGTAAATACCTGTTAAAATCTGAAGAAAAAAAACACGCGCTTATATTTGCGAATAGTAATTTATTAGAAGTTGATAAGCAATTGATTATGTAAATTGCAAAACGCGCATAGTGTTACCGGCGGTTTTTCTAGCAGTATATAACGAAGTTGGCGGACTACTCCGATAGAGTTTCGGCTTCAGACAGACAGACAGGCAGACAGACACACAGACACATAAACTCCATTATATATATATATATATATATATATATATATATATATATATATATATATATTAAAACAGGCTTCATTAAAATCCACGGAGTTCTGCTTTTTTGAGATTTTCTTGGTTAGTCGTTTGACTCTTCGAGCGATTTTACGATCGTGTGATAGTAGCTTCAGGAGATGGACGAGACGTCCGAAAGCGCTCGAGATTTGACCCAAACGATAACGACGAGACGTCCGAAAGCGCTCGAGATTTGACCCAAACCATAACGACGAGACGTCCGAAAGCGCTCGAGATTTGACCCAAACCATAACGACGAGACGTCCGAAAGCGCTCGAGATTTGACCCAAACCATAACGACGAGACGTCCGAAAGCGCTCGAGATTTGACCCAAACCATAACGACGAGACGTTCGAAAGCGCTCGAGATTTGACCCAAACCATAACGACGAGACGTCCGAAAGCGCTCGAGATTTGACCCAAACCATAACGACGAGACGTCCGAAAGCGCTCGAGATTTGACCCAAACCATAACGACGAGACGTCCGAAAGCGCTCGAGATTTGACCCAAACCATAACGATGGGTGCTATACTGCACCAGCTACTACCACACGATCGTAAAATCGCTCGAAGAGTCGAACGACTAACCAAGAAAATCTAAAAAAAGCAGAACTCCGTGGATTTTAATGAAGCCTGTCTTAATAACAATTTGCTGCCAAACTATACGTATATATATATATATATATATATATATATATATATATTTGTATAAACAGAAAATTGTACTTGAATGCGTAAAGGTCACACTACACGGAATTCTTGCAGATATTTTATAAACTTTTAGCATTAATAGATGTATACTTCTTCGTTCAGTTTTGTTTGTAGTAAGGAAAAATGGCGCGAAGCTAAAGGTCATCATAAATCATCGACTTTATTATGAAATTATAAGTTCATGTAAATTTGCTCTTTCTGTTGGTTATATTTATATGTCAACATATATTCATATATAAACATATATTTATATGCAATGTTACTTGGGAGGTACAAAGGAGTGTTAAGATTGACGCCGCTGATAGGGTTAGACAAGAAACAGTGCAATAAAAATCTACGGTGTGTTCTGTAAATACTGGTCGATCTTTCAACCCTTTTTCTCACCCTTATCAAGACCAAAAGTCACTCGGGGATATGGATTAATGAGATAAAATGTTTATTTACCTCCTCTGCAGGAGGTTAGACACAAGGTTAGGTGAAGTTTTGAAAAGCTAGCACACGAGGCCTACGAAAATGCCTCGGAAACTCCATCGGCATTCCCATGTATGGGTGCGTCAAATGATTAGCAATAAACCAACCCCTACCCAGAGAGAAGGTAGAGCCCGACAAGATGTAATATATTTTCATCAAAATTGGAATAAGAATACTAGACAAAATGTTTAGTATCATTACTTTCGGTCGTTTTCTTGGCCTTTTGGCCAAGATCAAAGTGTAGTATCTGTTCCGATGGATACTGCACCCAATACTGGTATTGTCTTGGCCTTCGGGTCTTGATATACGCCGGTCAATGGGTCTGTCCTGTGCAGTTCTGGGAGGTTAACCCCCTCCCAGGCTTTGCCTCCCCTCTTTGGGAAGGAGTAAGTTTATTGCTTAGTGTCTGAGGCGCCCTGCCCAGGCAATGTTTAAGGAACCCTCGGTACTCTTCCTCTAGAGTGCAAATTCCCACTTTCCGACCTTGTGTCACATTCTACTTTGTGGGACGTAGATAAATAGGAGTATCATTATATCCTGTATTTTAATCCGTGGAAAAGGGGCATAAAAGTAGTGCAAAACTGGTCTACTAATTTACCCTTCTTGCGACGGGTATTCTTCTAGTATGCGATACATTTTTCATCTGCTACTAGCGAGCTTTCGTGGCCCAGTAATAAGGATGCCGGGCTCTAGTCACTGGGTAACTGGTTTCGAATCTCACTAGACTCAGTCACGCCCATGAACCGTAAAACTGCGAAACACGAATCCGAGGATATATAATTAATTTGTATTTATACAGACATGTACATAATCTGCGACACTGACATGTTAGAACTGAGATCTCATCAGGCGGAACAGAAAATCTAGTTTTTTCCTCAGATCATGTTTGAAATTATATTTAAGATTCTTTGAATAGATACATAATCATTAGACACCAATTAAGCAAAATTCCTTTAATTTCAATTTCTTTGTAAGTTTTAAATATTAGACATTTACTAGAATCAAAATAATATAATTAGTTTTGATCCAAATTCGAATAAGGATTCTAGTAATATGGTTTAGTAGAATTATTCCTTAATTTTAATTTTTGTAAGGGAACATAAAAATGTTACAAAACTGTTCTATTCAGAGAATTTATTTTGCTCTTCCTGGGCTGGGTATTCTTCTGTTGGACTTTTATTATGGAATCGGTGCTGAGGAAGTCTCTTACTAAAATAATTAAAAATTATTTCGTCTTAGAAACGATCGTACACCAGAAGATTTTTTGAATTCATGAAACTGATATAAATAATATGTTATAAATTATTTATTTCAATTTACTCTCTCTCTCTCTCACACTCTCTTTCTCTCTCTCTCTATTTATCTCCTGTATATATTTTTTTAAACTTATAAATAAACATTTATTGTCCACAGACACGCATGTTTCATTTTCACTAACAATCATCTGGACCCGAGTCATTATTAGTTAACTTTAATCCAGCATCCTTATCCAATCGGCCACTGTAACAGCCATATTAAATAAACCCTTTTAAGTTTCAGAGAGTGTTCGATCTACCATAAAGGGAGATAACTTTCGCAACATTCCTTAATTAAGAACTTTTCATATTTCTCTCAAAGAGCTCGACTTGAAGCAACATTATATATATATATATATATATATATATATATATATATATATATATATATATATATATATATATATATATAGACGAATTATGTTAGTTTTAACAATGTTCATATATATATATATATAATGAAATTCAAATTCAACTACGGTTTAGAAGCGCCGATTGAAACGATAACTTTGAAATTTTAGAATCAGTTAACATGACACGAGATTTTGTTAAACAAATGAAATATTTATTAAATCATTTTTTTTTCTTTCTTTATAAATCCCAAATGTTCTGTTTTCAAAAACCTTAATCATGGTAGACAATGGTTTTTTTTTTACTCTTCTGGTGTTATGAAGATACTGTTTTTTTTATATGTCCGATCCGTAGTTTTCGCGTACTGAAACGCATGAGTACGATAATGAAATTAAAATTCAACTACGGTTTAGAAGCGCCGATTGAAACGATAACTTTGAAATTTTAGAATCAGTTAACATGATATATATATATATATATATATATATATATATATATATATATATATATATATATATATATATATATTAAAATAAACATAGTTTGAGTATCCGACAATTGTTTCAGAACCTTTTCGGCTCCTCTTCAGAGATAGACTGATGAGATTAGAACCGCCAATACACAATTATAACAAATCAATACATATATATATATATATATATATATATATATATATATATATATATATATATATATATATATATATATATATATATATATATATGACGATGGGGTGTTCTAGATAGGAGATGTTAAGTTGAAGAGATTAAAGCCACTTATTCTTTTCCTGTCTGAATGGTGAATACCCCCCTATATTTCTAATGCGGTGTAATTATCTCAATTTCTCAGTATACGAGTAATCAGCTAGCCTTACGCATCTGTCAACATGGGTGAAATAATTTGTAGTGCAGAGGCTTTTAAATGTTGGTTTGAGTTTTTTCTAACAATATATATATATATATATATATATATATATATATATATATATATATATATATATATATATAGAAGAATGAAAAGGAATTAGAAAAGCAAAAGTCAAATCTTTTTCAATTCAGTTGCTCATAGCAAGGTATATTCTGCAAAAAGGCAATTTATTCAAGTTAAATTTTTCCTTAAGCCAGGCTTTTCAAAGATCAAAATCTTATCATCAGAGGAAGTCGCTGGGATAGATAAGTTGGCAAAGGCCAAAATTAAAAATTTGAGAAAGTAAAATAAAAATTGTAGGGAAAGAAACACAAGGCAAAACTCTGCCCGAGTGCAAGCAAATGTCCGATTGCAAAAATGTCCGGTATCAAAAAGTCCAGCGGAGAAAGTGAAATGTAGATAGGTAGGTCGTTAAAAGGCACGAGAAGTGACAAAAGAGGATTCAAAGTTAAATTCCAAAAAACCACATCTTCAGGTGCGGCGAAGATAGGTATATATATATATATATATATATATATATATATATATATATATATATATATATATATATATATATATATATATATATATATATATATGTTGCTTATCTACATATAGCTGTTTCGTCGTTATTACGACTCGTCAATGTGGCTTAGCATATCAACGCCGAGATCCAGCAAAACGCTCACCATTAGCATCATTGTCTGGTATCGTTCCACAGTGGCAACACACCGATATATTCATTTACGTGGGAGGTACAAAGGAGTGCCAAGATATATAGAAAAGGTCCGAAAGAAATAACAGAGAATGTAAATAACAAGAAATTGTATTCACAGAATGTACAGAAGTAATAATGGATTGACAGAGGCTATTTCCTCACCCATCACGACTCTATGAATAGAGTCAGGAAGAGTCCATGGAGTGACGGTAAAAGGTAGGTCCCCATAACGGAGTTCCGAAGGAGTGTTAAGGTACATAGAAAGACAAGCATTCTCCCCCCTTTCGCACTCAATGAAGGCCAAACATCTGGACCAATTATAAATAACAATACCATGCGGATAGTCTTTAAAAAACAACAAAAATGCAACTAACATTCTCCACGGTTTTGGCATTGATCGATGTCCAATCTAAACACTGAGCACTGACTTTCAAACCAATCAAGATAAAACGAAATAACTCTCTTTGTAACGCTACCCATGAAATAAAGTTATGTTTTTCTTTTTTTATTTAGCAAATACTAAATATTAAAATGTGCATATTTACCTCACGGTTCAGTTTGTTCGTGAAAACAAATAATATGCACCATGTTCTTATTACTCGGGGATACGTCCTTGTCAATCAGTCCGACAGTTGCATTGTTGCTGTAGGGCTATGGTATAGTTCTCTTCTGTCCTAGAAGGTCCACCTTCCCAGGCTTTATATTCTTTCTGAAAAGGGTTTGGTGTATAGCTTATCGACTGAGGCGTCCCTACCAGAGAATTCTGATGAGGCTGGTCAGACATTTTTTGTATACCATAGTACACTCTACCTAGTGTACTGGCTTTTCAAACCCCCATCTGACCTTGTATATAATACAGAGAACGTAAATAATACCATGTATATTGCCGAAATAGCTTGTGTTTCAGTCTGTTGTACACGTAAAGCAAAGAGAAGGTATAATGAGTTAACAAAAAAACGCATTCAATCAAAGAAACTATGTACTCACGATTTCTGGAAAATCTACAATAGTGTAGTGAACAATAGTCAATCAACGATTCCCCCACTATCACACCACAATGATGTCGTTTGCACGGCCACTGATAAGGCTGAACCACTTGCTCAGCGTTTCGCTTCTAACTCCACTTTGGACTCAGATAACCACCCCCTCCTCAAATTCTCATTGCGGACCGAAGCCACACTTGATAACCTGGTCATCACCCCATCCTAGGTCAGAGACATCATAAAAAACCTTGACACCTCCAAAGCTCGTGTGCCTGATCTTATACCTGTAATAGTAATAAAGAAATGCTCTGCTGAACTGGCCCCTGTCCTCTTTAAACTCTACAATAAATGACTAGCTGAATCTTGCTTCCCCGATAGCTGGAAAATTGCCTCTGTGGTACCAGTCTACAGGAATAGAACCGATCCTCAGAACTACCGCCCAATCAGTCTACTGCCGATCTTTGCTAAAATCTTTGAATCCTTAATCAATCTAGCGATAGTACGGCACTTAGTTAATGCTAAACTTCTATCTGACCGCCAGTATTGATTTAGACAAGCACGATCTACTGCAGACATCCTAACGGTCATCTCTGAATGCATGTATCATACACTCGACAAGGCAGGAGAAGCTAGGGCAGTAGCGCTTGATATATCCAAGGCCTTTGACAAGGTATAGCATAAAGGGCTTCTCCTGAAAATACGCTCATACGGTATTACTGGGCAATTACTTAATATAATTAGATCCTTCCTAACCAAAAGGAAAATCCAGGTTGTCCTCGATGGCCGTTCATCTAAGCAACATGACATAAATGCTGGTGTAATCTATCCTTGGACCTTTATTGTTCCTGATCTATATAAACGATCTCCCTGATGACATAGAGTCTGGTTTATTTGCTGACGACACCAGGCTCTACTGGCAAAAACAGACGCGATCATATCCGAGGCCATGGCTGAATCCTTAGAAAATGACCTCAAGGCTGTAGTGGATTGGGGTCATAAATGGTTGGTAACTTTAAATGCTGCAAAGACAAAGCTCCTTTTCTTTCAATAACTACAAGAAACCTCTCCAACCACCGATTGTCATGGAAAATAACACCCTATCTGAGAGTTCATCATTCAAACTCCTCGGCCTAACCTTCACAGGTAACGTGAATTGGAACAAATACATTGAAGACATTGCCAACTGCGCCCCGGTTTGGTGCCGAAGTACCAACACCAAGAAAGTGGACGCAGCTCTAAACACTGCCATGCGCACAGTCTCTGGGACACTCCGCGCCACGCCGGCGAACCAACTACCGATACTCTCCGGTATTGCCCCACCCGGTATCCGACGAGAAGCGACTGTCCTGGCACTGTCACGCAAGGCCAAGATCGACAAGAGACATCTGCTCCATGACATCATGAGCAAATCCCCTCCACCAGTACGCCTCAAATCACGCCACGCACTCTCCCAGCACGCGCATCAGCTTCTGGAAACCGTCCCAGACACCACCTCAAAGCAGATGTGGACCAAGAACCGCTGGAGGGAAGATTGGCAGTAAGCTGACCAACACCGACTGCACAGGTTCATCACCGACCCAGACGACATACCAGGGGCTGAGCTGCCACGAAGGCAATGGACCAATCTGAACCGCCTGAGAACTGGTGTGGGCCGTTTTTCTGCCACAATGAGAGACTGGAGTCTGAGAGAGGGTGCTGCCTGTGAATGTGGCCACCCAGAACAGACAGTTACACACGTCATAGAGGAATGCCCGCTGTTCAAACGACCCAATGGCGAGCAGGGCATAGCGGACCTTGATGACGAGACGAGAACCTGGCTTGCCAAGACCGAGCTGCAGCTTTGAGGGAGCTGGCACAAGAAAGAGAGAGAGAGAAGACATTGCCAAGGCTGCCGCAAAGAAGGTTGGCTCCCTCTACCGTGCTAGTAAACTCTTCACACCTGACATTATCCTGTATCTCTACAAAGCCACCATTGCCACATCTGGGCTGGTGCGTCATCTACTAGTCTCTCCCTCCTTGACAAGGTCAAAAAAAGAGTTGCCAACCTAATAGGTCCCTCACTGTCAACCAAGCTCAAGTCACTGTCTCATCGCCGCAATGTAGCATCCTTGTGCTTGTTTTACAAATACTTCAATGGATTATGCTCCGGTGAATTGGCTACTCTGGTGACCCCTCGACGTAAATTCACTAGACCAACTCGACAATCAATTAAATCCCATCCATTCACTGTGGAGGTCCCCAGATGCCCGAGAGCTTTCTACTCAAATAGCTTCTTTCCTTGTGCTGCTGGCCTCTGGAACTTC
Source organism: Sepiola atlantica (assembly GCA_963556195.1). NCBI lineage: Eukaryota > Metazoa > Mollusca > Cephalopoda > Sepiida > Sepiolidae > Sepiola > Sepiola atlantica. The sequence continues at coordinate 77,773,348 of OY744518.1, read as the reverse complement.
CTCCCTGCCCACTGTTTCTCCGACAGTACTGACATGCAGAAATGTAAAACTAATGTAAACAGACATCTCGCTGCGCAGATCCCAACTTAGGTTGAACCCCCCCCCCCTTAACCTTCTCCCTTTTTTCTCAGTAGCCCCTTACGTCTACAGTGGCGGCCTGCTTTGTTTGGGGTGAACTATGTTAAAATAAAAGGTGCATTCTCCTTGTTGTAGGTATCTTAAATGTTGTAGCTTGCCCTGTATAGTCACAAGTTATGCCCCTTGAATCAATTTCAAGTTATCTCCCTCGAACTACAATGGCCACGGTGAGAAATTAATTTACAGTTTTTGAAGTACGAAAAAGACTCTCGTAGTGCGAGATTTTTCCATGCCTTGATCTGAAGCTGGTCAGGCGCGTCTGGCACAGCTTTCCGTTTATAGATGGTTACACCGAATAAAGTCAGCGGATCATCGCTTCGCTGAGCCACGTCCATCATAATAAAGGAGGCCAGAGCTCTGGAAAATGACGTCATGCTCTAAAGTAACAAATGAGATCTGTCGAACAGTCAGACTATATGCATTTTGACGCCCCTCCCTTCACTTAAAAATTCATCAAAATTCAGTAAATCAACCAATTTTAATGAAATTAACTAACGATCTCGTAATATAATTAACATATTACTTTATTAGAAATCTTATTGCAAATGTATTATTCGTGTAATTTGCGTAAACTTGACAGCAAATATTAAATTTATACTTAATAATAAAATGGTGTTGTCATAAATTTTTGAATTTTTGAAGCATGGAAATTTTTCTTTGAAAGATAATTTGTCTGATTTAATATTCATTCTTAAATAAGTTCATTCTATCCGGTCTACATTGGATGAAAAGTATCAGTTATACTTCATGGAAATATCTCTTAGTTTGCAAACACAAGAAGATAAATCCCTATTCTTAGGCAGTGTTATTCTTTATATAAACATTTAATTATCATTACTTTTAGCTGAATAATCTGATAAGAGTTGCTCTTATTTCTGAAAAATATAAATGTTTCCTGATTTTTTAACTTAAAATAAATCAAACCTGAAAAGTAAATCAAACATGAAAGATTACGAATTCAGTAAAGTAGCACAAAATCAATAATTCAAAATAATTAATTAATAGAACATTTATTGAAATAAATTAAGATGTGTGTGTTTTTATGTTTTGTTTTTGAAAAACGAACAGTCTATTTACAATATAGTAAAACAAAATTAATAAATTAAAACAGTCATGTTTTTTTTTTTGGGGGGGGGGTCTAAACCGACAGTTTATTTACAATATATTTATATTTGAATATCTCGCTTATTTCGTTGGATTTTTGCACACATTTTTGACGAAACTTATTAATTAGTCTAATATTGTATTTTTTTATCCCAAAATAAAATTTTAATTTATTTTTAAGACTTGAAATTCGAACATTAATTCAATGCCTTAATCGTTGGACGCCATCTTGTAATTTGCTCTGATTTCTTTCGTGCTTGACATCTATGAAAACGAAAATACGTTTGAAATAAAGAACAAGTTAACAATTATTTCCAAGTGAATTAATATTTTTTAGGAAGATAACCGTGTTTTGCAGGGGAATGAAGTCACAATAGCCGGAACAAGTTAACAATGATTTCTAAGTGAATTAATAATCCTTAGGAGGGTAGCAGTGTTCTTGGCAGGGGAATAAAGTCACAATAGCCGGAACAAGTTAACAATGATTTCCAAGTGAATTAATAATCCTTAGGAGGGTAGCAGTGTTCTTGACAGGGGAATAAAGTCACAATAGCAGGAACAAGAAAACAATGATTTCCAAGTGAATTAATAATTCTTAGGAGGGTAGCAGTGTTCTTTGCAGGGGAATAAAGTCACAATAGCAGGAACAAGTTAACAATGATTTCCAAGTGAATTAATAATCCTTAGGAGGGTAGCAGTGTTCTTGGCAGGGGAATAAAGTCACAATAGCAGGAACAAGTTAACAATGATTTCCAAGTGAATTAATAATCCTTAGGAGGGTACGCATGTTCTTGGGAGGGGAATAAAGTCACAATAGCAGGAACAAGTTAACAATGATTTCCAAGTGAATGAATAATCCTTAGGAGGGTACGCATGTTCTTGGGAGGGGAATAAAGTCACAATAGCAGGAACAAGTTAACAATGATTTCCAAGTAAATGAACAATCCTTAGGAGGGTACGCATGTTCTTGGGAGGGGAATAAAGTCAAAATAGCAGGAACAAGTTAACAATGATTTCCAAGTGAATGAATAATCCTTAGGAGGGTAGCAGCGTTCTTGACAGGGGAATAAAGTCACAATAGCAGGAACAAGAAAACAATGATTTCCAAGTGAATTAATAATCCTTAGGAGGGTAGCAGTGTTCTTGGCAGGGGAATAAAGTCACAATAGCAGGAACAAGAAAACAATGATTTCCAAGTGAATTAATAATCCTTAGGAGGGTAGCAGTGTTCTTGGCAGGGGAATAAAGTCACAATAGCAGGAACAAGTTAACAATGATTTCCAAGTGAATTAATAATCCTTAGGAGGGTACGCATGTTCTTGGGAGGGGAATAAAGTCACAATAGCAGGAACAAGTTAACAATGATTTCCAAGTGAATGAATAATCCTTAGGAGGGTACGCATGTTCTTGGGAGGGGAATAAAGTCACAATAGCAGGAACAAGTTAACAATGATTTCCAAGTAAATGAACAATCCTTAGGAGGGTACGCATGTTCTTGGGGGGGGGGATAAAGTCACGATAGCAGGAACAAGTTAACAATGATTTCCAAGTGAATGAATAATCCTTAGGAGGGTAGCAGTGTTCTTGACAGGGGAATAAAGTCACAATAGCAGGAACAAGTTAACAATGATTTCCAAGTAAATGAACAATCCTTAGGAGGGTACGCATGTTCTTGGGGGGGGATAAAGTCACGATAGCAGGAACAAGTTAACAATGATTTCCAAGTGAATGAATAATCCTTAGGAGGGTAGCAGTGTTCTTGACAGGGGAATAAAGTCACAATAGCAGGAACAAGAAAACAATGATTTCCAAGTGAATTAATAATCCTTAGGAGGGTAGCAGTGTTCTTGGCAGGGGAATAAAGTCACAATAGCAGGAACAAGAAAACAATGATTTCCAAGTGAATTAATAATCCTTAGGAGGGTAGCAGTGTTCTTGGCAGGGGAATAAAGTCACAATAGCAGGAACAAGTTAACAATGATTTCCAAGTGAATTAATAATCCTTAGGAGGGTACGCATGTTCTTGGGAGGGGAATAAAGTCACAATAGCAGGAACAAGTTAACAATGATTTCCAAGTGAATGAATAATCCTTAGGAGGGTACGCATGTTCTTGGGAGGGGAATAAAGTCACAATAGCAGGAACAAGTTAACAATGATTTCCAAGTAAATGAACAATCCTTAGGAGGGTACGCATGTTCTTGGGGGGGGATAAAGTCACGATAGCAGGAACAAGTTAACAATGATTTCCAAGTGAATGAATAATCCTTAGGAGGGTAGCAGTGTTCTTGACAGGGGAATAAAGTCACAATAGCAGGAACAAGAAAACAATGATTTCCAAGTGAATTAATAATCCTTAGGAGGGTAGCAGTGTTCTTGGCAGGGGAATAAAGTCACAATAGCAGGAACAAGAAAACAATGATTTCCAAGTGAATTAATAATCCTTAGGAGGGTAGCAGTGTTCTTGGCAGGGGAATAAAGTCACAATAGCAGGAACAAGTTAACAATGATTTCCAAGTGAATTAATAATCCTTAGGAGGGTACGCATGTTCTTGGGAGGGGAATAAAGTCACAATAGCAGGAACAAGTTAACAATGATTTCCAAGTGAATGAATAATCCTTAGGAGGGTACGCATGTTCTTGGGAGGGGAATAAAGTCACAATAGCAGGAACAAGTTAACAATGATTTCCAAGTAAATGAACAATCCTTAGGAGGGTACGCATGTTCTTGGGAGGGGAATAAAGTCAAAATAGCAGGAACAAGTTAACAATGATTTCCAAGTGAATGAATAATCCTTAGGAGGGTAGCAGTGTTCTTGACAGGGGAATAAAGTCACAATAGCAGGAACAAGAAAACAATGATTTCCAAGTGAATTAATAATCCTTAGGAGGGTAGCAGTGTTCTTGGCAGGGGAATAAAGTCACAATAGCAGGAACAAGAAAACAATGATTTCCAAGTGAATTAATAATCCTTAGGAGGGTAGCAGTGTTCTTGGCAGGGGAATAAAGTCACAATAGCAGGAACAAGTTAACAATGATTTCCAAGTGAATTAATAATCCTTAGGAGGGTACGCATGTTCTTGGGAGGGGAATAAAGTCACAATAGCAGGAACAAGTTAACAATGATTTCCAAGTGAATGAATAATCCTTAGGAGGGTACGCATGTTCTTGGGAGGGGAATAAAGTCACAATAGCAGGAACAAGTTAACAATGATTTCCAAGTAAATGAACAATCCTTAGGAGGGTACGCATGTTCTTGGGGGGGGGGGATAAAGTCACGATAGCAGGAACAAGTTAACAATGATTTCCAAGTGAATGAATAATCCTTAGGAGGGTAGCAGTGTTCTTGACAGGGGAATAAAGTCACAATAGCAGGAACAAGAAAACAATGTTTTCCAAGTGAATTAATAATCCTATGAACCCGTGTCTGCTTGCTCTGATTATACTCTCTGATTAGAGATGGATGCATGCGTGTTAAGCGTTTATAGCCCTTACGGTTCTAATTGATAGTAGTTCTTACTCCCACTATCAATGACGTCACCAGAAAAACTCGACTCACTTGACAGACCTCCTTTACGATGGCCGTGGCTGAGATCTCCATCGTTTAGATGAAATCGCTTCTGGGCGTTTAGATTGGACCACTAGACAGTTAGCTATTTAAACATGACCCTTTCTCTATATAAATAAGTTCTATATTATTTTACACGCTCACGAATTCTCCGTATTTACCCTAGCAAGTCACGTATAGGATTGATTGTGTTCAAGGACTGTTAACATAGATATTTGTCTTGGTAATCATGATTAATAAATTACATCCTTCTTTTTATGTTCCTCGTACGTTAGCCTTTGACAAACTTTCTGTGTGAGAATCAATGTATATTTATTGATGTAAATGCAGTCGTCTCCTTCATCATTACAGTTTTCTGTATGTTCGTCTTTTCCCCCGTTTATTTCCGACCATCGTGTTTATCCAAGAAAACACTTATTATACGTCGCCAATTAAATGTATGAAATGAAATATCTAATATTGTTATTACCTTGGTCAGAGAGCTTATGTTTTCGGTCGTGTTTGTTTATTTGTGTACAGCCTTGCGTTTACATTGCTTTACCAATCATCACCAAACTTGGTCAAAATATCGCTCATAGACTAACTTAGAACTTATTCAATTTTTAGATGTCATCGTCAAAGCTCAAGGTCACGGAAAAGGTGAAAGTCACACTTTTATCGATAACTTTGCTTCTGTTCATCATAGAGACTCGCTACTTGGCCCACATCTTACATTTTTCATCTTACATTTTTCTTACCCTGTCCTTAAAAAGTTTGGCCACAGTCAAAATTTTCAATTTCCAATTTTTCCAAAGTTGATGCATGGATCTGATGCTCTTTGATAACAGTAACCACTATGTGAACTTTCAGCAGATAAATACTTCTTGAGTTATCCAGGTTTCCATGGAACAACTTCGGGAATACTTCATACAATATGAAGAAGTAAAGCCCAGATAAGACTTTGGCTCATCCTTACATTGTCAAGCGGAAGTATGTAGTCTCACGACTGAATTGTGTTCTGTTTATTATTATTATTATTATTATTATTATTATTATTATTATTATTATTATTATTATTATTATTATTATTGGAAATTTAAAAAAAATAATTAAATTAATCACGGATGATTGTATATCGCTGCTTCGTTTATTAAACCCGTCCGGAAATGTTTTTTTAAAACTCTTTACGGGAAGCATGGTTTAATCTGTTGTTTTTTACTTTTTTGTTTCCCCTTTGAAGAGTGATAATTTTCGGGGACCTACCCTCTTTATCAATGATTTAAGAAATGCGATAAAACAGTAGTTATGTCCTCGTTAAGTATATTGTTGCATATTGCACTCAACCAAACCTTAAATTATTGAGAAAGGTTTAATGACGAGAAGTAGATTATAATTGTTTTGTTGTATTCTAATAGAACTGTTAATAATTATAAATATCCCCTTTAAAGTAAACACACCTTTTTTCAGTTTAATTGCAGATGAGCGAATGATTCAGCGGAGATGAGTACCGCAGCTCGTGGCCGATGTTGTATGTCTGTGTCTGTTGGTCACTTATAAGCTCCAACACTACTCGACAGAATTCCAGGAAGCATCAGGGTACAAATAAATTAACTTAATTGGGTTCGCACTGGCGGCCAGCTCAAACCCCAGTCGCATCTCTGCAGAGTTGCATCACGGTGCCTGTTTTACAGGTACTTCCACGGAATGTGATCCGATGAACTCACTTGAACTCCCCAACGTAAATACTCCCGATCAACCTGACTAGCAGCAAAATCATACCCATTCACACTAGAGGTTGTTAGATACCGGACGAGTTTCTACTCTGATAGCTACTTTCTTCGGATCGCTCGCATTTAGAATTCCCTCACTGCTCCTCTTTTCCACGACTGTACAATCAAGCAAAAATTTAAATATAATGTGAACAAACATCATAATTCCCAGCTCACTACCAAGCCCCCCCCCCAAATCTGACTCCTATCAGATTAGCCCCTAACGCTTAGGTGGCAGTAGGCTCTCTTTGGGTGAATAAAAGTACAAAAAAATACTTAAGTTGTAGGGTGTGTCATAGGAGTTTACGGTAGGATCACAGCATAACCTTTGTATTTTCTTCGGTTAGGGGAGGAGAAGTCCTCCTAGACTGATGTAAATATGCACAATGCTGCATGCTTACACGCAGACGACAACCCGGTGATGGGGAAAATATCTTGCTCGAGGTTTTGACCATCCAACATTGCATTTCTCCACGTGGAAAAATGAGGTTTCATGCTGGGAGATCAGACCACTTGAAATATTACAGAGTTAATGTTCATTCTAGATGAGAGACACTCTGGTCAATAAGTTTTTATGTCCAGTAATAAATCAACCCATGATTCTCAAGTCGTGTTGTTGGATGGCCTGCCTCAAATTTATTAAACTTTATTTATTACAACTCGCATTTTGTCTGTTTTTTTTGCAGGGACAGTGTATGTTGGAGCTCTTTTAAAAAAGATCTGTATTTAAAAAAAAATGTTTGTTCTAATCCGGAGTGCCCCTTTTGGAAGACATATCACAGCTAATAAAAATTCACATTAAACATAGCATGAAACTTTCCAAATGTGTGTATTATGCTAGTCTTCTACATATATAAGTCAGTGTGTATTTGGTTGTTATAGAAATCTATATGTTAACAGTTAGAACATTCAAATAAGTTTCAATAAGGGTTAAATTTTTCACAGAATCTAAAAACATTGAAATTTTCCTCCGATTCCATCTGCAGTCACTAGGGTAATTATCGGTTAGATCAATAAAATAACTGAAATATATTCGAACGTGAAGAAACGAGATTCATTTTTTTTAAATAGATTTTCTTCGTTTTTTTTAACAAAAAAGTGGTGCTTCTGTATTATTGGCGCAGATGACATTTTTATTTTCATTTTAGAGTAGTCAATCGAAAGGGGGGATAATTCAAACTGTTTTTTGTTGTGACCATAACCCATGAAGAAAATCCAGAGAATTAGTAAGAAAATAAACTTTAAAAAGGGTACTTATGCAGTTTAAGGATCGGGCTGAAATAATAGCGTTATAATTTAGAAAGCCATTCTTAGCGGGGGGGGGGAGGTTGATTAACTATTCTGTACTTTCACCTAATAATCTAATAAAGGGAATAGTTAATTAACCCCCACCTATGTTAAGAATGACGTTCTAAATTATAACGTTATTATTTCAGCCCGGGCCGTAAACTGCATAAGTACCCTTTTTAAAATTTATTTTCTTACTAATTCTCTGGATTTTCCTTATGGGTTATGGTTACAAAAAACAGTTTGAATTATCTCCCCTTTAAACTGACTCTTCTAAATTAGAGATGAAATGTCATCTGCCTTAATAATACAGGTACACCCAAAAACAAAGAATATCTCAATGAAAAATCTAAAACGCTTAAACATTTAAATAATTATTTGTATTGGTATTTTTAAGGTTTCAAATTCAATAAAAACAAATTATCCAATATTCGTTTTTTTTAAAACACCACCGCGCTTAAAGATTTTTTTATTATTAATGTAAATGTTATTTTTAAGGTAAAACTTAAAAACATGAGGATATTTGAAAATATTTGTCACTAGAAACCTTCCGACCAGCAATCTATCTGCAGACGGGCAACGCCGGGTGAGTAGCACAAGTGAACATATAAAAGACAATGAAACAAACTACAGAAAATAAAAAGGGAAAACGTGTAGATGATTGCCGTTAAGTGAAGAAGTCAGTCTGTAATGCAAGATGGCGGCAGCCGACACACACAAAAGGGCGGTAAAATATCAAAGTCTTTTGAAAAACAGAAATAAATAATGAAAAAGAAAACGAAACGAAAAGAAGAGAAACAAAAACAAAAGCCTGAGAATTATCAAAGGCAGACGACTTCAGATTCGCTGTTGATATACACAACACTTTAACATTGCGGAAGGAAAAATGGTCATGATAGAGAGTAAAAAAGAAACCTAAATTGTTCGAATGAGAATCAAAGAAATTGCGATGGAGTCGAAAGAAAAAAAATCTAGAAATTGCGATATAGTTGAAGGAAAACAGAAATCTAGAAATTGCGATGGAGTCGAAAGAAAAAAAATCTAGAAATTGCGATATAGTTGAAGGCAAACAGAAATCTAGAAATTGCGATGGAGTCGAAAGAAAAAAAATCTAGAAATTGCGATATAGTTGAAGGAAAACAGAAATCTAGAAATTGCGATGGAGTCGAAAGAAAAAAAATCTAGAAATTGCGATATAGTTGAAGGAAAACAGAAATCTAGAAATTGCGATGGAGTCGAAAGAAAAAAAATCTAGCAATTGCGATATTGTCGAAGGAAAACAGAAATCTAGTTGAAAGAAAAAAGAAATTCAGAAATTGCGATGGAGTCGAAAGAAAAAAAGAACTATATAGAAATTGCGATGGAGTCGAAAAAAATTTCAGAAATTGTGATGAAGTCGAAAGAAATCTAGAAATTGCGATGGAGTTGACAGAAAAAAGAAATTCAGAAATTGTTATGGAGTCGAAAGAAAAAAGAACTCTAGAAATTGTGATAGAATCGAAAAAAAAAAGAAATCTAGAAATTGCGATGAAGTTAAAAGACAAAAATCTAGAAATTAAGAAATTATGCGTGACAGACCAAACTTAATCATATCATACAAAACTTAAGTATGACAGACCAAACTTAATCATATCATACAAAACTTAAGTATAACAGACCAAACTTAAGCATGACAAACCGCATTTAAATGGGACTGACGAATGGACGGGCAAGGCCTCTTAGAGATGTGTGAAGATAAGATCCTCCGATCTAAAATGAAATTTATGTGTCTACCTCAAGTCGAACACGCCCACAAAAAAGAACGTGCGGATACGAAACGTGCGAATAGGAAAATGCCACAAATAAAAATGGAGACTTATTACATTTGTTTTCGTTCTATCATATTTTCAAGATTAGAATGTCAAAAATAGTTACTACGTTTTAATAATAAAATAGATCAGAAATAGATTGCTGTGTAGTACATAAATGCGATCTATTTTTTTTGCACTTATATGCTATCACTCGCGGAGTGATTAGTACGTGATTTGATAAGTATACGCATGTCATGCTCTCACTCGTTGGGCGTTGAGAACATTCTTCGCGTAGGCGGCTATTTCTGCTTCCGCCCAGGCCAGTTTCTCGCCAAATATAAACAGTTCCGTTTGAGACGTTACCAAGACAAATCGTACATCTCTTTTCTCGCCTCTAGCAATGGCTTAGCTTGAAGACAGCAAACACAGACTCAATTCTATTTCTATAGTAGATAAATGTTGGCTGAACCAGCCTGTCTTTATTCCTGTTTTGATAACTCTTCCTCGACCATATTTTGTGTTAATGAAACTGTTGACTGAAATTGATTTGAATAGTAGAGAGGGGGTTTGTAACCGAAAACCTGGTGACTCTTTTCTTCATTTCTAACACGGCCAGTGCAGGTGGATACGGGCGCCGCGACCAACTGCAAAATGACGATCTCAAGCAAGCTCTCCCTCAACTCTACGGATGCAAACACACCCATATCAGCGTACATACACTACACATACATCCATAAAAACGCGCGTGCACGCACACACACACACACACACACACACACATATATATATATATATATATATATATATATATATATATATATATATATAAGTGCAGGTAATGAAAGTTGTTCTTTCGAAAATATAAGATTACCTTTTGCCTAACTTTTTATTTACCAGACAGTATTTACTATTCTGGTACTTAATCAGTTTTTAGTGAAATTATTAATTAATCGTTTTGAGATTCGTTTTCTCTCATCGTTTATTTCTGTTCACTCTTTCCACCTTCCGGCAACTACATCGCATTGCTACAGCCTCGGACTACTAACCTGCACTTATATTTACCAGCAATGCTTCAAGCAAACTACAATCTCCTTTATATATATATATATATATATATATATATATATATATATATATATATATATATATATATGGTGGATTAGTTTGATCGCACACGTGTGAGTGTTTGCTCTAAGAATTTTTGTTTGTTCTTTTGTTTATTTTCACCTTAAAATGAAACTGATGTATGATGTGGGTGTTTTTCAAGACACTCTAATCTAAGAACTCTTACTATTTGTGAACTTTTTCTGATGATTTTGTAGTGTTGCAGAGACGATATTGACATACAAATGTTGTTTGGCACGAAACAAATGAAACGGACCGTTCAATATATCTCACAGAAATTTGGAATTTTTGGAAATGTGAAAAACATAAAAATAAAAGTAATAAAACAAACTATGGTTATTGGAATATAATAAAAAAAACTGTTATATATATATATATATATATATATATATATATATATATATATATATATATATATATATATATATATATATATATATATATATATATATATGTAGATATATATATATAAGGTTAATACAACAAAAAGATATAAGAGGCAACTAATATCTTTAATTAGTGAACATCCGGATAAAAATACAGCTCAATATACTGGATAGAGCATTAATAGCAATAGATAAAGTGAAAATAAAAATTAAACTTTGAAAATATATTAAAAAATATATATATAAAAATACATAAAGGTATATAAAACATCAAATATATCGGCCCAAAAAATACTTTTTTGTAAACCTAAACAGTTCATCCACGTCAGCAAGTTTAAAATAGCTCCAGGCAAGATATCAAAGAGGTTGATTAAGAAATAATCCAAATGGTGAATGGTGGTCCAAAAATGCAAAAAGTTATCAAGGCGCGAAATTCGTTTGCTATCGATGCAGTGTTTTATATACCTTTATGTATTTTTTTATATATTTTTTTATGTATTTTCAAAGTTAAATATTGTTACTTGCAGTAATGTCATTGCGATAATGGTCCTCTGAGGAGAAGATTTTCTTTGAAAACTCATGAGTTAAGGACTTTAAAGAACTTTGCCTGAACATTAAACTGTAATAAAATTTGATTCGCACCTTATTCTATCCTTTCACTTTATCTATTGCCATATATACATATATATATATATATATATATATTAGTAGTAAGTTTTTGAAAGGCTGTGGGCAATGCAATTCCGGGTAAGATGCAAGGTGAAAGGAAAGGAACAAAAACAATAAAAATAAATCGAATACGATATAAGACTTACTATTTATTTTTCCTTTTTTTTTTATCCTTTTTTTTTTTTTTTCTTACATAACAGCAAGAGTGTTTTAGCTGTCCGGGTGATTAAAAATCACTATTTGATATTTCGGGAAAAGACATCCCTTTTTCAAAAATAATTAGACCAGAAGAAGAATAATATTTTATTCTTCTCCGACTGTGTAGAGAATAATACAAAACAAAATGGCTGCCAGATATAGACCGCAGCAAAAAAACAGTTTCACAGGGAATATAAATTAAGTTAAGTTTTATTTTAATATTATGTTAAATATATTTAACATAATATTAAAATAAAACTTAACTTAATTTATATTCCCTGTGAAACTGTTTTTTTGCTGCGGTCTATATCTGGCAGCCATTTTGTTTTGTATTACTCTCTACACAGTCGGAGAAGAATAAAATATTATTCTTCTTCTGGTCTAATTATTTTTGAAAAAGGGATGTCTTTTCCCGAAATATCAAATAGTGATTTTTAATCACCCGGACAGCTAAAACACTCTTGCTGTTATGTAAGAAAAAAAAAAAAAAAAGGATAAAAAAAAAAGGAAAAATAAATAGTAAGTCTTATATCGTATTCGATTTATTTTTATTGTTTTTGTTCCTTTCCTTTCACCTTGCATCTTACCCGGAATTGCATTGCCCACAGCCTTTCAAAAACTTACTACTACTATACCCAGCAATGCTTCAAGCAAACTACCATTCTCTACTATATATATATATATATATATATATATATATATATATATATATATATATATATGGATCGTTCCTTTCATTTAGTTGAACGCTCTTATGACGCCAAGCCGCCGAAATAAGTGTTAAAATTATCACTGTTTATTTAGCTATCCAGCGGTGCCCGAGTGGTTCTAGGTGTCGGGTTTGAGTTGTAAAATACTCGTAGCCCGAGGTTTCGAATCACGTGACCAGTAGTGAATAGTTATATCTCTATGCTGATGAGTCCCCATAAAAAAGGACGAAACGTATAAGTACATAGATAATAAACACACACACACATATATACACACGTATATAATGTGTAATTTAGTATCATGGCAGAAATAACCAAGTACGCAATTACTTGTGTAAGAGCGTTAATTTCAAATAACACGATACATTAATTTGATCTCCCGTCGATACCTTCGGTTTCACGGAAACACTGGAATTATTCGTTATTATTCTTACATAGAATTAGTTAAGGAGTCTTATTATTTTGCCATCTAATTTACATACGTGTTTGTGATGTGTACAGACATAAGAATTGGCACGCCGAAAAAGAGCCACTATTTCTCTTTACAGACATTAAGGAACATTAGATTAGTGGTTCAATCAACATACAATGAGAGGTACTAAATAAATACATAGATACCTAACAGAGAGATGGCTGACATGTTCAGTTAATTAAAAATTACGGCTAATTAGAACAATCAAAGCAGATTTTTTATTTCGAAAATTAATTCAATCGCACAACCAAGGTCCATTTTAGCATATATTTTTTGTTATTAAAGTATATAGGACAAAAAACCTTAGAGAAAACAAACGTTGATGAACTAACATCTCTATCTTTATTACGTATGTTTATGTTTATATATTTGTATGTACAGGATTCACACTAAACTAATAAACCGATCATTATAATGTTGGAACACAGCTGTTAGGAGTAAGAGGTGCAAATGTGGGCTATGTTTAGTTTTATCTAGTTTTATTCAAAAGGGGTAAAAATCGGTGCAGGTCCTCCGTGAAAATTCAAATACCTCCGATTTTTGTGATATTTTAACAATATTTATTAATTAATAAATCATTCAATTAATAATAATAATATTCATTATAATTATATATTACATAATTTATAATAATATATTATATAATTAATAACATAAGCCGTCACTCGAATCCAGTATACGGGTTTCCAGGGGCTTCATTCGTAGGTTCTCATATGAGAAAACAGTCAAATTCGAGATCCATACATCCTATCACAAATCGGGCATACACTATCGTTTGGCAATTGTGCCCGTGGCTGATTTTCACGACGCACTATTCCTGCTGCTCTAAGCTCTTCAGCGTGATGACACCGTTGACTTTCAATCCTTTCCACCCCACCCCTTATTTCATTCCCTCACTCTGTTCTCCCAAGTGCATACGTTTCCCATATTGTGTACTCAATTCCACACCTCTTCATATCCTCCTACAAATAATCGTTGTACCGCTTCTTCTGTCTTCTAACCCTCATAGCTCCCACATTTAGTTCAGAATAAAATATTTTCTTAGAACGTAAGAATATATTATATAATTAATAATGATATTCATCAATTAATAAATATTCCCCAAATTTCAGTTTCTTGGAGTATTTTAAAGGGTGTTTAGGGGACATAATGTGAAAACAACCTCACATTTGAAAATTCAAATATATCAGATTTGTATAAAATCTGATTCATAGTAATTGGACACCAATGAAACAAGATTCCCTGAATTTAAATGTCTTCTTAGGACCCCATGAGCCTTAAATTTGAACATTTTCTAGAATCAATTCATGTAATAGATGTTGATAAAATTGGAATAAGGATTCTATACATAAGGTTTAGTATCATTATAGTGTGATTATAATCTTCGGAGGGTGACAAAAAAGTGGTGCAAAACTGGGTATCGTATCTGAACAAGCGATGGTCAATATGCCTTTGGTTTGGGGTTATAACAACTACTTCATCAATGTTTATCATATTTATTGAAAATTTGGTATTGATATGAACCAGTTTCCGGGAACTTCGCGTCGGCAGCGTTCGGGCATGTTACGTAACCACCCGAGAGATGCCGAGGGGATTAGTCAATCTGCTGTCAGCTGGCAGACGACATGGAAGGAATGTGGCGTTGGATCACAGAACACGCAGACCGATTGGAAGAATTTTTTGATGGAGGTCTGCGAAGACCATTTGTTACGAAATCCTCGTTAGATTGGAGACCAAGGGCATACGGTTGAGATAGACGAGTCTGTTTAATTCTAACCCGACTGATTAAAAAGTCAATGTCAACAAGCCCCCCCCCCCAAAAAAAAAATGTCAGTCTTAAGAAACACCAAAAAACTACATTTTAACCAGTTGACTGAATACAAAAAGTAATGCCTCAAAAATGTATTTATTAACGGTTGTTTAGCATTGTTTTGTTAAAAAAATAAAAAATAATTATTTATTAATAGTTGTTTTGCTACAAAAAAAATTATTTATTAACAGTGATTTCGCTATGTTTTGTTTGTTTTTTGTTATTTGCTATCTTTTTCTTGAAAATAAAACTGAAAAAATACGGTTCAGCAACGTATCGAAGTTATCGTCTGTCAACATCCGGTCGACATCTTTCGGGTGTTTAAGTAACATGCCTGAACGCTGCCGACGCGAAGTTCCCGGAAATTGGTTCATATTCGATATCAGTACCCAAAATTATAATCAGGATTCTAGACGTAAGGTTTAGTAGCATTATATCTTGAATGTAATCTTCGCAAGTGGACATAAAAGTGGTGCAAAACTCTTCTGTTAGGGAATTAATTTTACCTTCGCTGAGTCGGGTATTCTTCTAGTTTATCATAATTATAGATTAGCAAGTGGTTTACCATTCCAAATCCAGTGGTTTACACTACACGAAGCTTATCGAATATTATAAACTAGCTGCCCGTACCCGGCGTTGCCCGGGAGTCATTTTACTTTCATTTCTGTTTCCCATTGTTTAAGCTAATATCATTCTTTTTATATTCCAGTTCTGTTTGTATTGTGTAGATTGTTCGATGAAGTTCGTTGACGTTGGTTATCATCACTTTTACTTAGCCAAGCACTGGTATTTTCCATCATGGTCGATTTTTTTGTCAAGTCGTCGCTAATTTCAGAATTACACCTAACCCCCCACCCCAAAAAAAGAAATCTAAAAAATTGAATTTTTTAAGTACCCCCCCCCCCCCGCATTATATAAATGGAAAAAAGTAATTTTGATGAGAAAATAATGCGACCGAATTTTCCTGTCCCAAAATTGAGAAATCATTCGGTTATATGTCTCGATTTACCGCTAACTGGCAGGAAGTCGTTGCTAATTTTACATTAAATTAATATCTGAAAAGTGATCTCCACCTTAAAATCTGACATATATGTATTTTGTTTATTCCCTCTTTGCGAATATTTTTCAACTGTTTACATTTAATTACAAAAAAAAACAACACCATGTTGTAGGGTTTAAATTTACCCTGGAAAAAAGTTTAATATTCGCATGTAATGAATGCAGTAACGATTGTGTGTATAAGTGCTAAATAGGAATACACCAACAGCTTTTGTGAAAAGGAACACACCAACACTTGTATACAATTTTAAAGCAGTTTTACTTGGTGAGAAAGAAAACACCAACACCTGTATACAATTTTAAAGCAGTTTTACTTGGTGAGAAAGAACACACCAACACTTGTATACAATTTAAAAGCAGTTTTACTTGGTGAGAAAGAACACACCAACACTTGTATACAATTTTAAAGCAGTTTTACTTGGTGGGAAAGAACACACCAACACTTGTATACAATTTTAAAGCAGTTTTACTTGGTGAGAAAGAACACACCAACACTTGTATACAATTTTAAAGCAGTTTTACTTGGTGGGAAAGAACACACCAACACTTGTATACAATTTTAAAGCAGTTTTACTTGGTGAGAAAGAACACACCAACACTTGTATACAATTTTAAAGCAGTTTTATATGGTGAGAAAGAACACACCAACACCTGTATAAAATTTAAAAGCAGTTTTACTTGGTGAGAAAGAACACACCAACACTTGTATACAATTTTAAAGCAGTTTTACTTGGTGGGAAAGAACACACCAACACTTGTATACAATTTTAAAGCAGTTTTACTTGGTGAGAAAGAACACACCAAAACTTGTATACAATTTTAAAGCAGTTTTACTTGGTGAGAAAGAACACACCAACACTTGTATACAATTTTAAAGCAGTTTTACTTGGTGAGAAAGAACACACCAACACTTGTATACAATTTTAAAGCAGTTTTACTTGGTGAGAAAGAAAACACCAACACTTGTATACAATTTTAAAGCAGTTTTACTTGATGAGAAAGAACACACCAACACTTGTATACAATTTTAAAGCAGTTTTACTTGGTGAGAAAGAACACACCAACACTTGTATACAATTTTAAAGCAGTTTTACTTGGTGAGAAAGAACACACCAACACTTGTATACAATTTTAAAGCAGTTTTACTTGGTGAGAAAGAACACACCAACACTTGTATACAATTTTAAAGCAGTTTTACTTGGTGAGAAAGAACACACCAACACTTGTATACAATTTTAAAGCAGTTTTACTTGGAAAGAAAGAACACACCTACACTTGTATACAATTTTAAAGCAGTTTTACTTGGTGAGAAAGAACACACCAACACTTGTATACAATTTTAAAGCAGTTTTACTTGGTGAGAAAGAACACACCAACACTTGTATACAATTTTAAAGCAGTTTTACTTGGTGGGAAAGAACACACCAACACTTGTATACAATTTTAAAGCAGTTTTACTTGGTGAGAAAGAACACACCAACACTTGTATAAACTTTTAAAGCAGTTTTACTTGGTGAGAAAGAACACACCAACACTTGTATACAATTTTAAAGCAGTTTTACTTGGTGAGAAAGAACACACCAACACTTGTATACAATTTTAAAGCAGTTTTACTTGGTGAGAAAGAACACACCAACACTTGTATACAATTTTAAAGCAGTTTTACTTGGTGAGAAAGAACACACCAACACTTGTATACAATTTTAAAGCAGTTTTACTTGGTGAGAAAGAACACACCAACACTTGTATACAATTTTAAAGCAGTTTTACTTGATGAGAAAGAACACACCAACACTTGTATACAATTTTAAAGCAGTTTTACTTGGAAAGAAAAAACACACCAACACTTGTATACAATTTTAAAGCAGTTTTACTTGGAAAGAAAGAACACACCAACACTTGTATACAATTTTAAAGCAGTTTTACTTGGTGAGAAAGAACACACCAACACTTGTATACAATTTTAAAGCAGTTTTACTTGGTGAGAAAGAACACACCAACACTTGTATACAATTTAAAGCAATTTTACTTGGTGAGAAAGAACACACCAACACTTGTATACAATTTTAAAGCAGTTTTACTTGGTGAGAAAGAACACACCAACACTTGTATACAATTTTAAAGCAGTTTTACTTGGTGGGAAAGAACACACCAACACTTGTATACAATTTTAAAGCAGTTTTACTTGGTGAGAAAGAACACACCAACACTTGTATACAATTTTAAAGCAGTTTTACTTGGTGAGAAAGAACACACCAACACTTGTATACAATTTTAAAGCAGTTTTACTTGGTGAGAAAGAACACACCAACACTTGTATACAATTTTAAAGCAGTTTTACTTGGTGAGAAAGAAAACACCAACACTTGTATACAATTTTAAAGCAGTTTTACTTGGTGAGAAAGAACACACCAACACTTGTATACAATTTTAAAGCAGTTTTACTTGGTGAGAAAGAACACACCAACACTTGTATACAATTTTAAAGCAGTTTTACTTGGTGAGAAAAAACACACCAACACTTGTATACAATTTTAAAGCAGTTTTACTTGGTGAGAAAGAACACACCAACACTTGTATACAATTTTAAAGCAGTTTTACTTGGTGAGAAAGAACACACCAACACTTGTATACAATTTTAAAGCAGTTTTACTTGGTGAGAAAGAACACACCAACACTTGTATACAATTTTAAAGCAGTTTTACTTGGTGAGAAAGAACACACCAACACTTGTATACAATTTTAAAGCAGTTTTACTTGGTGGGAAAGAACACACCAACACTTGTATACAATTTTAAAGCAGTTTTACTTGGTGAGAAAGAACACACCAACACTTGTATACAATTTTAAAGCAGTTTTACTTGGTGAGAAAGAACACACCAACACTTGTATACAATTTTAAAGCAGTTTTACTTGGTGAGAAAGAACACACCAACACTTGTATACAATTTTAAAGCAGTTTAACTTGGTAAGAAAGAACACACCAACACTTGTATACAATTTTAAAGCAGTTTTACTTGGTGAGAAAGAACACACCAACACTTGTATACAATTTTAAAGCAGTTTTACTTGGTGAGAAAGAACACACCAACACTTGTATACAATTTTAAAGCAGTTTTACTTGATGAGAAAGAACACACCAACACTTGTATACAATTTTAAAGCAGTTTTACTTGGAAAGAAAAAACACACCAACACTTGTATACAATTTTAAAGCAGTTTTACTTGGAAAGAAAGAACACACCAACACTTGTATACAATTTTAAAGCAGTTTTACTTGGTGAGAAAGAACACACCAACACTTGTATACAATTTAAAAGCAGTTTTACTTGGTGAGAAAGAACACACCAACACTTGTATACAATTTTATAGCAGTTTTACTTGGTGAGAAAGAGCACACCAACACTTGTATACAATTTTAAAGCAGTTTTACTTGGTGAGAAAGAACACACCAACACTTGTATACAATTTTAAAGCAGTTTTATTTGGTGAGAAAGAACACACCAACACTTGTATACAATTTTAAAGCAATTTTACTTGGTGAGAAAAATGAAGGTGTATGAGTTCAAAATTCAGAACGGAGGTAGGTTAAGTTGTGTTTGCGAAAATGTGCTTCGCGTGCTTGTCAAATAGTTCGGGTAACTGGTTGCACGTGTACGCGCCTCAATTCTGGCGCTTGTCAGGGGGAAGTAAAGGCTTTTTGCGGGTGCCGTCTTCGGGGACTTTTGTTACAATGTAAGCGGGCCAATAACAAGCAATGTTGGGAATCTAGAGATGTAGTCAATTCAGTCCAAGATGGTGGGTAACGGGAAGGAGTAAGAGCTCTCTGTGACTGCCGTTGTGTGCTTTATCAGCGGAATATCCAGCCACGGTTTTACTGGGTTGAAAGGAGGGGTCGAAAAGAGGCTGAACACGGCGTGTAAACGTTTTTATGGGCTGACTCACGTGACACCTAAGGGAGTAAGGGTTGAGATGCCTGACAGCCAATCCGAGAGGCTCTTAAGAGACAAGGCAGCAGCAAATCAGTGAGGAGGACGTTAATAAATTCAAACAGTATCAATCCTATTTGAATCACGTAAATTATAGACAGTGGATTCCTTTTCTCATTTTTTTTTAATATGTATTTATCTATAAATGTTTTGTTGGTAATGTTATCCTATCAATGTGTTGTTCATCACCAACTGGAAATCCTTTAACTCGTTATCCCCGAGTGGCCTTTGGCATTGATAAGCTGTGACTCATTATCTATTATAAGGTCCTTTTTTCTTATATACATGATTTAAACATTGGCTAAATTCGATTTCAATCAGCCAAAATATTTAGAATTAAATTAGCCTCGTATTTAATGTCAAACAAATTATGTTTACTCAAACCATGTTTTAGTAAATAAACAAACGTGAAACACCGAAATGAAAACGTCTATGGTCTCATTCATAGCATTTCTATTCCAACCATCAAATACGAAAAAGTTAAATACATATTTTTTAAATTTAAATATTAACTTCTAACTCAAGTGAGACTTTTTCATTGCGGCATTTAAGTGTACGATGTAACTTGCTAGAATTTTCTTAGCACGTGACGACCAAAAACGGCAAAAAAAGAAGAGATACAAATGATATATGATAGAGAGGAGAAAGAAAGTGTCAATTGTAGCATAGAGACTATTTTAATATCTCTCGTATTCCATTGCTGTTGATAGTTTTTTGGTAATTTTCGATTAAAATCGAACGAATTAATAGTAGTTGTTTACTTTTCGCTTTGTTTTGCTAATTGGAGCTATGAAAGAAAAGTGCAGATACAATAAATCTAAAACAACAGTAGCGAAAAGCGAAAATGCTAAAACCATTTGTTTTTCGTTTTATTTGTTTGTTATTATTTTCTCCATCTGTCCTCGGTCCGCGAAAAAGAAATCCTTCTACACTGAGGCAATTTTAATTTTGTTCCAATCAAGTGACCCTCTTCGAGAGGGCGGGAGTTTGTTTTTTTTTCACAGTAAAAAAAATGAAAATGATCAATAACAGTAAATAAAGTAAGTGTTAAAAAAAGTGAAAACGTTTCTCTGAAGGTCCCCGGCATTTGTATGTACATCAAACGTACGATACTAACCGTTCGAAAATTCTGAATAAAATCAGAGTTCTAAAAGATTAATTTGAAGTAACTTAATTTCTCTGGAGTTCCCCGGTAATGTTATTATAATTTTGTTGGAGTCTCCCGAAATAATAGAGTTTTATAATCGTGTTTATAATCGTTTAGTAGTTATTATAAGTAGACATGTACTTACGTGTGTTCGTTAAAACATAACCCGGTACGCCAAAACGTATAAGTTTCAAACAATTTTTCTTATAAAAAGTATGTATAAATGAATTTTGGAAACTAATAGAAATTTAATTAATCCCGAAGATATTTTATATTTATTCACGTAAGAAATCCTTCTTGACCAAGACATTTTCCACAAGTAATATAGTAAATAAAAGAAAAAGCAAACAGCTATTTATATTCAGAAATGTAGTATTTTATTCTCTAACAAATAATGGATGCAAACATTTATGTTTAGTTATAATTCATTCTTTTTATTTATTAGAAATTATGGTTTTAATGTTTTTAATGACGTAGAATCCAATACAGAATATTTCAAAAAACAATTTCATTCGTTCTATGAAAAAAATAACACTGTTTAATTTGTTGTGAGAGCATGAATTTTAAGATGTTGGTCTTATTTAGTTGCTAAAACAATGATTTTTTAGCTGTTTGTTTTATTTAAAAAAGAATATGAGAAAATATATCGTCGAAAATAAGTAATAAAAATATAAATGGAAAATATCAATGTCAAAAATATACTCGCCTGTTATCGGAAAATATGTTCGGCATCAATGTGTTTGTTTTAAATGTAATCCTGGTACCCAAAACGTATAGGTTTTAAGCACCTGAAATTACAGAATAGAATTCCCTGAATCTGGATTTTAGCTGTGCGGTAACAGAATGTAATTTCTATAAATAAAAGACACAGTGTAGAAGAGTGACGTGGGAGTAGAACATTTATATATAGAAATATGGTTTCTAACCTCTTTTTGGAAGACGTATTTGGGAGAAGCAGATATTTCTGAATTAACGTAATCTATTTTGTAAGTATGAAATTGACTAAATTGTTTACCCCTCAAACGTCTCTTTTTCACATGATGTGGAAATGCATAAACCTTACAAGGAAAAACGACGAAAACTACACTACTTTGGCTAGCGTAGTCAACAAGCACTACAATGATTTCAAATTTTTGAAGGTGAGTCCTAACAATTTTAAATGCCTTATATTTGCGCAAGGATTAGCATCGAATACAGATTAAGAAATTTAAAACTGCAGCATATCGCAGGGGACTGTCAACGGTTTATTAGCGTGCGTCAAGTTTTAAAAAATATTGAAAAAAGTGGAGTGTCACATATCAGAAAAATCCGCAACAAGAAGAGAAAAAAAGAAAAGTAATCTGTCCCCTACATAGAGTTGCATTGGTACAAAGATAAAACGAAAAAGTTCTTGAAGTGCGATCGCATTGGACACAAAAGTACGCAGAATAGAAAATAAAATTTAAAAAGTTTTATTAGAATCGCTAAATGTGATGAAGTGGAAAATATTAAGAAGTTTGTTCAAGTAATAATATTGAATAGAAATATTAAAATGCAATTTGGCTCAGGGTCAGATGTGTCGCTCATAAATCTTCAAACATGGAATAAAATTGGAAAGCCGAGGTTATTTAGAACTAAAAAGCGTCACTGGAGAACAACCCAAATTCGAAGGTGAACTAATAACTATAGTTACACTATAAGAAAGAACTTTAAAATTGAAAATGTTTGTGATGAACAATTCAAGTAACACTTTGCCACAGATTGGATAGAAAAGTTCCAATTATGGGATATGCCTATACATTATTTTTCTTAAAGTATAACAACCTTAAATGATGGGGTAGGAATCTTAAAGAAAGAATTGAAAGAAAGCTATTTGGAAAAATTAAAATAAAATTGTTCAGAAGTTTTTTTTCTATGGGCGAGAAGAGATAAAATGACTGATAAAGCTGAATTTAAACCAGTTTCTAAAAAGAAAAAAGTCAATTCGCATCATTAGATAAAATTGACGAGAAAGTGAATAAAAAAATATATTTAGAATAAAGCAAGTGGTTTTCGCCTACAGTTCACGAAAAGAAGAAATTAAAATATCTTCGTCGTATCATGAACAACGATATTGAAAAGATCAGGCTCGGGGCGAGCGAGTACGTTAAAAAATATGCCAGCTCCGACAAATCCATCGGCTTGAAAAAGTTTTCTTAATTATGCCAATTGTTACAAAGTGTTTAGAAAAAACATACAAGATTTGCGTGTGTCTCTTGAGAAGATATTAAAAAAAAAGAAATATGAAAAGATTGGGTCTGGACGAGAGAATGCCAAAAGACGTTTGATATATTTTTTTAAATCTCATGAATTAAGACTTCATCAAAATAAAACCAAAAAGAAAATTGTATTGACTCCATACGAAGCCAGTCTAAAAAAGGGGGTTATGGTGGTATTTTAATCTACCCTATTTTGAGAATAGATCGACTCTCTCAGACAATATGAATACAGTTAGGACTAAGCGTCGTATCAGTCATTGGTGACAGCCATAGCATCAATATCGGACGCAGACTTTCTGTACATACTATTTCTGTACTTCTATGAATACACTCTTGTAAATATACCACCGCGTTGTCTTAATTATTATCGCTCATTCAAGGTCACAACAAAATCCTATTTTTTTCATCTAGCTTAACAAAAAAAATATAGAAAAATATAAAGTTAGTAATTCCTAATATTGTTAATAATTCTGTTTTTATGCATTTGTAGTCTTATTGCAATTAAACTGTTTAAATAGCGAAATGGTGATTCTCTATCTCATATGTGTTGACGAAAAGACTTAAATAAAGAGTTTCAGAGACATATGTCCATTATAGATTTTGTTGATGACGAGTTTTGGGAACATATATACATAATAATGAGTATGTCATCAATGTTCTAAGTGGTTTGTATATATATATATATATATATATATATATATATATATATATATATATATATATATATATATATATATATATATATATATATATATGCCCCTTAGAGAATTTTATAATAAGTAGTCATACGATGGCATGAATGCGATGTTCTAACTCTTTGTTGTTGTCGAACACTTCTCAAATGTTTACTATGTGCGTTGCGCTGATTTGACGTATATAGAGTTTAATTTATCTTCATTTTCGTTCGAATTGGTGGTGGCCGAATGGTAGAACACTGAACTATGTCAGCAATGACTTTGAAAGCGACAAGAATAAACACTCTGCACCACTGAAGATCGCATAAGTATGGAACATCGATATATGTAAGTAAATTAGTAGAAATATATATATATATATATATATATATATATATATATATATATATATATATATATATATATATATATATATATATATATATATAGGCAGCATCTTCTCTTGCAGGCAAGTATTGTTGAATATAAGAGACAACTCATGTCTAGATATCCTTTGGTAGATCCTTTCAATAATCCGAATCAGGATCTTAGTTTCGGAGGGAAATTGACTGATGAATTTGCCATAGGTTGGATTTGTCTCTT
>OY744518.1:77738636-77746136 GCA_963556195.1 Sepiola atlantica | reverse complement strand
TAATACCAAAGGCATAATCTCTAATCTTTTAATGTGATTTAATGCCGAAAGCATGGAAAACTCCGTTGCTATGATCGATGGAAAAATGATTGGATCATTCTACGGCTCCAGAAAGTACTTCATTCCTGACGCAACCCTCTACCTGTATAAGAGTCAAATACGTCCTTAGATGGAGTACGATCGTCATTGGAGAGGTGCCGCTCAGAGTATCATTTTCTGCATTGACAAAGTACAAAATCGACTTCGAAATCTAATGGGGGTGTGTAGTAGCCGTACAGCGACAGCCGCCATTACGATTTTGAATCTGTGTTAATTCATAAGCTCGGCGCTGATTGGTGAAGCATTTAATTTTCTTTCCGGCTTACCCAATCAAGGGGCATCTCTCATGCGAGCTGACCACGTATATAGTTCTTGGCCTTTTGGCTAAGATCAAAGTGTAGTATCTGTTCCGATGGATACTGCACCCCATAGACCGGTATTGTCTTGGCCTTCGGGGCTTGATTTACGCCTGTCTATGGGTCTTTCCTGTGCAGTTCTAGGAGGTCCACCCTCCCAGGCTTCGCCTCTCCTCTTTAGGGAGGAGTAAGTTTATTGATTACTGCCTGAGGCGCCCCTACCGGGGAATGCCGACGGGGCTGCCCAGGCAATTTTTAAACCCCACTTTCCCGACCCGACATTGGGTCACATCTTACTTGTGGGAGTAAGATAAAAACTGGCCTTGTGCCTAACTCCTGAAGAGGAGTAAATCAATACTACTAAGCTCTACTAACGTATTGAGCTCTGTTAAGGTAAATACTTACAAATATATGTACACAATATAGTACGTTATAATATTATGTGCATATACATCAAATTGTAATACGTCATATATGTAATGGCTCAGTGGATAGTGACTCCGAATGTTAAGGAAGCGATTGGGTTTCGATTTCAGCTTGAAAAACTTGCTCATCTAGCCACACTGAAAATATGTGATGTATACATACATATACATATACATTCGCACCCTGTCACCGTTTGAGATTGTTATTTCCCTTCACTGATGAGAGCCGAAATCTTGAAACGATGTCGTATGTAGGAAAAATATTAAATATAATTAAATATTATTAGAAGCCCCTTTAAATAAAATTAAAGTCGAGCACTGTTGAAGAGATTAAAGATAGATATTCGCCTAAAGCTTCAGTGCGATACTCCGACTCTGTCGTTGAGTTCTATCAGATTGTCTTGATGTTTGCGCTCGTCGTTTTCAGCGTAAATATAACTTAATTTATCCGTTATCACGTGACAATCTTCCATGGCCTAAGGGATAAAGCGAACGCTTACATATTCAAGGTGTCTCTGTGAACTGTGGCAGTCTGAGATTGCTATTTCCCTGCACTGATGAGAGCCGAAAGCTCGAAACAACGTCGTAAGTAGGTGAAATATAAAAATATAATTTAATATAAATATATATATATATATATATATATATATATATATATATATATACTAGAAGTATACCCGTCCCAAGATGGGTAAAAATAAATTCCCCGAACAGAACAGTTTTACACCATTTTATGTTCCTTTCGAAGAAACCTTTTGCGTAAAATCCTTAATCAAATGTGGATTCTCGAAAATGTCTTGAATTTAAGGTTTAAGCTTACGGTGTCTTAAGAAGAAATTGAATATCAGGGAATCTTGCTTAATTGTTGTCTAATGAATATAGATCAAATTTAATGCAAATCTGAAAGAATTGAACTTTCAAATGGAAGGTCGTGTCCATATTGAATTTAGGTAAAAATTACACAGGTAAAAATGGCACAGGTAAAAATGGCAAAAGTGTATAAAAATGGCACGAGGGATTGATATAGATGAAAATCTCACGAGTTTATCAAAATATTGGATACAATACATAAAGGGAAAACATTAAGAAGTTTGTCAAATGAAAAAGAAGTTATATCTATATTTAAAAGTAGCTAAGGACCTTCAGCTACCCCCTACCCCCAAAAAACATGAGATTCTTTTTTTTTGTAGGTGATTACGTGTGAACAGCCCGCCAAAAAATAATTTAGAATTTAAAGTGGGGGATTAGTTTCGCATATAAATTTAACGTAAAATAGTCCCCTATTTCCGGTTATTCTAACTTTTTAGGTCAGATAACTACTTTTTTTTATCTCTAATTCAAAGTTCGACGTGCAAAATCGTAAAACCACACGAAATCGCCTTAAAAAGTAAAAAGTACAGAATTTATCTTCCCTAGCAAAAAAAATCGTTAACAGTCCTAAAACGTTGCAATTGTCCGGAAATGGAGGATCATTATACCTTAAATTGGGCAACACTTTTTGTGCCCGCCACCGCCCGCCACCAATCACAATCAATGATTTGTTGTGTTTTTTCGTCTGCTCTAAATATTTTAAATATGGAAACAAACTTTTTTATGGGCGATTTTTTACTATATCTAACAGGTAAAAAAGGGTAAAACTAAACAAATAGGCAACAAATAAATGTTACCAAAGGCAAGATAAGTTACTCTTCTACTTACCTGACTAAGTTTTTTTAATGTTTTAAAGTATCTTAAAGCGCTTTTATTTACATTTTTAATCTTTGCATTCTGAGTCTTGTAAACCCTACGAATTGTATATGGCACCTGTTTTTTTTTTCGATGTGAAGTCGCGATAATCGCCCAAAAAACGAAAATTAAGCAAAAGTACAGCTAATAAAAATATACAGATCGGGTGAAAAATAAATTTTCTACTGATTGGTGACAGTTAGCTGTATTTTTGTTTAATTTTCGATTTTTGAGTTGTTAAACATACGACATCGAGGCTTTACGTCGCCATCTTAAAAAAAGGGTTACTCTGTCGGACTTTACTTAAAATGCAATAAAATCACATTAAAATACTTTAAAACACAAAAAATATCATCAAGGTAATTGGAAAAGTAACTTTTACTGCCTTAGGTAACATTTATTTGATGCCTATTTATTTTCACTTTTTTCTGTTAGATATAGTAAAAAATCGCCTTTTTTATAATTAAGATATTTGCCGATTTCACAATATTTTTTTCTTTTAAGTTTTTTTTTTTTTTTACTTTTTAAAATAAAATTAACGGTAAAGTCGGTAAACATTGAGATTCGCGCCTGGGACAGATTATTGGAACAGGCGATTGAAATTGTGTATAGGCGATAATTGTTTTGTTTTTTTAAGGTTATGACATTTTAGAGTTTAACTTAATTTAATATTAGTAAAATGTAAAAACACATTTTAACACTTTTTTCGTCATGAGCAATACAAAACACTGAAACGTAAACGATGTGTAATGAAACGAAGTCTTTTAGTGAATTGTAAAAAAAATTTTTTTTAAGAAAACCTGTGTTGGTATGACACGAGAATTATGTTTTGTGGCAAATATTTTTATGAATATCTTAATTTAATTAATTTTTATGAATATCTTAATTTAAATTAATTTTTATGAATATCTTAATTTAAATTAATTTTTATGAATATCTTAATTTAAATTAATTTTTATAAGTCAGTAAAAGTGTTTACTTCGTTTCAGCTAACGCACACCTCATTCCGCTTTTTAGATAATAATTTACTTTGCCGCCATGTTACCGCCATGTTGGAAGTCCGTCGATTATACTGGCATATTTACTCATTTAAAAAGTGTTTTTCGTCAGATTTGATGCGTAATACTAAATAAGAGTTTCACTCTAAAACGTTCATCATGTCATGATCTTAAAAAATAAACATTTTTATCGCCTATACGCAATCTTTGTCGTAATCTTTTCCCAACGCGAACCTCAACGTTTACCTTAAAGTGTAGTATCTGTAGCAGACGCTACTATGTGCGAACTTTCTTTGTTTACTCAGTTCTTCTTGTCTCTGATGTAGAGAAGAGGAAGTGATCTCGTGAGAGCACGTTGGCCGAAGATTCCGGCCAATCAGGGACCAACAGGTCAGCTTGACCACGTGATTTGACTGCCTAGAAAAACAAGTCACGCACTCTTTTCTTTCTCTTTTTCCTACCGCTTTCTGGCAGAACGCAGACAGAGGAGATCGTCGACAAAAGGTAATCTCTTTTAATTCCTACCAAAAACAGCGAACTTTTCTTCAAACACACACCATTTCAATTGCCACAAAAAATCACAAAAATACATCAAACACGCTCGCATATACACGCTCGTACAAACATGAACTTACAAATGGAACTGTTGCACTCCTTAAAAATATGGACTCTACAAAATGTCTTAGTCAAATAAATTGTTTTGTTTTAATATAAACGTTTTACTCTTAATTATTGATTTTGCAAAATACTATTCTTATGTGTTAACTTTATTATTCCTTCGCTTTCTTTCTAATATAATTTCCAAATAATAATAATGTTTTTCCTTCTTCCCTTTGTTTTAATCTGTTAATTTTATCCACGCGTGGTCGGGCCACATCGAACAGTGGGAATGACATGCTGCTATAAAGGCATCTCTCCCACAACCTTTGGTCGGGGGATTCATACTCTCATAACCGGCAATACATCGCCACTTTGGTTTATCCTTTGTTCGAACCCCCGGTCATATATCTGTTCTGATACTATACCTCAGTCAGTGAAAGAGAAATCCTTCTAAACTTAGGCAAGTTTTTATTTTTGTTCAAATCCAGAGTGCCTCTTTTGGGGGAGGTGAATTTACCACACATTAAAACCGATATTGTGTCTAACGCTGCCCTCTTGAGGGGGGGGGGGGTAAATAGGAACAACAGAGTAAATGGTGAAAGTGCAGAATAATTAACAGTCGAGAAATCGTAAACAAAAAAACAACAAATGACTTGTATCAAATGCAGTAGAATTTAATTATCTATTTTTTATTACAATTTTTTAAAGCTGACTTTACGACACACGGGAAATAAATGGTCGCTTGTAGCTTAACTGTGGTGGGGGGGATTCATTCCTGAAAAGTTGTAAACAACTATGACTACCACTAACTCTAAGTTCGGGGAGGGCTTGCAACTCGGACTTAGGGTTAGTGGTAGGAGAAGTAATTTTTTACAACTTTTCAGGAATTAAGCTCGCCCCACCCAATTAAGCGACAAGCAGTCATTTGTTTTGTTTTTTCTCGCGTATGTAAAGACCGTTTTAAAATAAATAATATTCTGAAAAAAAAACAGCAACTTAAAGACAGCTTCAGCACGTGAAAAGCATACAGATCGGTAGATAATTCAATTCTACTGCGTTTGGTATGCGTCATTTGTTTATGTTTTGTGAGAATTTCTCCTCAATAGAAGATGGACAAAAATCACGATTCGTAACGCCAACAAACACTTACCTTGATTCCGAGAGAACTTCAAAAGGGGAATGCTTTTCTTGTGTTGCAGAAACGGTAGGAACTGCGTGATCAGCCTTTTAGTTGATCATCGATTAGAGATAATTATTGACTCGAGGTTACTTTAATTGCTCGGTCGTTAAGTCCTTTAAAAAGTTGGTGCGTGGTTAATTCCTCGCAAAACACAACATTAGAAACTTGTAAAATTACAAGGGGTAGATACACGAGGTTCACTCTTGCCTCGCAAAAACTCAACTGCTGTCAGATTCGAAAAAAAGCCCCGCATCGGGGAAAAAGGCGCGCAAAAAGTCTTTTCGAAGGTTCACTCCAGACATAGAGGCGCCGAAGTTTACGGTCAATGTCAAGGTCACTTTTCCTTCCTTCTGAAGGAGGGGTCGGCAAGTGCAATTGCTGGCATCGTGATTTCTAACAAGGAAGGGTCAGCAAGTGCTGTGATTTCTAACAGTTTTTGTTGTTGTTTTTACAATTTCTCGACTGTTAA
Organism: Sepiola atlantica; assembly: GCA_963556195.1. Taxonomy (NCBI): domain Eukaryota; kingdom Metazoa; phylum Mollusca; class Cephalopoda; order Sepiida; family Sepiolidae; genus Sepiola; species Sepiola atlantica. The sequence continues at coordinate 77,740,344 of OY744518.1, read as the reverse complement.
CTATTCTTCACTCTTACAAAGTAAGTAAATACTTATTGTAAAATATGGTGTGTGTGGGGGGGGTAGTCCCTATTTAAAACTATAGAGCCCCCCCCCCCCCCCGAAAATATTTATTTTAAAATGTGAGGTGGGAGTGAGGCGTCTGTCCCTATTTAAAACTAGAGGTGATCGACCCCCCATCACCAAAAACTTAGGTTGGGGGAGCTTAGCCCATATTTAAAATTAAAGGGGCGCAGAAAACCCCCCTTAGCACGCCATGCTGAACGATCCTAAGTTCCCGTTACCGAATTGTTCTGGCTTTGTGCCATTTTTTCTATTTATTCACTTGTGCCATTTTTGCCGAGTGCCATATATATATATATATATATATATATATATATATATATATATATAGAGAGAGAGAGAGAGAGAGAGAGAGAGAGAGAGAGAGAGAGAGAGCGAGAGAGAGAGAGAGAGAGAGACCGGCAATGCCGGGTGAATACCGTGAGTAAACGAATAAAATAAGATATAAACGCAAGAATCTCTTCTAACGCCCCATAAAAGTTGGCTCCTTTTCTTCGCTCATTACCTCTTAAATTCGGATGTTCCTGGAGGATTTCAGTTTACCCCTGAAACCGAGGTCAACGGGGACCAGCTGTTGCTCCAAGTCGTCGAAAAAGGTCGTCATCTGCAGACATTGAGTGGCGGTTTCACATGCGCCAACGCAACGTTTTTATCCTCACTCTGTATTGCGATAGATGACTGAACGCCCTTGCTTCTCGTAGATTGTCCACAGACGTATTGGCAAAAACGACCCGAGTCCGCCGTATCCCGATGCAGACACTTTCGAATTTCACTGCTGCTGCTTCCTTCTATCTATTCACAGAACACCCATGCGCGTGCATTAAATGTATATACATAAGTAGAACTCAACAGAAAGCAGGCAGGCAAGAAAAAAGAACGACGGAAAGAAAAATGGCATCAAAAAACAAAATTTTAAAAACAAAATGGGGACCAAACCCAAATAAATAAATAAATAAATAGTTAAACGAATGAAATAGAATATAAAGGCAAGAATCTCTTCAACGCTTCATAAAAGTTGGCTTCTTTACTTCGCTTATTACCTCTTCAAACCGGAGAGCTCCAAACTTTATTCGTTTATTCGTCATCTTCCTTTGTGGGCGTCAGAAAACGCCGTTAGATCTTCTCTCTTTCTGTTTTGGCGCGTTGTGCGCAAAGCGTCGCCGCGGCTCTATCCTCATCGACGCCATCGCCTTTCAATTAAACGGGAAAAGGAGTTTATTACAGATTTTCGCATTCGCCTGTCGCTAGAAATAAATAAGAATGAAATTACGAGCCGACTTCAAAAGACGGCCGGCTTTATCGTCTTCGCCTTTTATATAAGGATTTAGACGGCAGGAGGTGGGGGTATGTGTTTTAAGAAGAAAAGAAAAGAAACGTGAGAGATAAAAGGCCAACTTAAGTTTAAGTTAGGAAAGCAGACACCGTTATATACTATACAAAAATTGAAATACAATGCTATAATAACCTAACCAGAACAGGGCGAAGCAAGACGAGGCGAGATATAATCTACCATTATACTAAAGATGAGTTAATCAACGTTTGTTTCTCTAAAGCTTTTGTTCTATTGATTTTAGTCATAAAAATACATGCTAAAATATTCCTCGATTTTGGAATTGAGTATATATTTACTCCTCTCCAGGAGTTA
>OY744518.1:77486136-77733636 GCA_963556195.1 Sepiola atlantica | reverse complement strand
TAGATAGATAGATAGATAGATAGATAGATAGATAGATAGATAGATAGATAGATAGAAATAAAGAAAGAAAGAAGTCATTTGCGGTCTAGACGGAGAGTGGGGGGGTACATACAACTGAATGTGTCAAAAAACTCGAAAAGTTCAAAACAGCAGCAGCGCGTGTGTACGCGTACGTGCGTGCGTGCGTACGTGTGTGTGTGTTGAGGGAGGGTGTCGTTAACACATTTAGCCGCTAATGCAGTATCAATCTCTAATCGTTTCACTCTTTCTTAAACTTATCAAGTTTTCATTAATCAATTAATAATAAATCAAACAAAATAACTATTAGATTATTTTAGTTTACACAGCTAGTTGTAATAATAATAATAATAATAATAATAATAATAATAATAATAATAATAATAATAACAATAATGGTATCAATAATAATCAATAATAATTAATAATAATAAAAAATATGATAATAATAGTAAGAGTGAAAACATTGATATTAATAATAAAATAATAATAATAATAATAATAATAATAATAATAATAATAATAATAATAATAATAATAATAATAATCATTATAATAATAATTGATAGTAGTAATAATAATAAAATAATAATAATAAAATAATAATAATAATAATAATAATAATCTCGATAATAGTGCAGAAATGGCAAATAATAATATTTAGAAATATTTAGAAATATTGATAATAATAGTAATCATAATAATCAATAATAATAATTCATAATAGTAAGCAATAGTTGGATAAAATAATTAGGGAAAATTAAAAGATAAAAAAGTAAAGAAGGCAGCAATTAACACTAGTCATAGTAGTTGCAAATATGATAACTAAAATAATCATATAATAGAGAAATTATTTGTTGTAATAATATTAATAATATTTATAATAGTAAAAATATTAATGATAGCTATAATAATGGTAACCACAATAATCATAATAATTATAATAATGGTATTGATAATAAGAATAATAGTAGTATTAATAATGGTAATATTAGTAATAATAATATTAATTTATAAAACTAATAATAATAGTAGAGGTGGTTATGGTAATAATTGATATAATAGTGGCCATAAGTATTAGTTATAGTAAAAAAAAATGTTTAAACAAAAAAAACATTCAGTTGTATGTACCCCCTCCCCTACTCTCCGTCTGGACCACAAATGATTTCTTTATTTATTTCTATCTATCTATCTATCTATCTATCTATCTATCCTTTTTAATTCTACCTTTTCTTTCCCACTTTATTTTATATATTTTATATTAATATATTTTTTATTATTTATTTATTTATTTTTTTATATTGGTTTTTGACTTTAATATTTTGATTCTTAACGGTCCCAACCACGTGACTCCCGAAATTTTGAAATTTAAATTTCTTTTCTTTTTCTTTTTCATTCTTTCTCCATTTCATTCTTCCCAAAGATCGGATTCTAACTCTGCCTGATGAGATCTCTGTTTGTAATAGCTGTTGATCAATAACATCGACATGCCAGTGTCGCAGATTTTGTACATGTATGTGTAAATAAATATAATCATATATAAAAGCTCTATTGAATATTGAGCACTTTTTATAAACCCGGTTAAAATTCTTTTGATTACTACCCTGTGGATGTTTTACCTGGATTATTATATATATATATATATATATATATATATATATATATATATATATATATATATATATATGTATGTGTGTGTGTGTGTGTGCGTGTGTGTGTGTGTGTGTGTGTGTGTGTGTTGTGCCCGGAAAATTCGACAATTTTGGCAAAGTAGGAAAATTCGGCAATTATGGAATAAATATCGATTGAAAATAGATTTTAGCACCGTTTTTGCGGAGGATATAGTTGTAAATACGGGGCTACACCCCCCCCCCCCCCCCCCACACACACACACACACACGCACACCAATAAAAAAAACACTTGTATTATATGTTTGGTACTTGTGCAGTTTACGGACAGGACTATTTTTAGATAGAATATAACTTAATTACGTTGAAATAATAACATTATTTAGAAAGCCATTCTTAACATGAGGACAGGGAGGGACTTTGTTTACTATTCTGTACTTTCACCTAACAATTTAATACACAAAAGTTATCGTAAAAATTGAATTTAATTTAAAAATCTTATCTAAAAATAGCTCGGTCTGTAAACTGTACAAGTACCAAAAAGTTAATACAAGAATTTTTACTAACTGTTGGTGGAGAGGGGTAGCACCGTATTTTTAAAAAAAATTAAAAATAAAATAAAAGGGTTTTGTTTGTCGGGGAAATTAAGAAGAAATAGGTATTGGCCGAAATATGAAAATAAAGGAAATAGGAAGTGAATATGAAAATTATGATTTTGGATTGATTTTTCCCGTGGTCATTGGAATGCAACTATAAAGTATATATTGTCCAGAAATCATTTTAATTTGTAATTTTATTTGTTTGCAAATTTTTAAATTTCGATGGATTTTATTTTTAGGTGATTATTCAAAAATGTTTCATCTTAACAGTCATCTTGGCCGGAATAAGTAATAAATTGTAGCTAATAGCAATGTACAAAAATAACAAATGAAAATTGGTTAGCCAAAAACAAAGTTTGATTTTGTCAGCTTAAATGCTATTTGAGTCTGAATTTGATAACCCGACGAGGTAACTTTATATGTTAAATAGTCATCCACAGACAGACTGTTTCGCTGTAACACAGCTCTTCAATGTGGCTAGACATGCAAGTGCTTCAGGTTAAGATTGACAACCGGTCTTATTTTTTTCCGATCGTCCGAGCGCCATCGCATATTTATATATGAACTAGTACGAAACTGACCTATTGGATCAGCCACTGGTCACGGGTGGAAATTATCTGACGTCCGAGTTTTGAATCTCAGGTTTGCTACGCTAGATAACACAAGGCACACTAATAAGTCATAAAACGACGAAACAGCCGTCTGTTAATGAAACTATTATATATGCGGCTTATCTCGATGTGCTCGCGATAAATTGTTGTGAAATGTAAATTAAATCCCAGAGCAAATAATAAAGTTAACTTGTTGTTCTTTTTAATTAGTGTCAAGGTGAACACATTAGATCTGATATGGTTTGAACTGTTGATAGCTTAGCTTAGCTTAGCTTAGCTTATGGTTAACTTACGTTGACACACCGGTTAAGCAAGGTTAAACCTGATAATTACTTAGATCGGTAACCATTTGGAAATACCAGGTGCAGTAAGCAAAAAACTCCATTTAGGTGAATAAATAAACAGAGGATAACCGGAAGAGACTGGTGTTTTCTGCCGGAAATGGTTCGCCGTCATCAAAATGAATAAATGCGAAAGTTGGGCCCATTTCTCACACTAACGGTAAAGTCAAAACAATCTATCTCTAGTTAATTCAACTTATTGAATAGACGAACCATGTATTTTATATACCGTTTATTTATATGTGATATCAGAAGTTGCAAGCTTAAGTAATTTGAATATTGGTTTTGAAAACTTAATTTTATTAATTAAGTATTATTTGTTATCATTTTGATTTTAATGTAACAAATAGTTCTATTGTTACGTAGTCGTTTATTAAAACCCAGTTATTTTTAAATAAATCGTCCCTTACTTCAGTGTTCTCAGAAATTTTTCTAATTTTGTATACTGACGTCCGGCGCTGTCGTTTTATTTATCTTCCTTCCGCAAGGTAAGATGTGACACAAGGTCGGGAAAGTGGGATTTGAAAAGCCAGCGCCCGAGAAGGTGAGCACTCTGGCCTACAAAAAATACCTGGACAGCCCCGTCGGCATTCCCCGGTAGGTTTGTCCCAGGCAGTAAGCGATAAACTTACTCCACCCCAAAGAGGGGAGGCAAAGCCTGGGAGGGTGAACCTCCTAGAACTGCACAGGGCAGACCCATAGACCGACGGAATCAAGACCCGAAGGCCAAGACAATACCGGTCTATGGGGTGCAGTATCCATCGGAACAGATACAACACTTTGATCTTGGCCAAAAGGCCAAGAAGCCCGGTGCTGTCGTTATCATCATCGTAGTGGGCGAAATTTCGTCCATCACCATCATCATCGTCTAATGCGCTGCATTTCGTCGTCATCATCTTCGTAGTGGGTCTGAAATCAATCACTATTTCATGCATGGAAAGGAGAAAGGCGCAACACAAATGGTTGTTTATTTGAGAGATTTTCTCGTCATACGATTAAATGTTACAAATTCATTAAATTGAGAGAGAGGCCAAATTTGTTCTTCTCGACCTAATTCTACTTCGTTACGGGGAAAGGACGAAGAGTGGGCAGACCAGTCGCTATCAACTCTTTTAGGAATTAAATTCCACATTTTCCTTTATTGAATTACATCTCGAATTCACATCTGCTCGTCACGGCTTTCCAAAACAGACTCACTAAAACGTTTTTCCCTCTTTCACACAATATCGTGACGTCACTACTCAAGGGAACAGAATTTCTCATAACATATTCATACTTGACCTTTCCTTGAACCCCAAACCTGAGTTCAGGCTTGTTTACCTTTCCAGTCCCGAGAGCGAATTTGTTTTTCAGGTTTTCGTGTCCAAGAAAACTTGCACTGGTCCACCTAAATACTAAATCTATACTAGCTGATGTAATTGTTTTTCACATACGTCCATCCATTATGTAACACCATTTCGCACTATTGTTTTATTTATTGGACAAATATTTAGCATTTGTGTTCAAATGTTCCTTTTTTTAGAGGAACCAACTTTGTTTTTCCAAATTGCAAGTAAAAAAGCAAATTGATTTCTTCTTTCTTTTCCTTTCTTTACAATCACATTTAAAAGATTAATAAATCTGTTTCTAAATTACCAAAATATTAATGTTTCGTGTTTACAACAAAGTTATGAATGAAAAGTGTATTATTTTAAACTTGCAGGGCTACGCGGTGTTGCTCGGAGGAATAGTAATTTATTTTTATCGATAACAATTATTTTCCTACTGTTGTTACACGCAAGGTAAACCTTTCTGTAAAAACCGAAACAACTTATTGAGGTAAAAACATCAAATACACGAGTTAAACCTTACTTAAAGAACAAATACCTGAGTAAAGTTTTACAAGAAAACTAAACTAACCCCTCTCTTTCTCTCTCTCTCTCTCTCTCTCTCTCTCTCTCTCTCTCTCTCCATTTCACTCCCCTTCTCTCTCTCTTTCTGTCTCCCCCCCTCTCTATCTCCCTCTATGTATGTGTGTGTGTTTCTCTCTCATCTGTAAATAAAACATCTGATTAATTCCTATTTTAATCACAAAAATATTAAGAAGCGAATAGTGTTTTTGGTGTCTATTAAGAGTGAAAGAAATGATTTCCTTTATTTGCTCATTTTACGTTAAATTTATGTCTGAAACTGATTCCCCATTCTAAATACTAACATATTGTTTTTTCCCCTTTCCATTTTTCAAGGTGTTCACACGTGAAAAAAAAAGCAGAATATAATATTTTTTTTTGGGGGGGGGGGCGTAGCGGAAGGTTCTAATCTGTAAATTTATACATATTTTATTTTTTTTAAATCTTGTATTTTTTTTAACTATACGTCACTTTTTTTTTAATTTGAAACAATTGATTGGTTATTTTTTTTACCTTTCTCGTGAAAATTAAATAAATAATTTCGTTAAAATTAGCTAATTAAATAACTCATTTTTAAGGCGTAAATAAAAATATTAAAAGTTTGGCCATTATTGTAAAATAACATCCCAAAATGAGATTCTACCTTTTTTAGGCGATTACGTGTGAAGACCCTGAAAAACATGGCGAAAGAAAACAAGAAGAACAACAAAACTATTTTAGAATTTAGAGTGAAGGGATAAGTTTCGCATACAAAATTAAACATAAAATGATCCTCTATTTCCGGACCATTCTAGCGTTTTAGCGCAGTCAACCATTTTTTTGCTATGGGAGATAAATTCTGTGCGTCATCTTTTTAGGGGGGGGGTGTCGACTTTTTAGGTACAATTAAAGAGTCCGAATGCAAAACACGATAAACGCCATTTTTAAAATTACGAAACTATAATTACAAAAAACGTTGGATTTCAACACTCAACCACACCCCAAAATCATGTTTTAAATAATATGATACCGGTATCATTTCGTTTTGTTTTCAATTAAAAAAAGATTTTAGTCAAAGGCCAGATTTGATATATTCGTCCTTTTATTGTTTCATGTCTCAATTTAAACGAATTGGATTTATCGCGTTTTGCATTCAGAACTCTTCAATTGTCTGGGTCTCTCTTTCACTTGTTTCACCATGAATATTCTCCAGGTAGTTTTTTCAAATTCGTTTTCATGATCCCAGTGTCTCATACGATTGCTGGAATTATTGAGATCTTCCTGTGGCCCCAGTTTCCTTTCATGTCATACATAAACCTTGGTATTTAGTGTAAGGTGTGTGCACTTACGTGTGAATCCACGTGTATTATTGTATGCGTGCTTTTTTGTGTGTGTGTGTTTTCGTGTGTTTGTCCATGCGTATGCCTGCGTAAGCGTGCGTCCGTGAGTCATTCATATGTATGTTTGCGTGCGCGCGTGTCTACGCACACATATACATATGCCTATGTGAACGTGTGTGTGTTTTCGCATTTTTATGTGTATGCATGTGTGTTTGCGTATGTGTTAATGTCTTTGCGCGTCCACGAGTATGTGCGTGTGTGGACGTGTATTTGTGTATTTGCTTGTGTGTTCATGTGTAAGCTCGTGTCTGTGTCCACGTGTATGGATGCGTGTGCGGTAGTTGCATGTGCGTGTATATGCGTATTTGCGTGTGTGGGTGTCCATATGTCTGCTATGGGAATGAGTGTGTGCGCGTGCGATCGCATATGTGCGTGTGCGTTTTTTGCGTGCGTGTATCCATCTGCACGTGTCTCTGTGCTCGCGCGTCTGTGTGTACTGCAGTAGTCGTTCAGCCCCTAAAAATGATCCGAGAAAATAATGACCTCCGGGGTCAGAAATAGTTACACAGCTGAAACAACACCACCACCACGCACCCGGCAACACACCGCAAAGGCACCATCCGGTGACCTTCTAAACTTGTGGCTTCGAAATTGTCTGCTTCAGAGAACCGGGTGCAGTTTCTACCCGGTGTTAAGACCTTTGTCATATATATTTTTTTTTTCACTTTTTATCAGACTGCTTGTCTTATAGAAGAAGCTTTGAAATATTCCACTGTTGGATAGAAAACGTTCAATATAACTTTAAATACAAACGTTATATATATATATATATATATATATATATATATATATATATATATATATATATAGGGGTGTACATATATATTAATTTTAAGTAAATAACATTAAATTATTTTTACTTACATACGCCAGCATTTCAAGTTTTCGCTCTCATCTCAAATGGTCGCAAGGTTCGAACCCCTGTTACAGAATCAACCTAGACTCCGCAAGCAAGCGTCATAACCATGCGGCCACGAGACATTAACACGTAAGGAAGGGAATTTAAGTTATATTTATGCGACATATAGAAAGACTGGCTAGAGTATTCAACAACGTTGTCGGAATATGCCTTATAGCTACGAGTCAGTCTATTTTTAACTTCCCCGAACAGGACTCAAGTTCAATCTTATTAAAAAGGCTTGTAACAATATTAATTTTAAGTAAATAATATTGAATTATTTTTTCCTACATACGTTAGCGTTTCAAGCTTTCGCTCTCATCAGTGTAGGGAATGATAATCTCAGACGGTAGCAAGGCTCAACACCCTGCTACAAAATCAACCTAGACTCCGCAAGCAAGCGCCATAACCATACGGCCACTAGAATATATATATATATATATATATATATATATATATATATATATATATATATATATATATATATATATATATATATATATACACACACACACACACACACACACTGATTGGTTGCATTTCAATGACCAAAAGAAAGGAATAAATTGGTCCACTATCATATATATATATATATATATATATATATATATATATATATATATATATATTATTACTTTATTTTGGCGAATGCCTGTATTTTTTCTTTCTGTCTTACGCGCGTTTCGCAACCCGATAAGAAAAAAGTAGTTTTCAGTCTACCGGTTGCTCTTCAGAGACTATCAATCCATAATGAAAAACGAGAACATTATTCCAACACAAAACGTGAAGGAGGGTAGTCAAGAAAGGTGAAAAGAACGGCAAATAAAAAAAGCACGAAAAAAACTCACTTTAAAAAATGACGATCATAGGAAATCCCCTCCCCCTCCAAACATCTGACACAGCGTAATCCGATTCTCAGGCGGCCTGAGTGATATACTCAAAGAAAAGCCTAAGAAATGCGTAAGAGAAATGTGTTATTTTACTAAGAAGTCACTCGATGATAACAGTTAATGGGATGCATGGATTGTCAGTTGAATGATGAAGAATATTATGAAAAGATTGACAATGATGAATGAAATGAACAAAAATGTATTACTTATGAAGACGGGGGTTATGACAAGTATTTGTTTATATTGGATTTGAAGATGGCCATGTTGTAGTCTGTGACAATAAGAGAAAACATCGAAATATTTAATCATTTATATCTGTATCTGACCGTTCAGATATTATTTTATATCCGACAGATGTTATTGTTATTAAATGTTAGTTAAAGATAATACTAGTATTTTGTTAACAGACAGCCCCGTATTATATACATATTATATACATATTATATACATATTATATACATATTATATACATATTATATACCTATTGATGTTACGCTTTCATTTAGTGACGCGTGTATAAACCATTATACACCCATTATCAGGAACTCAGGTTCTGGATCGTTTGCTGACAAAATCACTCGGACGCCGATGTTAATTTTTTTTAATGGAAATCGCTCTAGACAAGGCATGAAGCAACTTGATGTAAGGAACTATCAAGAACGAAAGATGATTATTGCAACGACAGAAGATGCCTATTGGTCTTAGTCTTGAAAAGGCCAAGACTATAGGTAGGAGGAAAATAAAGGAACAAAGGAAACAGGGAAAATACTAGACAACTCTGAAGAACATATGTCATAATAGTATTTCTAGAAAAGACTGAGACAAGCAACATCACGTCTGTTAGAGAGAGAGGGTGTTCATAAAAGATAAAGATGAGGCGAATCAAATTACAGATACGTTTCTGCACCTTATCAAGAACCCTCAAGTTGGACAGAGATTCACAAGCACTAATATGACAACAGCACTCTACACAATGTCTGATAGTCGATTTGTAGAGATAGAGAATAACCCTAGGTGTGAGAAAGTGTTTGGAGCGATAGAGATAAAAAATAAAATAAAACTTTACGAGAAGCAGAAAGAGCAAGGGATCTAATGTATGAATCCCAAGAAAGATTTGATGAGAGAGAAAGGTCAAGAATATTCAGAACCGATTTCTCCTCAAGATTTTGATTAAAAAACTATATTAAAAAGCGGAGAACGGTCACAGAAACGAATCAGAGCGACGCGTGCGCGAGGGAGGGAGAAGGGCAGATAGATAGACGGGCAGCTTGTCTCTCTACGCCCAACTACATTGTGCACGTTCTCCCCTTATTGGGGACGGCGCCTTGGAGACGTCTTCCCCGCTTCACTTGAAGTGTCGCCAGAAAGAGCTAGAAAAATGTCCGTCCGGAAGAAGTCACGTAGTTTCGTCAACTTCCGTGTAGAGTCACCTCTGACCCTTAGGTGTCGCTCAAACTTTTCCGATTAAACAACACCTTTCATTAGGTAACATTAATACACGTTTATTTTTGTCACGCCTTGGCATGAAGGAGTTATTTCAAAACAGGGCCGAGGGTGACTGACAGTCGCTACTAGCGATGGGACGATTCCAATATTTTTCCCGATTCCGATACAATTACCGATTTTGTTCTAAATCTCCGATTCCGATACAATTACCGATTCTATTCTAAATTCCAGGCCCCGATGCAATGATTCTGATTCTAAAATCTCCTAATTACCCAAAAAAAGTAGAATTTCATTGGGGGGGGGGGGGCGTCTTTATCTACTTTTAAATGTAGATATAATTTTATTTTTAATTTAACTACCTTTATAATGTTTTCTCTTTATGATGTTCATAAAGTTATTGTGAGATTTTCATCTATATTTTTCACTATTTATCCATTCGTGGCATTTTTTCCTGTGCCATTTTACCGGGCCATTTTTTCGGTGCCATTTTTACATAAATTCGTTGTTATGATCTATAAATTTTAGTTTTACCCGTAGATTTAAAATCGATAAATATTTATCATTTTATCATCAGTAGCAGCAATAGAAAATTACGTTTTAACAAAAAAAATAAAATGAATCGTTTTTGGAATCGGAAATTAGGCTCAAATTTTCCCGATTCCGATATTCCCAAAAATTCCGATTTTTCCAGATTCCCGATTCCGATTCCGATTCTGATTAATCGTCCCAACACTAGTCGCTACACAAGCTTAACCTCTAAAGTTAAGTCGGTCGGAAGGTTAACGTTATTTTCATGCGCTACATCGCCCACTTCTTCCAATCAAGTATTTCAGATTTAATTAAACACAAGTAATCAATTAAAACGTATCTCAGACTGTCATTCATTGTGCCGCGGTGGTAGAACAAGGAAGTGGAAAGGGTGAAGAAGATAAAAGAGTATGAAAGCAGAAAGGAATGAAAATGCGGTTATCAACACAAAAACAAACAATTCTCATTTTGTTAAACATGCAACGTCATCTCATCGACAATGTTCTAAATTCTATAAAAGACTACATTTTAATTCACTATTATTTAAACAATTCCAAATACTGTGTAATTTACACAATTCCAAATATTGCGTAATTTACGTAATTATAAATACTGTGTAATTTACGCAATGATAAATACTGTGTAATTTACGCAATTATAAATACTGTGTAATTTACACAATTATGAATACTGTTTCATTTAAACAATTCCAAATATTGTGTGATATACATAACTCTAAATACTGTGTGATTTACATAATTCCAAATATATACAATTTTAAATACTGTGTAATTTACACAATTCCAAATACTGTGTAATTTACGTAATTATAAATACTGTGTAATTTACGCAATGATAAATACTGTGTAATTTACGCAATTATAAATACTGTTTCATTTTAAAATTCCAAATATTGTGATATACATAACTCCAAATACTGTGTGATTTACATAATTCTAAATATATACAATTTTAAATACTGTGTAATTTACACAACTCCAAATATTGTGAAATTTACCTTATTTCACTTACTGTTTAATTGACCAAATTCCAAACACAGTGTAATTTACACGATTCCAAATACCCTATGATTTACACACTTCCAACAAGTTTTAATGTATATATTACTGCACTAAACACAATTCTAAGTAATGTGTAATTTGAACAATTTCACATACTGTGTAATTTACTCGAGTTCAAATGCTGTGTAATTCACACTATTCCAAATACTGTGCAATTTACGCAATTATAAATATTGTGTAATTTAAACAATTCCAAATACTGTGTGATTTATATAATTCAGTATATTGTTTACTTTACACAATTCGAAATACTGTGTAATTTACGCAATTATAAATATTGTGTAATTTACACAATTCCAAATACTGTGTGATTTATATAATTCAGTATAATGTTAACTTTACTCAATTCCAAATACTGTGTAATTCACACTATTCCAAATACTGTGTAATTTACACAATTATAAATATTGTATGATTTACTTAATTCCAAGTATTGTTTAATTTGCCCAATTCCAAATACTCTGTGATTGACACCATTTCAAATACTATTCAATTTATACAATCGAAATACTGTGTACTTTACCTAATTCCAACTACTGTGTAATTTACACCATTCTAAATACTCTATTAATACACAGTTCTAACAAGTTTAAATATATATTAATATTAATAAAACATGTGTGGGTGATGTTTGTCTGTTCTCTATAGAAAGAAAGGTTAATGAATCTACATAAAATCTAAAAGTCTATTCTTATGTAAAATTTACCGGGGAAGACAATATATCCGAATCTCTAAGTGCGCTATTAAAGGGCCATGGGAGTACAAACCTCTTTAAAACTTCAAATGAATCATTTTTTTTATTATTATTTAAATCCTATGTATAACATTTTCTGGGAACTGATACCAAATCTCTAGTGTCCTTCTAATCTAAGAGAGCTATGGGGTCCTAACCTTCTTAAAACCTGAAGTATATCCTATTTTTATAAAATTTAAATCCTATGTATAAACCTTTCTGTAGAAGACAATGGAAGTGGTACCAAATCTCTAAGTGCCCTCCTAACATAAAAGAGCTATAAGGGGTGAACCTCCTTTCAAACTTAAAATATATCCTATTTTAATGAAATGTATATCATATGTATAAAATTCCCCGGGAAAAACAATGCAAGTGGTGCCGAATCTCTATGTAACCTCTATGTGCCAAATATCTACATGCCCCCTCTAAGTGACCCATGAGGACAGAACTCCCTTAAAACTTCAAATGCGTATATCCGACATTTTTATGCATGTTATTTTGATAGTCGACTTTACAGATGTCCGAATTCTTTCGTTGGGAAAGTATCTGACTGAAAACATCGAGTGTGTGGTTTCGATTTTACCCACCTCCCGATTTTTTTTTAATAAATAAAATTTTTTTCTTTTTTTAATATAACAAAATGTAAGTGAAGAAGTTTTGTATATTTAGTACGTAACACCTCTCCATCTTTCTGTCTGTCTGCCTCTCTCTCTCTTTTTCTCTCTTTCATTTTCTCTTTCTCCCTCCCTCTTTTTATCTCTCTCTATATACCTAGATCTATCTATCTATCTATCTATCTATCTATCTATCTATCTAGCTAGCTATCTATCTATCTAGATAATAAAGGAGAACACCTCTTTGGCTTTGTGCATGTATGTCCCTAAAAACGAAGACATAGTGGCGAGTGTACCTTAAATATTAATGTATTCACATGTACAATTTGCATGTGAACATAATGGAAGTAGTTCTGCGTTTTTATCTGCACCTTAACGGAACTAATGACACTTTCCTAACATGTTACACAATGAATTTAATCTATTTATAAGCGTTAGGTTAACAGTATTAACATATAGCTGAATAGCTCAGTGGGTAAGATATCTAGATGACAACATCAAGGTTGCTGTTAAAGTAAACTCTCCTTAATATTATGTTTCATATAATGCTATCCTACATTCGAACCCGAGCAACGCCGGATAACCCTGCTAGTGTATTAATAAAACTGAGTGATCACTGTAAAAGTAAACTTGATAATTAAACATTGAATTATTATTATTCTTTTTATTTACAAAATCGAATATTTTTCTGCGGTCCAATCATATTTGCTACAAATAAATCTCGGTCTATACCTGACATCTCCATCAATTTTTAATCATTGTTTTATCGCCGTTCAATAATATGCGGGTGCATTTTGGTGATCGTCATATCAGTAGGCGGAGTGATCATCAATGGGATTCACACTCACCGGACGTAAATCCCCCGATTTCTATATGTAGGGTTATCTCCAAGATAATGTCTATCAACACAATCCATAGACTATTCCAAAACTGAAGAGGGTAATCACAGCCCAAATTAGTCGTATCCATGTGTGCTTGCAACGCAGAAATTCATATTTGGAACATATCATTGAATAGCTATAAAGCAAAGACTGTTGGAGATTCAGGACTGAAACTTGGTGGGCAAGTCAGACATAAACTGAAGTTTATTTGCACCAAATATGGTTGGATTGCAGAAGGTATTGTGAATTTTATTGACGATTCCGTGTGGGGAGGCATTCAATTTGGGTCACTATTAATCCGGTTAAATAATAACATAATCTGTATATCCCTCTTTCGACTATAGCTCACACAGCACACTTGGCCTCGTTACTTTTCAGACGAACCGCGTATATGCGGCAATTTTTTTTTTTGGGGGGGGGGGCAAAAGTCCCTGACAGTTACTCCATTTCCTTTCTTTAACATAAAAATCAAGAAGAATCTTCATTGAGTTTTTTTCAAGGCGATCCATAATACAGGCCCAACAAACATGCGACTGGGATCAACGACTGGGGGAGGGGGCATCTGAAGATAAAAATTACTACTAAATAATAATTACCGAGAAAAGTTTTAGTAAGAATTTTTGTTAGTAATATCCAGCAATTAGCAACTACTTTTCACCTCTTTTCACATATATTTTATTGGTTGTATGTTCTTGTTAATGTAAGTTTATTTTATTATTAAGACTGTGTATAATATGTATTATCATATACTGAAAAAATAGGCATTTTTTTCATTTTCTGTAAAAAGAAATTGTATATGTAACAAACATAAAAGAATTTTGTAAAAGTTATCAAAATTCTTTCTCCGAACATTATTTTGTCTGTAAAGTATTTGATTTTGTAAAGTGTTGAAATTGCTTTCTGATTGTATTATGACATTATATTTTCTCTAATCAAGTAGACAAATTGACTCATGATTTTTGAAATATCAAAAATGGGTCTAATAGAGTGATTTTTTGTGAATTTAGTTCTTTCATATTCTTTTACTTTTTATATTTGATTTGATGGAAATAAATCAATTATTTTATGCCACTTCCTAATACTATGTGTAGTTGCTAATTACTTGACATTACTAAGAAATTTCTTATTAAAACTTTTCTCAGTAATTATTATTGAGTAGTAATTTTGGTCTTCACATGTCTGCCCTCAGTCGTGGACCCCAGTCACATGTTTGCCAGGCCTGTATTATGGATCGCCTTGTCTTTTTTTTTTATATCCGACAGAGAGATGACTGTGGCTAAGTGGTTAACGACACGCACTGACAACCTGGGTGTGTCAAGTTCGAATACAGTTTGTTCCACAGAAACATGTTCAGTTAGGATGTTGGCAACCTTCACATGGTCCCTCATGTGAGTACCCGAGGTTTTTCTAAAAACAGAAATATATCGAGGAAAACCAATGCCAACAACAGAATGATCTGATTCATACATAATTAATAAATATCCAGAAACATGGAAGCCTCATGAAAATAATGAAGAATATTATGAGAAGATTGAAAATGATGAAGAATATTATGAGAAGATTGAAAATGATGAAGAATATTATGAGAAGATTGAAAATGATAAAGAATATTATGAGAAGATTGAAAATGATGAAGAATATTATGAGAAGATTGAAAATAATGAAGAATATTATGAGAAGATTGAAAATAATGAAGAATATTATGAGAAGATTGAAATAATGAAGAATATTATGAGAAGATTGAAAATGATGAAGAATATTATGAGAAGATTGAATATGATGAAGAATATTATGAGAAGATTGAAAATGATAAAGAATATTATGAGAAGATTGAAAATAATGAAGAATATTATGAGAAGATTGAAATAATGAAGAATATTATGAGAAGATTGAAAATGATGAAGAATATTATGAGAAGATTGAAAATGATGAAGAATATTATGAGAAGATTGAAAATGATGAAGAATATTATAAGAAGATTGAAAATAATGAAGAATATTATGAGAAGATTGAAAATGATGAAGAATATTATGAGAAAATTGAAAATAATGAAGAATATTATGAGAAGATTGAAAATGATGAAGAATATTATGAGAAGATTGAAAATGATGAAGAATATTATGAGAAGATTGAAAATGATGAAGAATATTATGAGAAGATTGAAAATAATGAAGAATATTATGAGAAGATCGAAAATAATGAAGAATATTATGAGAAGATTGAAAATAATGAAGAATATTATGAGAAGATTGAAATAATGAAGAATATTATGAGAAGATTGAAAATGATGAAGAATATTATGAGAAGATTGAAATAATGAAGAATATTATGAGAAGATTGAAATAATGAAGAATATTATGAGAAGATTGAGAATGATGAAGAATATTATGAGAAGATTGAAAATGATGAAGAATATTATGAGAAGATTGAAAATGATGAAGAATATTATGAGAGGATTGAAAGTGATGAAGAATATTATGAGAAGATTGAAAATAATGAAGAATATTATGAGAAGATTGAAAATGATGAAGAATATTATGAGAAGATTGAAATAATGAAGAATATTATGAGAAGATTGAAATAATGAAGAATATTATGAGAAGATTGAAATAATGAAGAATATTATGAGAAGATTGAAAATGATGAAGAATATTATGAGAAGATTGAAATAATGAAGAATATTATGAGAAGATTGAAAATAATGAAGAATATTATGAGAAGATTGAAAATGATGAAGAATATTATGAGAAGATTGAAAATGATGAAGACTATTATGAGAAGATTGAAAATAATGAAGAATATTATGAGAAGATTGAAAATGATGAATGGAACAACGAACTTTGATTACTTATTAAGACAGTTTATGGCAAGTACTTGTTGACATTGGATTTAAAGGTGACCATGTTACAGCCTGCATGGACACAGTCCAGTAGTAATGTGTTCCACTGATGGGAGGTTCTTGGAAAGAAAATCAGTTAATGGAAATTACGTTTAATGTAAAGCAAACGGAGGATGAAAGGAAAACGTTCCTTGCAGTTGGGGTAGTAAGACAAGTTCTTGCTGTGAATATGTTCTATGAAAGAAATTATACCGCTTTATAGCGTGTACGAAGAAAAGTATTTGTGAAATTTCGTGGTAAAACATACGCTACTTAGTATTTGCGCGAGAGAGTAAGTAACAATGATGAATGTATTTACGCTTAAAGCTTAGTAGAGCATCGTCCATAGTAATAACGATCGAGCAAAGAGAGACTAACAACGTCTCTTCTTTGTTAAATGAGTTGTAGAGAACAGAAGAGATCTTCATCCACGATTTTGTACCCAGTCTTAGGATGTATCTGACATTATTTGCACATTTTCCTAGGAGCAAAATGTAGTATCTGTTCTGATACTACACTTCATCTTTTCTGTCTTCGGTCAGTTCAAGAGAAATGTTTCTTGACTAAGGCAAATTTTATTTTTGTCCCAATCCAGAGTACAACTTTTTGGGAGCTGGATTTTCCCCCACATTAAAACTCGACCTTGTGTCTAACTCTGCCCTCGTAAGGTGGGAGATGGGGCAAGTAAATAAGGACTCTTATATAGGTTAACGAATCTATATATAAATTGACAGAAATCGCTTTTAATACTTCGCAAATCTGACGAAGATTGCATGAAAAAAACGATCATATGGCAGCCATCTTGATTCTATCTGTCTCGTAGGTATTCGTATTTCAGAAAAAAAAATGTAAGTGTCACTCGCGAATTTACTATCTCTGAGCATCAGTGGCCATTAAGTGATGTCCAAGGGTGGGGAGGCTCCCACTGATGGGACTGGTGGTGATGTGGGGAGAAAGAGGGTCTGAATAATTTAGCAAACAGAAAATGTCAGAAATTTTACCGGAAGCTCAGGGGGAACTAAATAGTAATGATACTTATTAACTTTTCGTTGGTTTTTCCTGTCACGTAGGAAAATTCACATTTGGAAGAAAAATCTCTATGATAATACGTTTGCAACTTCGTTGTCACGAACGTTATCACCTTCAACCCCTGTTTAAAAAAAAAAAATCAAGTCGTCCGATCTCCAAATGATTGGTGATTATCTCATGTCGCTGTGTGTCAAACATGTAGAATTGTTCGAAAATCGAATATGATGCTTCTCAATATTTTTAAATAAGAGCTGGTTTATACTTGCTCTTTGAGCGGTGTTCGTACAGTAACTGGATATGTCAATTTCCGCCTTTACATAGCTTCTATCATTTTATGACTTCTATAAAGGAAAATATTTTTGAAATCTCGCCGTAAAAAAATACGCTACTTAGTATTTGCATGGGAGAGTAGGAAACTACGATGAATGTATTACGTTAATGCTGAATACTCTTTCTGTCTACTTTTTGGGATATTATCAAAAAAGTCACTTAGTTTTAAAAAGAAATTCATGTAATTTTTAAAAATGTTATTATTTTATGTCATTTCTTTAAATTTATAAAACGCGTATTCAGTTTTAAAAAAATCATTTTACTTACGTGAGATTCGAACTCGAGTAGTAACATCGTTAAACTACTGTCTTAATCATGTGTAATCTGCCTACTCCTTTTTTGTTAACCAATCAAATATTTCTATTTGCGTACAGACAGACAAACTCCAAAATCACCATAACTTTTTAATAGTATATACATAGATTGATAATTTGTATTATTCCGAATACTATCCCCATCTTGGTTGTTATTTTCATAACGTTTCGGCCGATGTAACCTCCGACTTTCTTCATTAAATTTAATGGAAATCTGATATATTTGCATTTTCTAACGGGAGATTGTGCCCATGTTGTGCCCCCTAAAAACCCTTTGATACTGCAAAGAAAGTGAAATTTGGGGAGTATATTAATAGGTGAACCTATTAATATGAATGTATCTTCGGTACCACATATGCACACCTTTTCTTCGTTGTTAATATTGTTGCATGTGGTGGCTTTGTATACGATATTATTTGCCAAGTTCCTACTCATCAGGGGCTGTTTACCTTGATTGTGCAGCAGCATACATAGGTGTTTTTCTTTCTGGAAGAAAGCCTTATGGAAACGAACGCTGATTAACTCAGCTTTAGTGCAATGATATATATATATATATATATATATATATATATATATATATATATATATATATATTAATTATTTATTACCTACAAACATCGATGTTTCATGCTTACGCATTCTTCAGTGCAGGAAGCTAATTCCCGACGGTCGGCGGGCGTGAACTCCGATCACAAATCACCACTGATTCGCAGTCAAGGGACTTACGAGTAGGCCACCAGAAATTACCTTGGAATTTAGGAGGAATTTAACTTTGTAAATACCAAGTTGGCGGATATTCACATCAAGCGGCGAACAGTGATCAACAACAACAACAACAACAACAACAAATCGTGTTGGATCTCGCAATATATATATAATTAATTCATTAAGTTCATTAGATGAACTTAGAAACAATATATTTTCGAAAGTGCTCAATATAAAGTAGAGCTTTATAAAAATGAACTTATATAAACATTAGAAGAGCCTAAGCGAGTTAACCAGCGTTTCAATGCCAACACATTTCCCCGGGGTGGCAATATCAACTGAAAGTTAAATTTTTCTCAACAGCAGGCGGACAGAATTAAATTGAGCAGCAAAGAAAATTCAAAAATTCAAAATTCAATTCATTACTTTTTGAATAGGTCGTAGCTACTGTGTCAGTTTCCCGATCAACTGACACCAAACCCTACCTATGGCCCATACACATTGGATGTGCCATAGTGTCAAAACATACACATGCAAAAAAATTAACTACCCTTTCCCCACAATTGTCTGTCTGGACATTACAAATTCTTTACTGGTTAATTTCATTCTGTCTGTCTGCTTTTTAGAACAATTTAATTTTCAGTTGATATTGCAGCCCCGAGGAAATATGTTGACATTGAAACGCTGGTTAATTGCATAGGCTGTTCTCATGTTTATATGAGTTCTAATGTTTATATAAGTTTTTATATATATATATATATATATTATATATATATATATATATATATATATATATATATATATATATATATATATATATATATATATATATATATATATATATATATATATATATATATATACTTTCATGAAATTAATGATGAAAATAAAAGTTGTACAATTACAATATTTATTAAATCATCAGAAGTTCAAAAACAAGGAGGAAAATCTCATTATCATTAATCCATGGATTTTCAAAGGAAAATTTTTTTCATCAAAGGATAAAAATCGGTAATGTAAGTATTACCGGTAACATCAAACTTTGAAAATTAATACAAATGTATAAAAAAACTTTTTGGGGGCTAAAAGGATCTTAAATTATGGCAATTAACCCCAATAAAGATGCTGTTAAGGTAAAAAAAAAAAATTGAAAACAGGAATACTCAAACTACTCAAAAGTTCAGATGTTGTCCATAAAAGGTTGAGTATTCCATAGCATTCAGGAAAGTTCGTGTGGTCTGCATGCGTAAAGATCCGTGGAAAATGCGAAGAGTCGAAAAACGGAATATCCAGTCTTAAGATCCAAAATGAAAATTATAGGTCTAAACTAGATTTATAACACATTAGTCATTGCCGATTACAGCTTCCAGGAAGAGTAATAAAGTTCAACGGGTTAAAAATGATAAAGATTTCAAAATTTGTGTAAACAGTCCGAAAGCTAGAGCAAAATGAGAACAAAATTATCGTTTGAAAAATTAGTCGGTTGAAAATGAAGAAACGAAGGGTGAAAAGCAGAAAAGATGGGGAAAGAAAAAGAAAAGAAAGATGGCAGAAAGAAAGATTGACAAACATATCAATACATTTACGTTTTAAAACCATCAATAGATGAAATAACATATAGACAATAACACCATACTTATCATAAATGTAATGACACAATATGACGCAGAAACATAGAAATCCGATTATAATAAACCTAATACTTCTTGTGAAGTGGGCATGCCGCATGTTAAGCACCAAACTACTAACCAACGTAAGCGATTACAAAGGAAAAAACCATTTGGTTTCATCCTCCATATAACAATAATGTTAAAACCAATAAAGAAGTTTTCAAAATAGTTTTTTAAAAATCATTTAAAAACCCACATAGATATAATACTATCCTAAATAAAAACACCATTAAAATCTCTTACTCCCCTATGCCTAACATAGCTCACACTATATTTACTGATAATGCTTACATTACCGATTTTTATCCTCGGATGAAAAGAACTTTTCTTTGAAAATCCATGAATTAAGGATAATAAGATCCCTCCTTGTTTTTGAACTTCTGATGATTTACTAAATATTGTAATTGTACAACTTTTATATTCATCATTCATTTTCTGAATTTATTGCTCTATTCAATATGTTGAGTTTTTTATTACCACGATAGATTATTATTTAAAGATACATCATTTATCTTTAAATTGTTATTCAATGTTATATATATATATATATATATTTAACATTGTTAAACATAACAGAATACACACACACGCACACACACATGTACATATATATATATATATATATATATATATATATATATATATATATATATATATATATATATATATATATATATATATCAGGAAGTTTCATCGGGTGTCCTGCGGGTATGGAAGGCCGAGAGCAGGTTTAATGCGTCTCCACAAATAGTGGCGATGGAGAGGCGCTCGTAAAGCCAATTCACGATGGTCCTCGGCGTGGCGTGTCATTAAGAGACTAAGGCTGTTGAGAAAGCCGTGCGTGGCGGGATCTATCGCTCCACTCATCACCACAGAGATCGGTTGGAATACAAATCTGTAGAGAAGACCGGCTTATTTTGATTGCTCTAGGTGCTATATATACGTTGCTGCATGTCCAAGTTTTGTTACCGATTCTGTGAATGACGAATTGGCAAAGGTTTCGACACATGTCGTATCTCATATAAGCGACTTGCTGTTTAAAAAGAGAAACACCGTCGAGCCATCGGGCCGTTTGCAATGCCTTCTGTCGAGGCCAACTGATTCGAGGATTTGCAGGAAGTCAGCGATATCTACGACCCGATGGGCGATATCATTGAGAGCGCTGTGTAGAAAGAATCTGCTGGCGCGTCTTCTACATGAAACGATGTGGAGTCCATATACGTCAACCGACTAACCACAGCGGCACTTGAGGGTGCTTCACACTCCTGAACATGTGCCCAGGACGACGCTGACTATATTGAACTAGCTTGAATTTTCAATATTAAAAACAATATATATATATATATATATATATATGGGAAGAGAAGGATGAAGGTAATCCGACGTAATGGGAAAATGAAAAAGGAAAAGCAAAAAGGGAGTTTTTTTATGTGTACATCAACGTTTCGTCTTTATTTATAAAACTTAATCAGGATGATAATATAAAGAAAAATGTCATGCAAGTACGTGCTTGACATTATGGGAAGAAGGGAGGAAAGTAATAGCCCCCCACCCCTACCTATTTCTCTTACAACCAGCCACAGTATCCCTGCTCACCCCACCTTTCCACTCTTCTCCACTCAGTTTCATAAACATTTACTTTCATTCCTCACTACTGACTCCACTAAGTCCGGACGTCAGCCCTACTGTTTTCTCCAGTAGTGGCTACTACTTTCCTCCGTTATTTCCAGAATGTCAACCCTATATGTGCACGTACTTGCATGACATTTTTCTTTATATTATCATCCTGATTAAGTCTTATAAATAAAGACGAAACGTTGATGTACACATAAATAACATCCCTTTTTGGTTTTCCTTTTTCATATATATGTATATATATATCAAGAAAAATAATGATGTAAATAATAATTGGAAGAATTACAAATTTTATTAAAGCATCAAAAGTTCGAAAACACGGATAAATCTTAAATCCTTAATCCATGGATTTTCAAAGATAAATTATTTTCATCAGAGGATAAATACTCGTATTGCCGGTAACATAGAAGCCTTGAAAATATGAAAATATATACATACAGATAGACTTTTTGGGCTAAAAGGATCATTATTATTAATCAACTCCAATAAATGATGTTAAATTTTAAAAATGAAAATATGGAAATATTCAAAATACTCAAATGTTTCAATGTGATGCATAAAGTTTGTGTATTCCAAGGAATAGTACTTAGATAGATCCATGCAATCCGAATGTGTAGAGATCCGTGGAAAAAGCGAAAAAACAAAGTAATCAGTCAGGAGAATTTTTGGACCTATTAACATTTCATTTTGAATTCTCCGGACTGGGTATTTTGTTTTTTCTCTGTTTTTCTAAAACTCAAACTGTCGATTTTGTTTTGTAAAGAATAAACTTAATTTAATGAATAACCGAAAAAATGAATAACTTTAATGAATAATTTCATATTTACGATCAGGCAGTTTCATTTTTCATAAAATAGAAATGAATAAATGGATGTAATTAGTGCTTGTTTTTTTTGGTGGGGGGGTTGTTTTTTTTACCAATTCGCATTTATGCCTTTTTGTTGTGAAAGAAAATAAGGTATTATTGAAACTCTGCACCCTATATTAATTCACTGAAAAAGTAAAATGCGATTCTACTTTTTAGGCGATTACATGTAAACAGCCTGAAAAACTTGGCGGTAAAAATAAATAAAACAACAACAACAAAATGATTTCCAACTTTAGAGTGGGGGATCAGTTTCGCACATAAATTTAACGTATAATGATCATCACTTTCGGACCAGATAGCGTTATAAGAGTATGTAAACAATTTTGTTTAAAATCGTGGTGATTTTCTTAATTTCGTGAAGATTAATTGTGAGTGTGGGAGGGGCGAGAATATGCAATAAAACATGTTATAAATAAAATAATTACTTTTTTTTGGGGGGGGGAGTTGATTATTAACCGTCGCGTTACACCCACGTCGCGCGCACCTTTTGCGTCTTATGTTAATTTGTTTTCTTTATTTAATTTTCGTATACCACTCGTAGGAAGGGGCGTGTTTTTAATGAGTTTTAACAATGACATATTTTATACTAAAGTTTGATTAGGATCATTAACTCTACTATTCATTGTTCGAGATCCTTAAATATTTAGGGACCGTTAAAAGTCAATTTCACTCTTTTTCGTGTGAACAAATATTGGTCATGTCTACACCGCCATCTCTCCGCCGTTCCGCTCAAATTACTGGCCATCATTTATATTCCTTTAAAAAAAATGGTCGAATGTCCTTGCAATGCTAGCTATTTCGGAAGTGGGTGATCATTTTACATTAAATGGATATACGAAAACGATCATCAGTCTAAATTCGAAAATAATTGTTTTCTTTGTTTGTTTATTTGTTTTTAATTTTAAATTAAATTTATTTATTAAATTAACTTTAAAACCGAAACTTAAATTAGGATGATTTTGTTTGAATGATGTATTTTACAAGGTACCGAAAAAATATTTAAAAATGAAATAAAAACATTTTCTCAAAGAAAAAATGTTGTTTACAAATATTTATTGATAATTATAAAAAATGAAATATAAAAAAGATTAAAAATTTTTTTTTTTTCATGGTAATCGCTCAAGACAAGGCATGAAGCCACTTGGTGTAAGGAGGTTAAAAAAACAAAAACAATACTACTTCAAGATAAAAAAAATAGCCAACGATAAGTGTTAAATGGATAAATTCCAATCCAGAAAACAGCAATTATTCCTCCTTTGTCAGAAAAATCGCTCATGGAATGTAAGAGCTAAAGGACAAAATAAGGGAAGCGAAAGTTACGAGGCTGCCGAAAGTAAACCGAAGTTAGTCACTTTCTACTCTCATTAATTTATTTTTGTTTGTGAGCTTTTGTCCGTTTTTGAATTATTGTGATGGACTTTTGTCTGGTAGGCTTTTTTTTCCGGTCACCGAATTGAAGATGGCCATCACAGGCCAAATCAGACCAGTGCCAAACGAGAAGTGTGTCTAAGTAATTGCACGTCGTGTCCAGGTGTACTTGTTACGCAGTGGTGCACATTTGGAGGATAGCATTGAACGGTGAAAAAACTAAGACCTTTTTCTTTTCTCAATGATTCCTCACCACTTATCAAGGCCAAAGGCCACTTGAGGATAAGGGTTAACGAGATAGAATGATTGTCAGTTGAGAGATGAAGAACCTAATTCATGACTGAAACTTAGGGAACAAGCTAGGCATCGACTGAAGTTTATTTGCACGAAATATGGTTGGATTACAGAAAGGATTGTTAATATTATAAACGATTGCATAGGTGAGTAGCATTTGGGGGGGGGTTACCCTGTAGATAGATAGATAGATAGATAGATAGATAGATAGATAGATAGATAGATAGATAAAAATCGATCGATCCGATAATAACTAGTGTGGTATTAGCCCTGGTCGGGATATACTGACTTCCCCCGAAAGGGGGAGTTTACAGGGAATATCAAATTCCAAGCGGTCCCCAGCTACCCCACCCTATAGACTTCGGGTCTTGATTTACGTCGGTCTATCGGTTGTCCGTCCTGTGCAGTTCTAGGAGGTGCACCCTCCCAGGCTTTGCCTGCTCACCCGTTGAGAAGGGGTTAGTTTATTGCTAATCGCCTGAGGCGCCCTTACCGGGAATGCCGACGCATGAATATCCCGATCATGAGAAGATGACATAAAGCGCCTACCATTCCCAAATGGTCACCCATCTGGTACTGGCCAGGCTTCACTTCGCTTAACTTTTTAGTTTTTAATTTTTGTATGGAAATCGCCCCAGACAAGGCATGAAGCTACTTGATGTAAGGAGGTAAAAAAAATACAACTTTAAGTTCAGAAACTGTCCAACAATAAGTGTTCTATGTATAGATTTCAACCCAGAAAACAGCAATTCTTCCACTTTCGTCAGAAACATCGCTCATGGAATGTGAGAACTAAAAGAACAAAATAAGGGAAGCGAAAGTTACGAGGAGTTAGGGTTATGGTTAGGGTTTGGGTTACGAGGAGTAACTTCGGTGATCTAACAAAAACCGGCGTGTCAACGCGATTATAGATAGATAGATGTTAATATATTCAGCTGCTGGCAATTCATATAAAACATGCTAATTTGCGATTATTAAAGACAAACAAACGGCGTTTAATGAAAAGGTATCATTTTCACCTAAAGATTTTCACCACCTGACTCAATTTGAAGCATTGGCAAATGAATAAAGAATTTTTTTTAAAGGGGGGGGGGTAAAAAAAAAAAGAGACGAAGAATGGATGTAAAAAAAGCGGGGGCGAGTGAGGGACCAGGAGTCAACGAGGGAACAAGTCAAACTGTGACACCTTCCAAAGGTCTCTGCCTTTCTCTATCCCTTTTTTCACTCCGGTCTCATTTTATTTGTTTATCTATTTGGGTAGGCGCGTCCGCCATCTTGTGTCCGCCATTATTACCGCGGCATTGTAAATGGAAGAAGACGTCAAATAAACACAATATCGCACCACCACCACCCTCCCCTACCCCGGTTTCTGACACTGGGTCACATCCTTGGTGGGTTTTGGTAGACTGGTGGGGCGGGGTTGAGGGGTGACACAAAACTACAATTGGGTTGGGTACGATTGGATTGGGGGGGGGGGGCGTGGTGGGGGTCCTAAAGTAAAATATCGCGCTGTCAATGAAGAGAGACGAAAAGAGGTGTGAGGGGTCAACGTTTTCCCCCCATGACCGATCTACATCTGCTGCGGGGCATCTGACAGATGTCATGAGATGAAGGGTGGAGATAGAGTTGAAATTGAAGACACATATTATATATAACTAAAAGCAATATATATATATATATATATATATATATATATATATATATATATATATATATATATATATATATTGAATGAAATCGCAGCCGAAACATGTATGCACACATGTAGCTAATAATATTTGTATAAAAAATTCAATAAATAATAATAAACTATACTAGAATACAGCTCTGCCTTTTATTGAGCACAATCTTATAAGCACTGGAGTTTCCTTGGATAACATCTAGGAAAAAACAACACGACAATGACTATATATATATATATATATATATATATATATATATATATATATATATACATGGACGGCGGCACCGGGGGGCAGGGGGGGGGCTACAGCCCTCCCCCCCCCCACTTTTTGACTTGGCCCCCCCACTTTACGGTCATCAATAATGAAGTTATATATGCATGTGTTTAACCGCCCCCCGCACTTTTTAGGAGGCACCCCCCCCCCGCACTTTTATAACTGTGTCGCCGGTCCTGATATATATATATATATATATATATATATATATATATATATATATATATATATATATAATAAAAATAATAATAATGATAATAATAATAATAATAATAATAATAATAATAAGAAGAAGAAGAAGAAGAAGAAGAAGAAGAAGAAGAAGAAGAAGAAGAAGAAGAAGAAGAAGAAGAAGAAGAAGAAGAACTCAGGCACCTTGACCAGAGGACTAGAAAACTAATGACTATGCACAATGCATTGCACCCAAAAGACGATACGGACAGACTCTACATGAAAAGAAATGAAGGAGGTAGAGGACTGGTAAGTATAGAAGACTGTGTGGAAGACACCAAAAAAGAGCTGGAGAAATATGTAACCCAGAACACAGAAAGACTGATCCCCACAGCAAGAGACACCAGCCCAACAAACAACTCCGGAAGCACTGAAACCAGAAACAAAAAGACAAGAATGGAAAAGTGGGAAGAAAAACAACTACATGGACGCTTTATAAGACTCACAAGCGATGAAGCCAATGAAAACAGCTGGGCATGGCTAAGAAAAGGACACTTGAACAGAGAAACGGAATCTCTGCTGACGGCCGTACAGAACAATGCGATTAGGACAAACTTTATTAAAGCAAAGATAGATAAAACCCAGGAAAACAGTAAATGCCGATTGTGTGGACAAAGAGACGAAACGATAAATCATATAATAAGTGAATGCAGCAAGCTAGCCCAAAAGGAATACAAGAACAGACATGACAGCGTGGGGAAAGAAGTGCACCGGGAAATGTGCAAACAACTGAATTTCGAATATGCAAAAAAACGGTACAAACCAGAAACTGTACTAGAAAACGAAAAACACAAAATCCTATGGGATATGAATGTACAAACAGACAACCCCATAACAGCAAGGAGACCGGATATGATAATAATCAACAAGAAAGAAAAATCCTGCAAAATCGTAGACTTTGCCGTTCCAGCGGACCACAGAGTGAAGATCAAAGAGACGGAAAAAAGAAGCAAATATACTGAACTTGCCAGAGAACTGAAAGGAATATGGAACATGAAGAAAGTCAGTATAACACCAATAATCATAGGAGCACTAGGAACAGTCCCCAAAAATATGGAGAAAAGACTAGGAGAAATAGGAATCAAGGGGATACCTGAGACCATACAAAGGACAGTAATGATCAAAACAGCTACAATCCTGAGAAATGTTCTCGAATGCGGAAACCAACCCACATAAGCAACGAATGGAGAACAAACACATGGAAGCACAAGAAAACAGAACCGGGGAAAATACAACCGCACGAGAGAGGCGCAAGCATAGGCTGACACCACGAAAATTATGGACAGAGGGTCGAGGAGGGAAAGCGCAAACCAGACCTCCACTGGAAGAGCGCGGACAGCTCTGGGACCTTGGGGAGGCTTGTTGCCACTCGGGCCCCAGAGGGGACCAATGGCCCTTATCAGCGGGAAATCGATGGTAAGTGGCTGTTGCGATACCGCAAGGTCATCAGCGGTGATGAACGAAAAGAGGTGGACCATACTGGAAGTCTGAGGAGACTTGTTGTCACTCAGACTCCAGGGAATATCACAGTATGGCAGTGGGCGATCACTGACGATGACCAGTGTGATAACTCCTAGTGAGTAAATAATAATAAATAAATAATAAATGCTTGGTGTTATTGATTTAAACTTACATTGTATCTATTTCTCTCATATATATGCAATAGTAATTAATTAAAGTTATTTAATTAAAAAGGGATACATTTATTGACTTTCAAAGAAGGTCAAGGCCATTTAATTGAAACTTATTTACTTTATAGAAAAAATATATAACGACGCAACGAGGGGAGTACTCCACTCCCCCTCATCCCCTCTTCTCCCCCTCTCTCTCTCTCTCTCTCTCTCTCTCTCTCTCTCTCTCTCTCTCTCTCTCTCTCTCTCTCGCCAGGCCCAAACCAAATTTTCTTTTTTTATTGTTATCTAAAGAGCTTCGCACCATCGCCCAAGCGAATTGAATTCTTTTTTCTATCCAGTTATTACTTATTTAAAAGATAAATAAATTTGTATCGAAATTACCAAAATATTATTATTTATCTATTTCATGAATAAATGCGAAAGTTTTTGTCTCAGGTTAACATGACACTTATAAATAACATTCTTTAAACTTAGGCATCCAGCCCTAATCGTTTTTATGGGAAAATGGAGAAGAGGTGGGGGGAGGGGCGATGATCATACAATTTTGACAACAAATCTTTGTTTGTGGGGTCGATAGTCATACCTTTTGTCCAAAATACCTTGGACTTACTCTATACTAGACACTCTCACCAAAATACCGCATTCACTCAAAAGCGATAGCGAGCTTGAACTATTTTTTTTGCTATTAGAGATAAATTCTGTGCGTGATTTTTTTTTTGGGGGGGGGCTACTTTTTAGGTGATTACGTGTAGTTGTACGAGCTTGCCAATCGGACTTAGGGTTAGTGGTAAATCTATATATTAGTTGACAGCCCTAATAAGTTAGAATTACCCTCAAATGTAGAATCTCATTTTTAAAGGGATAGATAATTGAGATGAGGGTGTTCATCTACAAATTTCACAAAGTTTGTTGTTCATTTTTAAATTACAATAAAAATTAGATTCATGTTTTTTTAAAAATCGTCATTAAGTTTTGTTTTTGTCTTTAATAATAAAAGCTAAAATCACAAAGTAACTATTCAAAATTATTCAGGAATATATAAAAAAATTTTTAACATAGTTCGTCCCAAACAAAGCAGGCCGCCACTGTAGACGTAAGGGGCTACTGAGAAAAAATAAGAGAGACGGTTTGGGGCGGGGGGTCAACCTAAATTGGGATCTGCGCAGCGAGATGTCTGTTTACATTAGTTTTAAATTTCTGCATCTTAGTACTGTCGAGGAAACAGGGGTCAGTGAGAGAGTTCCAGAGGCCAGAAGCACGAGGAAAGAAGCTATTTGAGTAGAAAGCTCCCCAGCATCTGGGGACTTCCACAGTGAATGGATGGGATTTAGTTGATTGTCGAGTTGGTCTAGTGAATTTACGTCGAGGGGGGGGGGGATTTACTTTCTGCTTTTGCCGATTGTCAAGAATAATCAACATAAAAAGGGGCGCAAAAAAACAAATAGTCAACAAATAACTGTTACCAAAGGCAATAAAACTTACTTTTCTATTCAAATGCCTATTTTTTGTTTGTTTTAAATTATTTTAAAGCGTTTTTTTTATTTCTATTAAAAAGTTCGGTTAAATATATTACGTTGGACTGAAAACAAAGATGTCTGACAGTTAATCGCCGACCGTCTACGAAGTCTGGTGATTTTTTTTATGTACTTTTCCCCTTTCAATTAGGTAGAAAGTAAATTTTAAAGCATTTGGAACAGTTATTTGGTGAGTATTTGTTTGTTTGGTTTTCCACCTCAAAAGACAAAAACTCATTAAACAAACTTCGGGGATGTTCGCTTATGCCATCTTTAAAAATGGAACTGTAATGCGATCGGATTGAGATGAACTATCAAAATACAACAAAAACGCCTTAAAACCCTTTAAAACATAAAAACAGGCAGGTAGGTAGGTAGAAAAGTAACTTTATTGCTTTTGTTAACAGTTATTTGCTGATTATTTGG
The DNA here is from genome assembly GCA_963556195.1 of Sepiola atlantica. Classification (NCBI taxonomy): domain Eukaryota; kingdom Metazoa; phylum Mollusca; class Cephalopoda; order Sepiida; family Sepiolidae; genus Sepiola; species Sepiola atlantica. Next base: position 77,703,244 of record OY744518.1, on the reverse strand, counting down.
GGATTTTTTTTCTCACCTCTTTACTCTGTTGGTTATTCTTGACAATCGCCCCGATTCCTTTCATTATGAGGAATTCATTTTTATACTTATATAAAATAAAATCTCAACATCGGTATATATCAAATAACACCATAACAATCATATTTTTGTTGTTTTTTTTTTTCAAATTACCAAAATGTGAAAAGAAAATTGTTTCTTTGTTTTTTCTGTAGATAAGGTTACAGCTAGATTAATACTGTTCGGAGGGCGAGTGTTTTTTTGCTGATAATATATAAATGCGAAAGTTGTTTCAATCTATTCTAACAATATCAACATCAAAACAGGCTGAGCTTATTTAATTCTGTTCTTCTGTTATACGATATGACATTTTGTAATAGAGTAAACCACAAACGGCCACAAACACCTTTAGATCTTCTTAATTTGCATATTTATTTTATAAACAGCTTCTAATAAATGAATATTTTGTAATACACAGTTGTCATTTTTTCATTGTCATATTTTCTTATATATATGCAATATTTTCGTCGACAGTAAAATGTTTGATGTCGCTATGGTTCTCAGAACAGATACTACACTTTGAACTATTTATTTGCAGAAAATATTTTTTTAAATGATATTCAAAACAAATTAGAAACAAGAACATCTAATGTGTGAGGAAAATGAGTGTCGTTGTTCATCCTTGGTGATAAAAATGTCTATCCTACTCTTAACTAGAATCATCTAGAGGTCGTCCTACGTAAGATATCTCTAATTAGTTTGTAAATTTTTATTTTTCATATGTATACAGAAATTCATTGGATTATAACGGGAAGTGGGAGAAAGAAAAGAAAAATCCGGTTAGTAAAACCCTTACAACCTTTTCTAAATAATAGACCGCCCACTGTTTTCCGTTTTTTTTTTTCAGAATTGAAAACAAGCAGGTTGTTATCTAAATGGGAGGGGGGTCTAAGTGTGAAAGAAAAGAAAAACGGAAATGGCTGGTGTACTACCAAGATAAATACAATTTGGGGGAGGCCAAGGACAAAATATTAAAAGTGGAGAGTGGGCATCTTGGAGGATTTCTATTACCAGGAGTGTAGGTAACTCATTCACTTGACTAGCTAAGAGGCTAAACTTACCTGAACGGCTAGGGTGCGACAGGACGAGAAACCGCATACGCCATGTTCAGGCAGGGAACACGACTCCTTTTCATACACACAAACTCGCTACTTGTATCCACCTTTTTCAAAAAACCCAGGAATATAATCTTTATCTATTACATCTGATCTTGACCTTCAGCTGGTGCTTAAAGAATGCGATCATATCCTGATCTCTCAGACGCGACGTCCACACCACTATTCGCGCTACGGACGGGATTGTGAGAAACACTATTTGTCTCTCCCTGTCCCACAGCGGCTCGACGTTTTTGATTAGGTAGGATAGGTTTAGCAGCAGAGGATGTTCGGAATCAATACGAGCCGTCACTTCGTTGACATACCCCCAGAAGTGCCGGAGTTCACGGCATTGGAAGAAATCATGATCGGGCGTTTCTTCTTCGAGCGTGTTGCGGTGAGAACACTTGGGCGAGTCTTCCATTCCAGAACTCCGTTGTATGGTATTGAGACGTAACGCGTTCCGGGTCAATCTCCAGGTCAGAGAAAACTCAGAGTTGGTGAGATAACTCGTATCCGGCGACCAACTCCATTCGGAACAGATTTTCTCTTCCGATCATCCGAACCGCTCGACGAACGGATCGTCAGTTGCTCATTCACTAATCCCCCGTGCAGTTCTTTTCTAGGAGACCGAGATAGGTCACTGGTCTAAGGGAGCTTTTTGAACGCGGCTCAGCACTCTCTGTGTAAAAATTTGGGGATTTCCTTGCTGTTGTACATTTAGTGTATATGAATTTTCATCTTACCCCTATTAAGGGCATATGATTTCAGTATACTGGCATTTATCATGGAATGTCACTACTTTTGTAAAGGCTATGCCTCAATACAATGGTCATTTTTAAGGTTTTTTGGAATTTTCTGGAAAACTAAGGTATATGGTAAACTGAAATTAAAATGTCATCACCTAGACCCTAGAACCTCTATCTCTGCCAAAAATCAACTGAATCCATCAAATAGTTGATGAGATACAGGGTGGCACATACGTACGTACGTACACACGGATAACACAAAATCATGTCTGACGTTTCTGAATCTCTGGGTTGCCTTGACTAATGATGCTGAAATTCTACACACTTATAGAACCTATCAAATAAAAATGTTGTACAAAGTTTTAACTAATTTGGTTTATTGGTTTTTGAGTTATGATTGATCAAAGTAATGAGATTTGTAGCATAGGCCGTTTTTGAAGTCTATTAAGGGATAGAGCGCTCTCGCGCCTCCCTTGATATATAAATCTTATAAAAAGTTACGTAGGTTTATATGTTTATATATGAGAAAGGAAGGACCCGCTCAAAGCTTTCCATAATTATTTCATTCTTTGCCACCACTGACTTCTCGCAGCCTGGACTCTCCTCCAGCGCTCACAGTAAGCCACGGCTACTACTTTTCCTTTATCACTATCATGTCAACCGAAAATTTCGATGTACTTGCATGACATTTTTCTTCAAATTATCATTCTGAGGAAGTCTTACAATAAAAACGAAACGTTGATGAATATATAAAAAAAAAAATATCTTGGTTTTTTTTCCTTTTTCATTTCCCATGTTTATATATGTGTATGTATAGGATTAATTTCGAAATTTAGTGGGGTTGTCCTTAAAGCCGTTTTTTTTACATAAAAGAGATTGCTAGTCTTTCTCTACTCTATCGTTATTTTCATGGTAGGTGCTCGACTGAGCTCCAATCTATTGTCCCCCTCCTGTAAAACATTCACAACAAAAACTTGTCTAGCTACAAACACTGCAAATAATTTCCCTTTCTTCATCTGTGTACCTAAAACTAGACGAAGTTTCTATTAGCAAAGTTTCTTTCCAAGAATTGCCCGTCTGTTGAGCACAATACATCGGGACTGCTTCCCAGCTGACTACAACATTCAAGTCCAATGCTAACAAGTTCTTATTAGGCCGTCCTCTTTAATCACATTCTGCCCAGTTTCAACGATTGTTACTAAACCTCACATTGTTGTCTCACCGTCCACTTGACAAACTCATTGAATTTTATCCTCGAGTAGCTTATTGGCCTTAGTAAGTGATGACTTCTTCACCACAACTGTCTAAACCATTTTCCGGTCTTGTTAAAGGTCACGGTGACCTAACTAAGAACTGTCCTTTTCCCCACTAAGGCAGGACCTTCGCCCACGTAGAATCGTACACATGGTCAATCGAACATTTTTCCCGTCAAGTCCCGCTGAAGCCGTAAAATTACGTGGCTCACAAAACGAAGAGAAATGATAAATCGAAATGGACTCGGCAAATCCCTATTCTTAGGCAGTTTTATTCTTTATATTAACATTTCCTTATTATTACTTTTAGCTGAATAATTTAATAAGAGTTGCTCTCATTTCAGAAAAAAATAATGTTTCTTGGTTTTATTTTTAACTTAAAAGTAAATCAAAAATGAAAAGTAAATTAAACATGAAAGATTACGAATTCAGTAAAGTAACGCAAAATAAATAATTAATTAATAGAACATTTATTGAAATAAGTTAAAATATGTGTTTTTATTGTTTTATGTTTGAATAATTTGATAAGAGTTGCTTTCATTTCCGAAAAAATAATTGTTTTTTTTTTATTTTTTAGCTTGAATATAAATCAAACATCGAAAAATAAATCAAATATGAGAGATTACGAATTCAAAAAAGTAACACAAAATTATTTATTCAAAATAAGTAATAAAGAGAACATTCCTTTTGCTATAATTGGAGACAGTATGATGTCACGATTATGTGATGGTGGTAGTAGCACAAGTAGTTGTGGACAAAGGCGCACGACCCTGCCGATATATAATAGAATTTTGGTTTTCACATTTAAAGAGAAATACAATTTTAGGCAAACATCATTCAATAACATGGAGTGTCTTTTCTTGATAAGACTTTTTTTCTATTTTCTGAATAGTCCGTTTAGTATTCCAATCAAATTGATGCATGTAACTTCCGTGGATTTCTTGTTTCATTTTTCTGTCCTTTTTCGCGAGTACTTTCGATTTGATTCGTCAAATCATCATAAGGCGGTGTTAATGTTGGTGTCTTTAAAACTATGTATTTACTGTTGAGTTTATATATATATATATATATATATATATAAATATATATATATTTATATATATATATATATATATATATATATATATATATATATATATATATATATATATATATATAATTTATTTAGATACTATATATTACATAGTTCAGCAATGTACCGCGGTTTCATCCAAAAGGGCAGATTTAGACATCTTTAGTAAATGTGCCCTTTTGGATGAAACCGCGGTACATTGCTGAAATATGTAATATACAGTATCTAAATAAATTATATTAGCTCTCTTATATGATCGAGCACTTTATTTGATTTCTTTACATATACAACCTGACACACACTATATATATATATATATATATATATATATATATATATATATATATATATATATATATATATATATATATATATTAGGCTGTTGTAGTTTGCTTGAAGCATTGTGTGTAATATGTACGAAGTTAATTTTTTTTGAAGGCGGTGACAATGCAATTGCGTAGAAAACACCGAGACAGGTAAACAGTTCAAATGAAAATGTTAAAGAATCCAATAATTTTCAGTTGAATATTTATTCACCAACGTAATGTGTCGCATCAGGATGGTATGGATAGTCTCATATCTTTCTTTAATTTTCGAGGTAAATCTTCTTTTCAAAAGGAAATTACCACTCAATTTGGAGTGTATTTTCGCCTGAAAGTCGGGAAAAATTAAGGATACCATTTTGTAGCAGTTTCGTAGAAATTAATTATTCATCATTTAATTACTTTTGCAAATATCAGTTTATATTTCGTTATTGTTTATTATTAAATGACTATGATATTTAATATTTTTTATTACTATTTCGTATTTTTATTTAAATATATTATTTTTCCTTGTTTTTATGTGCGTTTATTGTATTTAAACTTTAGACGTTAAATTGGTTTGTAATGTAAATATAATAATTCGTTTTAAATAAGTTTAGTGTTACCTCCCTTGGTGGGAGATAATTTGGGGTTTTAATGTTTTCTAAGTTTTATATTATATACTGTTATTATTATTATTATTATTATTATTATTATTATTATTATCATTATTATATAGTAGTCGCAACTTTTGGATGTTTCGGTTGGATTTTTCTTTTTGAACACCAAGTCAATTCCCTTGACCTTAGACATTCAAACTGTACCTTAACACTTTCACCGTTCCTAACGGGCAAGCATTTTGTAGAATTGGAAAAGAAATTGTCTCGTCAATTTGTTTAAGCCATTTATGGTGGCTTTTCGTTATGGTCCCAAGCGTTCCAATTACAACGGGAATCACCTTGACATCTTTACATTTCCATAGTCTAACTAATTCCTATTTTAGATCTTGATTTTTTTTTTTCGTGTTCTTTCTCCTGCACTCTGTTATCGAAGGGTCAGACTATATCAATGATTAAGCACGTTCTCTTGTTTTAGTTTAGGAAGATTAAGTCGGGTTTGGAATGTTCAACAACCTTATTTGTGGTCCAATTCATAAAGTTTGTATATATTCCAGTGTAGTACCTCAGCGACTTTGTTGTGTCTCCATTTTTAATATTGATGTTGTGCTAGAATAGGGCATTCAGATACAATATGCGCTAAGGTTGCTTCCCTTTCATTACACACGCGGCATATCGGTGATTCTGCAGTTTTGTCAATGTAATGTTTGATGGACCTAGTGCGAGTGGCTATTTTTCTGGGCTTCCATTAAGGTGCTCTATGTAGATCTTTTGAGATCACCCCTGACCAACCAATTCCAACTGTCATCATCTCTTAATGCAGTATTATTAAAGAATACATTGTGTAGTTTCTTTCCAAATAATTTTAAACCCCTCTCTCTCTCTCTTGTAACCGTTGATTCTTTTTCACCCCAGTTCTTAGTATTTTATTATTATTATTATTATTATTATTATTATTATTATTATTATTATTATTATTATTATTATTATTATGTTTTGTTATTGTTTGCATTAAATGTATTATTTGTTATCGTGTGCAGTGTAGTGTGACAGTGGTTATTAATCATGCACTTAACTAATATTTATTTGTTTATATATATATATATATATATATATATATATATATATATATATATATATATATATATATATATATATATATTGGTTCATTTTACTCCAGTCGAAGTTCTCAGAAATCAAGTGGCCCATTCTTGAGGATAACACTTGATCTCTATATGAGATACATAGATATTCGAGTGTTCCATTAAAGTTCTCCTTTACATCTCATGCGTTGTATTTGTAAAGAAGTTAAGAACATTAAATTTCCTCTCCCAAATTGACCAGTTGATTATGTTAGAGTATACATTTATTTTGCCTCAAGGGGAACAATTCATCTGGTCTGGTGGAGTATCCAGTTAAGTGTTTTTATTTGAGGTAGCATTACTAGGATAAGGTGCACCATTCCTCATATAGGCGTGTAGCTTCGAATACTATGTTATTTTGAATATTTGGTCAGGGTTTACTTGTAGAGTGAAGTGCTCTCATGTAAGGTTGTTCTGACAAACCCTCTTATAGAGAGACCGAAGACACTCGGGGATGGTGTCTGTGTGTATGTTAAGTTGTCACTATTAAAAGTTCTTAAAAGTCTTTTATACACCTCACTTACGCGGTTTTCAAGTACCTTAAATTCTTTATGCGTGTGTGTGTGTGCGTACATTAGTTCATATACGTGTATGCGTGTACATGAATAAATTCCTTTTACGCAACTTTCGCGTACTCATTCCTTTAAGGCTTTTGTACGTGCACATTAAATTCTTTGATGTGTGTGTAGGGGTGTACATTCATTCATTAGTTCTTTTATCTCTTTTTTTCAAGCGACAACTTCAAATGTCCATTTTAATATTATTGCTTGAATTACCTTTGTCTCGCTGTCGTTTTTCTTCTTCCCTTTCATTGCTGACTGCGTGCGTAAACCTTTCGCCGCTGCTTTCTCCCTCACTGTCGCCGATGTCGGTTTCTTCTTCGCTGCGTTAATTCTTTCCCAATGGCTGTCGTCTAGTGGTTTCTTCTTCGGTTAGCTGAAATAAATTTTTCCTCGTCCAGAAAGAAGACTCTGGATTTTCGCTAGGAGTTTTTACAAGTTTTATTTTTTCTTAGAGAGAGAGAAAAATACTTTACACATGAGAGAGAGACTAGATTTATCTTAACTAATTGGCTAACTTATCTTATTAGAAGATAAATGGAGGGACATAACAACAAACTTTCCGGAGCTACATTTCGCTCTTCGCGATCTTAACTTTTTAAAAATTATTACAGCATACTTATTTCACATTTGCCTGTCTTGGCTTCCACACGGAACTGTCCGAAAATGCTTCATTTCTTTGTCGATGATATTCCTGACGTCATCGTTATATCGACTCATCTCCCTTCTGGTCTAACCTATTTGACCTCATAGTTTGTTTTTTAACCTTATAGGTTATCCTATCTGATAATTATTTCGTAGGAACGATTATTTTCCCAAACTTTATGTCACCTACACCTGTACTTAGTTCGACCCATGTCAAAATTCATACTAGCTAATTTACTCGCTATCCGACATAGAGCCCTCCATAATCACACACACACACATTATATATATATATATATATATATATATATATATATATATATATATATATATATATATATATATACACATGCAAACATTGTTAAAAATAACAGAATTCGTCTGTTTAATTATACCTTTTTTTCTGACGGTCTTTTTTGTATTAAAATAAAATTAAAAAATAAGTTTCACAGGGTTCACGAACGTTTTTGATTTTTCATCGAATCATCCTCAGGTGTCAAAAACAAATGAACAAAAAAGCGGGAGAAAGAAGAGAAATTTAAAAAGACGGCGGAGAAACGCGCATAGAATGTTTTTCGCATTGTTCCAGGAAGTCGTTGACGATTTAATATTATATATATAAATGCAAATCTTTTAAAAATACAATTTTTAAGATACTGCATATCGTCCTTCCGATAAAATTACATGGGTCGATAAACTACATAATTACATTGGGTTTGCATTTAAGAGAAATGTATTCAAAAAGTTATATAGGTTATTTGGGCCATCCGTAACTCTAAAAAACTGATTTTCGGCAATAAATTCTCGAGGTTTTCTTTCCTGGGGTCGCGCTCGCCGTTCCATCATGATCCTTCAACGCGCGCGGAGACGGCCTGCATTTCTTTTCTTTTTGTTATAGCTGTCAGCATCAGGAGTAAAAGAAAAAGTCAGATTTAGTCGTCAGATAATAAAGACGCGTCGTATCATTTCAGATCACGTAGACTTGTTGAAAACATCTTCGGACAAATGTCCGTCAACACATCTTCACCCTAACTTGTCCGCTTGCAGCGTCTGGGATGATGACAGGATTACTGTCTCTTTATTTCCGCTATTCCTTTCCGTCTTTGACCTCGTCTAAATTCTTCCTTTGGTGTCATCCATTATTATAATTACGAGCAAATATATGCGAAAAGGGTTGATATGCCGTAAAACAAAACAACCAAAATATATGCTTAATTATTTTTTTCCGGACGGAAACAAATCCGGATCCACCATCCTAGAGAAAAATAATTCAAAATATATTAATAGTCACATCGCATTCTAAGTTTTAAAGCACTTCAACTTTAACGGATTACCATCTCCTCGAACTAAACTTTGGGAGGCATAAGCATTGTGTCAGTTCCGGTTGTTAAGCAGACCAAACCCTGTTTTCTCGTGAAAGTTTGTGGCGCTACAAATAACAGCTTTAATTAAAAAATAAAAATTGCCACATTAGGTTACGTAAAAAAACTTACGCCATTGTTAGTATCTGATTCTAATTTTGATCAAAATCCATTACATGATTTTGATTCTAGAAAGTTCTAAAATTTAAGGCTTAAGGAGTCTTAATAAGAAATTGGAATTCAGAGAATCTTGATTAATTGTTGTCTAATGACTATGGATAAAACTTAATGCAAATCGGATATATTTAAATTTTCAAATTGGATGTTCTGTTCATATTATGCTCTCTAAAACATTTAAAATACTCCAAAGAAACTGAAATTTGGAGAAGATTTATTAATTGATGTCTAATATCTATTGGTAAAATTTCACAAAATATTAAAGGTATCTGAAGTTTCAAGGATTTCCATCCTCTTTTTACCCCCTATATCATCGTCTTCCGATGCAAAGCCATGCCTACTATGGTGTTGCCCCGCAACGTCTAAGATTTTCTGTGTGTATTTCTCGTTTCTACGTGACGTACATATTATTATTGGTTTTTATATTTATTTATTTTATTGATCGATTGTTTATGGAAGTGATTTATTTAAATAATTAATATAATAATATATAAATAATAATATAATAAATATTTAACTGAAAATTATTGAATTCTTCCATATTGTCATTTGAACTGTTTACCTTGTCTCGGTTTTATTTACTCAATTGCATTTTCACCGACTTCGATAAATGTAACTTCTTAAATACTACACACAATATGTTCCCTTCATATATATATATATATATATATATATATATATATATATATATATATATATATATATATATAGTTTGAAAAGTCACACATTGAAAACGTTGCTGAAATGGCAATAATAAGGAGAATATTTTTTTAAATATTTTGAAAACCTGGACAACGCAAATTATTTATGTGTTTTAAAATAAATTATTTACTTACTTTCAATGTGTGACTTTTCAAACTACCTTATTCACGTAACCGCGTGCTACATACACCAGCATATCAACATTTATCATCGATAACATCAAGACGAATTTCAACTCGACTGCGATAGATATGTCTCAGTCAGGTGGGATTTTACGAAAAAAGAAGAGAAAAAATAGGCTTATACTTCTGACAAAAAATATTCTCCTTATTTTATATATATATATATATATATATATATATATATGGGAATAGAAGGATGAAGGTAATCCGACGTGATGGTAAAATGAAAAAGGAAAACCAAAAACTGGATGTTTTTTTATGTGTACATCAACGTTTCGTCTTTATTTATAAGACTTCATCAGGATGATGATATAGGGAAAAGATATCATGCAAGCACGGATACATGTAGGGTAGACATGTTGGGAAGAAAAATAAAATAAAATGAAAAATAATGGCAGCGTCTAGCTGGACGATATATAATTAGGTTCATTTTATATCCCAATAACCATGGTTTTTATTTTTAATTTTAATTTTTTCACATTTTCAAATTGAAAAGTCTTGAAAAACCCTACACAGTGGGTCATTGTGGACAAAACAAAGAAAAAACAAAGAAAAACATATGAGTAAGCCATGCTGATGACGGCTGTTAGCCAGAAACACTTATCCATGGATACATTTTATGTACGTATAAAATTAATGAAAATATATATTGTTGTGAAGTTGTTCCACAGTAAATAATAAATAAAGGAAGTCAAGTCGAGGGTTGGTTTAACAAGTGTATTAACAAAGTAAGAAAGTGACTAGCTCTTGGCTAGACAGTTACAAGACTGTGCTTTGTCTTCAGTGTCTCTGGTGACTCGCACTATTTATAGTGACAACCGGTGTAGTTTCTCCTGTGTAAGAACGGCCGGTGTAACACCCCCCTTTGAAAATATCCCCTCTGGGGATTAATAACGTTTTTTTTTTTTACTTCAGCTTCCGCTTGAATAGCTGCTATCACCATATCCTCCAATGGTTTTGTCTGCTTAGGTATCAACCGTGATAACCCGTCTGCATGACCAAATTTCTTAGATGGTACATACTCCATTTGAAAAGTGTAGTTAAGAAGAATGGTACCCCATCTTTGGAGTCTATTCGCAGTGTTTTGTGGTAGTCCCTTTTTCAGTCCGAAAATCGTTAATAAGGGTTTGTGGTCTGTTTGTAACAGAAATTGTCTACCGTGCAGGAAACGATGAAATTTCTTTACCGCGAATATAATGCTTAGAGCCTCTTTCTCAATTTGAGAGTAGTTTTTTTCGGTTGGTAGAAGTGTTCGGGATGCATGGGCTATGGGTTTTAATTTTCCATCATCCATTTTGTGCAATATGCATGTTCCTATACCATAGTTGCTGGCATCGCTTGCAACTACAATATCGCGCTTGGGATTATAATGTGCCAGAAACAAGTCAGACGTTAAGATATCTTTAATTTTCTGAAACGCTTCTTCGCACTCTTGCGTCCAGATCCATGTTTGGTACGAAGACATTGTGGTAATTCGCCAACCCTAAAAAACTTTGTAGAGACGCAATATTTTCTGGAGCAGGCATATTCCGTATCGCCATTGCCCTATTTGGGTCTGGCCTTCTTCCTTGCTCATCGATGATTTGTCCTAAGTATTTTATTTTTTCCATGAAAAAAGTACATTTCTCATCTTTGATTTTAAACCCATAATCCTGGATTTTTTTGAAAACTTGGTTTACATGAGTCTTGTGTTGTTCTTTGCTAACGCTGTTTATTAACACATCGTCCAGGTACCCTACTGCGAAATCCATCCCATTTAACATCATGTCCATAATTTGTTGAAAAATCGCAGGGGCGACCTTTACTCCAAAAGGAAGTCGGTTAAATTTGTATAATCCCTTATGGGTATTGATACATAGCAGTTTTGAACACTCTTCATCGACATGGATTTGAGGATAAGCGTCGCTGAGATCGATTTTAGAAAAATATTTTCCTCCGCTCAGTTTCGCAAATATTTCTTCAGGGCTTGGAAGAGGGTAATGGTGATCTTTTAATGTCTTGTTCAAGCCTGTGAAAAAATCGGCACAAACCCGAATCTCCCTGTTCTTTTTCTTAACATAAACTGTAGGTGAAGCCCACTCACTGTGATCAATTTTTGAAATGACAGCCCTGTTCTCGAGTCTTTCTAATTCACCGTCTATTTGCTCTATAGCGGCGTATGGAACATTTCTTTTCTTTCTGAACACAGGTAGTTCATTTGTTTTAACTTCAAACTTTGCTACCACTTTTGTACACCTTCCAAGACCGCCTGAAAATACATCTGGAAAATTTTCTTTTAATTCCCTCTTGAGTTTTTCTGCCTATACATTCGAATCCTCAACCTTTTGGCAAAAGGAGCTTAAAGGCAGATCCCATAGGCTAAACTTTTCAATCAGATCAGTTCCAAAAAGGTTATTCAATTTTTGTCAGTTTAATGGCTGTCTTTCTACCAGATTTTTTCCTACAACGTGATGCCTTATGTCCTTTCTGGTGGCAGTTGTCACATTGTTTGAATATGTAGGGACACTCATTGTACCAATGGTTATCTCCACACCTCCAACACGGTCCAGGTGGATCTTTTCCATGTTTTTTTCTCTGGTTATTCATTGAAGTCAATTTTTTCTTCTGATGGAATTTTTTAATGTGCGACACTCCGTTTTCCTCTATGTCACGACTGTCCTGTTTCAACGCAACAAAACGTTCACAGTCTTCCGCTAAGTTTTGTATTGTTAGACATGGCTCATTTTCGAGTTTATTTAAAACACGACGTCTGATTTCAGAGTCTTTATTTAAGACCAGACCTTGCAAGAATATTAAACATTTAAAATTATCCGATGATAATTCCTCTAATTTAAAATCGTCGCAAAGTTTGTTTACTATACTTGCATACGTAATGTAGTCGTCTTCCTCTCTTCTAGTGACATTCATACACTTATATCTCCTGTGGAAAAAAGTTTTTGTAGAAAACAGTTCTGTTAGTAAAGTAACTGCCTCCTGGAAGTTCAACTCACTGGTCTTTTTTGGAAGGATAAAATTCACGAACTTTGTATGCTCGGCAGCTCCTAATTTTCTTAGCAAAAATCTAACTTTTTTAGAGTCTGTCCATGTACTGCAGTCCGATACAAAAATATCCGCATATCTTCTATAGAAGTGAGCAAAAGTGACATCGTCTTCTGGATTATAATTGAAAATTTCGATAGCGTTCCACACAGCCGTCTGGGAGAATGCATTATGATTCTCGTTTGCTTTCGTTAACTGTGTTGCCTCCAGAAATTTTCTCTGTTCCTCCTGTGTTTTTATCAAGAGTTCTTCGAAGTGTTTCTGCTGTTGTAGCAGTTTTTCTTGGAATCTTTCTTCTCGTGTTGTCGCCAGCTCTTTGTTCAGCATGCATTTTTCTTTGGGCTTTTTGCTGTTCCAACAACTCTCTTTTAAATTTCTCCTCAATTTCAACTTGTTTTCTTTGAAGTTCCATTTGTTGTTCAACTTGCTGTCTTTGTAACGCAACATTTTGTTCCGTTTGGAATTTAAGTAATTGAAAAAGAGAATCTTTGAATTCAGTGTCCATCATTCACAAATTCAAGTTATGCACCACACAATTTACACTTGTAAAAATAAATCAGTTTTCCCCACAACGTGCTTAATATTATTAGTTTGCTCAACTAATACACAAAACAAGAAATATATTATTCCTTAATAAAAAAAATTCAATCCCAGTTCTTTTGTTTGAAAAACAAAACTAAGAAAAATCTTTTTATTTTTTTATATATATATATGTGTACGTAGTTTTACAAAACCAAGTCCGTCGCTATAAGCCTAATAAGACTACTTTTATGGGAAATCTTTTTAACCCCTTTTCATTTTGCAAAAATGCGACTTGCTTATTTAACAGTTCTTTGTTAGAAGCACAAATGACTTACGCGAATATATTTTTTACTGTCCGTCCTTTGCTCTCGACAATTCTGTGGTAGACCGTTTTAATAAATAGTCAATCCGGATTTTGCTCAAATATCAGATGTTGTCCTAATAATAACGACAAGCTTGCACAATATCTGTAATAGTTGACGCGGATAAAATTTATATTAACGAGTCAGTGAAACTTGAAGAGAAAAAAAAAGGTATCAGTGTATTCAATTATTTCAATAATTGAAAATGTCTTTCGCGTTTTCTAGTTTTCGATTTTTGGTAGCAAGTTTTGAGTTTGTGTTTTTTTTTCGCTTAACTACTCAGTAGTTAATTTGCTGTTAATCCTTGCGAATCCAAATATCTGACTAAGATGGGGTTTTTTTCCGTGAAGATCTTGCGAATCACTTTGGGTGAAATCGTTTTGATTCCTCGTCGCCAATCTGTTGTGAAATTGTTCCACAGTAAATAATAAATAAAGGAAGTCAAGTCGAGGGTTGGTTTAACAAGTGTATTAACAAAGTAAGAAAGTGACTAGCTCTTGGCTAGACAGTTACAAGACTGTGCTTTGTCAATATTTATTTGTAAAATATTACAAAATGCGGCACAAGGCCAAAGAAAGGAGAAGGGGAAAGCGATCGGTCCGAATCTAACTTTTTAACCTAGCTAGTTCCATGCAGGACCATCATTCACCAAAATACCACATTTATACTGTACATCCTTCTCAATTACCAAAAGAAATCACTCCATGAATAACCTACTTAAAACCCATATTTACAAATATGCAACGGGGGGTGGGTATGATAAAACACTATATACAAAAACAATAAATGAAAATATATACAATGAAAAAAAAAAAAATTAGTAAAAGACCCCCCGTTATTAAACTGGGGCAGATGCACAGATTTGCCAGTCGAAACGAAAAACTCGAAAAAAGGTTTGATGCAGGCCCCAACGCTTTATTTAACAACACCTCCTTCGAAAATTCCGAATGGTGACCTGCATCCTGACAAATCTAGTGCTCTGTCACCTAGGTGGGGACGGGCTAAAAAGAAAAAAAAAAGGCCATAATGAAATCATTCACGCCCTAGCTAAGTTATTAAACTTATAATAACTAAAACCTGTCTTAGTCTTAACTTAAAATGTCAATGTTCGGTTTTGCAACACAAAATCCTCTACCTAAGGTAGTCTAAATACCACTCTATTCTAGCACCACTCACTCTACACAGTCGTGCACCTCTCACCCACCTTTCACCAAAATCTGCCGAAGAGAGTCTCACTCTCTCAGCCCTAATGCGTGCTGTCAGATAATATTTGAAAATTGCAATAAGGTCGAGAGGAGCGTAGGTCTCAGCTCCGTAGACTGTCTTCATTCGAGTCTTCCATATCGTATCTCTCATGACTGCTAGTAAGCTTAAAAATAAAAATCGTTTTATCCTATCACTTGTCGGAGCCCAATTGCTACATACATTAATAGGTTCCAGGTTGAAAGAAGATACGCCAAGAATGCGAACCATGAATCCAGAAACAAGCCTGATCAGCGGCACGACTATACGGCAAGTAACGAAGGCGTGAACCAAGGTCTCGTCCTCGTCACCACACCTAAGACAAGTCGGCGAATTTGCCAAGCGAGCTGAATGAAGTTTCTTCTGAACCCAGAGAGCATTTCTTATCATCAGCCAGATCAATGATGCCTCGTCATTATCGAAGCACCTTAACCCAGGCGTCCAAGGCCAGATTGAGCGTAGCTCCCCCTCGACAAACCGAGCCCCTCAATCCTAACATCTCGAAAGGTTCCCCTCACCATGACCCGATATATTGCCTTCCGGAACATCAGCAGGGTGTCGGAGAGGCTTTCTTTCATCCTTGAGAAAAACTTCAAAGCGCGTCTACATTCGCGAAAAAATGAACACTCACCTCGGGGCAACCTGTGTGCCTCCCCCTCGTCCAAGTGCACACTTTTAAAAGCAGGGAATGCTTTCTTGGTGTCTTCCATCCAGAAGACCCTGCTTCCGTCAGTTTGTGACCTCATTCGATCTAGGTAGAATAGTCTCAGGGTGTGCTGACGGATTTCTATACATGGCATACCTAGACCGCCTTCAGACGGATGGAGATAACAAATCTCACGACGGACCATAGGGGCCTTACCAAGCCATAAGAACTTGAAAAGAACCCGCTGCATTTCCAGCAGCGTATCCGACGGGAGTGGGGGTATCGATAGACGATATAGGATGATCGGGTAGATGTGTGAGCAACACACTTCCGATCTCCCCTTTAATGAAAGATTTCTACGGGTCCACAGACTAGCTGCGCCCCGAATCGCTTTCAACACTTCCGACCAATTTTTCTCCAGCTGAAGATCGGGACCGAACCAGACGCCGAGTAGCTTGCAAGGTCCGTCTGTCCAGCTGAAGGGCCCCTGCAAGGGAACACTCTTCCAGGCGCCGATGCGCAAGCCAATAGACTTGTCACAGTTAATTTTGGCCCCTGTTATCGTTTCATACAGTCTGATTTCTCTGTCGACGACGCTTATCTCGGCACTGCTCGTTACAAGCACATTCAAATCGTCGGCAAAGGCGGAGTACTTCAACCTGGTACAACCACCAGGCAAAGTAATCCCATTAAGGGCCGGAGTCACCCTTAGCCTGTGAAGGAAGGGCTCCAACACAAGCACATAGAGCATCGGTGATAATGGACATCCCTGACGAAGAGATCTGGATAAACTGAAGGGCCTTGACTTCATACCATTCACCTCTACCAGTACCACAGGGTTCGCATACAAGAGGCGAATCCAAGAGCGAAATTGCGGGCCAAAACCGGCCGCAGACAAAACAGCCTCCAAATAACGATGGTCAACCCTATCGAATACTTTGGACTGATCTAAATTGATCAGCGCGGCTTCAGTGTCAACTTTATCCAAGATCAAGCGTATCGAGTGCAAATTGTCTTGAATCGTCCTGCCCTTTACAGAAACGAACATTGACGAGGTCAGGATGCCGACGGCTCCCCCAAAAGAATGCATGGCCATCTGTTCTGTAATCTCTCCGGTGTAAGAGATACCGCCAACATCCAAAGGATATGTTAGCTTGGATATTCGGTAGAGGGATGGATGTAACCAAACGGGGGCCCTCCCAACACAATCTTTGCTCATGCAATCAAGTTCCTCATTTTAAAAAATTGCCATAGGCTTATTTATTTTAAAAATATTGTTTGCCTCCCCCAGCATTTGCCAAAGTCCCTTGGCCTCAGGTTTCTTTCTGATTACAGTCAGTACATGATTTGCATTGGGAAGGTTGAGGGGATCTTCTACAGATTTACCCCCCACTTCTCTAAAGTCAAGCAACTTTTTTAGATTAGTATGTTTAATGTTTTGTGCGGCATTCGCCAGGCCTTCGGTGACAACACACAAATCTTTGCCAGACAGAAATGCCGTTTTTTTTCTTGTCCTCTCGAGTGAGGGGCTTCTTTGCCTCTTCTGGGTTGCAGGGGTTGGTGGAGGAGGCATTTCTTCCATTGGGGAGGGGGAGGGTGATGGGATTGGAGAAGGCTGTTTCCTAGGCGAAGTAGGGAGAGTACTTTTAGGGGTAAGCTGAGGTGAGACAAAGGGGGAAGGTCTTGGAGATATAATTTTTTTAATTTTCTTGATGGAGCTTGTGATTGGAGGAGGCATCGGTTTGGGGGTTGGTCTATTTTTTTATGAGGTCTTTTTGTGGGGTTTAGGGCTAGTCTGGGGGTTAATTTTTTGAGAGGCTGAACTAGTGGGGGACTGTGGGCTTGGACTTTCGTAGGGGGCCATTTTAGCTTTTTCCGTCTCAAATTTTTCTTTACCTAACTTTTTTTAATGCCTTAGTGGCGATGTAGCTGTCTTTGCCGGGATCCTTTGAGAGCATTTCTTCTTCTTTTAATTTTTCTAAAGTTTCCCGGCCAGGTGTTTTTTTTCCAGTTGCTATAAACCATTCGCCTCCATCCGGTAAACGAGTGAATTGGAATAATCAACGGTGTGTGTTTATAGTAAGCAGCTTCCTGGAAGTTTCTGCCACTTCAACTTGCAAATAAGCCTCTGCGAGGTCCAACTTTGCAAAGCAGGTGCCACCATTAAGTACGGTGAAGAGATCATCGGGGATTGGCAATGGGTATTGATGATCCTATAGTGCTGCGTTGAGACCAGTTGAAAAATCAGCACACAACCGAATTGAACCATCGGCTCTCTTTACAACCACGATGGGTGCTGCCCACC
The DNA here is from genome assembly GCA_963556195.1 of Sepiola atlantica. Taxonomy (NCBI): domain Eukaryota; kingdom Metazoa; phylum Mollusca; class Cephalopoda; order Sepiida; family Sepiolidae; genus Sepiola; species Sepiola atlantica. The sequence continues at coordinate 77,685,215 of OY744518.1, read as the reverse complement.
GTGAATATGTTACTGGTATGATGACCTTCATTTCCTCAAGTCGTTTTAGTTCCTGGTCCACCAGTGGCAATGCAGCGTATGACACTGGCGTTTGGGTCGGAAAACAGGCTTAGAAAATGGTTTAAGGAACAGTGTGACCTCTGCCTGAGTGCAACGTCCCAATTTGTTTGTTAAGACTAGAGAAAATTGTTTCATGATGTCTTTGGTCTGGTCGATAATGCTGCTCTGAGGTGACGATCTGGACACCACCTCACATATCTGGTTGAGTGGAATGTCGAGAAGACCTAGTAACTCGATAAAATCAAGTCCCAGCAAATTATGGCATAAGTTTGCTATGTATACGGTACCTGACACCGTTTTTTCTTTCATTTTGATGGTAGCGGGTAATTGACCTGTGATGTGAACACAATCTCCAGAAGCACTCTGTGCTACCTGACTTGTTGGTGTCAATGAAGGCTGGCCTATGGCTTCCCATAGTTTTTGTGATATAATAGTTATATCTGAAGCTGTATCTATTTGCAGTTGAATAGGATGGGCATTCAATTGTACTGCAATATATTTTCGTTTGGATTTTTGGTTTGAGATAAAAGTTGCTATCAGACTGTTTATTTTTGTTCTGTTTTGCTGTCGTTGCCTGTTATGTGAGGTTTGTCTATTATGGGTTAGTTTTCGTCCTGGGGGGGTGCAAAATCCCTCTTTATGTCCGAGTCGATTGCAGCTGCGACAGCGGTGTGTCTTGAAGGTGCAGTTTCGCACAAAATGCCAGTTGCCACTATTCCAACAAGCTGTTGGGGGCTGGACAGATTTTGAAATCGGTAACGTGAGCCGACGTTGTTTTGGAACTGTGTTTACCATGGATGCTGATGCTTGTTGTACCATAGTTGAACCATGTTTTAGATTCACTAGACGCTGGCATTCCACGGCAACTTGTTGCAATGTTATATCTGGATTTTGTTCTATTTTTGACAAAATCCGTGTGCGAATATCTGCTTCCTCCGCCGATCTCAAACCACACACAAAAATCAAACATTTGAACTGAGCGTCTGTGATGGAAGAGATTTTAAAACGTTCACATTCTTTGTTTACAAGGCCTGCATACGTTGAAAAATCGGTCGAGGAAGATTTCGTTATGCTAAGGCAATTGAACCGCATCTTAAATAATGAAATATGCTCACCGAAAATCTGACTGAGGGTTTCCACTGTGCTGCTGAAACTGTAGTCACGAGAATGATTTGGCAATATGTAATTTGCATACCGATCATGTTCCGACGTCCCAAGCTTCCGTAGCAGAAATCTTACCTTCCAGTCGTCAGCTTGATCCTTGAAATCCACTCGAAAAATGTCCTCGAAACGCGCAAACCATGTTTCAAACGTCGAATTTGCCATTGGGTCGTAACGAAATTCGGTTATTGTCTGCGAAACTGAATCTGTAGCCGTCCTAAGATTTGTTTCTGAAATCGACGATGTAGGCGTGGAAGATCTCTCTGAAAATAACTCCATCAAACGTAATTGTTGTTGTAGCAACTGTTCCATTTTTTTTCTGTTTTTTCTTTTTTTTCTTTTTTTTCTTTTTTGAAAAATGTAAATTTATTTCATCCCTCGTCGCCAACTTTTATAACCTCGTAAATTAGGTTAATTATAAATAATAACTTGTAAATAAAATGGATGAACTATCAAGAGAAACGTTTAACAGATTTATTAAAACTGAACACAGAATGAATTAATGAGTTAATTGGCCGCTGGACGCGATTGATATATTAACAGTCTGAAGCCGTGATCTGTGTTTACTTTCTCTCCGGGCATACTAGCTTTTTCAAGGGCGATAACTCTTAACTCCCGAAATGGTTCAAGGGAGGTAAATCCCGTTTTCGTTAGGTGTCCTAACACTATTTCGTCCATCGCCCGAGAGTGACGTAATAAAAGTTCCTACTATAATTTGTCCGTTTAAATTTACAGCAAACATTTTTTTTAATAAAAGCGCATCTACTTCATATACCGAAAATCTTATTAAAATCGGAATATTTTTGTGATTTTTGACAAATTTCCTGGACGCTCCTATGTGTGGGAATGACATTTGGCATATGTTGCATATTGTTGTACATTATCTCATCATACACCCTGTCGTCATCGTCGTCTTCGATTATTTTAAAATGGAGGATTTATTAACATAAGGAACATAGTAACAAAACGATTACAGAAATCCAAGAAAGAAACATATGAAAAGGTGTTCATGTGGTAAAAAGAGAGAGGGAGAATTAACGTCGGTTTTATGCTCGGCTATGGAATTGCCCTCTTACCCAACCCTCATTCAGGTTATGGGACGAGCACAGTTTTTCGGGAATGCTTACTTGGAAAGCTAGTAGAAACAGAGACCGCAATATCCCTTTTGGAAATTGACATCAGATTCTTAACTTCTGCTTATTCGCTGAGGTCACATTTTCACCCTGAATCCGTCAATCATTCCACCAGCTCTATCGCTCATTCCGTCATTTGAATAAATCTAACACGCCTTACATTCTCACTTTTTTCAAAACGTCTATATCGAAGATATTTTCCATTTCAGTACCTCATTTATCTACTCTTTTTAGGGTTTTCTTTTTTTCAGCTACTAATTTTCACATAATACTATATCTATATACAAGTCAAAATAGACCCCCTTTACCATTAAATAATGATGTGAAATTAATGCGGAAACTTCCCTTTGATGTTTAAAAATATCAATTGTTTTTAGATATTTATTTTTGCATAAGTCAAAGGGTATAACTCATTATGTAATTACTTCTCTTTAATGCAGAATATTCGGTGAGTAAGGGAAAATGTATCCACTGTAAATGTTTTTTTAGCCGGAACAATTATTTTCAGAAAAAAAAACTAACGCGAAATAAAATATATCTATGCCAATAACATAGTGGAAGGAAAAAACAAAACAAAAATCGGCTAGTCCAAATCAAGTATCGATGTCAGACGGATTGCTATTCGGGAAGATAACTTTATATGTTAGATAACTTAACATATGTTAGATAAAGTATGCCCTCAGATACATCCGCATATTTTTTTAAAATTATTTTTGCTCAGTCCAAACAAGGCATATTACCACTGAATCATAAGAGGCTACTGTGTTAAGGGCCAGATTTATAGGGGAACTAGGCCAGGAGTTGGGCAGTAAGACCATTGTTCACATTACATTTAAATTGCTGCATGTTGCTACGGTCGGGGAAACGGGGACAAGGGAGGGAATTCCAAAATCAAGCGGTCCGAGAAAAGAAGCTATAAGAGTAGAAAATATTTCGGCATCTAGGGACCTCTACAGTGAAGGGTGGGATTTTGCTGCTAGTCGGCTTGATCGAAGCTATTTTCGTTGGGGGGGGGTACAAGTGCATCGGAGCACATTCTGTGGGAGTATGCGTAAAACATGCAAAGGGATGCCACATTGCGACGATGTGACAGGGACTGGAGCTTGGCAGACAGTGTGGACCTATTAAGTATATAAAATAAAAAGTGAAATATCAAAAGTGGGGTGGGGGATGACGTCTACGTCCGTCATCCGTTCTTTTCCACGTCGATCCCTATTTGAATCACTATATGTCTGTATCGTCATTACTGCAACGCACCGAACGACATCAGACCACCTTGCATTTGTTTATCCGGAGTGACACGTCTAAAATAAAAGAACGCAGGGTGCGTTATTAGGGAAAGGCGGGAAGTAGAGAGAGAGAGGGGGCGAGAGGCGAGACATACAGAGAGAGGGTAGACTGCGAGAGAGAAAAGACAAATAGAGAGAGGTGGCGAAGACATAGATACTAAGTAACTTCATATACAGACTCTACCCAGTTTTCAATTTGGCGACGCTTCATCCATTATTAAAACTAATACACGTGGCTTAACTTTAGCCGGAACACATTATTTATTATATTGTTCTTAAGCTTTTTCTTAAAGGATATCGAGATCTTGGCTTGTGCAAGGTATGCTGTCTTGATTCAAAATAAGGGAAGCGAAAGTTACGAGCCCCGACCCCTTTTATTTTGTCCTTTAGCTATTAGATTCTACGAGCGATGTTTCTGACAGAGGGAGAAGAATTGCTGTTTTTTATTATTTTCTTTTATGTACTGACGAGTCACCGCTTATCAAGACCCAAAGGCAACTCGAGGATAAGGGTTAATGAGTTTGTCAGGTAAACAGTGAGACAACACCTTGAGGATTTGTAACGATGGTTGAAACTCGGAAGAATTTGATTATTTAAGAGGACGGCTCAACAAGAATTTGTTTACATTGGACTTTAAAACGCCTATGATGTAGCTAGCTGGGAAGCATCCCCGTCTTATTGTGTTCCACAGATGGGCAGTCCTTGGAAAGCAACTTTGCTCATGGAAGTTATGTTTAGTTTTAGGTACACAGAGGAAGAAAGGAAAATTATTTACAGTTGTTGAAGCTAGAAGAGTTCTTGTTGTGAATGTTTTACAGAGGGTGGCATCGATTGGAGCTTAAGCAAGCAACTACTATCAAAATTACGATAGAGTAGAGAAAGACTAACAACATTTCATCTTTGAGAAAGAGGCTACAGGAAAGAGAAGCGAACTCTCTTCCCTCCAGCAAATTTCGGAGTCGGTTTTGTACTCTGTGAAGGCAGGAAAGGATGCTTTGAGTGGCACTTCCTCAGATGTGGTAACAGTACTCTATCTTAGGACGTATGGGAGTCTTATACAGGTAGATGGTTGCGTCAGGAGTAAAATACTTTCTGGAGCAGTAGAATGATGCAAATATTTTTCCAGGGACCTTAACTTAGCCAGAACACATCATTAATTATATTGTTATTAAGCTCTATCTGATAGGATATTGAGGTCTTGGCTTGTGCAAGGTATGCTGTCTTGATTCAATATAGGGAGAAAGCGAAAGTTACGAGCCCCCTCCTTGTTTGTCCTGAGCGATGTTTCTTTCTGGGTCGGCTGTTCTTCTGGATGGTGCATCATTACTAAGCAAGTATTTGATTTACCCAGTTAATTTACCCAGTTAATTTTTCTTTTTTTCTTCAATGTTTTTTTCTTGATGCATCGGTAATGGAAGCAATTTTTTATTCAGACTACTATTCTCACCTTGGATGTTATTTCCACAACGTATCGGTCGATGTAACCTCTGATCTTCTTCAGGTGCGTCTTGTCAAACTCATGCATCTTTATATCGAACTCGGGAATCTATACGGAATTTCGAACCGATCCCTTTATTTAATCCATGGGGGTAACTTGCTCTCGTTCTGTCAACCATAACTGGCAGAAGTCGTGCGTAATTTGTACTTGTATTCTTAGTATCGCCCGTACTGAGGATTGAACCTTCAACCTCTAGAAGACTGTCACTTAGAACTGATTATTACTTAGCACTTTTATCCCGAGTTAAACATTGTTATCCTGATGGCGGAGGTTGCATTGGCTGAAACGTTGTAAGAATGACATCCAAGATGAGAACGGTACTTTGAATAATCCAAATAATACAAATTATTAATCCGCATCTAAAATATTCTGAAACGTTTTCATTATTATCATATATTATTGAGATTAAGTCTCCCCTTCTTTGCTCATAACATACATGATTATTGAATTGAGCTGAACACACTTTTTTATGAGATAGATGAAGAAATGTTTTACATTTCTGGAATTTTGGTTAAATAATTTTGTCTATTTTTATTTTGTAGCAATGGCTGTCGGGGGAGGCATTAACATTTCCCCCGTTGTAACGGAAGGTGCGATGTCATTGCTGGTTGAAAAACACGAACAAGGTGAGTCATAAGAGTCAGTTTCTTATTATGTTTCCTTCTTAGCCTTTGGAGGACAAATGTGTGAGAGTGAGTGGGAATGGGAGAAATGTTATACGGAAAATAATACCGAAATAAGAGGCCAAAGAAGCGCATGTTTACAAAAGCGTATTTCATATATAGTAAAACAAGTGGCTTAAAAGGGACGAAAACAAAAAAATACTTGTTCTGAGAAAATAAAATAAAAGGTATTCAGGGAGCGTCTGAAGGGCAATAAAGGCTTTAGTGAATACAAAAGTCGTCACGATGAGATTCTAGTAGCGAAGAAAATAGCTTAGTCCAATTATAGACAATTATGCTAAAATATCAGACCCAGAGCGAGCGAGTGCGATAAAAAAAAATATGCCAGCTCCGGCAAATGTATCGGCTCGACAAAGTTCTCTTGATTTTTGCGAATTATTACAAAATGTTTATTCAAAACATGCAAAATTTGAGAGCGTCTATTAATGAGATATTTTTAAAAAAAGAGAAAAAAGGAAAAGATTGGGTCTAGGCGACAGAATACACGAAGGCGTTTGAAAAAAGAACTAACATCAAGAAAAAACCGTAAAATTACAGACTTCATTAAAATAAACTCGAAAAGAAAAAGGTATTGACTCCACACAGAGCAAGGCTAAAAAGGGGGGGGGGGTTATAGTGTGATGAGGATCTATCCTATTTCGCGAGTAGATGAACCCTTGTAGAGACTATGGATATAGTTGTGACGAAGAGTCGTAGCAGTCATGGCGGCAGTCATTGGTGGCAGTCATAACCACAGTATACGATGCATACTATTCTGTACTTCTGTAAATACACTTTTATACACATACCACCATGTTGTCTTAATTAGTGTTGTCCTTTCAAGGTCACAACAGATGTTAACATTTGCAAGGGGACATCATCGTTGTTCAAAAATGTTATGTTCGAGGAATTAATTTTACTTATCCATGTATTTATTTATTTGCCAGGAATTTAATGAGTGAAGAACACCGTGTCTGTATTCCTTAAGCGTTTTCATGATTTTGTTTTGCACAATCTGTACACACGCCCAAAATATACCAATAAACACATACAACCCCAAAATGTACCAATAAACAAATAAAAACCCAAAATATACGAATAAATACATACAACCCCAAAATATACCAATAAACAAATACAACCCCAAAATACACCAATCAACATAACTCCCCAAAATACAAAAATCAACACACACACACACACATACTCGCACACACAACAAAAACACTAATAAAAACACATACACCCCAGAAATCTACCTATCAACACCTTCTCTCCTGAAAATACACAAATGAACACTCAAATGAAAAAATACATCAATCATTACTCCTCCCCCAAAAGAAAATACACCAATAAACACACAGATCCCCAACACACACCAATCAACACACACACCAAAAATAAACTAATCAACACACTCATCCCCAAAATACACCAGTCCACACACACAGACACCAAAAATAAACCAATCATAATACACACAAAGATCAATAAGCAGACACACAAAAAGAAAATACACCAATTAACACACCCATCCAAAACATACATTCGAGCAACACCCTTTCCTTCTCTCAAAAAAGAAAATACACCAATCAACATGCACACACACAAAATTAACCAATAAATACACACATCACAAAAACAGCAATCAACTTCTCTCCCCCAAATAGAAAACACACCAATCAACAGACACAAAAAATAAACGAGTCAACACATACATCCGTAAAATACACCAATGAATACACACACACACACACACACACAAAATACACTAATCAATGTACCCGTCTCTAAAAATACACAAATTAGCACACACACAAATACACCCATAAACACACACACAAATACACCCATAAACACACACACACTAGAAATACACTAATCAACACTCACCCAATAAGAAAATACACCAACCAACATACACATCTTAAAAGAAAATACACCAATCAACACACACACATTAAAACTCACGAATTATTCCCACCCCTAATATCAGTTTCCCTTATACATAACCTTTAATCTTACATGATACTTACAAACGCACAACCCAAACAGAGGAAATAACCATACATCTATTGCTAATGGAGATTTCGTCTCTGTTTGTTTGCTAATCGCCTGAGCCTACGCTATCGGGGAATGCCGACAAGGCTTCTAAGGCATTTTTTGTAGGTCAGAGTGCGCTTATCCTTTGCGCTGGCTTTTTGAGAACCACACCAATCTTTGTGTCTAGCGTACTAGAGAGGAGGTATAAAAAAATACTTTATTCAACCCTGGTAGTCAGAAACAATAAATGACATTTCTGAAAAATGTAATCTTTTACATTTAGCATCCAGCGGTCGAGCACAACTGCTTTGAATTGTCATTTGAAGTACAACGACCGCCCGGTTAATGCTTACTTATCTTGTCAGGCCGAATCTAGGATATAGCAAGGAAGTCAATATTTTTCTTGGTTTTTAATAAAAATGTTGCTGGTCAGTTTCTCGATTTCCATCCTTACAGAAATGTTCATATTCCCACATTTATATTTCAAATATGATTTTCCTTGGGGTGCCATTTGTCACACAGTGTCATGGACGGTCCCTTAGAATCTGTTATATTGTTCTCAAACGTTCGAGAAAGTGGAAGTGCTGGTCACTTTCTGTCATTTCCCGGAAAGAGGGATTTTACTTAGTTGTTGTTCTATCTTTTACTTGCTACGGTCAATGTCACTTTTGACACTTCCACAGCATCGGCCAGCCAAGCACAACGACCCTAACCCTAACCCTAACCCTAACCCTTTTAGCATCAAAGCGTGACGCACCACCCTCTAACGCCGGTACTCCCCTCCCCTATCATCTCTCAGTTGCCATTCATCGTTTTTTTTATTTTACTTTATTTTTTTTCGTATTTTAGTGAACAAGTGCTGGATTTTTATACTATTATTCAACTAACGATATGGTTTAGATGCGTCCTTGTGTCTTAGTTAGAGGCTCTGTCTGTCTCTTTATCCGTAACGCTTGTTTTAATTAGAATTTTCACTGCTGAACACACACACTGAATAGACGCATTTTAGTTTAGATGCGTCCAAGCAACTCTATAAGGGGCTTTGTTTGTCGGTCTGTCTCTCACGCTTAAGTTTAAAATAGAATTTTCGTTTGTCTGTCATGCTTAAGTTTTAAATAGTATTTCCGTTGTTCTGTTACATTGTAGTGTGAAATAACAATTACGTTGGTCTTTTAACTCTCAGAGTGCTTGTGCGGAAGAGAGCACCAAAGAATCTCAGTATCTACAGAAATTCCCGACTTAATGTTAGTGGTAGGGTTGTGAGAGTTTTTATTATTCAGGGGGAGGGGGCGTTGCTACACGTACTTAGGGTTGCGGTAGGGGGAAGGAATCTTCGTTATTTTTTTTAGTGCGCTATTCTGCACAGGTACCCATTTAAAGTCGAAATATAAATTTCGTTGATCTGTCACATTTAAGTTCGAAATAGCGCTTTCATCGGTCAGTCAAGTTTTAATTTAAAATAGCATTTTCGTTAGTCCGTAATGCTTAAGTTTTAATACAATTTTCATTGGTCTGTCACATTTAAGTTTGAAATTGCATTTCTCTGGGTCTGTTACATTTAGGTTTAAAATAGCATTTCTGTGTGTCTGTTATGCTCAAGTTTGAAATAGCATTTCTGTTTGTCTGTTATGCTGAAGTTTGAAATAGCATTTCTGTTTGTCTGTTATGCTCAAGTTTGAAATAGCATTTCTGTTTGTCTGTTATGCTGAAGTTTGAAATAGCATTTCTGTTTGTCTGTTATGCTCAAGTTTCAAATAGCATTTCTGTTTGTCTGTTATGCTCAAGTTTGAAATAGCATTTTCGTTGGTCTACTGCGCTTAAAATTGAAATAACATTTTCGCTTTTTGAAATAATATTTTCATCACTAAACGCGCAGATTGAATAAACGTATTTCTATGTTTCTTTGCGTTATGTACGCATTTTTATGTACGCAATTATTCCATTTTCCTTGTTAAGATTTCGTTTCGTATTTTATTTTTCTTGCGACATTTTGTTTTAGTCAATTTTTCAATTTTCTTTTAAACGCTTTTGTTTATTTTTGTTTCGTGTATTTTTTTCTTTCTTTTTTTCTGCTGCGGATTTTGTTTGGTGGAATTTCCAAGTTGTGATCTCGTTTTTCCTATTTTTCGTTTCTTTGACTTTTTCATGAACCCAGTTTTACATTTTCTTTACAAAGAAGCTTTTTTTAATTTCTTATCTTAAAAAAAATAGATTTTTAGAAGTGGTGGGATATATACGTCGTAAATGGATGAAAAGTGTTAAAAATTGATCAACGGCTTACACTCTGAGGAAAAAGCGTAGTATAGTTAACAGCCGAGAAATAAAAAATAAGCAAAATATACAACAAATAACTTTTATCAAACGATAAAAACATTTATTTTCTATCGACCTGTATAGTTTGAAACTTTAAAAACTATTTGTAAGTTTTGTTATTTTCAAATTTATTTCGTTACTTTCACTTATCCCATTTCGTCAATCCAAAATGGCGGTCGATTTCGTTTTAGATGGTCGCTAATTACAGGCTTAAAAGATTTATAAACAAAAAAGCTTACCCTAATCCGACTGGAACCCATGCCCGGACTTAGGGTTAGTGGTACCGAAGCCTACTTTTTAAAACTATCTTCTGTGTGTGTAGGTAAAGGAATCAAGGAGGGATTTCTTTTTTTTTACTTTTCCCAAATGTATTCTTACTTTGCGGGAATTTGCGATTTTTTATTGCTAGCAGAGTTTGGAACGATTTCCAAGACAAAGAAAACTCTTACTTACCTCGCCCAACCACAAATTCACAACCACACACGAACTATTGACCCCGTTCATCCCCAACCACCGTCGATGCTGTGACTCTTACTTCTGGTTCCAGGTTTCCGTAGCTGACTCGCAATGATAAGATGATCTTCCGTCTCTATCTCTCACACTCTTTCTCTCTCTCTCTCCTTATCTCTCTCTCCTTATCTCTCTCATTATCTCTCTCCTTATATCTCTCCTTCTCTCTCTCTCTCTCTCTCTCTCTCTCTCTCCTTATCTCTCTTTCTCCTTATCTCTCTCCTTATATATCTCTCTCTCCTTATCGCTCTCTCTCTCTCTCTCCTTCTCCTTCTCTTTCGCTATATTTGAACGCCGCATAATCTCGTTGAGACACCAGTTCTCGTTACGATTTCCAAAGTTAAGCGACGCTGAGCCTGGTCAGTGGGGTTAAAGTATTTCCCTTTGGTCCGAGTAAAAAAAGAGAAAAAAATTAATATATAAATAACTGAATACGGTTGCATTTTGATTTTTCTTGATTGAGTAGAAGTTCGCAAAGATCCTTCGCGCATTGGATATAAGTGCTAAGTAATAATCAGGTCTAAATGACAGACTTCCGCGGGTTAAACTCCCCGGATATCCTAGCATTAAGTGAAACAAACAAACAAACACTCCTCAATCTCCTAAAACTATTTTGGCATGACTGAATACCTCCCACTCTACCGTAAAGACTCTGACAAACATGCGCGAGCTATGAGTTTATGTTCGGAACACTCTCCCCTTGACGAGAGAACATAAGCTAGAATAAGATAATGAAGCCTACATGTGCTTTACCTTACAGCACAGCGTTAGTTACTTATATTTCATTAACCGTTTTCCTTCGACCCAGGACTTATCTTGCTTAACTTTGTCTCTAAAAGCATAGATACAGCACTCTCACTTGAGTTGAGTGCCCAAATATATGTATTTGGGGATTTTTAATGTACATCGCCGTGACTGGCTTGGATTCTCCAGCTATACAGACGCAGCTGGTAACTCCACGTATAGTTTCTCCATAGCACACACCGCCTCACAGACTGTCACTTTCCTGACCCGCCTCCCTGATCATGTGGACCAGCAAGCTTCACTTCTCTACCAGTTCTTGACCTCACTGCCAGAGACTTGTGCGTTTAATGCCCATGGCCCGCTCGATGACCTTGTGGTAATGATTGATATCACCCTAAAATCGCGTCCCAAAGTTAATGACGAGATACTACAAGATACTACGACGAGATACTACAAGAGGGCTGATTAAGAATACATCAGAGATTACATCAGAGACGCCCTATGGAGTGAAACTTTTTCTCTCCCTGCTGATCAGTGCGCAAATGAGGTAACCGAATGGGTCAAAGCAGGCATTGAATCACATGTCCCTATGCGAAGATTCTACAGCAAGCCCCACTCTCCACAGTGGTTCAGCTCGAACTGTGCAGCTGCTATTTTTCAAATGCAGCGAGCATATCAACTACAAATAGACAGAAACTTATAGCGTCAAGAAATCACAAGGCTGAACTAATTGCCTAGCGTTTCGACTTAAACTCCACTTTGGACTCCACAAACCACTCTCTCCCAAATTTCCCATTGCGGACTGAAGCCACACTTGATGACCTTGTAATCACCCCATCTTATGTCCGGTCCATCATAAAAAACCATGACACCTCCAAATCATGTGGGCCAATAATAGTAATAAAGACATGCTCTGCTAAACTGGCCCCTGTTCTGTCAAAACTCTACAACAAATGCCTTGCTGAATCTTGCTTCCATGATAGCTGGAAAATTGCCTCTGTGGTACCAGTCTTCAAGAATTCTGGAGATAGAACTGACCCTTAGAATTATCGCCCCATTAGTCTACTCTTGTTCTTCGCTAAAATACATGAATCCTTAATCAATCTAGTGGTAGCCGTCACCTCGTTTATGCTAAACTTCTTTCTGGCAATCAGTATGGATTTAGGCAAGCACGATCTACTGCGGGGATCTTAGCGGTCATCTCTGAACGCATATAACATACACTCACTGGACAAGGCAGGTGAAGCTAGGGCGGTAGCGCTTGCTATATCTCAAGCCTTTGACAAGGTCTGATATAAAGGTCTTCTCATAAAAAATAATTCATATGGTATTACTGGACGAATATTTACTATACTTTGATCCTTCCTATCCAAATTAAAGATCCAGGTTGTCCTCGATGGTCGTTCATCCAAACAACATGACATAAATGCAGGTGCACCTCAAGGATCGATCCTTGGACCTTTATTGTTCCTGGTTTTCATAAACTACCTCCCTGGTCACATTGTGTCTGAGATGGGTATATCGGCTGACGACACCACGCTCTACTCTCGTCATGTGGGTAAAACGGACACGCACATATCCGAGACAATGACTGAATCCTTAGAAAGTGACTTCCAGTCTGTAGTAGAATGGAGTCATAAATGGATGGTAACATTTAATGCTGCTAAGACAAAGCTCCTTTTTTCAACAACTACAAGAAACCTCTTCAACCAACAGATTGCGATGGCTACTCACACCCTACCTGAGAGTCCAACGTTCAAACTCCACGGCCTAACATTCACAGGTCACATGAATTGGAATAAATACATAGAAGACATTGCCAAGGCTGCTGCAAAGAAAGTGGGCTCCCTCTACCGTGCTAGAAAACTTCTTACACCTGACATTATCCTATATTTCTACAAAGCCACCATCCGCCCATGTATGGAGTATTTTTGTCACATCTGGGCTGGTGCACTATCCACTAGTCTCTTCCTCTTAAACAAGGTCCGAAAAAAAGTCGCTAATCTAATAGGTCTTACACTATCCACCAAGCTCCAGCTCCTGCTCCATCGCCACAATGTTGCATCTATGTGCTTGTTTTACAAATACTTCAATGGAATATGATTTGATGATCTTGCGGCTCTGGTGCCCCCTCGACGAAAATACACTCGACTAACCGGACAATCAGCTAAATCATATCCATTGATTGTGGAGGTCGCTAGATATTGTATGAATTCAACAAAAAGTATGTTTTGGGGTTGATATATTTGATGTTATGTATTTTTATGTATTTGTATATAATTTTATATATTTTCAAAGCGTAATTTTATTACATGTAGTAGTATAACTGCGGTAATTGTCCTCTGAAGAGAAGAATTATCTTTGAAAACTCATGAGCTAAGGACTTAAGGATACTTTGCTTGAACTTTGAATTCTAATAAAATTTGATTGACACCTTATTTTATTACTTCATTTTATATTATAATATTAATGCTCTATCCAGTATATTGAGCTTCAGTTTTTATCCGGATGTTTCACTAATTATAAGATATTAGTTGACGCTTATATCTTTTGTTGGATTGCTTCATATATATATATATATATATATATATATATATATATATATATATATATATATATATATATATATATATATATAAAGATGTGCAACAACTTTAAGAAAATGTTTTTACGGTTATTTATAGAATTTATTAAACCAAGAAACGTTATTTTTTATATATTTATTAAATGAATAGAACTATTTTCTTTCATAAATATGTATTTGAGACTTTCGCCGTAATACGACCTTATCAAAGAGTTTTTTCCCCATTCTGCTGCTGTTGATTGCAATAAACTGACTCCTTGTGGTGGATACGTGTGGTCTTGTTGACGTCGTCCGAGAGAGTGAAATACGATGTGTAAGCGTTGGTTGCCGTTAATTTTAATTGTTGCACATCTTTAAGAAAACGTTTTTTAAAAAATTATTTATAGAATGTATGAAACTAAGAAACGCTATTATTTTTTTAATGTATTTATTGAATGAATAGAATATATTTTTCTATTCATTTAATAAATATATTAAAAAATAACGTTTCTTGATTTCATGTGTAGCTTATATGACAAATATGTTTTCATACTTTAATATATATATATATATATATATATATATATATATATATATATATATATATATATATATATATATATATATATATACTAGCCGGACACGTGTCCCGGCGTTACCCGAGAGAAATATAAGAGAATGATTTAACTTTTTTTAAATAAATATTAGAGTATTATTTTTTTTAATCAGAAAAGAACCCATTTCACTGTAAGTAATTTAAGTTATTAAAATAGTAATGTAGCCATGTTTTTATATGAAGATGATAAATAATAGTTGTATTTTTTTGTGTGTAGATAAGTAAATAAAAGCGAGTTATCAAAGTTTGAATCGGGGGCTCGGCTCCCTACCGTAAACTTGTAATAGTAGCCCCACCCCCGCCAGAAGTAAGTAGTTATTTTTTTCAATCAAACAAAATAACGCAAATAATGGCTTGCAAATCTGAGCGATTAGCTTAGTCTGACTTTGTAAGCGGTGACGTGACAAAATAATCCATCTTAGTAATTTCTTGTGTGGAGTGTGCTGATGTTATTTTTTTCAAATGATAATTTTTTGTGTGTGTAATCATTACTATTACGATCCTAAATTAATTTTAAAAAAATAGACTTGTGAAATTATTGAAAATTCATTTATTAAGCCTTACTTACGTATTTCTGATATACTTGCGTTAAAAATCAATATTTAATAGAAATTATACGCCTTTGAAGTCCGCGTGAATATCGATTCTCAGCAAAGTAGCCGTCTTTGTTCAGTTAGTTAGAAACGCAAACGAAAATGGCTACTTCTCTCAGAATCGATATTTACGCGAAATTAAAAAGCTCGTAACTTTTATTAAATATCAATTGTTTTAAAGCAAATAGGTCACAACTAGATAAGTAAAGAAAACAAAATGTTTTTCACGAATATTCCAAGTGCATTTGCTTTAAAACAATGTCGGTAATACTAACTTTTTTTATAACATTTGTGGATAAAATTGTATTAATTCAGAGTATTTAAGAAACAAATGTCTTTTTGTGATTTTTGCGAATTTTTATTTTTATTGGAAGTCGTTTTTGCTACGCAGACTTAGGGTTAGTAGTAGGTTTAAGGGACAGTTCGACGTCGGCTTTGTTGCTGTCGGCCTGAAGTATGTTTCTGTTCAGTCTTCGGGGTCACATTCCCAGGCTTTACCTTCTTTCGGTTGGTTTATAGTTAATCGCATGAGGCGCTCCTTCCAGGAAATACGGAATTGACCTTGTGTCTAACCTCCTGCAGAGGAGGTAAATAAACACACTAAAAAGTAAACATCATAATAATGCACTATCGAATATAAAAGATTGCAAAAAAAACTTGCATTTTATACGACGTGGTCTAAAATTCAGACAAGGTGGATGTATTTTGATGATGATGATGATGATGATGATGATGTTGATGATGATGATGATGATGATGATGATGATGATGATGATGAGCTTATGAAGTCTTGAAATAATGACGAAACATTGATGAATACATAAATAATTTCGTTTTTCCTTTTTCCATTTTACATTACGTTGGCATACTACTTTCATTTTTATCATATATATATATATATATATATATATATATATATATATATATATATATATATATATATATTCGTTATCAACAGACAAAGTGTTTCGCTGTATCTCAGCTTCTCAGTGTGACTAGACAAGCACGTGCTTCATGTTGAGATTGAAATCCGATCGTTTTTTTTTTCAGGGTCCGAGCTTCTTTACACTGCGCTATCCGATGAATTATAGTCATCCTAGAGAGCTGTTTTGTTGTTTCACGACTCATCAGTGTAGTTACGCATACCAAGCGTATCAATCGCGAGATTCGAAACCTGAACGCCAGATCGCTTCCAACCGTGACCAGTGGTGTTGGGTGTTTTATCATCTCTGCTATCGAACCCACTAACGGAATTGTATTAAATTATATCGCTTAAATTAATTACAAGTGGAGATTTAGTACCTGTCTGTCTGAAGCCGAAACTATACTATTAGTTCTATTAATGTACTATTGTACTTCTATTGCTAATGTAGATTTGGTATGTGTCTGTCTGAAGCCGAAACTATACTATTACTTCTATTAATGTACTATTGTGCTATATTTTAGTGCTCAGTTCAGTTTACTATATTATTTCAGACTACTGTACTATCTTTCAATGCTAAATTCAGAGGAGGGGTAATAAGTACATGTTATGCTGTCATGATACCATCCTGCAAGCATTATCTCTTCCTTTTTATGGGGGGGTGCACAGTAGCTTCTTTCCAAGAACTGCAGACTTGTGGAACTCTCTTTCTGCTCACTGTTTTCGCCTTGGTGTTTTCAAGACTAAGGCCAATAGGCATTTCCTGTCTTTGCGATAATTATCTTCCGTTCTTATGAGCTCCTTACATCAAGTGGTATCATGCCTTGTCTGGAGCGATTTCTATATAAAAAAGAGGTGTTGTATCTGTTCTGTTATCATGAAATCATGGGGAAGGCAGTGTAGTATATGTTGGTTCGTTATATTATCTTCCGATGCATTACTTCCTCCTTTTTACGGGGATGGGGGGTAGTGTTGTATCTGTTCTGTGGTCATGATACCATCCTCCTAGAGAATACCTTCTGCTTGCCCCCCCCCCCCCCCGCAAGCAGAAGGTATTGATATACTAGAGAAAATATATTTGCAAGTATATATGTATAGAGAGATGTACATTATTATATACATAAGATAGGCGAGCGGGGGGGGGGGGCATTTTTTTGCTAGTATATATAACGAACGAAACGCCCCCCCCCCTACCAAGGAGGGGGGTAATGCATTGGAGGATAGTATTATGACAACAGAACAAATACTACACTACCCCTCCCCTAAAATAACTAAAAAAGAAAAAAAGAGAAGATAATGTCTGGGAGTATAGTATCATAACAACAGAACAGATACTACCCACACCACATCCTCCTGGATAGAACACTAAAAGATTAATCTGAAATCTTATAGTTAAACTGAATTCAGAATTAAAATATGGTAAAAGTATAGTTTCAGCTTTAGACACGCCGATAAGAAATCTCCATTAGTAATAAATTATAAGGACTTTCGTCTGATTTTCATTAATAGATGCGTAGAAATGGTTGCATGGTGCCAGAGACAAAACATGCCTCTAGCTCCTCTCTGGTGAAATTCGAAGTAACTTTAGTGAGCGGCCCTTTTTGAATCTCCCCCATCTTCCCATCGCTTAATGTTCGCAACCACTTAACGACTCTTTTCATCGCATCATTCTTTGTGTTGACGACTCGCTCATATTGGTTAAATTTCAAGTGAGAAAATGTCTTCTCTTCAATCGACAAAATGGCCGGCGATGATTATGGGGTGAAGACGGAAGGAATACGTATGCGTAGAACATGGTTTTATATATATATATATATATATATATATATATATATATATATATATATATATATATATAATAAACACTTTAATATTTAATAAAAAATATTTATAGTTAAAAGCCCCTTTAAAGATGTAATAGTCTTGAAAGTAAAGCACCGTGAAATTGAGAAGTTTGTTGTCATTTGTGACAAAGGGAGTTCCGCACGAGCGTAAAACACTCTAGACAACAATAACGCTTCCCCTGCACCTTCGAGTTAGTTTATCTTAATTTCAATTACTGTCTGTGCTGATTGCCGCTAACGTGTGGTTCCGAGCGTTTGTCTCGTAATTCTAACCTGAATCTACGAACTGCGTTCGATCCCATGCGACTGCCTGCAACCATGATGAAACAATATCGTCTGTGGGTAATAAACACTTTAATATTTAATTATATATATATATATATATATATATATATATATGTGTGTGTGTGTGTGTGTGTGTGTGTGTGTGTGTGTGTGTGTGTGTGTGTGTGTGTAAGGTTGGGGGAGAGAATCCAAATAAGAGTGCTCGATTATTAAGAAAAATAAAACATAAGAGCGTAATATTTATTAATGTTTGTATTACAGAGGATCAGAACAACGTCGGTACCGTCGGTTTCAAAAGAATATCCGAAAAAAAAAAGAAAAAAAGTTAATATTTTAGATTTTAGAGTGGGGATCACTTTCCTATATAAATTTAATATAAAATGAGCACCAACTTCCTGACCAAATGAAAAAACGGAAGAAAATGGGGAAAAATACCTTGGTTACACGTCTCCATTTACCGCTAAATAGCGGTAAATGGAGACGTGTAACCAAGGTTAACCAAAATATATTCTAAATAGGTTATTTTGAAAATATTGTTTTAATTACGTATCCAATACAGAATAATACTGAAGAAAGTATTTTTATTCTGCCTAAGAAGAAATCGTTCTAGACTGAGGTAATGTTTATTTTGTTTGGGAGTCAGGATTTTGCACACACGAAAACGGACCTTGTGTGTAACTGTGAAATTGCATCTTTCGAGAGACGAAGTGTTTATATTCGCTTAATAGTAGTTATAAATAGACCTGAAGACAATTAAAAACACCAGTGACAAAATGCGATATTTTTCGAACGTCAAAAATGTAGTTATGTATGGAAGCAAATGTGGTCATTTTTTAGATTGCCAATGGCGATCTGTTTGTTAAAATGTAATCTATTAACCCAGAATGTTTAACGAATATATAAGCGTCACGCTTTCTGAATAGCCGAATGGTATTCTGTTAATCGGAAATATTTAGGTGATTTAACTAAAATTCTCTTCTATTAAGATAGAACCCAGTGTTTTCGGTAACAATTAAAACAGATATTTGAAAGTGAGTAAAAGTCGAAGCCACTTTCTCTTTGGAAGTTTTTTTTTTAGGGAGCGGGAGTCAGATAATACGGAAACTATATAGGAAATATTGAAAATAGAAAGAAATGAATGCATAATTGCTGGAAGCACGCATGGGTGGTTAGGCTAATTGGATTGCGGACAGATTAGCATATGGAGGTTTTGGTTATTATTATCCTATTATGTCTTAATGTGGACGAAAAAAAACGACTTTATTTTATTATATATATATATATATATATATATATATATATATATATATATATATATATAATAAATATTTGTTATTGTTTATTATCTATGTACGTATACGTTTCGTCCTTTTTTTAATAATCGGGACTCATCATCATAGAAATGTGACTATTCATTACCGGTCATGCGATTCGAAACCACGGATTACGAGTATTTTAACCACTCGGCCTTATTGAACAGCGAATAAACGGTGATAATTTTAACACTTTATACGGCGGCTTGAAGTCATAGAGCGTTCGACTATAATAAAAAAAATTGAAAAAAGAACGATGCATTTAAAGCTAGCGACGTCATGCTGTGTTAATACTACACTTACAGTGCTTACTAGACGGGTTTTTCTAGGAGCTACAAATAATAAACATTTGTTATTGTTTATTATCTATGTACGTATACGTTTCGTTTTTTTTTTATAATCGGGACTCATCAGCATAGAGATATGACTATTCACTATATATTCACTATATATATATATATATATATATATATATATATATATATATATATATATATATATATATATATATATAATGAAAGGGAGAATAAAGATATGATACATACCTTTAAAGTAAAACTTATCATGAATAGTTGATGTTTAATATACGTGATAGAGCAATTATATAAACAAGTAAATGATACGAATAAAAAGTGTGCAAAACACAATATCTATTACGTCATCAGTTGTTCAATTCTTTCCTAAAACACGACTGGATTTTATCTTACCTCGAATCTGCTCCTACAAACTCTTTTGGTACCTTTAACGATGAACTTTTGTCTACATTTTCTAGATTTTCTTATTTAACTTTATCTTATTTTTTATTTTTAAAGCTTTTCAAATATTGACATTTTGGTAATTTCTCTTTTACCAAGTTATCTGTCTATTCTCCTCTGACGGTGAGATATCATTCTTTAAATAGATATGGTTTGAGGAAAGAAAAAGAAAATGTCACTTATATTAAATCCCTGGTTTTGAACAACTGATGGTTTAATAGAGATTATCTTTTGCACAATTTTTATTCTAATCATTTACTTGTTTTTTTATATATATATATATATATATATATATATATATATATATATATATATATATATATATATATATATATATATATATATATATGTATATATATATATATAAGGAAAGGGAGTAATCTAAAGAATTTCAACCGGGTTTATTAAAAGTGCTCAATATCAAATAAAGCTTTTATATATGGTTATTTTTATTTACACAGACATGTACAAAATCTGCTACACTGGCATGTCGATGTTATCGATCAACAGCTATTATAAACTGAGATCTCATCAGACAGAGTTAGAATCCGATCTTAACCTTTTGGTCTTTCCAAATATGATCTAAGGTTAAGATCGGATTCTAACTCTGCCTGATGAGATCTCAGTTTATAATAGCTTACTACTCTGTGAACGTTTTACCTGGATTATATATATATATATATATATATATATATATATATATATATATATATATATATATATATATATATATATATGAAGTAAATCCAACAAAAGATATAAGAGGCAACTAATATCTTTTAATTAGTAAAACATCCGGATAAAGACTGAAGCTCAATATACTGGATAGAGCATTAATAGCATAATATAAAATGAAATAATAAAATAAGGTGCGAATAAAATTTAATTAGAATTCAATGTGCAGGCAAAGTACCTTAAAGTCCTTAACTCATGAGTTTTCAAAGATAATTCTTCTCCTCAGAGGACCATTACCGCAGTGACCTTACTGCAGGTGATAAAATTACACTTTGAAAATATATAAAAATATATACAAAAATACATAAAAGTACATAACACATCAAATATATCAAGCCAAAAACATACTTATTTGTTAAAGTTACAAAATCCATCCACGTCATACAAATTAAAACATAGTCAATGAAAGATGTCCAAGAGGTTGACTGAATATAGATCCAGGCATTGAGTGATAGTCCAAAGGCGAAAAAATTGAAAGAACTGAAAAACCGGTTCTGTTTACTTGGCTTGCGGGAGAGTGATTACTTTCAAATTTAACGTTATTAATTTTGATCGGACCCGGAAGAAGGAATGGTCGAATATATTGACTCAGTTTGATTTAATTTTATTCAAATCGGATTCTGCAGATTTTACATTTAACCAGCGAATTTTGATTTGTGCTGCTCTGATCAAATCATTTGAACCCTGAATTTTGAACTTGATGATTTCAACTAAAGTGAGATTATTGAACTTTTTATTTGATTTGGTTCATTTATCATTGTATTAATTAACATAAACATTGGAGGCATTTTCACTGTAATTTACTGCATTGATTGCGGACGCATTTCTCGACTGGATGAATGTTTCGGTTATATTATGCTATATATATATATATATATATATATATATATATATATATATATATATATATATATATATATATATATATATTAAGTAAGTTGAGGTAAATAAAATTAGTACATTAATCATATCAGTTTAAAGAATTCAAACACAACGAATATTTGGTATACGATCGTTTCTTAAGCAAGATGGAATATTTTATTTTGTATTATCTTCTAGATGATTCCAAAAGGTATCTTCATCATATATATATATATATATATATATATATATATATATATATATATATATATATATATATATATATGGAAAATGAAAAACGAAAAACCAAAAATATTATTTATGTATTCATCAACGTTTCGTTTCAAGACTTCCTCAGGATGAATGGTCTGAGAAATAACACACAAGTACAAATATCTGAAACAGTTTCGATATTTGTACTTGTGTGTTACTTAACTGAAGTTTGTTTAATTATATGTTAAATCTGAATTAGTGGTGGGAAAATTAATCGGAATCGGGAATCGAAAATATCAAACATTTTGGAGTATCGGAATCGAAAAAAAATTCGGCTAATTTCCGATGCCAAAAACAATTCTTTTAATTTGTTTGGTTAAAACTTTTTTTTCATTGCTGGTACTGATAATAAAATAAATATTTATTGATTTTAAACTTCATAGATCATAATAACGAATTTAGGTAAACATAGTATGTTAAAATGGCACAGATAAAATGACATGAGTGGATAAATAGGAAAAAATGGCACAAGTGAAAAATATAGATGAAAATTTCACAATGAATTTATGAAAATCTTGGATCCAATATACAAAGGGAAAACATTAAGAAGTTTGCCCAATTAAAAAGTAAATTATATCTACATTCCATGAAGAATGCCAGTATACTGAAATCATATGCCCTTAATAGGGTTAAGATGAAAATTCATATGCACTAAATGTACAAAAGCAAGGAAATTCCCAAATGTTTACACTTTTATTGTCATTAAGGGTATGCGAGCACAGCAGGGCTATGTATTTTACTGGTAGGAATTTTTCTTCAGCGCACCTCACACACTTCATCCACTCATGCATAGAGATTTATACTGTAGTGATGTGATAATGAAATGGTTTGGTTGATATGTAGTCATACCCTTAATGACAATAAAAGTGTAAAAATTTGGGAATTTCCTTGCTTTTGTACATTTAGTGTATATGAATTTTCATCTTAACCCTATTAAGGGCATATGATTTCAGTATACTGGCAATTTTCATGGAATGGCACTACTTTTGTAAAGGCTATGCCTCAATACAATGCCTTCTCATAACTGATATAGTTGGTAGTTTTACTAATCAAGGTATATGGTAAACTGAAATTAAAATGCCATCAACTAGACACTAGAACCTCTATCTTTGCCAAAAATCAGCTGAATCCATCAAATGGTCGATAAGATACAGGGTGGCACATACGTACGTACGTACGTACGTACACACAGATAACATCATTTCATGATTGAACTTTCTGAATCTCTGGGTTGTCTTGACTAATGATGCTGAAATTCTACACACTTATAGAACCTATCAAATAAAATTTTTTTGCAAAGTTTTAACTAATTTGGTTTATTGGTTTTTGAGTTATGATTGATCAAAGAAATGAGATTTCCAGCATAGGCCATTTGTGCGGTCTATTAAGGGATAGAGCACTCTCGCGCATCCCTTGATTTAAAAGTAGATTAAGACTCTCTGCTAAATTACCCCCCCCCCCCGCAAAAAAAATCCACCATTGTAGTCGATTATAGAATCGGAATCGGGGATTTAGTACAAAATCGGTAATTTTGTTTGTTTGTTTAAAACTTAATTTTCCATTGCTGGTACGAATGATAAATGATGATTTTTTTATTGCTCATAACAACATCTAAATACGATGTAAAGGCGGAGATTGTTTTCGGTCAAGTATGTTACCCCCACTAAGGGGGGGACGTATGTTTGTCACTATGTTTGTATACAGCCTAGGTCCACATCGCTTGACCAATAGTCACCAAACTTGGTTAAAATATCGGTCATGGTCGAACTTAGAACTGATTAAATTTGTGGATATTTAAGTCAGAGTCAAGGTCACTGGAAAGGTGAAAGTCACACTTTTGGCGATAACTTTGGTTCCGTTCATCGTAGAGGCCGAACTGTAGCGCATTAAGCCAGACGTCTTATATTACCTTGACCTTGATATTTGACATTAGAACCTTTGGTCGGAATTTCAGCTGTCGATTTTTCCAAATTTGATGTATGGATCTGATACTCTGGTCACTGTAACAACCGATTTCAGTCTGATCAGATAAATAGTTTTTGTGTTCTCAAAGTTTCTATGGCATAACTTCGGGAATACTTCCTGCAATATGGAGACGGCCTAAATAAAACGTTGGTTCATCCTTACGTTGTCAAGCGGGGTATGCAATCTCATGGCTGACTTATCTTGTTTTACTTGTGTAAAAACAATAAAACTGTATGAATTCGCTAGTTTCAGTCCAACTGGTGAGGGGAATATAATAAGCCTTGTTTCTTTACAACCCCCTCCCCAAATTACCATTGCGAACTGAAGCAACACTTGAAAACCTGGTCATCACCCAATCTAACGTCAGGGACATCATAAAAACATTGACACCTTCAAAACTTGTGGGCCTGATCTTATACCAGTAATAGTAATAAAGAAATGCTCTGCTGAACTGGCCCCTACTCTCTCCAAACTCTACAACAAATGCCTTGCTGAATCTTGCTTCCTGATAGCTGGAAAATTGCCCCTGTGGTACCAGTCTTCAAGAATTCTGGGGATAGAACTGATCCTCAGAACTACTGCTCCATTAATCTACTCCCGTAATTCACTAAAATCTTTGAATCCTTAATCAATCTAGCGATAGCCCGTCACCCCGTTAATGCTAAACTTCTTTCTGACCACCAGTATGGATTTAGACAATCACGATCTACTGCGGATATGCTAACGGTCATCTCTGAACGCATATATCATACACTGGACAAGGACGGCGAAACTAGGGTAGTAGCACTTAATATATCCAAAGCCTTTGACAAAGTCTGACAGAGGGATTCTCCTAAAAATTCACTCATATGGTATTACTGGACAAATATTTAATATAATTAGATCCTTCCTAAACAAAAGAAAGATCCAGGTTGTCCTCGGTAGTCGTTCATCCAAGCAACATGATATAAATGCTGGTGTACACATATGATCCATCCTTGGACCTTCATTGTTCCTGATTTTCATAAATGACCTCCCTGGTGACATCGAGTCTGAGATCGGTATATTTGCTGAAAACACCACGCTCTACTCTCGTCATGTGGGCAAAACGGACGCGTACATATCCGAGGCAATGGCTAAATCCTTAGCAAATGACCTCCACGCTGTAGTGGATTGAAGCCATAAATTGTTGGTAACTTTTAATGTCGCAAAGACAACGCTCCTTTCCTTCGATAACTACAAGAAACCTCTTCGACCACCGATTGCCGTGGAAAATAACACCCTACATGAGAGTTCAACATTCAAACTCCGCGGCCTAACATTCACAGGTAATATGAACTGGAACAAATACATAGAAGATATTGCCAAGGCTGCTGCAAAGAAAGTGGGCTCCCTCTACCGTGCCAGTAAACTCCTTACACCTTACAGTATGCTATATCTCTACAAAGCCACTATCCGCCCATGCATGGAGTGTTGTTGCCACATCTGGGCTGTTGCATCATCCACTAGTCTCTCCCTCTTAGACAAGGACAAAGAAAGGTTTCCCATTTAATAGATCCCTGACTATCCACCAAGCTCCAGCCCATGTTCCTATCGCCGCAATGTTGCATCCTTGTGCCTGTTTTACAAATACTGTAATTGTAATCCGGTGAACTGCTGCTCTGGTATCCCCTCGACGTAAATGCACTAGACCAACCCGACAATCAGCTAAATCCCATCCATTCACTTTTGAGGTCCCCAGATGCCGGAGTGCCTTCTTCTCCAATAGCTTCTTTCCTCGTGCTGCCGGCCTCTGTAACTCTCTTCCTGTTCCCTGTTTCCCCGACTGTACCGACATACAGAAGTTTTAAACTAATGTAAACAGACATCTCGGTGCACAGCTCCCAACTTAGGATGACATCCAAAACTTCCACCCTAATTCTCAGTAGCCCTTACGTCTACAGTGGCGGCCTGCCTTGTTTGGGGTGAAATATGTTAAAAGTAAACCAACAACAAAAAAAACAGATTGTCAGTGTACGTATCTTTTCTTTTCGACGGGATAAAAGTCTTCAAATTACTTGTTCATTCATTTTACACGCCTTTTCTTCAACGTGTCGAGACAGGGTACAAAACCGACTTCAAAATCTAGTGGACGATGTACTCTGCTCCTCCCTACTACCTCTTTCTCACAGAAGAGACGTTGCTAGTCTCCCTCTACTCTATCGTTATTTTCATGGCAGGTGCTCGGCTGAACTTCAATCTATAGTCCTTCCTGTAAAATATTTACAACAAAAACTCACCTAGCAACAACCACTGTCAATAATTAACCCCCTCTCTCTCTCTCTCTCTCTCTCTCTCTCTCTCTCTCTCTCTCTCTCTCTCTCTCTCTCTGCCTAAAACTAAACGAAAATTCCATGAGCAAAATTTATTTCTTAGAACTACCCGTCTATGGAACTCAATACTGCGGGGCTGCTTCCCAGCTGACTACAACATTGTCGTTGTCAAGTCCAATGTAAACAAATTCTTAAGCCGTCCTCCTAAATAATCAAATTCTCTCAAACTTCCAACATCATTACCAATCATTACGGTGGTGTCTCAACGTTCACCTAACACACATTAACCCTTATCCTCGAGTGGCATTTTGGCCTTAATAAATGGTGACTCCTTAGTAAAAAACAACAACTTAACGTCAGTGTTGGGAAGGTTCCTTCTTTCACTAACTCGAAATTTTATTTGAAGAAAAATCAGATCAACCAAAGTTAGTGTCATTTTTATTTACACATATTCTTTAATGTTGTTAATTAAACCATAAATTATCAATTTAATAAAAGTATAATCAACATGGTGTGATATAAACATAAAATGAATTCACCATGTTGTTCCGCCATTTGAAAAAGCTTCTTTTTTTTAATTTGTAAAGAAAGAAAGGGTTGTTTTATTCAAAACGTAGAAAAACGTACACATATCAATGAGTGAAGCCTTGTAAAATGTTGTGCCTATTTCATATGATTTTTAATGGTTGAAACAAATTCCTTCTTTGACTTTTCTAACTCGGTCATCCGATTTTTTTTATTTCCGGCTAAAAATCTTGGTTGCTAACCCCCAATGGTTGAATCGCTGCATCAAGTTTACGAGAAATAAATTGTTTGTATTTTTTTATACGAACATATTTATTTTTTTCGTAGTTCTGTTTAAAGTAAAGTCGGTAAGCATTTCACCACCGAATTTAAGTTTTTCACCTGTCACCGTTCTGGCTATTTGGTTGGTTCTTAGCATGGTCGGTTTTCCTAACCTTCTCCATGTATGAATGTTGATAATCGAAACATCTGAACCAGAATCCAATTGTAATTTTACGTTTTTATTTAGGATATCGCTTTGTAAACAATACTTTTGGTTAGGCATTTATTTTGTAGTGGACAAAGTGTACGATTTATGCAGTTACATCTTTTTTCTTCATTGCTGACTTTTTAATTTCTATTCGGGTGATTTTTCCTTAATAATAAAGATAAACACCTAGATACAAAAGAATCCTACGGATTCAAAGCCTAAAAACGCTAAACCAATAGATCTCATGATTAGCTTTGAAAATCACCTCTTAAATGTAATGAAAAATTTAGAATTTGACAAACAATATAATAACTTCCAAATCAATTACAAATCATCGTTAAAAACATAAACAACTTTAACAAAATCTTCGAAAAAGCGGATAAAACTAGGAATTTTTATAAAATAGACACACAAGAGTATAGCGACAATATTTGCCAAAGAAAGACCGAATAACAAGAAGTACTACGTGGGTATGACCTCCCTAGATTTTAAAACCAGATATTATGACCAAAAAAGCACATTTAAAAACAAAGGACGTCGAATTAAAAAAGCACTACAAAACCATTATTGGGAGCTCAAAGAAAATGGACGCTCACCAATAATTGAATCGAAAATAATACGACAGTACATGTAGACATTTAGACAACCCTTATAGATTATGTCTGAATTAAAAATTTGAAATCTTGAACTTTAAAGACCCCGAAAATCTATTAAACTGTAGAAGTGAGATAGCAAACAGCTGCCTGCACAGAATAAAATGTACCTTAGGCTAACAATACATAAATAAATAAATGAATAAGCGAAAAAGACTTAACTAAACTAAAACCTAAAAAACACAAAAACGAAAATCTAAAATAGAAATACAAGGAACGACCTATTAAAATAAATTCAACCATTATATTGACATAACAAAGAAACAGGGAGAGGCCACTGTATAGAAAACAGAACAATAGAATAGGAAATAGGAAGTAAAACTAACCGGACCTTTGTTCATGAGAAACCCAACGATTGGTTAAGAGAACAACAAAGAATCTGATTAGTTAACTAGCTAGCCGTGTATATAAAAACACCCGGCAAATCTAACTCCATGCATTTTAGCCTGAAGATTCCCCTGGGGATGAAACGCGGGAGCCTCTGTGTAGCTTAATTGCCATAAATATATTTTTATAACTTACTATCTAACTCTACTTATGTATCGAGCACTGTTGAAGTAAATACTGAAAATTGATACATAAAAAATTATATCTCCTTATAAATGTTTATGTGGATACATGAAATAGTAATATATATATATATATATATATATATATATATATATATATATATATATATATATATATATATTTGTTTTTATCTACAGATGTATACGTTTAATCTTTTCGGGAATCGTCAGTGTATAAATAATTATTCATACCGGTCGCAGGATTCGAATCTCCTGGAAAAAATATATATATTAGTGTATGTTTGTGTGAAATAATACTTATTGTTATTCGACACCTTAAAAAGGAGCTGAGATAAATGTCAATTGGTGCAAGTAATATATAAATTTTCTTACCTACTTACCTCGAATTCGCGTTCATTTCCAGCCGGACTAAATTTAAAACACGATGTATCTACACGATATAGATAGATAAACATAAAAAAGAATTATATATATATATATATATATATATATATATATATATATATATATATATATATATATATATTGGTGTTGTATGTTTGATGGTCAGTCTTCTAAAGTGCCACTTATTTAAATATGACACTAAAAATAAACATGCCCAGAATTTCTAAGTAGACACTTTTAATCCATTTCATACGAAAGTGTGATGTCAACACCTGAGAGTTCTCATGTTTTTCATATGATTATTTATTAGTTAATGTACCCACCTACAACGAATAAGAGGGCATAACTATAATGTATGTGTGTGTCTCTCTCTCCCTCTCTTTCCCTCTCGCTCTCTCTCTCTCTCTCTCTCCCTCTCCATCTCCCTCTCATAATAATTCTAGCCAGAATGTCGTAGGGAATAAATGAAGAACCCTATGCCTCCCTCCTGCATCAACAAACCTTACGTTACTCTCAAAATCTATACCCCACTCAACGTAATCCTCTAAACCACCACCTCTATGAAATGAGGGGAAGCGGAATTTAAGATGATGATCCTGATCCCGGTATTCTCGACCCTCCCCCGTGGACTTAGTGTTGGAGTTAATGAGTGGATGCTTTCGACTTTATTATCATCAAGTAAATAACAGACTTACCCTAACATCATTATCCGTTTCATTCACTTGTGTTATGTCTGGTATGACAATTTTTTCATCATTTCACGTTTTTTGTTTTTGTTTTTATGTTAAAAGTTTGTTATTCCTACCCAATTTTTTATAGGATTTTTAAATTTGTTTTATTTTTTGTTACTTCTCTTTTATTTCAATAAATATTCGATAGTAAATAAAAATAATGATTCAATATATAATTATCAATGTTCCGTTGGTGCGAGAAAAACACACACAATATATATATATATATATATATATATATATATATATATATATAAATTATTACCTACAGACATCGGTATTTCATGCTTACGCAATCTTCAGTGCAGGAAGTTAATTTCCGACGGTCGGCGGGCACGAACTCCAATCACAAATCGCCACTGATTCGCAGTCAAGAGCGTTTCCCGTTGGCCACCACAAATTAGCTTGGAATAAGGGAGGAATTTAACTTTGTAAATGCCAAGTCGGCGGGTATTTACACGAGCAGCGAATAGTGATCTACAACAACAAACTGTGTTGGATCTCGCAATGAAGCTAGTATTACTGCTTGTTATTAAGCTCTCTCATAGTGCGCGTATATATATATATATATATATATATATATATTATAATTATAATATTTTTTATATTATCACATTCACAAACACACGCACATTAATGATCGTGTGTTTATGAATGTGATAATATATAAAAAAAAAAAAATTTATAGTTCGGATTGATTCTTATGGGAATCAAATTCCAAAGCAAAATAAAGCTCAATATTCAAGTCTTTAACTAGTTATTTCAAAATGTGTAATAGAGTATGTAGTTTCCAACTTCTCGTCTCTCTGTCGTTGTCTTCTGATTATGCGATCTGGCAAGACTGGTACCAATTTATACATGGGTGAAACGTTTGCACATGGTATTCCCAAATAGTCACCCATCTAAATACTGATCAGGGTCAATGTTGCTTAACTCTGGTGATATAATGGGAACCGGTGTGTCAACGTGATTTTAGTCCCACTTTTTCGGTTGAGAATGACGAATTGAAGGCGCCTGCCGAATCAGATCCACGCACAATAGAAGTAAGCCGTAAATCACCCGACAGTCTTGGACCACTTCCATAAACTGGGAACATGAATGAAGCTTGGTAAATAGGTGTTGCATGAACTCAATGAAAATTGAAGACATCACTGATTAGAAATTTTGTCAACGCTTCTTTTATGGAAACAAAATTAGGTCGGATTATGACATGCGATGAAAAGTGGATACATTATAATAATCAGCGACGATCAGCTTCAAGCGTTTAAATATTTTTTTTTAAATACGCAGAAGAATTAAAAGAAGGTTGTGTTCCTTGCTTACAGGTATACGGGGGTTGATTAATCCACTAGTTTCCTGAATACCGACACGGCGATAATTGGGGAGAAATATTCTGGATGTACCAGAAGCATGTTATTCAAAAAAATATCTGTCTCATTTGGTCAACATATGAGGCTAAAATTCTGCTGCAATGTTGGTCTCATGTATCTCTTTGCGGAAGCATAACACATGAGGCTACGAAATTCTGATACACACCGGATTCACCGGATTTCTCGCCAACGGAGTACGACTTCTTTAAGCATTTAAGCACATGAGAACATCTTAACAAAAATGGGACCTAAAATACCTTTCGAGAGTAAAAAAAATCGACATTATTATCTTACCAACATAATAATAACATTTTTGATGTGGTGATTGTAATGTTTTATTAATTTGATTCAGAATATTGAATTTAAGCTGATTGAAAATCATTTTAACTTAGCGATCAAAAACCGATATTAATATATTACCGACCTAATATTTTGATTAATAAAGTTGAGTTTAGGCTGATTTATAAGCATTTGAACAGCGATCAAAACCCGCCATTATTTTCTTACCAATGTAATACCTTTTGAGATGATCTTTTTAACAGAAAATCAGTCAAAGATTGAAACCGGGAAAAAGACTGAACCTACTTAAATTGAAATAAATGAAACAAGATTTATCTATCCAATCAGTCAAATAGAATTTGAAATAATTCCTGTTGTTTCTTGTTTTATCAAATAATGAATTTATCTCACATTCGACGGTGTTGGGTTACGTCTTATCTAGTAAAGGAGAAGCAATGCATGTTTTAACACCAATCAAACAGGATTCTTGTTTTAGGCTTGGTCAGGTTGTAGGGGCGGCCATGATTGTCAACAATCTTTGACATCCATAACGCCATTATTTAAAACTACTTGCATGTGCCCGGCGTTGTCCGGGAATCTCTTTACTTTTATTTTGGGATTATTCGGACTACTGTACTCATCTTCGGTGTTGTTATACATGAAAAATTTTAGGTCATTTGTTGCACATTTGCAACATTATTTTTGTTTAATGAATTTTCTTTTTCCAAAAAGCATTTAAATTACCCCATGACACTTTTTTTTTAAATTCTTTACAAACTATTTTTTAATAAGGTTAGTATTAAGGTTAGTGGTGGGTAAATCTTCTTTTTTTTACTATCTTTTCACCCTGAAGTTATCCGAACTTAAATAACCACCTTAAACAAATCGACGGCCATCTTTTTTTCGCGTTTCGATAAGTCAACTTAAAGATAACAAATTCAGAGATAACAAATCTTGCAATCAGTTTCCACACTTTAAAAGTATACAGATCGGTAATGCGTTTGGTGAAAGTTGTAATTTTGTTCTTCTATTTCTCGGCTGTTAAACGGCTATTGTTTACTAAAATGAAATCGTTTTTTTTACGATAGAAAAGGCGGTGTTATTAAGATAAAAGAAAACGAAGCTCGTGCAATAAAAAAGTAACATTCTTAGTTGACGCTATTATGACGCGTATTATAATTGATGGTTACTTGGATAATCACTTCCCCATTAACTTGTTTATTAGTTTAAAGAAAGATTGAGAATGAAGAATTAAGTAATAGTAAAAAGAATAATGGATGCCGCTTTGGCTTGTTATCTACATATCATGCATCTACTTTGGTATGATATCTACATGTTGTTATGCAATATCTACACCTTATATTGCAGTCAACACGGTAGATGAGCAAGGACAACACTTCGCCTAATTGGTTTCAAGAGAATGTGTGGTTGCAGAGCCTGGAGCCATAACTCATAACTCTAACCCCTAATCCTAACGTTCAAACAAGTGATCGTGCGACACTTCAACCAAATATTCAACGAGAAGTTGCTGAAGGCTCAGTAATCTATTCCGACGAATGGAGAGCTTACGCTAATTCAAACCAACTCAATTTTCGTCATTTGTCCGTAAATCTAAATTTAGGAGAGTAGAAAGTGAACCTTCTCTTATGTTGTC
The DNA here is from genome assembly GCA_963556195.1 of Sepiola atlantica. Classification (NCBI taxonomy): domain Eukaryota; kingdom Metazoa; phylum Mollusca; class Cephalopoda; order Sepiida; family Sepiolidae; genus Sepiola; species Sepiola atlantica. The sequence goes on along the minus strand of OY744518.1, from coordinate 77,652,191 downwards.
CTTTAGTCCTCACATTCAATAAGCGATGTTTCTGACAAAGGGAGAAGAGTTGCTGTTTTCTGGATCGGAATCTATCTAATACTTATCGTTGACTAGTTGTTTTACCTTGTTTTTAGCCCCTTACATCAAGTGGCATCATATCTTGTCTGGAGCGATTTCCATTTTAAAAAATCAGCAGCAAAATGCCAATCCGAACATCGGAGCACATGCACAAGGAATTGAAAGATCATGGCTTGATGCGAAGATTCATATATTGAAAAAAAAAGAGAGGCGTACGATGTAAATATTTTTTCCTTTTAGATAACAAACTAAAGCGTCACCAAATATTGCATCATTTTACTAAAAAAAAATGTGCAAGTGTAAGCATCATTTATTGACGAATTATATTTTTTTAATTCTTTGACCAGTTCAAATTATAAATTGTGTAGGGGTAGAGTTTTTTGTCAGACCGCCGCCTTGTAACTCCTCCCTTCTTTATTGGGCTCTTGAAGTGCTTACTTTTTGGCTAGCCTGTTTAGGATCCAGGGGATTGATCGCAGGTGGTGGGCTTTCTTTCAAGCGTGGTTTGTCTTGAAGTGATTCTACTTTCCTGCCCCTTTTTATTATTAGGACTCCTTTCATTAAGTTGCATCACGCCTTGTCTGATTCGACTTCCATAAAAAATAAAATTAAATAATAAATAACAAGCTGTGCCTACCCGACGTTACCCGGGATAAAGTGAAGTAATTTTAGTTTTTACTTGTTATTTGTTTGCACATTTTTAAACTTAAGGTAGATAACTCCTATTATAATCTTCAATATAAAATGGGTTATCCCCTTCTTACTTTTAAGTGATTGTTTAAAAATGTTTCATATCAGCAGTCATCTAAGCCGGACTAAGTATTTTTTTTTTAATTGTAGCTAAGTACGTTATTGTTTGTTTTGTTTTACGGCATATCAACCCTTTTGGGTTATTTAATGCCGACTCCATTTATATTGGTAAAAGGATTTTATGCTTGAGGTTCATAATATTTTAAAATGTTTAACAGATTTCGATGAATTTCTTTTATATGTGTATATATCTTGTGTAAAAAGGTCTGCAATTGGTCATTTTTTTTCCTAGGGAAGTTTGGTTTATTGAACTTATAGATATTAGATGTTTTGGTATAAACCCACCATTTTCAGAAAGGACATTATGATTTCGACTCTGATGTATTTAAATAGTTCCTTCATATAATCAACATTGTAGTGTTTTTGTCGCATGGGAACAAAATCAACACATTCTAACATAAAGTTGCACACCATGGTGGCTCTTTCTGCTCAAGCAGGAATAAATGCGTGGCTTTTGAGTGGCTAATACGGAGTCGACAGAGGATGACTTACTCCCTTCGTGACTTTCTACAGCCCTGCCTCCATTCTCCTAGATCAGGTTGTAATATCAACAATTTTTTGAATGTATTACTGCTTCATCTAGACTGTCATGTCCTCAGGTTACTATGTGACTTAGGAGCCAACAAAATATAATCTCTTTTGTGTTCAACAATGATGTTATTCTACATTATTGTGTTGCCAAGAAGACGATACAATAATAACAAATGAAAATTGGTTCGCTTAAGTAATAGTTAAGAAAAACAAAATTGCTATGTAAACACAATGTTGTTGTTGTTATTTTATTTAAAATCTGTAACCAAGCTAAAAAATCCGTTTTTTTATTCGTCGGGCAACATGGATTTTTTAATAATGAATGAGTCGCTGAAAATCGTTATTCCTCGAAACCACGAAACCGTATGTAAGTAAATAAAGAAATTGTGGTGCTTCTCCTCTAGATTGAAAATGGATGTCATAAAGAAATAGCAAAAAACCTTTATGGTGTACTTACTTGTGAGGGAAAATAAATACAGTTCACCAAAAATTACGGAAATTCATCTAGTAGTTTTGATTTTATAAAATGAATTCAACTTTTAGTTGTACGCGGAACATCGCTGCCATTATCAGCATCATTATAAAAGTCAAGGGAGATAATTAAAGCATTTTTGTTTAAACGCGAAAGAAAGGAATTATCTCCTTTGAATATCATGATAATGGCAGCGATATTGCGCGCACGGCTAAAAGTTGAATTTACTTTATAAAAATAAAACTGCTGGATGAATTTCCGTAAATTTTGGTGAACGGTATTTATTTTCCCTCACAAGTAAGTACATCATAAAGGTGTCTTGCTATTTTGATGACATTCATGGAGAAGGACCGAAATTGTGTTGTAATCACCTTTGCAATGCGAGTGTAAGTTAAAACAAATAACAAATAACGTATCAGCTGCTTCTCCGTTTATCTGAAACGAAACTGTAGCATGAAAATGGTCATTCTTGGGAAAAAATAAACGAAGCTGTTGTAACCTCCTTCGCAAAACGGGGGTCAGTAAAAACAAATAACGTAGAAGTTTCCGGTCCGTTCGTCTCTCCCAAGAGACAAGGTCCAAAATAAGAGTCTTTCTAACCTAATAGATCCCGCATTGTCTACCAGGCTCCAGCCCCTGTCCCATCGTCGCAATAAGCATCTCCTGTCTTTGCGATAATCATCTTTCGTTTTTGTTAGCTCCTTGTGCCTTGTCTCCATGCCTTGTTTGGTGCGATTTCCATTAAAAAAATGTTGCATCCATGTGCTTGTTTTACAAGTATTTCAACGGAATGTGCTCCGGCAAACTTGCTGCACTTGTGCTCTCTCAACGTTAATACCCCGACCACCAGACAAGCAGCAAAATAACACCCCTTCACTGTGGATGTTCCCAAATTCTAAAAGGCTTTCTACATTAATAGCTCCTTTCCACAAACCGCTTGCCTTTCGAATTCCTTCCATGCTCTGCTCCCTGCTTTTCCGACTGTACTAACATGCAGAAATATAAATGTAATGTGAACAAACATCTTGCTGCACAACTCCCCACTTAGAATGCCTAGTAGCCCCTTACATTCTAGTGGCAGAGTGTCTTGTTTGGGGTAAATTAAAGTTTTTAAAAAATTAATTATAGCATAAAGTTCGTTACTCTTCGGAAAAAAAACCGGAAGTGAATAAAAGAATTGTCTGCTATGCGCCGGCACAATATGAGTGACAAATAAATTGATCGATTTTTGCTTCTCTGCTTATTTTTTAATAAATGAGTTAAAAGGAAAAAAATGAATTTATCATTTTTAAAATCCAATTAGGAATAGGTCCATTAGCCGACTGACACTCCAACCTGAAACAGCCGGGTATTGCATTTCATGAAAACATCAAATTAGTTTACGTACTATTCTGAAATACAAATAAATTGAATAAATAAGTACTTTATTTTTAGTTTAGACAAAAAGAACAAAGTAGAATTATCTTTTTTTAATTTCACAAGCTGCTGATGCTTTTTAAGTCAATAATGAAAAATATCTAATAATCTTCATAAGTTGACACCGAATGTAACGAAAGCCGCTTATAACATTTCATGGAAACAATATTTTAATTAGTTGTTATAAATTAAATAAGTTTATGTACTATTATGATATGTTACCGCTTATCAAAGCCCAAATGGCACTCGAGGATAAAGGTTAATGAGTTTGTCAAGTGGACGATGAGACAACACATTCAGGATTCGTAACGATGGTTGAAACTGGGCATAATTTAATTATTTAAGAGGACGGCCCATCAAAAAAACAACTATGCTGTAGTCAACTGAGAAGCAGCCCCGTGATATTGTGGTCTACAGACGAGTAATTCTTCGAAAGCAACTTTGTTCATTGAAGTTATGTTTAGGTACACAAAGGAAGAAAAGGAAAATTAGTTACAGTGGTTGTTGCTAGACGAGTTCTTCTAAATGTTTTAGATGGGAACCATAACTTTAATACGTAAATAGTATATTATGTATTGTAAACAAATAGAGAATGTAGAATGTTCTATTTATTATTTTATTAAGCGGGTACGGCTTTTAGGTTACGATTGAAAAATGTTTCTATTTTAACAGTTTTCTAAGGCGGAACAAGGAGTTACTGAAATAAAGTTAAGAGAACACATTTTCAGTGTAAAGAACACTGTGCACTGATGAAAGGAAAAAAACTGCTAGTCAGAATCAAATACCGATTTGTCAGATTCAAGGCTGTCAATGTCTGACTTTGAGAATCCGACTAATTTAATTTTATATATAAGATTAATCGATTATTTATTGAAATCAGAAATGCAAAACCATAAAGTACTAAAACGAACTTTTAAAAATCTTACTTTACAAAATTAGTTATTAAATTCAATCCACCGAATGCATTTCGATTTCATCTTAAACAGGTTAGTAATTTTAATCTTTTGTTGATAGTTGAATAAAGAAGAAATGGATAACGTTTGTGTACAGAACCTGATGCGAGGATGGAAAGTAAGAAATCGTTCGTTGGAATCAAATGACGATTTGTTAAATTTAAAGCTATCGCTGTCTAGCTTCAGGGGTACTTGTAAGGAATGTGAACCTATAGGATTTCAGTTCTTATGAAGTCAGTTCCGAGTATTGACGGATATTCCCGAGTCAGTCCAAGAAATGGTCGAATCAGTTTACGATTCGAAAACCACCTTTCTTTTCATTTTCATTTTTTCTAACCTTAAACTAAACCAAACCCTTCACATGCTTAGTATCGTCTGTCTTTTTACATTTTTCGCGGCTATCAAATCGTAAACTGCTTAGGTCATTTCCGGGACTGACCCGAGATTCTCCGTCAATACTCGAAACTGACTTCATAACAACTGCCATTCCTTACAAGTACCACTTACAGAGTCCAACTAACTAAGTTGTATATATTAGAAGACAGAAGACAATATTTGTTTTCTTCGCCTGTGCATGTTTGATAATTATTTTCATTCTTAAAGTATTCGTTAGTTGGGAACAAGATTTACACGCACCTGTCAATCGCGGATAGGCAAAAGGCATACAAACAAATCTGGAAATTTCACCAAATTTCACCAGATTTGGGAGTGACACTACAAAGTCAAACTTTACTAAAACACTTGGAAGTCGATTTATAAATATTTATTCTATATATATTTATATAAATACAAAACCACGATAAATAATAATTGAGAAACCAGAAAAATATTTCACAAACCAACTGGGAATTAAACACCGATCGCTCAACTGAATGACAAATCTAGCCAACGCTGTTTGAGGGTATCATATAAATACATATCGAGAAAGAGAGAGAGAGAGAGAGAGAGAGAGACAGACAGACAGACAGACAGAAAGAGAGAGGGGAAGAGAGAATTGTACTTCGTCAAATAGACTTAACTGTTTTTAAAATAATTACCCAAAATCGAGAAATCATCCAATTTTCATGAAGTTCTCGGCATTTATTTATTTTTATACTGAAGCTGACTTAATCAACGTTTTTTTTTATGTTCGTAAAGACCTTCTACAATTTCTCATCATGGTGTTCACACATAATCGCCTAAAAATACTAGAATCTCATTTTCTTTTCGGGTGAGAGTGATTTATCGAAAGGTATTAATCTACAATATACTGAAAATTTAACGTTTCATTTATTGAACGAATAAAATTTAGAGAGGAGAATGAAGAAGGAGGAGGAGCAGCAGCAGCAACAACAACAACAACAACAGCAACAACAATAACAACAATAATAACAATAATAACAACAACAATAATAACAATAATAACAATAATAGTAATAATAATATTTTTTGTCATTAGTTTGATTCCGATGACACTTCTCTTACGTAATGTGAAGACAGGATAGGAATTTGGGAAAGGGCTTCCTACAGTCAACCACTTACTATTCATGGATGACATTAAAGTTTGTGGAAAGAATGAATAACAACTTGATACCCTAATGAATACGGTTAGATAATTTAGCGACGACATATGAATGGAATTTGGCATCACCAAATGTTCTATTCTTGTTATAAAAAGAGGTAAACGTATTCACTCAGATGGCATAGAACTTCCAATAACTAGTCTGATAAAGAATGTGGACAGTGAGAGGGGCTACAAATACTTGGGCGGCTTAGAGGCAGATAAGATTAAAAACAAGGAAATGAAAAACCAGGGCACAGCTGAGTACAACAGATGAGTTATGGGGTATTCTTAAATCGCACCTCCACAGTCGAAATACAATATATGTTATTATCGACAGAGCAGTAGCTATGATTCGATATACTGCTAGTATACTTGACTGGAATGTAGATGAATTAAAATGTTTGGACACCAAAACACGGAAAATGCTTACAATGTATGGAGCTTTTGCAAAGAAAAGAGACGCAGACCGATTGTATCTACCTAGAAAGGAAGGTGGTCGAGGTCTACTTAGTGTTGAAGATGTTGTGAATACAGAAGAAGGTTGTTTACATAGATATATTTCTGAAAGCAATGAGATTCTTCTTCATGAAGCGAAAAGAACGGAAATACTAAGAACTGGGGTGAAAAAGAATCAAAGGTTACAATGGAGATGGTTAAAATTATTTGGAAAGAAACTACACAGTGTATTGTTTAAGAATACTTCATTTAGAGATAATGACAGCTGGAATTGGTTGGTCAGGGGTGATTTCAAAAGATCTACTGAGAGCAACTTAAGGGAAGCCCAGGAACAAGCCACCCGCACTAGGTCAAGTAAATATTACATTTACAAAACTGCACAATCACCGATGTGCAGATTGTGTAATGAAAAGGAAGAAACCTTAGCGCATATTGTGTCTGAATGTCTTATGCCAGCACATCAATATTTAAGATGTAGACACGACAAAGTCGCTCAGGTACTAAACTGGAATATATGCAAACTTTATGAATTTAATCATAACTAGCGGGACCCGTGTAAATTACACGAAATGATGTTTTTAATACTAATTATCTTGTTCCTAACCTATACATGTTTGAATAAAATATAATAAGATTTGGACTTGTATATTTATTTTTTTTAAATGAACAATACATGAAACAATTTACAAAACTTCTTTATATACAGTATTTCTAGTGACGGTAATATTTCGACGACTAAACCTTACTTTGTAAATGTTTTCGATTAAATTAAATTTGCCTCCAATTCATGAATATTTATTTACTCCTCTCCAGGAGTTAGGCACAAGGCCAGTTTTAGCTTACTCCCACAAGTAAGATGTGACCCAAGGTCGGGTCGGGAAAGTGGGGTTTGAAAAGCCAGCGCTCGAGAAGATGAGCACTCTGGCCATTAACACTTGCCTGGGCAGCCCCGTTGGCATTCCCCGGTACGGGCGCCCAAGGCAGTAAGCAATGAACTTACTCTTCTCCAAAGAGGGGAGGCGAAGCCTGGGAGGGTGGACTTCCTAGAACTGCACAGGACAGACCCATAGACCGGCGTAAATCAAACCTCGAAGGCCAAGACAATACCAGTCTATGGGGTGCAGTATCCATCGGAACAGATACTACACTTTGATCTTAGCCAAAAGGCCAAGCCAATTCATGAGTATTGATTTACTCCTCTCCAGGAGTTAGGCACAAGGCCAGTTTTATCTTACTCCCACAAGTAAGATGTGACCCAGGGTCGGATCGGGAAAATGGGGTTTAAAAATTGCCTGGGCAGCCCCGTCGGCATTCCCCGGTAGGGGCGCCTCGGGCAGTAAGCAATAAACTTACTTCTCCCCAAAGAGGGAAGGCGAAGCCTGAGAGGGTGGACCTCCTAGAACTGCACAGGACAGACCAATAGACCGGCGTAAATCAAGCCCCGAAGGCCAAGATAATACCAGTCTATGGGGTGCAGTATCCATCGGAACAGATACTACACTTAGATCTTAGCATGAGTAGCATACAAAGATTCGGAAGGTCGTTGCTTTTGATGTAAGCATGACACACAAAATCACACACGCTATTGTATTAATATGTGTCTTCCCGGTCGTCCCCTCCCTACCTCTCTTCCCCTCGAAATGTAGAAAAACATCTTAGAGGTTAGTTGGGATCGAACTATAAAGTCAAAAATACTACGTCGCTAACCGTTGCGCCAAAGGGAAATACTTATAAATGTTTCGAAAATTAGGTGAGTTGAATGTTTTTCAAAATCTAGGTGCGGCACGCATGCGCAGAGCTTTTGCCGGAAGCGTGACACACGAACACACACGCTATCGTATTAATATATAGATGAGAAGTGATATTAGCAGAAAGCAGAAGTGGTACAGGAGAACGACAATGTCAAACTTGTTTAGGACATGCGCATACAGACTGATAAGGTTGTGGAACATTCCAAACCCGCCCTAATCTTTTTAAATAAAAACAAGAGAACTTGCTTAATCATTGCTTCAATACCAGAGTGCAGGAGAAAGAACACGAAAAAAATATATCAAAACCTAAAATTGGAATTAGTTAGACTATGGAAATGTAAAGAGGTCAATGGGGTTCTCGTTGTAATGTGAACGTTTGGAACCATAACGAAAAGCCACCATAAATGGCTTAAACAGATTGACGAAACAATTTCTTTTCCAATTTTACAAAAGGCTTGCCTGTTAGGAACGGCGAAAGTGTTACGGTACAACTTTAATGTTTAAAGTCAAGGGAATTGAATTGTTGTTCAAAAAAGAAAACTCAAACTAAAAACATCCAAAAGTTGAGACTACTATGAAAAAAAAAAAAAAAAAAAAAAAAAAATAATAATAATAATAATAATAATAATAATAATAATAATAATAATAATAATAATAATTATTATTATATATATATATATATATATATATATATATTATATATATATATATATATATATATATATATATATATATATATAGTAGTATAACTGCGGTAATGGTCCTCTGAAGAGAAGAATTATCTTTGAAAACTCATGAGCTAAGGACTTAAGAATACTTTGCTTGAACTTTGAATTCTAATAAAATTTGATTGACACCTTATTTTATTACTTCATTTTATATTATAATATATATATATATATATATATATATATATATATATATATATATATAATAGAGAATGGTAGTTTGCTTGAAGCATTGCTGGAAATAGTAGTAATATGTTAAGAAGGTTTAAGGCAATGCTGAGTGCCGGATTGGTAATAATTGGTATTAAGAATCATTTAATATTTCGGGAAAATTTTCCCTTTGTTAAAAATAGACACCAAAGGAAAAATCCGTCTGTGTGGAGAATTCACCAAAATGGATGCCTCTGGTGTATTAAATGATTCTTAATCATCATTCGGACAAAACACACGGCCGACACCACTATTGCTGTTATATAAGATTTTAAAGAAAAATAAATAGTAAGTCGCCCCACTTCGATTTATTATGTTTGTTATTTCCAGCTTATTACCAATCCGACACTCTGCATTACCCTTAGCCTTCTTAACATATTACGAATATATATATATATAGATATATATGTATATAATTATTTTTATTTATACAAATATGTACATTTTCTGCGACATTGGCATGTCGATGTTATCGATTAAAAGCTCTTAGAAACTGAGATCTCATCATGTAGAAAGAAAATCTTATCCTTCCCTCCGATGATATACGAAAAGAATATAAAAGCACTATTTGATATTGAGCACACTTTATAAGCCCGGTTGAGATTCTTTGGATTTTTATCCTGTGGATGTTTACCTGGATTACTAATATATATATATATATATATATATATATATATATATATATATATATATATATATATATATTACATTTGTATTTACAGTTATATTGAACGTTTTCTCTCAAACAGTAGCCCGTTGGAATATTTCAAATGTTCTTCTGAAAGACAACAACAAAGACGCCAAAACAACAAAGCAGCCCGATAAAAAGATAAAAAGTAAAAACAATATAACAATTGTCTTAAACCCGTTTAGAAACTGTACACGTTTCTCTGAGGCAGACAATTTCGAAGCCACAGGTTTAGAAAGTCAGTGGTTGGTGTCTTTTGCGGTGTGTTGCCGAAATATAACGACAAATCACTGACCGTTTGAAAAAGGTTTTTAAAAAAAGTACGACTCCTCTTCAAACCCACACTTTCCCCATATTAAATAGATCGCATCATTCACTATGTAACAGTTCATCACCATGATTAGTTCGTCGATATGAGATACACTAGGACACTCACCACAAACACTTTTCAGTAAAGCTAGCTAAGTATGTTGCATGTTTAAATTTCTACTTGTGTTTTTATTTTTATATTAATTTTTTTTATTACGCAAGCGAGGGCATGGTAATCAGTGGCATAGTAACCGGGCGCAGGAATACCCCTCTTGGTGATATGGCCGCGTAAATATTGTCAGTTCATCCATCTAGTAGAAGGAAAACTCTGTAAAATCTGAGCACTGTCTCCGACGTCTTGTCACTAAACCACGGGTGGGTGAGGGCACTATATCGTAAACACTTCACTTGGTCAGGAGTCTCTCATACACCCGTAATTCAAAAAATAAATACCGCAAGGCTACTGATTCTATTATTGATTCGAACTGGGGGGTTTTTCTAGACTAGTTACAACAACATATGCTTACTTTTAACTTTTTTTTTATATTATACCAATTATTTCATTTTATTTGTTGTTTTCAAATTACATCCAAACACACAATTCAAAAAAGTAAAAATTGCATGCTTACTACGAGGCATTTTTTAGACTGGTTACAACAGCATATGCTAACTTGTGTTGGATCTCGCAATGAAGCTAGTAGTACTGCTTGTTGTTAAACTCACTCAGAGTGCACGGCCTTAGTAAAGGGGGCTATACAATAATATTTATAAATAAATATTATTTTTTTATTTATATATATAATTTATATATATATATATATATATATATATTAATTATTTCATTTTATTGATTAAAAAGAAAAGACACCCACCCACACGCAATTAAAATAAAACCCTAACATCACTTCCACAACCGATTGAACTTGGCTCAGACTGCCCTAACAGCATTTTGGTTAGAATCAAAGTGTAGTATCTCGTCGTGGTGCCCTTCAACGCTCCTATTTTCAGAAACAAAACGTTACGCCATGCCCCTAAAACGTGCAGCTACCGCTGTTCGTTTCTAATGGGAAATTACCAACGACAACTACTGATGGATTTCCCCATGGAAAAAAAAACATTGCTTGAGGTTTTCTGCCTACAAATTTAAATTTTTCAAAATCATTTTCTTACTAGATCAACACACCCGACTTTAAGAATCGGCTGAAAATTATGTAAATACGGTTAGCTAACACCCAAGCTATTTCAAACTAATTTCACCCAGTCGTTGTTGTTGATTTGGTGGGAACATCCGACGTCATATCTCTGTTCAGAGATACATTCAGCCGCTTTGGGGCCAAAAAAGCGACGACCACCTGGGGTGTAAAGAGCCATCACTTACACCCCAACGTCCGACTGTGACTAGCCGTCGAGCCCAAGAGCAACAGCAACAATCAAACTGCACTTTTTAGGGCAACAATAAACAACAACTACTTTCTAACAACTTAATGCGATTAAACTGCGCTTTTTAGGGCAACTTTCAACAACAACTACTTTCTACTAACAACTTAATGTGATTAAACTGCGCTTTTTAGGGCAACTTTCAACAAACTACAATGTGATTAAGCCTCCACCCTTTTCTGCTGCCTGAGATGTCTACCTATTTCCAGCCTGCCTCTCTAGCTTCTGCTCTGGCTCCTCTAGTTCCTGCAGTTCCAGTTCCTGCCTCTCCAATTCCAGTTCCGGCTCCTGCAGTGCTTGCCCCAGCTCCTTCCAGCAGCTCCGGCTCATGCTTTTCCAGCCCCTGTAGCTCCTCTCCTGCTCCTTGTTCTCCAACTCCTGCTCCTGTCTTTCCAGTGTCCGTCGACGTCCTACACTTGCCTGTTCCTGCCGATCCAGCTCTTGGTCACATCCACGGGAACCGGACCTACCTGAGGCATCTCATTACATCTCGGGGACGTCTACATCAAACTCCTTGTGACGTCATTCAGTACTATCCAGGTTCCAGAGACGTCATTCCTTCCCTTTCAACCTTTTCTGTTGCCCAGGTTCCAGAGACGTCCTCCAGCATTACCAGTTTTCTTTTTTCTCCTTCTTCGTTATTCCGTGTTGTACCTTTGGTGCAATAAATGCGATGTCGATCTTTTACTCTGTTCATCTGCGTTTGTCATCTATTCTTTGTCATTGCCGTTACTTTGTAGCAGACTGAAACAGGGACCAACACCTCCTTCTATTACAACTTTTGCCAGTGTCTCCTTGTCGATCATCTATGCTCTGCCCCTGTTTTGCTACTACATTTGATCTTCTCTATAGAAGTTAAATGAGCGAACTATTTTGTATCGGTCTACGTTACTTTCAGTTGAGATTGTAATTCACCTCTTCACCGCGTATAACACTTCTACGTGTAACTAGATTCATGCGCGCTGACATTCTGGCGCGAACACGAATCTCCAGTTCGCAGTTTCTCTTCAAGACGACCAGATGTACCTTATTCTGTTCTCGACCTGACTCAACCACGAGCGGGCGAGATGTCAAACTCCGGGATACTACTGTAACAGTCTGAAATAGGATCTATTTCTTATGCGTCCACTGTGGGCAAGTTGGTCTAAAACTAATCAATCGGCTCACAGGGCGTATTGATTTCAGCTAGTCCCTTGCGGACTATTTGCACCCCTGTTGAACGGTGGAATGGATCGTCAGAGAGACCCTGGCCGTCAACTCTTCTTCACCTCTCTCCTGCCCCTCATCCACTGGATTCCCGAGCACCGCTCCCCGGGCAGTAAAAGAACTTTGTTTCCTTCCACCGGACACCAGTCCTACCTTTTTCTATGCTATACTCCAACGGTATAGGATACCCAATAAAGATTTGTTTAATGTTAAAAGAAGCGTTGAGTTTTTCCTCGTATGACTACCGTCTATCGTGCTTATACTTATAGTGAGGCTACGACTACTAGCCTTAGCTATTATACTACTTCATCTAACCGACAAGAATCAGACCATTTTACTATCTCTCTTGTATTCCTGTGTTCCCGTGAATAAAACGTCATATCTATTTAGTTGTTAAGCCATTATTTTTTTTTTTGTGTGTAACATTTCTATTTCAGTCAGATTCGGCCAGATGTATTACTCTTCCAAGTAAGTTCGCCATTCTGTTTTTTTTTTCTTGATCTAAACAACACCACAAACCTAAAATTGACTCCCAGATGAAATTGGCTACACAGCTAAAGTTTTATCCTCGGTCAGTGAAGGAGAAATCCTTCTAGACTGAGACAATTGTTATTCTTGTCTCAATCCAGAGTGGCCCTTTGGGGGGTGGGCTGGATTTTCTTCACATTAAAAACTGACCTTGTATCGAATAGGGACGTTGTCATTCTTTCTTTTGATATTGCCTTTCTCGCTACACTTCTATTTTGAATTTGAATGTGGCGTTTTAATCTCACTGCCAGTGCGATCAGTGACCCAACTTTAGATAGAGAAGAGAGAAGAAAGGGGAAAAGAGGATATTTAGGTCAAATATTTACTTTTACAGGATTCTGAACTTTTATAATGTTTTTCTTTTGCCCGTTTTTTTTTGTCCGTTTTTTTTTTCCACTTTAAGTTTAGCCGCCATTCTCTCCACTCCACCCACACACTTTGAACCAGTAACAATACGGAAGAAGACCTAATTAATTGTCCGTTGTTTGCTTAAATAAACGATATTTTAAACCAAATTTCCTTAGTGTCCGCATAAACACAATGACTAGCAATATTTCTATGACTTTCATTTCTTTTTTTTATTTATTACATAATTTAGTTGTTGGTGCGTTTTAGGATGTGTTTTTTTTTGTGTTTTTGTTTTTTATAATTATGCCGGATATAAAGCGTCTCGCAATCTAATCAGGTGATCACTAATCTTTTAAAGGCTTTACGTATTATTATCAGTCACGAAGATTTAACAGGAAGGAGAGAAAGACGGAACAAAACAGAGAAAAAAAAATTATCAATCACGAAATTCTAATTTCCAACAACTTAGACGAGTGCGCGACAGACTAAGTGAGAACGAACTTATTTATTACGTTTTTCTTTGTTTATTTATTTTTATTATCATTATTTGCTTATTTATTGTTTATTATTATTTAGTGATGTTCATTACTATTACCGACATAAATTATTTTTAAGAAAATACAGTTGAGAAATTAGTCCAAAACAATTTATTTGGGGCTACCTACTCATTAGACTGGTATTGTCTTGGCCTTCGGGCCTTGATTTACGCCGGTCTGTGGGTCTGTCCTGTGCAGTTCTAGGAGGTCCACCCTCACAGGCTTCGCCTCCCCTCTTTGGGGAGGAGTAAGTTTATCGCTTACTGCCTGAGACGCCCCTACCGGGGAATGCCGACGGAGCTACCCAGGCAATTTTTAAACCCCACTTTCCCGACCCGACCTTGGGTCACATCTTACTTGTGAAAGTAAGATAAAAACTGGCCTTGTGCCTAACTCCTGGAGAGGAGTAAATCAATACTCATTTGTGACCTATTTGCTTTAAAAATATATATATTTAACGGAAGTTATAAGCCTTTAAAGTTCGCGTAAATACCGATTCTGGGCAAAGTAACCGTCTTTGTTTAGTCCTTTGCTGAACGTTAATAGTGATTATGACCTATTTTGTTTATTTTGTTCATTTATTTATTTTATTAGTATTTAGTGTATGTGTTTATTTATTTTTACATTATCGTAGATTCACACTCTCAGCTAACTCCTCCCCCTCCAAAAAAGATTTTACTTTTTTTAAGCGATTACGTGTGAAAACATCCTGAAAAACCTTGGTGGGAATAAAAAGAATTAAAAAACAAAAAAAACAATTATTTTGTAATTTACAGTGGGGGATCAGTTTCGTATAAAAATTTAACGTAAAATGATCCATTTTCCGGGTCATTCTAGTGTTTTAGGGCAGTTAAACATTTTTTATGGTATGAGAGATAAATTCTGGGGTTCCATTTTTTTAGAGGATTACGTGTAATTTTACGACCTAGCTAGACGGACTTTGGGTTTGTGGTATTAATTTATATACGAAACTGATACCCCACTCTAAATTCTAAAATAATAATTATTTATTTATTTTATTTTTTCATGATGTTCTCACGTAATCGCCTAAAAAAGTGGAATCTCATCTTTTGGTGGTGGGGGGGGGGGATTTAGCTGAGGATGTTAATCCACAAGTTTACCATTTTTTGTGCTTGTGAACTGTAGGTCCGAAAAAAAATTATCTTTAAGTTGAGGAAAGTCAAATAAGGGGGAGACAACTCTAGTTTCAAGTTTCAACCCCGATTTATCTGAAAATGGATTTTAACAATCTGAACTTGCAAGGTGCCACAACTAACCACGTAGAACGAATGTGGAATGAGGCGAAGAAAAGAAACAGGATTGAATGTGGCATTCACACGCAAATGGTGGAATCGTACCTAGCCGAATTTATGTGGAAACAAAAATTCCGAAAGGACACTGCACTGGGAACTGTTTTCAAACAAATTGCCGAATGTTACCCAGTGTAAAACTAACCCTAACCCTACCCCTATTGTTCAAAATCATTTTATTTTTCATTTATTATTAATTACAATAGTAAAATCCATTTTCAGATAAATCGTGGTTGAAACTAGAGTTCTCTCCCTCTTATTTGACTCTCTTCAAATTTTTTTTCGGACCTACAGTTCGCAAGCACCCTTTTTTCCGTTTTTCCTTGTTTATTTATTTTATTGTTATTTAGTTCATTTGTTTATTTTAATTATTTATTTTATATGTTTATTTATTATTTATTTTATTTGTTTATTGATTATTTTTATTTGTTTATTTACTATTATTTATTGAGAAAAACAATAAGTTAGTTAACTTACGTGTCTTGGGGTTGCCGGAGATCAGAGAAGGGCCGGGTGCTTTTGGCTTGATCAAGTCGAAATATTTAATTTGCAATAAAAATACTCCAAAAATGTGGCACAAGGCCAAAAAGGGGGGGGGGGATCGGTCTTCACTAACTTACTCTGACTTGTCTAACTTGGCTAGTTTCATTCGTTACCATCATTCACCAAAATACCACATTCATACTACATTCGTGCACCATACACCAAAAGAATTTATACCATGACTATCCTACTTAAAACCCATAACTATATATGTAATGGGGGATTTGGGAAATAAAAATTTTATGTACAAAAACAAATGAAATAGTTTACAATGAAAAAAAACCTGTGTTAGTATAAGGATCCCCCATTTCTAACTTGTGGCAGATATGCGGATTTGCCAGTCGAAACGTGATGCAGGCCCGAACGTTTTATTGCAATCACCTCTTTCGAAAATCTCGAAAGGTGACCTGCATCTCTGGCAAATCAGGCTATCTGTCACCTAATTGGGGAAGGGATTGGGTAATTAAAAAAACAAAATCAGAAGAAAAAAAAAAACGGGAGTGGGGCAAGGACAAAAATAAGGGGGGGGGGGCTTAATGAAATCATTCATGCACTAGCTAAGTTATCGAAATGAATAATAATCAAAAACAGGTCTTCTAATCTAGCCTAAAACGGGACGAGATCAATGTTCGTTGGAACAAGCCAATATCCTTTGCCTAAGGCACGCCCAAATACCACTCAAGTCTAGCCCCTCTCACTCGACACAATCGTGCAATTGTCACCCACCTTTCACCAAAATCTGCCGAGGGGAGTTTCGCCTTCTCGGCCCTAATGCGAATTTTCAGACGATATTTGAAAATTCGAATAAGGTTGGGAGCAGCGAAGGTCTCACCCATTCGTAGACAACTTTCGTTCATGTCTGCCATATCACACTTCTTAACAATGCTAGTAAGCGATAAAACACAAAACGTCTTTGTCTATCATTTGTCGGAGCCCAATTGCTACATACATTAATAGGTTCCAGGTCGAAAGACGTTACGTTCAGTATACGGACCATGAGACCTGCAACTAACTTAATCAGCGGCACAACGATGCGGCAATAAACAAAGGCGTGACTAACAGACAAATAGGCGAATTCCTAATGCCAGCTGAATGAAGCTTTTTGCTGACCCAGAGAGCATTTCTAATAATCAGCCAGGCCAGAGATGCCTCGTCATTATCGAAGACCTTTAGCCCAGGCGCCCAAGGCCGGATTGCGCGTAGCTCCCCCCCCTCTTCAAACCGAGCCCCTCAATCTTGTCATCTCGAACAGATCCCCTCACCATAACGGAGAACCGCATTCAGAAGGATGATGTGGTCCTTGTTAAGAGCCCCCTAAAGCCTAGACCGTTTTGGGTGTTGGGGACCATTTTGAATGTTATCCGGGGCAATGATGGTGCGGTTAGATCAGCCCGTGTCAGGAAAGGGGATGGTCTTGAGGAGGTCAACTCACTGAAACATCTCTATCCTTTATAACTTTCTTTAACACCTGACGACGGTATTATAGAATCCCCGATCAGTGATTCAGACCAACCAACTGGGAACGCTTCTGCGGCAGATGAGGACGGAGAGACAAAAAACAAATTTACAACAAATAACTTTTACCAAACCCAAGAAAATTCAATATATCGATTCGGATAGTTTTTTAGTTTTGGAACTTTTTGTAAGTGTTTTTTTAGATTTTCTATCATTGCGATTGTAAAAAAAAAATGGCCGACTGATATGAAGATTCGATGTTGCATGTTTAAAAAGTGAAAAATCGAAAATTAAACAAAAATACAACTAATAGCTTTCACCGATCAGTCAAATATTTAATTTTCGACCGATCTGTATATTTTTAACTTACTTCAACTGTTTTTAAGTTCTTTTTTATTTCAAAACCATTCGATCTCACATGGTGAGATACTTCAAACGGACAGATGGGAATCAATCAGTGACGCCCCTTGGAATAAAACTTTTTCTCTCCCTACTGATTAGTGTGCAAATGAGATAACTGAATGGGCCAAAGCAGGCATTAAAGCACATGTCCGCATGCAGAAATTCTATAGCAAACCCCACTCTCTCCACTAGTTCACTTCGACCTGTGCAGCTGATATTGCTCAGAGGCAGCAAGCATTCCGCCGATTTAACTGCCATAAATCAACTACAAAAAGACAGAAATTCATAGCATCAAGAAGTCATTGTAAAATTGTAATAGCCGCAACTAAGAGAATGTATAGAGAGATGACCAGAAAACACATTGAGTCACAGAAATTAGGAACTCGTGATTTCTGGAAAATCTATAATAGTGTGGTGAATAATGTGCAATCAACAATTCTCCTGTTATCCAACCATAATGATGTCGTTTGCACGGCAACTGATAAGATCAAACTTCTTGCCCATCAGTTTGCCTTGAACTCCACCTTGGACCCTGCAAACCACTCTCTCCCAAATTTCTCATTGTGGACTAAAGCCACTTGACGACCTAATTATGACCCCTTCCCATGTCGAGATATAATCAAAAACCATGACACCTCCAAAGCGTGTGAACCTGATCTTATCCCTGTTATAGCAATAAAGAAATGCTCTCTTGAGCTAGTCCCTGTCCTCTAAAACTCTCCAAGAAACGCCTTGACAAATCTTGCTTCCCTGATAGCTGGAAAATTGCCTTTGTGGTACCAGTGTTCAAGAATTCTGGTGAAACAACTGACCCTCAAATTTACTGCCCCATCAGTCTACTTTCAATCTTTAATCAATCCAGCAATAGTCTACCACCTCGTTAATGCTAAACTTCTCTCTGACCATCGATATGGATTTAGGCAAGCACATTCTACTGCAAATATTCTAACGGTTATCTCTGAACGCATATAGCATACACTGGACAAAGCAGGTGAAGCTAGGATGGTAGTGCTTAATATATCTAAAGCCTTTGACGAGGTCTGGCATGAAGATCTTCTCATAAAAATTAATTTGTATGGCATTACTGGACAAATATTTAATATAATTAGGTCCTTCCTAGCCAAAAGAAAGATTCAGGTTTTCCTTGATGGTCGTACATCCAAACAACATGACATTAATGAGGGTGTATCCCACAGGTCGACCCTTGGACCGGTAGCAGTTACATGAGAGATCTATTTTGTTTATAAGTGAGCGCAATAGCTCACGTTATGTCGAGTTGTAGTTCAGTCGATGTAAACAGGCGATTATCACATCACTGACATGCGCACTGGAAGGCTATTCATTTTTGCTAGCTATTTCTCGAGCAAATAAAAAGCGAGTCGAGACTCCAACGTAGACAGACTGGCATTCTGTCTCTCTATGGTGACAAGGGGCGGGAATAAGCTCAAGACACACTGGAATTATATTAACTTTATGCCGGCCGACCAAGCAACTCAACTCACTTGTCTACGTTCCTGTATTATT
Source organism: Sepiola atlantica (assembly GCA_963556195.1). Taxonomy (NCBI): domain Eukaryota; kingdom Metazoa; phylum Mollusca; class Cephalopoda; order Sepiida; family Sepiolidae; genus Sepiola; species Sepiola atlantica. Next base: position 77,632,975 of record OY744518.1, on the reverse strand, counting down.
GTTCTTGTGAAATAAATATATTATTGTAGAGAATTTGTTGATGTTTTCCTTTGAACTCGAGGTAACCCTTTTCTTATTCAAGTCAGATACGTACAGACACGGCCGACTCAGTAAATACTCTCAACAAACAGACACCAACATAACCCTACAATTAACCTTTATTATTCCTGATGTTCATAAACGACTTCCCTGATGAAATTGTGTCAGAGATGGGTATATTTACTGATAACACCACGCTCTATTCTTGACATGTGGGTAAAAGGGGCGCGCACATATCAAGACAATGGCTTAGTCCATAAAAAATGACTTCCAGTCAGTAGTTGAATGGAGACACAAATGAATGGTAACATGTTAAAAAAAAAGAGTTTTGTCTTAGAAGCATTAATGCTTCTAAGACAAAACTCTTTTTTTTAACAACTACAAGAAACCTCTTTAACCACCGATTGCCATGGCAAATAACACCCTACCTGAGAGTCCAATATTCAAACTTCTTGGCCTAACATTCACAGGTAACATGAATTGGAACAAATACATAGAAGACATTGCCAAGGCTGCTGCAAAGAAAAAGGGCTCCCTCTACCGTGCTAGAAAACTTCTTACACCTGACAGTACCCTATATCTCTACAAAGCCATCACCCACCCATGTATTGAGTAGTGTTGTCACATCTGGGCTGGTGCACCAACCACTAGTCTCCCTGTCTTAGACAGAGTCGAAAAGAATCTAATAGGTCCCACACTGTCCACCAAGCTCCAGCCCCTGTCCCATGTTGCATCTCTGTGCTTGTTTTACAAGTATTTCAATGGAATGTGCTCTGATGAACTTGCTGCTCTGGTGCCCCCTCGACGTAAATACATCTGACCAACTCAGTAATCAGCTAAATTCCATCCATTCACTGTGGAGGTCCACAGATGCCGTAAGGCACTCTAATAGCTTCTTTCCTCAAACTGCTAATCTTTGGAATTTGTTATAAATGTGAAATGTTGGAAACACCCCCGGCACCAATGCATAGATCCAGAAATGCTGAAAAGCCTCTGACACAAAATGCTATGACTGAAAACTTTAAAAAGCCTACAACATCATACTATGCTGACATTAATGTATCTTCCCTGACCCTCTCACGACATGTGCCTCATGTTCTTCGTGTTTTATCCGGGACATGTGAGTCACTTGTTAAGACTCACTCTTAGTGAAAACGACTTTTAATTTTTTTTTTCTAAAACAGTCAAAGGGAGACAAGCAAGTAATTGATGCGAGAGAAAGCAAGACACGTCAGAATCCCAATTTATAAACACGTTAATAAGACACTTGTAAGAATCAACAAAAAGGCGATATTATGCAAACATAACGATCAAACGAAAAGTTCTCCTTTGCTTGAGGGGAGTTCTTAGTAGAGAGGCAGGATTTGATAAGACCGATATGGTTGATCAAATATGAGATCATCTATGAGATAAGATTGGAAAATACGAAAGTTCAGAGTTAGGACGAATTAAATATGGAATTCTTTTTGTTTTTCGTAAGTCACATACCTTTTACAATGTTATTGTGTGGTAGTTTACAGGTTGAGTGAGTAAAGAGAGCTTTCGGCGACCCCTCGATTTCTGAACGGCAATCGTTAATTGACGCCTGTGGGAAAGATATTTTCACAGAATTTTAGATTCTGATGTTTGTCTTCCGCGGACCTGTTTTTAGCGTGGCAAGATATATGTAATCTCGTATTCAGAAAGGTTAACGCTTGATAGACAGCGGTAAGTTCGTCGCTGTAATTTTTAGGTCGATAAATCTTGAATCCAACTTTTTGTGTACGTGGATATTTTGTTTTCGATCTTTCTGCTTTGTGAGCAGCAAATCTTGGGACGTCCTGTTCCCTCGGACGCTTTAATCCGGCTCCTGGTATTTGCCGGCTCTTCCCGCTTCCTGTCTTCCGTTTGCATAGCAACAGGCTTTTCTTCAATTTGATTAGTTGCCCTTCATCTGCCCCCTCCTCTGCAAACTGCATGGGCTGACTTTACGGCTCTTGGCCTAGTAACAAGGTTTGTTATGTGTGTGATAGCCTGGCCAATCATTTGCCTCCCTTGCTTTGCTGTCTGGAATACATCGGGTCCCAATTTGTAATGTGTGTACCCTTTTGGCGAATTGCACATTACTGTTTTTATTGTAGGAAAACATGTGCCAACAAGTCCCCTATTCTTCTTTTCATGCTTTATAGGGCAAAATATGTGGATATAACAAATTCCCTCCCTGCTCCCTGTTTCCCTGACTGTACCAAAGTGCAGAAATTTAAATCTAATGTGAACAAACATCTCGCTGCACAAATCCTCACTTAGGGTGCCCCCTAAAAATCTGGCCCCTAATTCACAGTAGCCCCTTACATCACAGTGGCAATGTGCCCCCTTGTTTTTTTTTGGTGAATAAAAGTAAAAAAACAAAACAAAAAAAGTTCGAGTGGAAAACCCCCTCCTCGGACTTAGGGTTAATGATAGGGTAAGTGATTTTTTTTTACCATTTTTTGCGGGCAAGAACCCCTCCCAACATGTAAGCTACAGGCAATCATCTTTTCTTCGGGTTTCATATTTCCCATAGGCCCCCCCATCCAAAAAGTTAACTGCTCTACAATGCTAGAATAAGCCAGAAATGGGGATCATTTTACGTTAAATTTATATGCGTAACTGAACCCCTCTAAATTTAAAAATATTTTTTGTGTTGCTGTATTTGTTTTTTCAAGGTGTTCGCACGTGATCGCCTAAAAGGCAGAATTTCATTTTCTTAGGGGATATTTAGTTGATAGTGTTAATCTACCTTTTTTGGTGATTGTGCAGTATGGTTAACAAGAAAAAAGGTGTTAAAAAAACAAAAAATATATACAAGAAATAACTGTTACCAAACGCAAGAAAATGTACTTTTATGTGCATTTGTAAGCGTCAATATATATAGACAAGCCAGTAAGCTTTTTAAGATGGACGATAATTTTGCAGAGGCTTAAAAGATAGTAAAAAAAATTTTATGGCGGTTAGTAGAACCGTAAGCCTAAGTCCGAGGGCGGTTGTCAATCGGATGAGGGTAAGCTTTTTATTTTATTTATTATATTTTAAGCCTGAAATTCGCGACCACCACCTGGCAAAAATGACGGCCATGACAGAAATCATTCTGGCTTGCAAAAGTGACGCTAGCAAATGCATAGATAATAAATTTTACAATCAGTAAACACACGTGAAAATTATACAGGTAAGTAGAAAAGTAAATTTTGTTGCGTTTGGTAACAGTTATTTTTTGTCTATTTGGTGAAAGAAAAAAATCTTTCACCTTTTTTTGTTAACTATATTTCACAATATTTTATTCTTACGAGGGGGCTTCTGTTCGCCATCTAAATATCTTGTAAAATCGATCCTAAACAATGTTTATCGAAACAACTTTGGAGCTCTGTTTTTTTACCTCCTCTCAAGAGGGTTTGACACAAGGTCAAGCGGCGTTTTGAAAAGCCAGCGTACTAGGAGAAACGCACTCTAGCCTTCCAAAAACGTCCGAGCAGCCCTGTTATCAGGCGATTAACAATAAACTAACCACTTCTCAAAGAGAAGGTAAAGCCTGGGAAGCTGGACCTCCTAAGACTGAACAGAACCATACCTCAGCAGCAACAAAGCCACCGTCAGACTGATTGTCGAGGACGAGTGAATTGTTCATAACCCGCAAAATGTTAATAATAGGGAATTTTTCGTTATTCACCGATCCAATTTGTTTCCATAAATAGTTTGGGTTCATTTTACAAAACAATTACCTGACGAACAGAAACCTCCTTGTAAGTAAGAAAATAAAAACTAATTAATAATCTTGTAGTTTATTGATTAATATTTAGTATTCAAAGTAATGTTTATTTTTAATCTGAAAAATCTAGATTTTTAGAAAGGGGTGAGGATATAAAACTTAGTCGAATTCTCTGTATTTTTTTTTTATTTCAGAATAAATAAATATATATAATTTATCAAAAATATGAATTCATTTTCTTTCGTTCGATCGATTCCTTAGTTTTATTTTATTTTCTTTTTACTAATCTATTTATTAATGAAAGTATTACTATTCCCTTGTACAACTGCGCCAAATTATTTTATTAAGTTAATAACTTTTAAAAAGATAACCTTTTTAATATATATAAAAGAAAGATTGAAATAATTATGTTACGTAATAAGTTTTTTATTTGAGGTTGTAGTTTTTAAGCCAAGGGAGATAACTCTAACCTTACTTACACAAAATTCAGTTAATTTGTACATTAACATCCTCAGCTCTTGAAGTTGTTCATGTTCGTACCAGTCAGGGATACGCCTCTGACAATCAGTTCGACAGTGGCTTTGTTGCTGTAGGGCTGAAGTATGGTTCAGTTCAGTTTTAGGAGATCCACCCTCCCAGGTTTTGCCTTCTCCCTGAGAAGGAGTTAGTTTATTGCTAATCGCCTGAAGCGCCCCTACTAGGGAATACTGACGGGGCTGCTCAGGTATCTTTTGTAGGCCAGAGTGTGCTTATCCTATTGCGCTGGCTTCTCAAAACCACACTTGACCTTGTGTCTAACCTCCATCAGAAGAGGTAAATAAAATATCCTCAGCTAAATCACACACACACACACTTTCCAAAATATGAGATTCTACTTTTTAGGCGATTACGTGTGAATACGCTGAAAAACTTGGCGGAAAGAAAAAAACAATTATATAAGAATTTAGAGTTTTACATATAAATTTGACGTAAAATAATCTCCCATTTCCGGACCATTCTAACCTTTTAGAGCAGTTAACTCATTGTCTTTACTACTAACCCTAAGTCCGAGTGGCAAGATCGTAAAAACACACATACCCGCTCGATAAAAGTAGATCCCCCTCTCCCCCCCCCCCCAAAAAAAAAACGCATTAATATGCGAAATTGATTCCCAACTCTAAATTCTATTTTTTTTTCTTTCCGGGTATTCACACATAATCACCTAAAATCATCTTGTTTTTTGGGGGGGGGGGTATTTAGTTGAGGATGTTACTCTACAATAATGCCAAAATTTAACATAAGCCTGCTAAGTTGCTGTAAATATTGGTTGTAAGTAAAGTAATGAGTGTCCAGCTTTCTTGTTTTTTGGGAGTTTTTTTTTTCAGGAAGTAAGGTACAGGATCAGACTGGAAGGGACTAGGATAAATAAAATTGGTGTTTCTCCATGGTTACATCCATATGAAATATTGCTGTCCCATCGCCGCAATGTTGCATCCCTGTGCTTGTTTTACAAGTCAAGTACTTTAATGGAATGTGCTCCGACGAAAGCCGACAAGCAGCAAAATCGCACACCTTCACTGTAAAGATCCCCAAAATGCTAGAGAGCCTTCTACTCTGATAGTTTCTTCCTTCGAACTGTTAGACAAAGTTTTTGCGACAAAGTTTTCGACACTGCCAAGGATGATAACTTTTAGGCACCCAAATTATTGACAGTGAAATGGGCTTGGGCACGTTTGGGTACTATTCCCGGTGCTACGGTACGAAACGGGTACCCAGATTTTTCGTCTGCAAACAGGAAGTCGCGTCATATTAAAGGCACCGTTTTTTTGTCCCCTTCCCCAAAAAGTTCCGGTCAACCGAGAATGTCGCAGAATTGGTATCTTGAAGCCCCCGCCCCCGAAAAGCCCATATACCGGGAATGTCGCAGAAGCGGTATTTTGATTTTCCTGTACTTCGTTTTTTTTTTTTTGTATTTTATTGATTTCTTTAAGTAAATAACAAATAAACGAAAATTAATGAATAAAAATTAAAAAATTCCTCCCGTAAAGAAAAATTCCTCCCGACTAACTCTACCTGTTGGGGGCAGGGGGACACATTGATTTAGTAAATTATTTTGCAACATGGCCATATCAACCATGACTAAGATTTGGGGAACCCATAATGAAGCAAAAGCTTTTTTAAGGGACAAAAATATACTTAAAACCGAAAGTCCGCTGTGTTTTGTATGCAGAAGACAGATGACAGAGGTGAGAAGCTCCAAAGAAAATGGAACATTTGTTTGGAGATGCCCTTCACATAAAGGAAAGTACATATCCATAAAAAGTGGGAGCTTTTTGGAAAGGGTGAAGCTGCCACTTCAGACTTTCATCCAACTTTTGTATTTTGGGTCGTATAAGACGCCAGTAATTAAATGCGCTCAGATAACTAATCTAAATGAGAAGAGAGCCATATTATGGTACGCATATTTTCGAGACATTTGCTCTAAGCAATTAAGAGAAACCCCAATGAAATTAGGAGGCAGTGGCGTCATTGTTGAGATCGATAAAACTGTCATTGCAAAAAGGAAATATCACCGAGGGCGCATGATACTACAAAGATGGATTTTTGGAGGTATTGACACTCTATCCAAAATTGGGTGTTTTAGGTATGTGCCGGACAGGAAAGTCTGTAAATTAAGTTTTGAAAAAAAAAATTCTTAAAAAGTAAGAAATCACATTTCGTTGCTCAAAATATTGTTTATTCTTTTGATATATTACTTGTTTCTAAATTACTTATTATAATTCTCAAAAGAAAAAAAAGTCACATTCTGTCGTTCAAAAACATTATTTCGTTGCTCAAAAACATTGTTTATTTTTTAATATATTACTTATTTATTATTATTCTCAAAAGGGGAAAAAATCACCGTTGCCGGTATTTTTGAAAAAAGTTTTCCGCCCGGTATTTTTGGGGGAAGGGGACAAAAACGGTGCCTTTAACATGACGCGACTTCCTGTTTGCAGACGAAAAATCTGGATCCCCGTTTCGTACCGTAGCACCAAATTCCCAAATAACTTCGCCAATAAGTAAAGAAGTATCACACGAAACCGTTTGAAGGTACGAAGAGACTTTATTCCTGAGCTTACAAACACAACCAAACGTAAACAATATAATAATGAAAGAGACTATCTGAGCAGACGAGAAGGGCAAATAACTCAGTCATACGGGGTACGGAATTAATTACAACTCGGAATTAATTACAACACAGAATTAATTACAACTTGGACTTAATTTATCAATTTTATATGTTATTCAACTAATAAATCTCATTTTATTTCTTTCATTTGCAAAATTATATTGTACGAATTAAAAAAAAAGACAGTTTTATTTCATTTTATCATCAAGAATTACGAGATTTCTAATACCTAAGCGACATAAAATTACTTCCGGTTTGTAATTAATTCCATCACCCAGTCATACTTAGTTATCGCCTCTGACCTGTTAGTATACATAAAATACTGGCGCTTAGTCTTACTAAGAAACCATGTTTTAGTAGTGAAAACAGGAATTTGGAAGTCTATTACTAGACTCCAAACGTTAAAGAAAAAAAAACACAGTTCGGTTCAAATCCTGTAGAAGCATCAAATACCTCTGTATAACTTCGAGCTCCAATTAATGAAAATAATTCGGCTCACAGCAAAATCTCACTCTGGGCCGCCACTATCTGAGTCTTTGCGCGCACACTTCTGCATAAGCAATGAACGCATCCACATAGCCATTTAGTTCTCGATAGTCGAGTACTGGTCGGACTTTCTGCTTGTGCGCCTGCACAACCGCCATCAAGAGAATTAGCCCTTGGGAGGGCTGAGTTCTTTCTCGGGATAGGGTAATAGCCATCCGTTGCGCTGCCACAGTGAAAGTTCTTCGTCGTACGCTTCCTGGACGTGATTAGGCACTTTATATTGCTGCACTCTATTTGTCAGCTCGCTGGGAATACAACCACTCGCCCATTTCCACGATGCAGTCCATGCTTTTGTACTCTGATCAAATGTTACAATAAAGTTGGGTTCGTCGATAAAAATGGCCACACACTTGTTCAGATTCCCAAATCGCACGTCACCAGATTCAGTCAGGTACACGCCGCCAAGCTCTCTAATCGCATCAATTCCAAAAAGGAGATCGAATCCTGACAACCGCCCATCCACAACTAAAACCTCAATATCCACAGGCTGAACCTGCTCAACACCCAACTTGATTTTTCCGTACCCCAAACACTTCAAACACCTCCTTCTGCCTCCAGCAACGACACACGGCCTTGCTCACCAGCGTCTGTGAGCATCCGGAATCCACCAGTTCCGCACACTCTTGTCCGTCCACGTAGACTTTTACAGCAGGCAAAGGCGGACCCTTTTACTGCGGAGATGAAGTAAGTCGGGCCCACCTCCACCGCTCGATTCTGGCTCAAAGAAAATTCATTAAATACAGTAATTTATAGCTAATTTGAATCGTTAAATCAATGTTTACTTTTAAGAAACATGCCGCCGACTTGAGGAATTGAAGTAACCAGAAATATAGATCTGCTTTATCTCGCTTTTCGACCCCAACCCTTTCATTAATGTAAATTTACCTTTTATTGGGGGTGGGGGGGTAAGATATTTGCAGTTTCCAGAAATCTTTTTACGCAAAAATCATTTCAAATCACAAGTAAAGCATGTCTAGTAAGCAGTCAAGAAATCGTAAAAAATAAAAATAAAAACAGATAATTTATATCAAACGCAGTAGAATTAAATTCTCTATTGACCTGTATACTTTTAACGTGTGGAAGCTGTAATTTTTTTTCTTATTTCAGAATTTTATTTCCATGATCACATGCCTTATCAGCACACAACAAACAACATGGCGACCAAAATATTGGCTTTACCTTGCTAAACTTAGGCAATTAAGTGTGGTTTTATGAGGGGATTTGTTTAGGAAGGGGGGCTGCTTGCCACTCAGACTTGGGTTTAGTGGTAGTGTAAGTAATATTTCAGCATGAATTTAACCGAAGTAAGGTCTCACGTGGTTAGCCATTTTGGTTTTAGTGTGACGATAAACTGAACGAGTCAGTGCAATGTTTCACCAAAATAAATGCGGCACTTTCTTCTTCTTCTTCAATCGAGTCAACATAACGCTTCACCAAAATAAATGTGGTACTCTTCTCCTCCTCCGTTTGCGTCCACCTCCCAATGCATCTCCCAAAATCACGTTTTTTTGTGCTTCTTATTGTAGCAAATCTAACATATGCAAATGAGCATGCCAAAGCTGCCCGCCGCAGTTTCCGCTTTAAAAAAAATTAAATTAAACTTTTTGTGAATGGTCGTTCCTGGGTTTGCGCCCGCAGCTCTCCTCCACACAAGCAGCAAACCAAACGTCTTCTTTTTGACCGCCGTGGAAAAGCATGCTGGCTCAACGCAGTCGGCTGCCTCTCCTGCTCTCCGTTACACTCACCCCTGATCTCATGATCAGAAATGTGGCAACACGGTGCAGGTCATTTTGCCTGGTGCTTCTCCACGGTAATATGGCTGCGACTTCCTCATTCAAATACCTCGTCTGCGGAGGGAGCATCCGATTCATCTATACTAGGCCTGGGACTGTCCACCTAATGCGACCACAGCTTCCTCTTCGGATGACTTGTCTGCAGAAGAATCATTTGATACATCCGTGCTAGGCATGGGGCTGTTTGCTCCGCTCATCGTGATCACTCGTGAACTTTGAGTGGACAGCTCGCAATCACTTCCACTTTCTGACGCAATCAGGCTGATAACGGGACGTAAGTCCCTTATGTGCTGAGACATCCCATCAAAGAGGACATTCTGTGAGCTAATCACGCCCATAACACATCCAACTGTGTAAAGAGATGTACACCGTCCATTCGGGATTCTTGTCCAAACACGATCTCCCACCTTGTAACTCAAATGTTGCTGTTCGGGCTCATCAGGGGACAGCACATCAATGCCCTTCAGTCTGACCTTGTAACAATAGATCATGTTGGCAGGTGACACATCGTCCTTTGGTGTGACGTTATACCAGTAAACTGCCTCCATCACTGAGCACAGTTTTCTTGCGGCAATCCGTTTCACACTTCGATGGCACCATTTCGTAATATCATTGCCTGATAGTATGTGTGTATAGCGAAATCGCAGTCGAACTTCCCACTCATTTACAAAGTCTCTGAAAGTCTTACTGCAAAATGCTGGGTCATTGTCAGTGAGTATCTCAGTTGATGGCCCGCGCTCGTAAAATATGACTTTCAATTGGTCAACGATGCTTGCTGCGTCTTGCCGTCTTAGACAACGCCAAAAAGAAAACCGCGTGGGCCCACAGTCAATAAGCGACAGACAGTGCCTTCCCTGGTAGTGGGTTATGTTTATCCCCACTCGATACCAGGTGTCGCCGACGTCTAAGTTGCCCATCGGCCAGCGCGTAGACGGCAGATCAATCGACTGACACTCTTTAACTACTGTCTTCATGGATGCCTTAGAAATCATGGGGTCGACCCGCCTCACAAACGTCTTATCTTCGACCGCCGTGGACAAGCGTCCTGGCTCACAGCAGTCGGCTGCCTCTCCTGCTCTCCACTACATAAACACATTCTGAAATAAAGAGAAAACTTTCAAAGAGTTTCAGCATGTTAAAAATATACAAGTCGGTAGATAATGTAATTCTACTGTGTTTGATATAAGTTATTGGGGGAGGGGGGTACGAGTTCTCGATTGTTAACTATTCTGCACTTTTACCGAAATGTAATAATTTACATTTTCAAGATCATTAATTTTAATTAAAAAAAGTTTTAACAAAAGAATGGTTGGAATTAAATGACAGCATCCTCATCTGCCTAAAACGTTTTTTGAAAAATTGTACTCTAACACCGTATGCTAATTCACCTAAAAATAAAAATGAGATTTGACCATCTTGCTACCTAACTCTCCACTCGACAGACCTCTTATAAATTCGACCCCTATCACAGTAGCCCCTTATGCATCAGTGGCAATATGCCTTGTTTTGGGTTAACAAAAGTTGGTACTTCTGCTGTTTACAGACCGTGCTGAAATAATAACGTTATTATTTAAACACCTATGCTTAACATGGGGAGGGAGGGGATCCTTTGTTAACTATTCTGTACTTTCACCAAACAATTTAATAAACAAAAGATACTGTAAAAATTTAACTTGAAAATCCTATATAAAAAATAGCACGGTGTGTAAACTGCAGAAGTATCCAAAAGTTTACAACAAAAAAACTATACTTATGTCTCCTGTTGTGTCACTGCCTTTATCAACTTTGAAGTTCTTTGCACATTTCTATCTGGCATGATAATTCCTCATCCGAAAATAAATTGTTTTTTTCTCAAATCATAAGGGGCAATTTTTTTTTTATTATTATTATTACTATTATTATTAATAATAATAATAATATGATGATGATGATGATGATGATGATGATATCTTTATTTAATATTTTTCCAAACACAAAAAATATACAAATGTTAGCGGGAGTGGGAACTTATAAGATACTGTTGCGTCCAATTCCCTATAATAATAAGAAGTAAAGAAAAAAGAATACAAAAGACAACAGCAACAAAAAGAACAAATAGTAATCAATATACTAAAACATGCGGAAATTGTGCACTTGACATAATGAAAGCCGAGAGCTTGAATGGAGAGAATGATTGAGCGATTAGGGGTCAACAAATAGTAAAAAAACGGAAGTTGACAATATCACATGATTTCCGGAAAAAGGGAATTCGTTCTCTTTTTGGACAGAAACGCAAGCAGAGCAGACACATAAAATTCGTTGTCCCTCAAAAGAAACCAGTCAGGGTGAGGTGAGTGCACAATGTTAATTAAAGAGTGTGTGGCCCAAGCTGTCTGTCTGTCTTTCTGTCTCCCTCTCTCTCTGATGCTGTAGCCCACGTTTTAAAGTATCTCTCTCTCTCTCTCTATCTCTCTCTCTCTATATATATATATATACAAATAGCTATATGCATGATCCAACATTTCATAGATCACTCTTATTTGCTTGGTAAGTAGTCGCCGAATTCCGCTATTTACAGTGAAAGTTCTTCTCTATTTACTAACTGGTTGACAATGGCCTGCGGGTAAGATCTTCGACTACGAATCAATGGTGATTTGTGTTCGGGGTTTGCGCCCACCGACTGTTGGGAATTAGTTCCTAGACTGAAGATTGCGTTAGCATGAAACATCGATGTCTCTAGGTATTTAAATATTTAATATTTATTTATAAAAATATTATTGTTTATATATATATATATATATATATATATATATATATATATATATATATATATATATATATATATATATATATCCCTCTCTCTCTAATTGTCTATTCTGTCTGTACTGATAATAAATCTTCCATTGAATTAACCCTCTGCGTTCAAGTAGAATTGTTGAGATGACACAGGTGGGTTACCGACAGGTGTGTATGATATTGTACACACCTCACAACAACATGACAACGCAATACACTCCTCACAAAATACAATAGTACACACTAAACAGACACACACATACATATACATATAAACATATATGCACTAATATCCAAGTTTGAAAAGAAAAACTGCACCAGAAACAAATACAATTCTGATTCAGGATAAATCAATAAATAAAAAAAATATTTAAAAATTTAGTAAAAAATTTATTAAAAAATTTATTAAAAAAAGGATAAATCAATAAATAAAACAAAAATCTATTATGACCAGCCAAGTCTGGCACAAGATTATTCAATAGTTTTTTACGTTTTTAAAGATTTATATTTTTATTTCAATAAACTATCGATCAATAATAAAAAATAAAAATAAAAACAAATAATAATCTGTAGGTTATGTAGAAACGAGAAATACACACGGAAAGGCTTAGACATTGCGGGATGTCATCATAATAGAGATGGCGTTTTCTCGAATGATAGCTAGGGGGATGTGCTGGAACATCCGAGCAGTCTTCCTACAACTGGCTATCCTCCTTCCAATGTCTCATATGAAACGTGAAGTATCAGGACTGAGGACTCCTGAAATTTCGACTGAGATAAGCTAGAAAATTAAACGCTCAATTAATGAGTTGTATTCAATATTTTACGAATGAACCGAACATTTAAAAACACTTTAATGAAATAAACTTTCTTCTTTTTTAGGATTGACAACTCAGATCTCCCAAAATATGAACGAAGATCTTCGTAAGCGTAATGTTTTATCTCCATCTTCGATTGCTAAAGCCGATGAAAACAGTCCTGTGGCCTCAACCGTGATCCCGGCCACGAGAAAGGGGTGTTACTTGGTGGAGGTCGCCGTCATTCTCTTTTTCCCCTGTTTAGTCCTTCAACAACTCCTTACAAATTTCTACTTCAAGTCGCGTCTGGTTGAAGAGTCGGGTGTGGAAGGCCAAAGACTTTCCAAGATATCCGTCTGTGACAACGTCAGCCAATCGAGTCCTGAGTTCTTGCTCCAGCAGAAGGTAAGATAATGGGCATTGGATGGTTGAACATCATCCCACCCACCCTAGAAATCTTTGTTACTGATTTTTTTTCTTTTAATCTGATGGAAGATATTGTAGCACCATAGATGGATAACTTAGCATAAATTATTGGCAAAAACTGGAAACATAAAAAGTACAAAGAATTATTAAAACATGATTAGGAATTTTGGCAATGTTTTTAGAATTTTGTTTATGATTTAAGTCAACCAACAATAGATTAAATAGTTGTTAGGATTTTGCAACAAAATGGAATCCCCAAAAGAAAGTAGCCTGACAATACCAGGAATATTCATGATGTGAATCAATAGACAATGGACCATTAAAAAAAAAAGGTTGGATATAAGCAATTGAGAGTTTCAAAAACATCAAATCGAAATTAATACAAAGAATGTGTTTGACATGATTGTGACGCAAGTAATATGTTTATGGAGTACTGTTGTCATATTTGGGCTGGTAAATCTCTGTCCGATTTGAGAGTTCTTGATAAGGTGCAGAAACGTATCTTTAATTTAATTGACCTGCACCCTCTCTCTCACAGACGTGATGTTGCTAGTCTCAGTCTTATCTATTATGGCATGTGTTCTTCAGAATTGCGTGATTTATTCCCTGCTTCCTTTGTTCCAGCTCGTTTTACTTGTTTGTCTAGTGGTCTTCATCAATTCACGGTTTTGATACCTCATTGTAATACAGCTTCCTACCCCAGTAGCTTCTTTTCAAGAACTGCAGGCTTGTGGAACTCTCTTCCTGCTGACTGTTTTCCTCATACCTATAACCTTGGTCTTTTCAATACGCATCTCCTGTCTTTGCGATAATCATCTTTCTGTTCTTGTTATCTCCTTACATCAAGTGGCTTCATGCCCTGTCTGGAGCGATTTCCATAAAAAAAAATCTTTTTAAATACACTTATATAACATTTTACGAATTTATTTTCATTATTATTTCTCGACTCCGACGATGCGTTAGGTCGCTGAAACGTAATTTCATCTACATAAGCTGGATTAGATATTTTATATAACAAATATTTATGTGTATATATATGTTTTATAAATAAAAAATATTTGATGAGTGCACCATTCCGCATGTTGCAGTATGTGTTGTTATGTTACTGTTGTCGTTTGTATTTTGTGTTTTTTGATTTTTATTATTAAGAACTTCCTTTGACGAGTTAAGTTAATTCTCGAACAGAACAGTTTTGCACCACTTTTATGTCACCTTACGAAGATTAAAACAAAAATATAATGGGTCCAAATTGTGAAGGTTGTGCCTTATGTTTAGAATCCTTATTCCAATGTAGATCAACATCTATTACTAGATCTTGATTCTAGAAAATGTCTCAAATGTAAGGCGTAAGGGGCCTTAAGAAGAAATTGAAATTCAGAGAATCCTGATTAATTGGTGTCTAATGACTGTGGATCAAATTTAATGCAAATCTGAAATATTTTAATTTTAAAATTGGAGCTTGTATCCATATTATGCCCCCTAAAACCCTTTAAAATACCTTAAAAAACTGAAATTTAGGGAATATTTATTAATTGATGTCTAATACCTATTGTTAAAGCTTCACAAAACTCGGAGGTATCTGAATTTTCATTAAAAGGTTTCATCACCTTTTTACCCCCCCTTGCATGAAACTAAATCAAACTAAATATAGCCCACATTTGGACCTCTTACGCCTAGCAGCTGTGTTATAAAATTCATAATGATCGGTTAATTAGTTTATGAGTGAATACTATACATACGAATATATAAACATATACACATACTTAACTTTATATATACATACTAGATACTAGAAAAAATGTGACTCATTGGGTCACCAATTAAGATTGTGTTAGATTTTTTGAATCAGGAAAAAGTGAGTTTGCAAAGCCAATTAAAAATAAAGAAAAATCCGAAGTTAGTCTCTTTCTGCTCGCTAGATCCTCCGCCTCCTACCCTCTCTCTCTCTCAGCTACGGGTTGTGGTGATATTCCTTTTCACTTATAACAAACTAATCCAATCTTTTTATTCTTTCCTTTTTTATTACCGTCGACTGTTAACAAACAGAGAGAGAATGACAGAACTGAGAGTTATAGATACCGTGCAAAATAAGAGTGAAGGGGAGGTCAAACACCATACAGTGCGAGAGGGTGAGAGTGATAGACAAAAACTTAGTAAGGGATGGATCACTTGCTAAGTTAATTGCAAATTACGGCAAATTAGAACAATTAAAATGGAAGTATTTCAAATATAACTCAATCCCAAAACTGAAGAATATTTAAGCATGTATTTTGTGTGATTAAGAAAAGACTTAGAAAACAAACATCGATTAACTCAGCTTAAGAATAATAATAGATGAATATATGCTAGGATGAGGTCGTTATCAACTGATACCCTCCAGGCTGTTTAAGACATGGAGGGGATCAGTTGACGACGAACTGATCCTGGCAGCCGGCACAAGTGAAATGGAAACAGACAGGAAAAGTTGGAAGTCATTCGTGAAACATCTAACCTCAGCATAAAACATGAAAATGTATATATATATATATATATATATATATATATATATATATATATATATATATATATATATATATATATATATATATACTCTTCTGTCTTCTATTTTAGCAGATTCTCTACACAGACAGTTTTCCTCTGGTGTTTATTATTTTTGACAAAGGGAAGTTTCTTTTTCCGAAATATTAAATAAATGATTTTTATAATCATCCGGACATCACACAAACAGCTAACACCACACTTGCTGTTATGTAAGATTTTAAGAAAAATAAATAGTAAGTCACATTTCGAATTCGATTTATTATTTTTGTTCCATCCAGCTTACATCTTACCCGGAATTTGCATTGCCCACAGCCTTTTAAAAACATACTACTAATCTCTCTCTATATATATATATAAAAATATATATATATATATATATATATATATATATATATATATATATATATATATATAGAGAGAGAGAGAGAGAGAGAGAGAGAGAGAGAGATAAGAAGGATGTTGTAGTTTGCTTGAAGCAGTGTGCATAGTGTGTAAGAAGTTGTGTTTGAAGGCCATGACAATGCAGTTTAGTAGAAAAACACCGTTAGATACGAGACATGGTAAACATAATAAATGATAATATTAAAAGATTTCAATAATTTTCGATCAAGAATTTATTTACCGACGTAATGTGTCGAACCAGAATGGTATCAGTGGTGTTATGTTATTTGAATTTTCGAGGTAAATCTATCTTCAGAAAGAAAAACAAGTATGTATATCCACTCAATTGGGGTGTTTTTGTTAGGAATCCGGAAGTTATGGGATGTCCGTTGCTATAGACTCACAGACGGATTGAATCAATGTTGAAGTGTGAGCTGGTATTTTTTGTTTGATATTATTAAATTATTGTTATAATATTTTAGTAGTATTATTACTATATGTTTCTACTTGAATGTAATTCTAATTTTTTTTATTATTATCATACCAATGTGCGTTTTACATAATTTGTGTAAGCAAGATGTAAGGGAAATAACTCGTTGTAACTAAGGAGGTGGGAGTCAGTTAGAGTTATTCCCCTTGAGAAGAAAGCAATTAGAATTGTTTTAATTCTTTAAATTAGCAAGTTTTTTTTTTCTTTTCTCCATTTCTTTTTTCATATTGTTATCTAATTTTTGTTTATGTACTTATTATACATAGACAGGCGCCAGTACTACATTTTGTCCAGATTTAATCTTCCTCTGAGGTCATCAGATCTAAACCTGTCTTTACAGTACTACATTCTGTCCAGATTTAATCTTCCTCTGAGGTCATCAGATCTAAACCTGTCTTTACAGTACTACATTCTGTCCAGATTTAATCTTCCTCTGAGGTCATCAGATCTAAACCTGTCTTTACGACTTTCATTACACATCTATTGTATCATTCTGATACCATTTCTCTCCATGCAACGCATGTCCTCAACCCTCACTGGCCAGGTTTCACTTCCATACATCATCACACTGCATACACATGCTTGATAGACTCTTCTCTTGGTCGACAGTGGTAATGCTCTGCTGGTTAGTAATGGCATAAGTTTCCTGAACTTACTTCATCCATTCCTAATTCTTGCAATCACAACAGCACCTGCTCCATCCTGTGCTCCAATAGTATTATCTAGGTAACAAAACTTCCCAACAACCTAAATAGAAATCACATTATTTTAAAAGTCTCAATTAAATCACACTCATTCTTCTCTCTAGTAAAGTAGTTAAACCTAAGGATTCTTAACTTAATGATAGGAACGTTAGAAATATGTTTTAAAAGTTTTTTTAAACAAAGACTGATAATTTGAATTATTCGGACAACTCATATTGGTCGTTATTTCCACAATGTTTCGGCCGATGTAATCTTCAACCTTCTTCAGCAGCATCTTTTTGAACTTCAGAATCTTTATATCAAAATCGGGAGCAGAATTTCCCACTGAACTCTTCATCTAATCGACGAGGGTCGATTATTCTCGTTGACATAGACATGCATCCATGTCAACGAGAATAATCGCAGAAAGGCATTAGTTCTAAGTGAAAGTCTTCTGCAGGTTAAAGGTTCAATCTTCACTCCATATTATTTCTTGGAGGACACCATCCATTCCCATATTCCACGCCGATCTGTCTTATTTTTACATCCCATTTAACCCCCACTCCCATCTAGAGACCGACGGGCTTTTTTTCCGAGCAACCGGAAAACAGTGGACGGATTAATACTTAGCAGCGGGTTGGGACGGGCCTACTAATCTACATTTTTTTTTTAATATTTGTAAATGTTTTCCCACTCCCCACGATAATTGTTTTGTGAATAAAATCCTCTTAAAACAAATTGGGAATCATTTAAGTAAGATCAGATCACAGAGTGAATGTGGTATTTTGGTGAGAGTGTCTAGCATAGGGTAAGCCCAACAGTTTTTGACAAAATTGGATGACTATCGACCCCCCCCCTCCCGCAAAAAAAAAAAACGATTCGGGCTTCATGCCTAAGGCAAAGGATGAACTTTATGATTATTGTTTTTGTTTTAAAAAACCTTTTTGTGAATGTATATTTTTTGCTTAAATAGAATAACTAAAAATAACATAATTAATACTTCTACTCAATCATTGGCTGATAGAACGAGAACAATCAACCCCGTGGGTTCAGTTCAAAATTCTGTAACGGTTCCCAAATTCGACATAAAGATTCTCAAGTTGGAAAAGATGCATCTGACAAAGGTCAAATGTTACATCGGCCGAAACGTTGTGAAAATAACAACCAAGATGAGGATAGTAGTCGGAATAATCCAAATAATACATATGAAATATGTGATAACAATTGCCACAAACTTTCGAGTTTTAACACAATGCTCCCGGGCAACACTTGGTTTTTCTTTCTTTCTCTTTCCAGATCCAAAAAAGTCTTTCTTCATGGCAAATATACTTTCTTCTCTCCGAGGTCTTGATAGGCATGTTTGTCGGACTTGTTATCGGCCCCCTAACCGACCACCTTGGTCGTAAGACGGGATTAATCTTGTCCCTGTGTGGATCGCTCCTCAAGTTTTTCAGTTATGTACTGACCATCAAATGGAAACTATCCCTGTGGGTCATAATTGCTGGTTCCGCATGCTACGGCTTGACAGGTGGTCCCGGCGCTTTCATCTCTTCTTCAAGCTCTTATATAGCTGATATAACCAGTCCGGGTCCAGGACGCACTTTTCGGCTAACTGTTTCCCTAAGCTCGGCCTCCGCCATTGCCGGGTTCTTGGCGTATTTTTACGGACAGATTATCCACATCTATGGACACCTGTATGCAGCTTACATCTTACTCTTTCTCAATGTGACCGACCTGCTGTTTGTTATGTTTATACTCAAGGAGAGCCTGCCGTCGGACGGCTTGATGAATAAACGTGAATTCAGCCTAAACCAGATCTTCAGCCCAGTCCTTCTATACATGAAGGACACTGAGAAAAAGAGACGTTTGCCATTGCTGATTATGCTGGCCATCTTCTTCCTGAGCAATGCGACAACAATCGCAAGAATCACATTCCTAAATCTGTACCTGCTTAATAGTCCTCTCTGCTTTGATGCCATAGCCATGGGGATGTTCGTGACCGTCACCAGCATTGGCCTCTCTTTCATCACGCTGCCGATCCTCAAACTATGCCAATTCTTTTTCCCCGATGCTCTGACTGTCATTTTTAATTTGATGACTGCCATTGCTGGTAACCTTCTTCTGTCAACAGCAAACACAGGCTCCCAAATCTATACAGGTAGGTGTTGACTTTATTTCTCTTCCAGAATTACATGGTGCTATGATGGTGCTAGTCTAGGGTTACCAGCAGTCTTGTCCAACCCTCGCTCGGGTTCCTCAAGTTAGAGATGCATAAGTTTTAGTCTTAATGTAACATAACCCCTTAAGTTTTTTAAGGGGGATCATGGCTCCAAGAAGTTTTCTTGAAAACAGCAAACAAATTTTCACCATGTACCATAAACAAATTTTGCCAACACAAATCAACTAGTGTCGTCTAGTAGCAATGGTCGAAATACGTGTCTCCATGATGTGGCATTGGGTGTTGATCATAGTAGGTCAGTGTTGCAGATTTGAAAGGTATAAGGTCCGACTCCGACTCCTAGAATTCCAAAATATCTAATTTCAACTCTGACTCCTTATTTTAAAGTCTTCCAATATTCAGACTCTGTTGATTCTTCATAGATTAAAAACATCCAACTTCAACTTCTTCCAAAACCTCTGACTCTGACTCCGACTCTACAACATAAAGGAGCTGTAGCATTGCATCACTTTCTACGGTAGTCAGCATTGTATAATAATAGCAACACATTATCCTTTTGTGTTTCAATATTTTTCTTTAAATTCCTCTGCAGAGAATTACCCAAAAACACATCTGCCTTGTCTCACAGACAGAACCAAAGAGGGAGTCACTAGTCTTTATTTTAGCCATGTCTGATTATTCTACATCACTTCGGGAACGTGACTTCCTGTTCACTACATAACTACTCATGTTTCAACCGCATAACTCCCATTCACTAACCGTTTTGCATAAATATTTTTACATTAATATTCGCTATTATTTTTAGTATAATTACAATAGCAGACATCCGTGGTATTACCAAGAGATATATGAGGATCTCTGTGTACTCTTTCTCATACCCATGAACCCCATATAATCATTCTTATCTTTAATTTTTATAATTTTCAAGTTTTAAGTTGTGGTGGTGCAGGTCTAGGGCCACCAGCAGTCTCATTTAACCCTTGCTCGGGCTCCTCAAGTTAGGTATACATAAGTTTTAGCCTTAATGTAACATAATTCCTTAACTTTCTTAAGTGAGAATCACATCTCCATGAATGCATCTGTAACACAGCTAACGAATTTTCGCCACTAGTGATGGGACGATTCCAATATGTTTTCCGATTCGGACACAATTACCGATTCTGTTCTAAATTCCCGATTCCAATACAATTACCGATTCTGATTCTTTTTAAATTTCTAAATTTTCAGTTATACAGTTGTTTTTTAATTTTCGGATTACCATAAAAAAAATGTAATGTGTGCATATAATTTTGCAAAAAAAAAATATACTTGTAGTACATTACACGCGTAGATATTTCTGTCTATTTTTTTCTCAAATGTTTTTCCCGTAATTGACTGAAAATAAAGATTTATTTATCTTTTAAAACAAAGCCGATTATCAGAAGTTTGTCGTAAGTTGACAAAATGTTATTTGAATTTTTTTCATAAACAATTGAACATAGTTGACCAGGACCTTTTTTTAGTAAAAAAATAAATAAAAAATAGACAAGTAAATAACTTACTTTAAAAATGAAAACACTACAAAAAAAAAGAATCAGAAAAAGGGACAGAAAACTGTTCCCTTTTTTCTCTATTAATAGGGGTGGGACGTAGTGGGTTACAATTTCAGATTCATGCGAGTAGTATTTTTTTTGTGTTCATTTATACATAAATAACACTAAACAATCAAACATTTTGAAAATTTTGCAAAATTCAGAAGGTGCAGGCCAAAAATAGCCGTTAGGGCTCCACGGGACTCAAAATCCATCATTTTTCGGTGAAAAAGTGGTTTCATGTGACATTGCAGGTCCTAAAACATCCTCAAAAGCTATGAATGGATATAGATGGTTAAATCTGATATAGTACTTTAATTTAGGACCATTTTCAGGCTGTGAAAGGGTTTTCATGAATGTAGAATAGCCAAAAACTAGTGGCCTGCACATTCTGAATTTTGCAAAATTTTCAAAATGTTTGATTGTTTAGTGTTATTTATGTATAAATGAACACAAAAAAATACTACTCGCATGAATCTGAAATTTTCACCCATTACGTCCCACCCCTATTAATAATAAGAAAAGAAAACTCTTTCCCTACATCTCTCTCTCTCCTTTCATTCTGTTTTAAGAATAATAATTGCTATGGTGTGATGGTAATCTACCCTATTTCAAGAGTAGATGGACTCTTCCAGAGAATAAAGTGTCATAGCTATCATTGGTGGCAGTCATTGCCCCAGTATCGATCGCAGACTTTCTATAGCCTACTATTTCTGTACTTCTGTAAATACACTCTTGTAAATATACCACCTTGTTGTCTTAATTATTATCGACCCTTTAGGGTCACAACAATAAGGGAATATTTTTGTGTCTATATTAAATCTGAAAGAAATTGTTTTCCTTTCTTTTTCGTTATTACCATATATTATTGAGATTAAGCATCCCCTTCTTTGCTCATCATAACATTTAAATTTGCAGACATGATTATTGAATTGAGCTGAACACACTTTTTTATGAGATAGATGAAGAAATTTTTTACATTTCTGAAATTTTGGTTAAATAATTTTTCTATTTTTATTTTATAGCAATGAGTGTCGGGTGTGGCATTAACATTGCCCCCGTTGTAACAGAAGGCGCCATGTCATTGCTGGTTGAAAAACACGAACAAGGTGAGTTATAAAAGTCAGTTTCTTATCATGTTTCCTTCTTAGCATTTGGAGGACAAATGTGTGAGAGTGAGTGGGAATGGGAGAAATGTTATACGGAAAATACACATAAATAAGGGGTCAGAAAAGCATGTGTTCACAAAAGAGCATTTTATATATATCAAAGGTTGAAAACAAAAGAATACTCGTTCTGAGGATAAGTGTATTTGCAAAGAAAAAGGGATTCAGGCAATAAAGGCTTTGGTGAATACAAAAAATAATATTAGAAAAAAAATAATTAATTGAACACCGCTCTTGGCTGTTATCCCTACCTCCCCCTCCAAATAAAAAAATATGTTTGTTTTTTTTGTTTTTATATAAATATATGGCACTTCATCGGTAGGTTCAAATATAAAATATTCAGAAAAAAATTAAAATAAAATAAATAAGTAATTAAAATAATAAAAACAAAAATCAGTTATAGTTTTAGTTTTATTACATTTGCTGCGGATATTAATATTTACTGCGTTATAAGCAATATTGCCATCCACACGTTTTTTGAGATTTGAAACACTTACCATTTGACAAAGAGGTCTTCCTCGAAATATATTATGGAACACGGTCACACACAGTGTTGAAGTCTTGCCTAATCAAGTTAGATTTGCTATATAGGAAAAAAAATTATGAAAAAAATATTTTTGAAAAAATATATGAATTAAAATCACTTCTCAACGCCAACATATTTCCATTTCTTGCATTGTGATAGTCTTCTAATACTCCTCTATATACGTATTACACACAATGCTTCAAGCCAACTAACTCTCCTTATTAGACCACTATAAGTTTTTAGTAACGCCCACTAAGGATGAGCAAATAAGTGTTCGAATGTACAAGGAGGGGTGAACTTTATACAAAGGAAGATAATAAAAGGAAGGATGCAATTGGCTGAGCTAGTCAGGAAGGTTTTGTCGACAATTAAGTTATATAAAATATTCACAGGACAGAACAGCCATGACTAAAATCTTTCTCGCTCAGCTCAAAATCATTTAAGTTTTCACCTTTATATATGCTCAAGTGTCTCTGTGGTGGATCTCAAATAATAACTTGATAATTTCACACAAATGCTTCTGATTGGATCAAAAATATACATCTGCATTTGTTAATTCAACCAAAAGTCTGCGACGAGCTATATGCACACAGACAATGTTAGGCACTTTTATTTTGTACCATAAAGAGTAAACTTCTGCTGCTACAAGTCTCGCAGGCTTCGTTAATTATTAACAGAGGCACTTAATGGTGAAAGCAGGAAATGTAAGGGTCTATTGTGATAAGAGCCACATTTATAAAGGTGGGGAGTTGGGCAGCAAGTGCCATGTAGCATTATACAAGTAAGATCTACCCTGTTTGGTGCTTTTTCAATATGTGATCTACCTATTAACCCGAACCCGATCCTTAACCATGACAACTCGGTAAATGCTCTTTCAATATGTGATCTACCTATTAACCCGAACCCTATCCTTAACCATGACAACTCGGTAAATGCTCTTTCAATATGTGATCTACCTATTAACCCGAACCCTATCCTTAACCATGACAACTCGGTAAATGCTCTTTCAATATGTGATCTACCTATTAACCCGAACCCTATCCTTAACCATGACAACTCGGTAAATGCTCTTTCAATATGTGATCTACCTATTAACCCGAACCCTATCCTTAACCATGACAACTCGGCAAATGCTCTTTCAATATGTGATCTACCTATTAACCCGAACCCTATCTTTAACCATGACAACTCGACAAATGCTCTTTCAATATGTGATCTACCTATTAACCCGAACCCTATCCTTAAACATGACAACTCGGTAAATGCTCTTTCAATATGTGATCTACCTATTAACCCGAACCCTATCCTTAACCATGACAACTCGGTAAATGCTCTTTCAATATGTGATCTACCTATTAACCCGAACCCTATCCTTAACCATGACAACTCGGTAAATGCTCTTTCAATATGTGATCTACCTATTAACCCGAACCCTATCCTTAACCATGACAACTCGGTAAATGCTCTTTCAATATGTGATCTACCTATTAACCCGAACCCTATCCTTAACCATGACAACTCGGTAAATGCTCTTTCAATATGTGATCTACCTATTAACCCGAACCCTATCCTTAACCATGACAACTCGGTAAATGCTCTTTCAATATGTGATCTACCTATTAACCCGAACCCTATCCTTAACCATGACAACTCGGTAAATGCTCTTTCAATATGTGATCTACCTATTAACCCGAACCCTATCCTTAACCATGACAACTCGGTAAATGCTCTTTCAATATGTGATCTACCTATTAACCCGAACCCTATCCTTAACCATGACAACTCGGTAAATGCTCTTTCAATATGTGATCTACCTATTAACCCGAACCCTATCCTTAACCATGACAACTCGGTAAATGCTCTTTCAATATGTGATCTACCTATTAACCCGAACCCTATCCTTAACCATGACAACTCGGTAAATGCTCTTTCAATATGTGATCTACCTATTAACCCGAACCCTATCCTTAACCATGACAACTCGGTAAATGCTCTTTCAATATGTGATCTACCTATTAACCCGAACCCTATCCTTAACCATGACAACTCGGTAAATGCTCTTTCAATATGTGATCTACCTATTAACCCGAACCCTATCCTTAACCATGACAACTCGGTAAATGCTCTTTCAATATGTGATCTACTGAGTTATTTACATTCCAATATGAGATCTACTCATTTAATAACCAAAACATGGCTTAAGTAGTTTAGAAGTGAAGCCGAACCCATTTCACTGTAAGTAATTTAGGTGATTAAAATAGGATTTAACAATGTTTTTATATGTAGATTAAAAAAAAACCTTCGTTGGATTGCAGAAAGGACTGTGAACTTTATTAGGGATTCCATCGATGGGTGGCATTTAATTTGGATAACCTCATATTTATCTGTTTATAGAAAGGGATAAATAAAGACCTGGCAAGAAATAGGTTACTTTAGAAGTCAATTTTTTAAGTCGTTCAACACATGCCAGCATGTAGAACGGACGTTAAACTACTACTACTACTGATGATGATGGTGGTGGTGGTAACAATATTACGCAAAATAAAAGAAATGTTAATTTTTTTTTTCTTCCTTGTGTTATAGGTGCCTTGTTTGCAAGTAGTTCATTTGTCAATATGTTAGCCGTTGTTGTTTATTCAATTATATACAACTCGGTTTATTCGTCTACGGTCACAACAAATCCGGGTTTTGTCTTTCAACTCATTGCAGCCATCTTGGTTTTTGCTATTCTTTTCCAAATGTAAGTAAAAAGCAAAAAAAAAATCCCTTTTCTTTCATTCATTTTTTTTCTTTTTTGTGTTAATTTTTTTCACTTTCGGAAGTTTGAGATGAGGATTGATAATTTGTATAATTTGGATTATTCAGGAATCTATACGGTTGTGTATGACTGACCACATATGGAGGGAAAAGGCAAACCATCTATCCTTATGGGATGAAGTAAAAATTACAGAGAAGAACAGTTGAGAGCAAGATGACTAAAAGAAGCAGCGCATATGTTGGGCAACAATGACCTCCTAAGTAGATCTAGTATAGAATTTAATACAATATTCGACTTCGACTCGAGTTATCCTATGCCAGTAAGCGTAGGTGAAATGTTGACAAATTCCGTGCTCCAGGGGTGGTGCTGTGACTTCATCATGTTTTTTATAATGGTTGGATATGTATACAGATCGTCACACCTGTATACGTATCAAGCGCCTGGTATTTTCAAATGGTCACCCATCTAGTACTGACCAGACTCAACATCGCTTAACTTTAGTGATCTGGCAAGAACCATGTGTCAACGTGATTATGCTGTATTATACAATATGGGAACCATTAATTATTAATAATAGATTAGAATACCATTACAATATATATATATATATATACACACGAGGGGCATTCAATAAGTAATGCCCCTGACCCACTTCCAGTTTGATCTAGATAAAATTTTGCATGTGTAATGATTTATATCTGTATGGGTTATGTTGCAAAAAACAGCTCTGAACTAATTGTGGTTTCTGAATTACAGGTGTTTGAACTGAGTCAGGTGTGAAATGGAGCCAGTTGAGTGTCGCACAGTGATCCGGTTTTTGTATTTGAAAGGACACACACCAAAGGAGACTTTTGATGAAATGAAAGAGACTTATGGTGATGATGCCCCATCATATGACCTTGTAAAACGCTGGCATCGTGAATTCAAACATGACCGGAAGTCTGTGGAAACAGCTCCCAGACCTGGTCATCCCTCTTCTGCCATTAATGAGGCATCTGTCCATCAAGTTGAGGCTGCCATTTTGGAAGATCGATGCATTACTATTCGCCAAATAGCCCAAGAGGTCAAGATTAGTACAGGGTCTGTGGAAACTATCATTCATGACCATTTATTTGCATATGCATAAGGTGTCTGTCAGATGGATTCCCAGGTTGCTCACACCTTTCCAGAAGCAAGAATGCGTCTGGTGCTCGAAGATGAATTTGGGGATGTGCCAAGAAGATGAGTAAAAGTTTTTCAAAAGATTGATTGCACAGGATGAAACTTGGGTCCATCACTATGATCCAGAGACCAAAGCCCAGTCAATGTAGTGGAAGTACTTGGACTCACCACCTCCAAAGAAGGCAAGGATGCAGTCCTCCGCTGGCAAGATCATGCTCACAGTCTTCTGGGACCAGAACGGAGTAGTGATGATAGATTTCCTGGCAAAGGGTATCACAATTACAGGAGCCTATCACGCTTCACTTTCGATGAAATTAAGAGAAGCTATCAAAATCAAGAGGCAGGGCAAGATCAGCAAAGGTATCCTCCGGTCCACAACTCGCATGTCGCCAGATCAAAAGCACGGGTGCGTGGCTATGAAATTCTCCCCTATCCCCCTTACTCTCCTGACCTTGCACCCTCTGACTTTCATCTCTTCTCAGTCATAAAGTTGTTTTTGAAAGGAAAGCGTTTCCCAGATGATGCAGTCTTGATTTCTGAAGTTACAACGTGGTTAGAGGAACAACCTGGGGTGTTCTACAAAAATGGGGTCCAGAGCTGCATCAAACGATGAGAGAAATGCATAACTCTGGCTGGTTCCTATGTAGAGAAAGACTAATAACTGTGCCAAGTTTCATTAATCTACTGCTATGGGAAATGGGTCAGGGGCATTACTTATTGAACGCCCCTTGTATATAGTAAAAACCAAAATTATTTATGTATTCATCAACGTTTCGTCTTTATTTCAAGACTTCCTTGGGATTAAATAAATACGAAACGTTGATGAATACATAAATAATTTTGGTTTTTACTTTTTCATTTTCCATTACGTTGGAACATCATTTCCATATTTTCATTATATAGTAATAAGTTGTAATCTATAGTGATAAGTAATAAGACTACACATCTAAAACAATAATACATTTAAGGCTCCTAAAATTCATACTCGAATTGTCCGCAAAGAATAACGGACATAAGTGCTATGTTATAATCTGTTCTGTGTGACAGTCTTCTGGAGGTTTTAGGCTCAATCCTCAGTATGGGCGATACTAAGAATATAATTACAAATTACTTAAGACTTCTACCCAGTCATGGCTGATGGAACGAGAGCAAGCTACCCCCATGAATTAAATAAAGGGTTCCGGTCGAAATTCCATACAGATACTCGAGTTCAACATAAAGATTATCGAATTTGACAAGATACACCTGAAGAAGGTCGGAGGTTACATCGGCCGAAACGTTGGGAGAATAACATCCAAAGTGAGAACCGCCGTCCAAATAATACATATAAAAAATACATTTTTTTCATTTTTCTTTCTTGTTTTTGTTTTGTTTTGTTTTTTTGTAATTTTTTCTTTCTTTTTTTTCTTTTTGTTTTTGTTTTCTTGGTTCCCTTTGCTTTGTTCTTTATTTTTTATCCATTGTATTCTTTTTTCTTTCTTTCCTTCTTTCTTTCTTTCTTTTTTCTCTTTTTTCTTTCTGATGTCTTTTTTCTTTTTGTCTTTTTGTCAATATTTTCTGTCTTTCTTTTTCTTTATTTTTGTTTTTCTTTTCTTTTTTTGTCGATTGTTTTCTTTTTTCTTTCTTTTTTCTTTTTTCTTTCTTTCAGTTTCCTTTTCTTCTCTTTTTGTCATGCTTAAGTTTGAAATACCATTTTCATAGCTAAACGTTCAGATTTCATGCTGGTTTATTATTTGCTTTTTTATACAACTATTTCATTTTCCTTACAACCAGCTCCACAACCACAACTTCTTGCAACATGTATCATTCCGTCTCTTATAATTTATGCAAATCTCAACTTCAATTTTCTCCATATTCTTTCAGACTTTTAAGCCTTCTTTTTAAAAAGAGCAAGAGCATTAGCAAAGATCAACCTCCTGCTGAAAAACTCCGAACTGAATGAGAATCCGGACGAAAGTTAAACAGAATCAAGAAAACAGAAGATAAAATCAGAGATGGGTGCAGAATCGTCCCCCCCCCCCAAAATCGTCAGAATCCAAGTCTCATCTCGGTTTGAAAGTTTGGGAGCAAAATTGCATATTATCTTTTATTGATTCTTTCCGACCATAGCACCGTCAAAAGAATTAGATTTTTCTGTCAACAAATAAACCATTTTATTTTCGAAATTCCCTGGTGGGAACTCCAAGACAAACTTGTCATTTCTGATATTTCCAAACACAAGAACTGTCTTAACAAAGATCCTAGTTGACATTTTGCCTGTTTTTCATTTATTTTTATCATTTGAACAGAAGAGTGACCTCCAAGGTCATGATGTGAATTTCAGAAAATTGTTTGGGAAATGGGCAAGATCACTGCCTGGCATCGTTCAAAATCCCCCCCCCCCCCCAAAAAAAAACAAAAAACAAAGCAATGGTTACCGGTCTCTCTTACTTTATCTGGTCCATAAATGGGTTGTCAGCCTATACTTTGTAAAATACTAAAATGTTTTAATTTTTTAATAAAAAGATATTCATAATCAGATGACATATTTTTGATTATTTCGAGCTTGCGCTGGCGTTTCTTTTTTCTTCTTTTACTAATTACGATGGCAAAGCTATTAAGGTTGTTGAGAAGTTTTGTTACCTGGAGCACAGGGTGGAGCAGGTGCTAGTGTGATTGCAAGAATTAGGAGTGGATGGAGTAAGTTCAGGGAACTTCCTCCATTACTAGCCAGCAGAGCGTTACCACTGTTAACCAATGGAAGAGTCTATCAAGCATGTGTACGCAGTGTGATGATGTATGGAAGTTAAATCTGGCCTATGAGGATTGAGGGTATGCGTTGTATGGAGAGGAATGATATGAGAATGATACGATGGATGTGTAATCTGAGACTTAAAGACTAGCTTAGTTCTGATGACCTCAGAGGAAGATAAAATCTGGACAGTATAGGGAGATAAGTACAGAAGAAAAAACTTTGATGGTATGGCCATGTTGAAAGAATGGATGATAGTTCTTGGGTTAGTAGATGTAAAACAATTGAAGTAGCAGGTTCAGTTCACAGGGAAAGGCAACGGAAAACATGAGAGGAAGTGATAAAAATGGGCCTGAGGTATAAATAAAGACCTAGACAGAGATAGGTTAGTTTGGAAGTCAATTTCTTAAAGCCGTCCAACACATGCCAGCATGTAAAATAGACATTAAACTGATGATGATGATGATGATGATGATGACAAACGACATCAGTGTGTAAACATGCACTAGGCTGCATTAAAACATGCATTTACCCCCCCCCCCCCAAAAAAAAAATGGTTACCGGTCTCTCTTACTCTATCTGGTCATAAATGGGTGATCAGTCTATACTTCAATGATTCACGTGAATGGCAGACGTTGCAGGTGATAGATGTTCGGCCAAAGGAAAATGGGGGGGGGGGCACAGAAGAAATTGAAAATATCTCTTATTGTGAGTTGGATCACACACAAATTGTCTTTTGTTTGAAATAAAATAAGTGCCTCGTTAAACAGGGAATCATGCTGAGACTGGCCTCCTTGAGAAAAGTAATGTTCCTAGATGGGCTTCAGATAAACCCCTTTGGGTGGACACTGATTAGATATTATCTCTAGTGGATATCTCAAGTAGCCAGTCCTTGGGTGGTCGAATGGTGACCACTGAGAAAGATTAGAATCTAAGATTTACCGTCAGGAGTGGAAATAATCCAGGGGAGGAGATGAGTTAGAGCCGGTTGTCTGGGCAGGAGGTAGTTAGTTGGAGTTGGACGTTCGAGGTGGTATTTAAAATTTTTTTTTTTTTGAAGGCTGGCAGTCAGTTGAGTCGATGGGCCCTGGGGCTCTTAGCTAAAGGATTGTGTTGACTGGAATTATATTTTATTTGGCCGGGATAAAAGATAAAAAGATATTCATAATCAGATGATATAAAAGATCTCATTTTGCAAGTCTGCTATTCAACCTAAGAAAACGAGTACCATTTTAACCTCCAAAATAATAAACATCTGTTGATTGTTTTTAAATGTGACTCATGGTTTTACTTGGGATGAGAATTCTTTGTTGCAGCATCGATTGAATCGAACAACAACTTTGGACTGGCACAACAAGTGCAATGCTTTTCTGCTGACACATTTAGTTCATCTATGTTCTTTGCTGATGAGAGAGTTCTGCAATTTAAGGAGGAAATAAAAGATGCTTTTTACATTACAGTAACTTGTTATTGCTTACCATTTTACCAGTAGAATACTTTTGGTCCCAGTCTGTGATTCCCACTGAGGAATGCAACGAGCGATGTTGTATAAATTGTAAGGTATTTTTTCTAACCATATTGTTTTCAATTGCTGTCATACTATTTCTAGGTTGATTTCAGCACGAACGATCGCAACTTCTACTAGTAACCACAGTATCCTACTAGCTCTGAATAATTTGGTCCTTTCCATTGTCTATGTGAAACTGATTCCTTGCAAAGCACCCACTTGAAATCTATCCAAAGATAATGTTTGTCTTATCCTGCATATATTCATATCTTTGCAGTGTGGAGATGATAACTCCAATCTACCGAATCCCCAGGTTGTGGATAGGGGAATGACCTTCAGATATGGAGGTTAATTGTCAATATACCGAATAAGCAGTGTCGGACCAAATCATTGGCAAGGCATAGCATCCATCAGCCACCCTAGCAGGGTTAGTGATGAAGACAAAGGTAGCAGGACGATATACTATTTTAGGAGCATAGAAAGTGGACTTTGGGTTTACTTTCGGTAGCCTTGGAACTCTCGCTTCCCTTATTTGGTCCTTTAGTCTTCATATTCGATGAGCGATATTTCTGACAAAGGGGAAAGACGTGCTGTTTTCTGTGTCGGAATCTATCCATCTAACACTTATCATTGGCTGAGTTTTGACCTTAAGGTAGTATTTTAATTCTGAGCTCCTTACATCAAGTGGCTGTATGTCTTGTCTGGAGCAAGTTCCATCAAAAATAAATAAATAAATAACTTACCATATAAATAACAAATTCTGTGGAATGATTAAATTTATTTTTAACTTAAAAGAAACTTAGTTGTGGTTTGTTTTATTTGTGCAAACCATGTTTTTTTTGTTTTTTTGTTTTTTTTTGCAGTCTGGTAAATCCGTCTCAGCCTGAGCATCTGATTACATGAGTGGCTACACATTAACAAAAGAACCATTCAGGGAGAAGTCTTTTTCGAAGTCAACAAAAAATGTTTTTTTAAAGATCTTTTTAAAACTTTTTTTGTGTGTCTTTTTCTTTTTTTTCTTTTTTCTTTCATTCTATTTTTTTTCTTTTTTCTTTCATTGTTTTTTTTTTTTTCAAAACAAAAAAGTATTATTGTTTCGGAATTTTTTAGATGAGGATTGCTAATTTTGATTATTTGGACTACTGTTCTCATCATCGATGCTATTTTCACACACAAAAATTGTATATATATATATATATATATATATATATTAGTATTTCATGTATCCACATAAAATTCTATATTTTCTATTTTTCTACTCAATTTTCTGACATTAATCTAATACTTTTCTTCATATTAACATTAATATTATTATTAGCAGTAATATTAATGAGAAGGATTTAATAAAAAACGTTTAACATTCAAAATTATTATTTTGATAAAATTTTATAAGGAGATATAATTTTTTATGTATCAATTTTTAGTATTTACTTCAACATTG
Organism: Sepiola atlantica; assembly: GCA_963556195.1. NCBI lineage: Eukaryota > Metazoa > Mollusca > Cephalopoda > Sepiida > Sepiolidae > Sepiola > Sepiola atlantica. Next base: position 77,600,592 of record OY744518.1, on the reverse strand, counting down.
CTCGATACGTAAGTAGAGCTAGGTAATAAGCTATGAAAATATATTTATGGCAATTAAGCTACACAGAGGCTCCGGTGTATATAAAAACACCCGGCAAAAATAACTCCATGTATTTTAGCCTGAAGATTCCCCCTGGGGATGAAACACGAGAGCCTCTGTGTAGCTTAATTGCCATAAATATATTTTCATAGCTTACTATATATATATATATATATATATATATATATATATATGCAGGGCGTTATGGAGCCCTCAAAAAAGGAGCGCGCTCCAGGAGCACACTCCTTTTTGCTGGAGCGAAGGAGAGGAGGGCTCATTTTATATTCAGTGGGAGTGGAGCGGGAGCAACTCCATTTGGGACTAAAGAGCGGTGGTTTTATCGCTCCGTGCTCCTCACTCCAAAATTATTTGATTTTTTTTTCTTTTAAACATTCATTTTTTTATTCAGCAATAAATAGGAAAAGAAAAGAACGTCTCAGAGTTTACTCTGAGTTATTTTTTAATATTATATCTGGTAAATGTATATTAGATAGGGAAAGAGAGAGAGAGAGGGGGAGGGAGAGACAGAGAGAAAGAAGGAGAACATTTGAAGTTCTCAGATTTTTACATCTATGTGTTAAATTTTTGATGGGACAGTTTTCTTAAGGCAGACGGCAGACAATTTGGCACCAAATGTCTTTAAATGCGCCAGCGAGTCTATAGATGTCTTTGAAGTTATTTTCTTATAGATTTGAACATTTTTTGTAGGATGTTTATTGTGATTGAATAAATAAGCCAATTTTTCTTTTACTTCGTGTTTTTAAATAAAGAATTATGGGTTTGATTATACTATAAGGGCCGTTGGATTTTCTCTCCCATTTCGCTCACTATTCACCCAAATGTTCGATAAAATCGATTTTTGGGGTGAAATGGTACATTTTGTCCTGACAAAAAATTTTAATTTATTTCTTAGCATATATAAAATTGAACTTTTATGCCACATTTTTACCAGTCGTCTTTTCGGCGACATTTTTTGTTATTCTTAAATTCACGACTAGTATGTTTTAACCTTTTCATGTTTGCTTTTAAATTCGTTAAATTCCGTTAAAACTTGCTTTTGTAAATAAAATGTTCAAAGTTTTTTTGTGTGTGTAATAAAATGTTATCGCAGTAAAAATATATTTAGTCCAAGGAAAAAATATATTTAGTCCAAGGAAAAATACAATAAAAACCAACATGGCCGCCAGCGATTAAAACCTGGAATTAAAGTTAGATTCTGAACACTTTAAAAAGTAAATGAGAATTTTATTTCAGGACCAAAAATACAATTAAGACCAGCAATAAGTTTCATCCTAAATTTGGGCGAATACCAAGCGAAATGAGTTAAAGAAAACAGCGGTCCCTATTCTACAATGTTTAAACTTAATTAAATTAAAGAAAATATCTTAAATTTTAATTTAAAAGAGCAAATAATTAGACTTTCTGAGAAATTTGTTGTTTTTTAGAACCGAAAGTAGATTAGATATCTTTCTTTATCTTAAAAAATCTATTATCGAATATTAAAATTGTAAACAGTTTGTTTTTGTTAGAGATCCTAAATATAGACGTTTTCACCTTTTTTATTTATATTTTTAAGTTTAATAAATGTTTTTGCCCGACCTAGGAAAACTTGCTCCAGTTAATTTTTTTTTTTGGGGGGGGGGGATTTGACCTGATATTTTTTCAACTCCCAAGGTCTAGGCCAGATATTTTGTATGAAATTTTAAGACATTAAATGGATCTCTGAATTGTTTATTGACAATTTATTTATATTTTTGGGGTAATTCATGAAAAATATTTATTTTATTCAATCTTTAAAAAATAAACTTCATTGGGTTTTTTTCGCCCCAAATTGTACTATAGAAAAAAAATGGATAAATCGATTTGTTTGAAAGTACTTACGTGTTTCTCTGTTATAAATAATAATATACATTATACCAGTGCTTTTCAACCTTTTTGCTGGAGTGGAATCCCATGGAAACATTCCACTGGCTCGAGGAACCCCTGTGCAAATATTGCATGATATTCCTTTTCAACCAGCAGCCAAAATGCATTCAGGTTAAGTTTAGAATGCTTCAGCTTTAATGTCCTGTCATTTAGAACACTGGCAAGTTCTTCTTCTTCTGTTAATGTGAACTGTTCTTCAGACGGCTCAAATTCTACAAATGGGTTTCTAATCCAGTCATACTGGTCAACAGATATTGATGGAAAATATTTGTCAAGATTTGTTAACAAAGTGTTCAAATGGTTCAAAATCAGTAGCCTAATTTCTTGACAATTCCTTTTAAAAACACATGGAAACATTTCCAAATTTCCTGCAGCTATGCATTTCTTCCATATTGTCAATTTCTTCTGAAAAGCATTTATTTTGTCAGTAGAAGACAAGATATTTTCGTTCCTGCCCTGCATGCTATTGTTCAAGAGGTTAAGTTCATGAAATATATCGGCAAGATATGCTAACTTCGAACACCAATGGCCATTACTTAAACATTCTACAAAGTCTTTCAGGTTTTCTTGCAAACAAAAGGTCAATAACTCTTCTCTTAATTTGTAAAAACGAGACAATACTTTCCCCCTTGACAACCATCGTATTTCTGTGTGCTGGATTAAGATGGAATGTTCTGCTTCCATACCCATACAAAGTTTCTCAAACTGTCGACATTTAAGTGGCCTCATCTTGATGTAATTAACTATTTTAACTACCATATCCAATGCAGATTTTAGTTCAGATCCAAGAGTTTTAGCTACTAGTGCTTCTCTATGAATGAAACAATGAGTATGGATAATATTTGGATTTTGTTTTTGTGCGATTGGGACAAAGCCTTTAAGACATACTGTCATTGCAGGGGCACCATCTGTACAAATACCAGCACAGTTTTTCCAGTTCAATCTACAATACTCTAAATATGAATTCAAAACATCAAATACATCTTGTCCTTTCATTGTGCCTGGCAATTCCTTGCAACACAGGAAGTCTTCTACAATAGCTTCATCATCAATAAATCGAACAAATACAAGGAGTTGTGCTTTACCACTAATGTCCGTACTCTCATCAATTTGAAGTGCAAATAAGTTATGTTTCAGTATTTCTGACTTAAGATTGCATTCAATGTCTCCTGACATGTCTTGAATGCGCCTACTTATTGTGTTGTCAGAAAGTGGAATTTTATTTACCTCTGATACAGCATCCTCTCCAAACATTATCCTCACTATTTCTTGGCATGCAGGTAAAATTACAGTTTCAGCGATGGTATGAGATTTCATTTTTCTTGCAACTATCTCCGCCACAGCATAACTTGCTTCTTGCCCTTTGTCACTCAACTTGAACTTTTTGGCAAACATAGAAACCTGCCTTTTATTACATTTCATTTCTCGTTGAAAATATTGTTCATCTTTGCTCGACAACTCTGGATGTTTAGTTGTTAAATGTCGTTTCAGTTTGGCTGGTGCCATAGCACTGTTAGCCAGCTTCTCCCCACGAACAATACACAAAGGTGAAGGGCACTCTGGGTTTCCAGTCCAAGTAAATCCCAGAGCTATGTACTTTTCACAATATTGACGAACTTTTAGTTGTAGGTTAATTCCATCATTTCTTGATTTCGATGAGTCAGCATCGCTGGTAGCGGTTTCAGCTTCAAAGGAGTGCCTCAGATCCTGTGTCTCGTCTCATCTGTCTTGCGTTTTTTCACAAATTTATCCATGGTTGTAAAATCTGTAAAGAGTTTAATGAATGTAACGAGTTTAATCATATTAAAAGATTTAACTCTTTACAGTCCACAGTTTCCATACGGCAACTAATAAAATATACATACTTAGAATGAAAAATACTTATAATTAGTGGAAGCTATCAGCCAATCATATTTAAGCAATAGTTTTCTTGGAAATTACATATAGACAATTTATTTTATAACTACATACACCAAATAATAATAATATTTGTATACTTGTATTTGTATAAATATAAAAAAATTTTAAAGCATGTTTTCATATGTCGAACCGTATAGGGTTAAAAGATATGCATATATTAATAAAATAGATTTTCGAAATTGAATTTAATATGTTGTTTATTTGTTCGTTGTTCTAATTTAGAAATTGCGGAACCCCTGGACTGTACTGGCGGAACCTAAGGTTCCGCGGAACCCTGGTTGAAAACCACTGCATTATACAATATAGTTACGCTAGTAAAACAAACAAATATTAAACAACTTGATGAGTAATGTTGCCCTGGCTGTCTCTAAGAAGAAGACTTCTAGAGAAATGTTTTCTTTAAAAAAAAATAATCACTAATAATGTTTAAAAGTAAAACTTTATTTACTTAAAACAAATCTAAATTCCCTTCCAAATCTAAATTCCCTTCCTGAAAAAATAGGTTGTTAATGTAATGAAAATTAAAATTGTTTTAAAATACTTCAGGGATTTTTCTATTTCTATTTATACCTCAGGAAACGAAAATTTACGTATAATCCTATACTTCGGTCAACATGTTCTCCTATAACTCTCCAAATATTAGCGAGATTTTGTCAAATATTATCTTACGATCTTAAAGTGACATACCAACCCATATCGATGAGATCCTTTGATGCCCACCCCTATCCTTCGACCATTCATTGGCAGAATAGAACGTTTATGAAAGAAGGTAAATTTTCATTATGGAGCGCTGAAAAAGAGCCGCTCCTTTTTCATAGGAGTTGGAGCAGGAGCGGCTCCTTTTTGAAAATGGGGAGCGTGAGAGGAGCCAGCTCCCATTTTGGGCGTTGGAGCAGGAGCGGGAGCAGCTCCAAAAGTAGTGGAGCGCATAAAGCCTTGTATATATGTAGTGATAAGTAGTAAGACTACACATCTAAAACAAGAATAGATTTAAGGCTCCTAAAATTCATACTAGAATTGTCCGCACAGACCCATGGCATAACGGATATAAGTGCTAAATAATAATCAGTTCTAAGGGACAGTTTTCTGTAGGTTGAAGGTTCAATCCTCAGTGCAGGGTGATACTAAGAGTACAGTTAAAGAATTACTGGTCATGGCTGATGGAACAAGAGCAAGCACAAATTAAACAAGCCGCGCGTGCATGGTCCCCCTCTGTATGTGACTCGATGTGGCGAGTGTAAAATGCAATAAATTTGGGCAATTTGGGGCATTTTTGACCCCCCCTTTGACTCCCTGGGGGCGCGAACCAGAATTTTTCTGAGGTCAAGGATGCTCATTTTATATCCAGAACAATTGCCTCTACATTTTGGCCAAGTTTCAGAAAAATTGAATGGATGGATCAAACGTTATGGGAGAAAAGGGTCATTTATTGCCATTTTGGGGACGCGAACCAGATTTTTTCCAAGGTCAGCGATACTTATTTTCTATTAGGAACAATTGCCTCCACATTTTGGCCAAGTTTCAGAGAAATTGAATGGATGGATGAAAAGTTATGGGGCAAAAAAATGTCATTTTTTGCCATTTCGGGGCCTCTTGACCCCCTTGGAGGCTAACCAGATTTTTTTCAAAAATCGGAGAATGTCACTTTCTAACCTGACCAAAGTTACAACTTCATGCAAAATTTCAGAGAAATTCAATGGATGGTTGCGGAGAAAAATCCGGACGGACGGACGAACATGCCTCAAAACATTAGTCCCCCGATTTTATAAATCGGGCGACCAATAAAGGGATCCATACAGATTCCAGAGTTTGAAAAGATGCACATAGAGAAGGTTGAAGGTTACATCAGCTGAAACATTGTGAGAATAATATCCGAGACGAGAACAGTAGTCCGAATAATCCCAATCATACAAAAATGTATTAGATTTTATCGAAAATTCCACAAAATTAAGCACTAAAAAATCCTTCCTAAAAAAAGGTTGTGTTTAGTCACTTTTAGTCATGCTTTGTTATAAATAAAAATAAAATTAAATCAAATAAAACGTTGGTTTTACTATTTACGGAAACGAAATAAATACCATTGTTGGATTCCTTGTGAAATTTTACTCAGAAAAAGTTATTTGATCTTGGTATAAAGCTTTGTTTTCAAGTGTATCCTATATCTCTACAAAGCCACTATTCACCCATGCATGGAGCATTGTTGTCACATCTGGGCTGGGCACCAACCACTAATATCTCCTTTTTAGATAGGGTAAAAAAAGAGTCTCTAATCTAATAGGTCCAACACTGTCTACCAAGCTCTAGTCCCTGTCCCATCGTCGCATTCCTGTGCTTGCTTTACAAGTACTTCAATGGAATGTGCTCCGACGAACTTACTGCACTTGTGCAGTAAGTTCGTCGGAGCACAGACATGCCTTCATCCGTCTTTCTAACCATCGTCTTTCTCATCTTACTACAACAACTGAAGAAAAGTTGTTGTAGTAAGATGAGAAAGACGATGGTTAGAAACACGAACGAAGGCATCTCCACTCAAAACTATGTAAGGGGAAATTAAATAATTACTTATCAGAGAACTAGTTTTATATATTTTTTTCCAATTCCCTCTCCAAATAAATTGTGGCAGTTACATAATTACGATCTATTTTCTTTTGCGCTGGCATGTTCTCACTCACGGAGTGATTGATACATTGTTCAGTAAGAACACACTTGTATGTTCTCACTCGCAGAGTGATTAATATGATGTTCGGTCAGAACACACTTGCGTGTTCTCACTCGCGAAGTGATTGATATGTTGTTCAGTAAGAACACACTTGCATGTTCTCACTCGCAAAGTGATTGATACATTGTTCAGTAAGAACACACTTGCATGTTTTCACACGCGAAGTGATTGAAACATTTTTAGTAAGAACACACTTGCATGTTCTCACTCTTAGAGTGATTGATACATTGTTCAGTAAGAACACACTTGCATGTTTTCACTCACGGAGTGATTGATAGATTGTTCAGTAAGAACACGCTTGCATTTTCTCAGTCGTGGAGTGATTGATACATTGTTCAGTAAGAACACAAATTGGGTCAAATTCGTTTATGAAAGAATAACTATGTAAGGGGAAATTAAATTTTCACATCCAATAAGTGATCTATTGAATGGTTTCTAATCCAATATGTGATCTATTGAATGGTTTCTAATCCAATATGTGATCTATTGAATGGTTTCTAATCCAATATGTGATCTATCGAATTTAAAATCATCGTTTTGGAAATTGAAGACAAAGGATGGGCTGACGAATGGGCTGACGTAAGTTGACCCAATCGATTGTTATATTAACTCGGGGGAAAAACAACAAAAAGTCAGACTGTGTCTCAGATTGAAACAGATGGACACGAATCCTGATTAAGAAGACACATACGGTGGTGGAAATGTGTGCCTTAGACCATGAACCATTTAGTCAAAACACAAGAACCATTTAGTTGACGGACACTCATGGCACATACAAGCAAATATCAGTGTTCTTCAAATATGTGATCTATTGAATGGTTTCTAATCCAATATGTTATCTATCGGATGGTTTCTAATCCAATATGTGATCTATTGAATGGTTTCTAATCCAATATGTGATCTATTGAATGGTTTCTAATCCAATATGTTATCTATTGAATGGTTTCTAATCCAATATGTGATCTATTGAATGGTTTCTAATCCAATATGTGATTTATTGAATGGTTTCTAATCCAATATGTGATCTATTGAATGGTTTCTAATCCAATATGTGATCTATTGAATGGTTTCTAATCCAATATGTTATCTATTTAATGGTTTCTAATCCAATATGTGATCTATTGAATGGTTTCTAATCCAATATGTGATTTATTGAATGGTTTCTAATCCAATATGTGATCTATTGAATGGTTTCTAATCCAATATGTGATCTATTGAATGGTTTCTAATCCAATATGTTATCTATTTAATGGTTTCTAATCCAATATGTGAACTATTTAATGGTTTCTAATCCAATATGTGAACTATTTAATGGTTTCTAATGCAATATGTTATCTATTTAATGGTTTCTAATCCAATATGTGATCTATTGAATGGTTTCTAATCCAATATGTGATCTATCGAATGGTTTCTAATCCAATGTTATCTATCGAATGGTTTCTAATCCAATGTGATCTATATGATGGTTTCTAATCACATATGTGATCTATCGAATGGTTTCTAATCCAATATGTGATCTATTTAATGGTTTCTAATCCAATATGTGATCTATTGAATGGTTTCTAATTCAATATGTGATCTATTTAATGGTTTCTAATCCAATATGTGATCTATTGAATGGTTTCTAATCCAATATGTGATCTATCGAATGGTTTCTAATCCAATATGTGATTTATATGATGGTTTCTAATCCAATATGTGATCTATTGAATGGTTTCTAATCCAATATGTGATCTATTTAATGGTTTCTAATCCAATATGTGATCTATTGAATGGTTTCTAATCCAATATGTGATCTATCGAATGGTTTCTAATCCAATATGTGATTTATTGAATGGTTTCTAATCCAATATGTGATCTATTGAATGGTTTCTAATCCAATATGTGATCTGTTGAATGGTTTCTATTCCAATATGTTACCTATTTAATGGTTTCTATTCCAATATGTGATCTAGTTAATGGTTACTATTCCAATATGTGATCTATTGAATGGTTTCTAATCCAATATGTGATCTATTTAATGGTTTCTAATCCAATATGTGATCTATTGAATGGTTTCTAATCCAATATGTGATCTATTGAATGGTTTCTAATCCAATATGTGATTTATATGATGGTTTCTAATCCAATGTGTGATCTATATGATGGTTTCTAATCACATATGTGATCTATTGAATGGTTTCTAATCCAATATGTGATCTATTTAATGGTTTCTAATCCAATATGTGATCTATTGAATGGTTTCTAATTCAATATGTGATCTATTTAATGGTTTCTAATCCAATATGTGATCTATTGAATGGTTTCTAATCCAATATGTGATCTATCGAATGGTTTCTAATCCAATATGTGATTTATATGATGGTTTCTAATCCAATATGTGATCTATTGAATGGTTTCTAATCCAATATGTGATCTATTTAATGGTTTCTAATCCAATATGTGATCTATTGAATGGTTTCTAATCCAATATGTGATCTATTGAATGGTTTCTAATCCAATATGTGATTTATTGAATGGTTTCTAATCCAATATGTGATCTATTGAATGGTTTCTAATCCAATATGTGATCTATTGAATGGTTTCTATTCCAATATGTTATCTATTTAATGGTTTCTATTCCAATATGTGATCTAGTTAATGGTTTCTATTCCAATATGTGATCTATTGAATGGTTTCTAATCCAATATGTGATCTATTTAATGGTTTCTTATCCAATATGTGATCTATTGAATGGTTTCTAATCCAATATGTGATCTATTGAATGGTTTCTAATCCAATATGTGATTTATATGATGGTTTCTAATCCAATATGTGATCTATTGAATGGTTTCTATTCCAATATGTTATCTAGTTAATGGTTTCTAATCCAATATGTGATCTATTGAATGGTTTCTAATCCAATATGTGATCTATTGAATGGTTTCTAATCCAATATGTGATTTATTGAATGGTTTCTAATCCAATATGTGATCTATTGAATGGTTTCTAATCCAATATGTGATTTATATGATGGTTACTAATCCAATATGTGATCTATTTAATGGTTTATAATCCAATATGTTATCTATTTAATGGTTTCTAATCCAATATGTGATCTATTGAATGGTTTCTAATCCAATATGTGATCTATTGAATGGTTTCTAATCCAATATGTGATTTATTGAATGGTTTCTAATCCAATATGTGACTTATTGAATGGTTTCTATTCCAATATGTGATCTATTGAATGGTTTCTAATCCAATATGTCATCTATCGAATGGTTTCTAATCCAATATGTGATTTATATGATGGTTTCTAATCCAATATGTGATCTATTGAATGGTTTCTAATCCAATATGTTATCTATTTAATGGTTTCTAATCCAATATGTGATCTATTGGATGGTTTCTAATCCAATATGTGATCTATTGAATGGTCTTTAAATCAAATATGTTATCTATTAAATGGTTTCTAATCCAATATGTGATCTATCAGATGATTTCTAATCAAATATGTGATCTATTGAATGGTTTCTATTCCAATATGTGATTTATTTAATGGTTTCTAATCCAATGTTATCTATTGAATGGTTTCTAATCCAATAAGTGATCTATTGAAAGGTTTCTAATCCAATATGTGATCTATCGAATGGTTTCTAATGCAATATGTGATCTATCGAATGGTTTCTATTCCAATATGTGATCTATTGAATGGTTTATAATATAATATGTGATATATTGAATGGTTTCTATTCCAATATCTGATCTATTGAATGGTTTCTAATCCAATATGTGATTTATTGAATGGTTTCTAATCCAATATGTTATCTATTTAATGGTTTCTAATCCAATATGTGATCTATTGAATGGTTTCTAATCCAATATGTGATTTATATGATGGTTTCTAATCCAATATGTGATCTATTGAATGGTTTCTAATCCAATATGTTATCTATTTAATGGTTTCTAATCCAATATGTGATCTATTGAATGGTTTCTAATCCAATATGTGATCTATTGAATGGTTTCTAATCCAATATGTGATTTATTGAATGGTTTCTAATCCAATATGTGATCTATTGAATGGTTTCTAATCCAATATGTGATTTATATGATGGTTTCTAATCCAATATGTGATCTATTGAATGGTTTCTAATCCAATATGTTATCTATTTAATGGTTTCTAATCCAATATGTGATCTATTGAATGGTTTCTAATCCAATATGTGATCTATTGAATGGTTTCTAATCCAATATGTGATTTATTGAATGGTTTCTAATCCAATATGTGATCTATTGAATGGTTTCTAATCCAATATGTGATTTATATGATGGTTTCTAATCCAATATGTGATCTATTTAATGGTTTCTAATCCAATATGTTATCTATTTAATGGTTTCTAATCCAATATGTGATCTATTGAATGGTTTCTAATCCAATATGTGATCTATTGAATGGTTTCTAATCCAATATGTGATTTATTGAATGATTTCTAATCCAATATGTGACTTATTGAATGGTTTCTATTCCAATATGTGATCTATCGAATGGTTTCTAATCCAATATGTGATTTATATGATGGTTTCTAATCCAATATGTGATCTATTGAATGGTTTCTAATCCAATATGTTATCTATTTAATGGTTTCTAATCCAATATGTGATCTATCGAATGGTTTCTAATCCAATATGTGATCTACTTATTAATTCCCCTAAAACTACCAAAAAATATTTCATTTGCTTGAAAATAACAGAATAAATACATATCTAAAAATATTGGGGAGAGGATTTTCATTTTTTTTATTTTGTGTACACAGCTTTTTTTTAGTGCCTTTAAACTGATCAAGGGGAATATACCCTCTCTGTCCATAGAGCCGGGTTTAAAAATGCAAGTCTTTGTCAAAATCCAAAGTTTGCATGATTCCTGTTTGAGCCTCTTTACGCTGTGGAGTCAGACGAGAAACGTTCGTTTAAAAGCCATGTTTTTCCCTTATTTAAAAAAATGTTTGGGAAAATGTCTGTCTACGTAGACATTTGGTTCGAATACGTTGAAATATAATTTATGTGTGTTTTTTTTGTTTTTTTTAGAAAGTTGCATGTTTAGATCATGTCGAGATTTCCAAATTTAGTTGGAAAATTGATTGGTTTGGAAGAACATCAGGATAAAGAAAGCCATTTGGTAGAGTTGGCCGTGTCTGGACACATCTGACTGGAATTGAATATTGAATAAGAAAAGGGTCATCATCTTCCATGAATAAGACCAACATCTTCACTAAAACATGAATGAACTTTATTCAAAAGAAAGTTGCTTGGTCAGTTGGCTTTCGTCACAAACAGAATGTGGTATCCTGGAGTTCCACGTCTTGCCTTGCCGCCTCTGGTGCAGGACGAGAACAAAATATGAGGGACGTCTCCCCTTGACGAAATCTACAAACTGATTTGTATCTTACCACCGACGAGGTGAGCAGCAATCTGTAGGCTTCGAGTGTGCATATCAGTGGTGCACTAATCGCCTGTGTATCAATATGTCAACCAAATTACAACTCAACATAATGCAAGATATTGCGTGCACATATAAACAAAAACCGATCTCTCGTGTAACTGCTACAAGATTTACCTATAGACTTGGCAAGCCTCAAAATCTAGTGAGAGAGGGTCATCTGTAACAGTAATAGTCTGAATTTTATAAGTACAGTAAAACTCCTAGGAGATTCGGGACCACTTCCATTGTCTTCACAAGAAAATGTTATACATATGATTTAAATTTCATAAAAATAGGATATATTTGAAGTTTTAAAGGGGTGTACTTAGAGATTTGGAAATATTTCCATTGTCTCCCCTTTGAGAATACACTTTTAGATGTTATGTAGAGTCTTTAACATTTCTTTCTATAGGGCGCACACAAACCTCACACAAATACACATATACAGAAATTGAGTTTCGCAATAAAACTCTTACACTATGAACTTCGCATCTGTTCATAGTGTAGGATTGGCCATAGCGTAGGATAAATTAGATGACCTTGAAAAACATTTTTTCATTAAAAGATATAATTAAAGAAAGTATATGTAAACAAAATGGATTTATTAGGAAAATGACTATTGATCCAAATAAGATGGTGTTGGTTTGAGTGAAAAGCTTGTTTTCAGAGAAGAGTGTGTGATTTGGAGTCGTGAGTTTGGACTGCAGCGTGTGTCATACAGTAGTGAGATGTGATGATTTTAACCGTGAAAACCAAAACTACAGTGAGGGTTTAATTATAGGTAATTTATTTATTTTTATACGAATCTGAGAATAAAATTACAAAATAAAGTCAACGTAGCACAACAAATAGAAACTTTAAAATACAAAATGTATGTAGAGTAACATTTACATATTTCTTTCTGCGATTTTAAAAAGGATGTACGTTCGTTAGTATATCAACAAAAATATATTTAAATATATTAATGCATAGAAATATATCCATTAACTTTATAATTTGCTTTTTTTAATTGCTAAGCTTAGTTCATAGTGTAGGAAGTTCATATTTAATTTTGTTCATAGCATAGGAAGTTCATATTTAATTTTGTTCATAGCATAGGAAGTTCATATTTAATTTTGTTCATAGCATAGGAAGTTCATATTTAATTTTGTTCATAGCGCAGGAAGTTCATATTTAATTTTGTTCATAGCATAGGAAGTTATTATTTAATTTTGTTCATAGCATAGGAAGTTCATATTTAATTTTGTTCATAGCATAGGAAGTTCATAGCCTATGGAGTTCATAGCGTAGAAGTTTTACTGTACTTGTAAAAGTATTATTAGACTGGGTTAGTGTTCAAGAGGGATGGAGAACAATAATATGTCATTAGCAGGGCTACTAGGCGTCTCCCAGGGTTCTAATTGCCATAAATCACAGAGATTACAGAAAAAAAGTAAAACAAAACAACCTGCTTTATATTGTAATTTGAAATGTCAAAGTTCATTATGGGACAAAATCAAAGTAAATTAATTATGCCTGGGGTGAACTTTGAACTCACAAACGTTGTCCTACGTGTGCTGCGCAAACTGAATGACCCATGTCAGCAAGTAGGAAATCCTCACTGTTAAATAGATAAATTACACCTGTTATTTTTCTTTCTTTTTCCCCATCCCACTCACTATATATACAGTTAGTTGTCATGAATAGATGAAGGTTGAGGAGTACTTAATCTCACAGTCACATCTACTATGTCTGCCACCCATAACACTGAGAAGAAATTTATTAAGGTAACGTTTTTCCATATTCAGCGTTTTGTTAGTTATTAGTCTCTCTCTCTATCTCTCTCTCTCTCTCTCTCCTCTGACTTATATTCGAGTCAGAGGAGAGAGAGACTAATAACCAACAAAGCGGTGTATATGAGAAAACGTTATCTTATTAAATTTCTTCTCAGTGTTATGGGTGGCAGACGTATTAGATGTGACTGTGAGGTTAAGTACTCCTCCACCTTCATCTATTTATGGCTGATGAAACTAAAATATTGAAATTAAATATTGAAATCGATTTAAAATATTTTTTTTCTTATTTAAAAACAATGACCAATATTTGGCATATAAGTCTAAAAAATGTATTGTTTTATCTACCTTTTGTTAAGAAAGCTATTCCGGCCAATGAAGTGGGGGAAAATCTAACTTTATATATGAGATTTGGTCCATCCATCTATTACATAAAAGGGGGGTGTATGTGTGTATGTCCAGCTAAAAACTACCAAATAAACACCCATAAAGTTGTATATTTTCGATCAGCATTGCCTTGAATGAAATTCAAAAAGAAAAAGTATTCTTTGAGGGTAAACTGGCCACGATTTTGTTAGGAGGTTTTTCATCTTTATTCCAATAAGTAAAGGGAAGTAACTCTGATTTTTTTCTTATGAGTTATTTCCCTTATACCGATTCCTTCCTTGAGTAATCTATAAAAGTGTGTATGTCCAGAAAGAGGAATGGGCTGGGCAGAGAAGAAAGCATGTGGGGAGAGTGAAAGAGAGAAAGAGAGAAGTTTTAGTACAAATATGTTATACTTTTGTCCCGGGCAACGCCGGGTAGCCATGCTAGTAAACTAAAATTATCATCCTGAGGAAGACGAAACGTTGATGAATACATAAAAAACATTTTTTGGTTTTTCCTTTTTCATTTCCCATATATATATATTTTCCAAAATATATGCCTATAAAATAAATTAATAGACACACCATTTACATAAAAACATACATATATATTTCGCTGTTTTTTTTTTATTTTAATTTTAAACAGCTTATAATAAATTAATGTTTGGTGTTATTCATTTATGATTCTATTGTCCTATTTCTTATATGTACGCCATAGTGCTGTTACTATTAATAGTAATTAATTAAATTTATTTGATACAGAATAAAGGATTAATTTAAAAAAAACATTTCTTAATTTTCAGGGGAGGTAATTTAAACGAAAATTACCATCGATTTATATTGAAGATATTTAATGTAGGTTCTACATTTACAAAGAATACTTAGAGCTAGATTTAGAGCCGCCAAATGCGGGCAGTTTTTTAACCTGTTATGCGCTTCAGAGTAGCAATTGTGAATGGTAGAATTTTACACAATTATATCCTCGGATTTTTCTTGAAGCATTTTGCCACCTTCCTCATGTCATGGAAGGATTATGGGAGCCTTACAAGAAAAATATCCTAGGGTCTCACTTCTACATCTGGCAATTTTTTTTTTTTTGCATATAGCAGGTATTGAAGATTACATCATTCTCAAATAAAGTTAGTGTAGATTACTACTTAGATGCGACTGTGTGAAAAAAACGTTAAAAACTAAAGCATTTAAGGGTTAAGAACGGTATTTCCCACGTAAGGTTAAAATTAAATAAGGAATGGAAAATTCCATATAGAATTTAAGTTAGAAGTTAGGTTTGGTTTGGTGTGGTTGTTTTGTTTTACTGCATACCAACCCTTTTCGGGTTATTTAATGCCGAATCCGGTCATTTTGGTAAAAGCTTTTATACTTCAAGTTCTTTATATCTTCAAATATTTATTTATGGTGTTTTGTCTGGTTGTTTTGTAGAGGAAAATTGTTGTTTTTGTTTTTGGATTTGTAAAACATGATTGAGTTTTGCAAAGGGAAAGGAAAAAAACATCAATGTTTGATGCATTTTTGGTCAGGAAGCCAGTATCTTCAGACAGCCTGATCTGGTAGCACCATTTAGAAGTTAGGAGTGCATGTCAGGATATGACATCAGACAGGAAGTTCGAAATGAGGGATGGTCACTATACACTGAGCATCTACTGATTCATGTCTCAGAGAGATGAACAGTTGTTTCTGTTGAGGAAACATATCTCTTAGGTTCAAAGAATTCCCCATGCTATGCTACAATGGCATTGCAATATAGTTTGTCTCACAGATAGTAATGGTAACAGCGATTTTAATCTCGAACTCGGTTATTGTCTAAATGAATTTACAATTCAAAGAATTTCCACATGGTGTCTATTGCATACTTCCGATAAAAGCAACCAGGGCGACAACTGTTAAAAAGCGTGTGACCGCAGCAGACGTTGTGCACGGGTTATGCAGTCAAAACCACTGCATCCATTTGTAAGCGGTCGATGTTCAAGTCATCCGCTTGCCGTTCTTCCTGTTATCACGCCATTTCTCTGCGAACATGAACGTTCATGATTGGGAAGCAGCTTTATGGGGGTTAATCAGGTTCATATAGCAAACGCTGCCGGGTGTTATGATGAAGGACTTTGTCTTCTGGATTTCTTTGAGCAGATTAAAAAACTCGTGTTCGATGAAGACACCCTGAAAAGAGGAAAGAAGAAAACAATGACGTAAAAGCTATGGAATTTAGAGATTCAAAGAGGAGGGTGGAAGCCCTTCATGAAAATTCAGATACCTCCGACTTTTGGTGAAATTTTAACAATAGGCATTAGACATCAATTATGCAAGATTCGCAGAATTTTAATTTCTTCTGAATTTTAATTTCTTCTGAATTTTAATTTCTTCTGAATTTTAATTTCTTCTGAATTTTAATTTCTTCTGAATTTTAATTTCTTCTGAAAGCCACTTCAATTTGAGACATTTTCACAAATCAAAATCACGTAATGGATTTTGATCAAAATTTGAATAAGGATTCTAGACATAAAGTTTAATATCATTATATAGTGATGTGATTCCTCATAAAGGAGCAAAAAAGTGGTACAAAAGTGTTCTGTACAAAGAATTTTTTTATCCGTTCTGGGATGGGTATTCTTCCAGTTTTATATATATATATATATATATATATATATATATATATATATATATATATATATATATATATATAACGGTATTCACCTGGCATTGCGTGTGTGGGCATATATTGTCGGGCAGGAATGATTTAAAATATAGTTATCTTATCTTTATATTTTTTGCCTTCAAAGAAAGGTTAAAAAAAATAACATTTGCAATATGAGGTCAAGTGATAAAAAAAACTGTTAGCACAGTAGTGTTTTCTTTCAAAAAAAATACTTGTCGACGCTGTAAAACGGCAAATAGCTTTAACGAGTTCAAACGAATTCTTTTTTTATTTAATTATTTTAATTATAACAATATCTTAATAATTATTCAAATGTTTAAACCTTTTTTAAATACATTCTTCAATGAGTTTCGTTTTATTTTTGTTTTATGAAACGAAGAAAATCTATTCAAAAAAAAATTTCGTTCCTTTACAGTTAATTCATGAATCTAACCAATAATTGTCCCTAGTGATCCCAGATGGAATGGAATTAAAATTTCAATGGTGTCTTTAGGAAAAATGAACGCTTATTTAAACATTCTAACTGTTAACATCGATTTCTATAAGACACAAACATTGACTTATATCTAAATGATTAAATGCGAACGTTTATTTTATTTATCACTCCAAATAATAGTTTATTTACTCCTTTCCAGGAGTTAGGCACAAGACCAGTTTTATCTTACTCCCACAAGTAAGATGTGACCCAAGGTCGGGTCGGGAAAGTGGGGTTTGAAAAGCCAGCGCTCGAAATTGCCTGGGCAGCCCCGTAGGCATTCCCCGGTAGGGGCGTATCAGGCAGTTAGCAATAAACTTACTCCTCCCCAAAGAGGGGAGGCAAAGCCTGGGAGGGTGGACCTCCTAGAACTGCACAGGACAGACCCATAGACAGGTGGAATCAAGCCCCGAAGGACAAGACGACACCGGTCTATAGGGTGCAATATCCATCGGAACAGATACTACACTTACTTCCTCAATAGTATTATTTACTCCTCTCCAGGAGTTAGGCACAAGGCCAGTTTTATCCTACTCCCACAAGTAAGATGTGACCCAAGGTCGGGTCGGAAAGTGGGGGTTGAAAAGCCAGCGCCCGAGAGGTGAGCACTCTGACCATTAAAAATTGCCTGGGCAGCCCCGTCGGCATTCCCCGGTAGGGGCGCCTCAGGCAGTAAGCAATAAACTTACTCCTCCCCAAAGAGGGGAGGCGAAGCCTGGGAGGGTGGACCTCCTAGAACTGCACAGGACAGACCCATAGACCGGCGTAAATCAAGCCCCGAAGGCCAAGACAATACCAGTCTATGGGGTGTAGTATCCATTGGAACAGATACTACACTTTGATCTTAGCCAAAAGGCCAAGATCGTACTAAAGAAACACATAAAGACATTCAAAAATGTGTCTAATTTGCATAACTTCTTTTTTAAACGTCTATAATTAATTAATGTTTGCTGTTATACATTTATGATTATATTATTTCATTACCCATGTGTATATACAATAGTGTTGTGTAAATTAACAGTTATTAGTGTAAGCAATTTAATTTAAAACATGAATAAATTACGAAAAAATTCTTTAAATATCAAGGGAGATAATTTAGATGAAACTAAGATGTCTTAGCTAACTAGAAAGATATACCGAGTACACAAAAAGGGGAGGTGATTGGTTTCTCTCTCTCTCTCTCTCTCTCTCTCTCTCTCTCTCTCTCTCTCTCTCTCTCTCTCTCTCTCTCCCTCTCTCTCTCTCTCAAGGGAGGGTGACTCCTTTAAAAATAATTAAAAAATTATAAAATTGGCGTCGTCATCACTACCTGTCCTTCCCCTTCTCTCTCACTCTCCCCATTTCTAGCGACGATAGTTTTTTTGTTTTTTTTAATTGTTTTTGAAGTACATGATTTATATACGAAATAAAAGAGCAAAAAAATATAAATATAAAGTCTGAAATAAAAACGTCTTTTACTTAAAATACAAACCAATAAAATTGGAATTTCTGTTTAAATTGTAAGCTTTTTTAATTTAAAGTTTTCTTTCACTTCTTAATAAATTTCTCCCTCCCCCCCAACATTAAATAAAATAAAAAAAGGCATGCTGACTTTTATTATTAACCACTACTCTTTAAGAAAAGGGGTATTTTTCCTTTCATTTGGCGTTAATTCCTATTTCAGTCACGTAAATTATTTAAAGTGAAATAAGTTTGGGCATGACTCATAATGAACTTATATTATTTTTTACTTAAACCATGTTTTACTAAAAAAAACAAAAGAAAAGAAAACATTAAAAACCCTAAGTTATATCAATTTTTATCGTACACGTGAAACGCCAAAATAAAAATTAGATCGGAAAAATATAGTCGCTATCAAAACAAGTCAAGTAAGAGGTTAGCTAAGGAAGAACGATTACTCACGGTTATAAACATGTATTTTTAAATTAAAAAATATGAAAGGAAGTTATCGTTCTTCCTTAACTGTGTTTATAAAGATGGCGACTATATTTTTCAGCCCACTTTACATTTCGGCATTTTGCGTGTACAATAAAACTAGCCATACCATACTCGCATGCATTACTTTCTCCTTTTATGGGGTGATACTCCCAGGTATTACCTCCTATATCTTGGAGGGAGTATTTCCGACCAGGCATAATCACATCCTTTTTGTGTGTGTGTGTGTGTGTGGAGGGAATACTCCGGTGCTCTACCTTCTCCTTTGGGGAGTTGTGTAGTATATTTTCATTCCTCATAATACATTCCTCCCGGGCATTACCTTCTCTTTTTGTTGGGGGGGGGGGGAGGGGGCAGTATAATATATGTTCGTTCCTCACGATATCATCGTCCCAGGATGACTTTCTCCTTTTTTAGGGGGTCGGGGTAGTTTATTATCTATTCTGTTTCATGATATAATCCTCCCAGGCATTAACTCCTCTGTTGGGGGGAGGGGGTAGTATTCGTTCGTCATGATATAATCCTCTTAGTTATTACCACTTCCTGTGGGTGTGGGGGGGGGTAATGTATGCAGTTTGTTCATTATGATATCATGCTCCCGACCTAGCAAAAATATGAGACCGGAGGGAGCATATATTTGCTAGTATATATATATATATATATATATATATATATATAGTGAATGCTTTTATTCAAACATGTACAAGGTCTGCTACACTGGCATGTCGATGTTATCGATCTACAGCTCTCAAGAGCTGAGGTAGAAAATTCCTGGAATTCAGCGACCAGGTTGGATCATAAAAAATTCTCTGCCTGATGAGACCTCAGCTCTTGAGAGCTGTAGATCGATAACATCGACATGCCAGTGTAGCAGACCTTGTACATGTTTGAATAAAAGCATTCACAATACAGCTCTATATTTTTATTGAGCACTCTTTTATAAGCCCGGTTTGATTTCCTTTGGATTTCTACCCTGTGGATTTTTACCCTACCTGGATTACTATATATATATATATATATATATATATATATATATATATATTAAAATAAACATAGTTTGAGTATCCGACAATTGTTTCAGAACCTCCTCGGCTCCTCCTCAGGGATATATCAGGAGCCGAGGAGGTTCTGAAACAATTGTCGGATACTCAAACTATGTTTATTTTAATATAAAAGCTCTAATATATATTGAGCACTTTTGAAAAGTAATGGTTTTGTTCATTTTATTAATATTTGAACTTCATTAATTAATTAATATATATATATATATATATATATATATATATATATATATATATATATTGTATGTATTTAGGCAGCATATTTTAATTTAGGCAAACATTATTAAATAACACTGAGTGTATTTGCTTGATACAAAGTGTTACCAGACTATGAAGAAAAAAAAAAGAAAAAAAAAGCACTTTGCTCTGACGAGGAATATTTTATATTCGAAAGCTTAGTTTAAAATAAATAAATATTATTTATTTTAACAAATTACATTGTTATGGTTTTTCAAAAAGAAATATTTATACCTTTACGAAACAATGGTTTATAATGTGTCTACTCCTTTCTATTTATATATTTACATATTATTATATCGGTGTATTACATCGGTATGATGGAAGCGATACTGAACCTGTATTTGCACTCTTGACTTTTTCCTTCAGATTTGTCTTTTAATTGCATTCTTGATGATGTTGATCCTTTAAACATTTCTCACGACCATTATTACATCTTCTTTTGGAATTCTTAAACCTTTCTTAAAACATTTGCTGATTAATTTTCAGGGGAGCTAATTTAAATTAAACTAACTACAAAGAAAGATATACGAGGAGCAGGTGACTGACTGACTGACTGACCCCTCTCTTTCTCACACACACACACACACACACACACACACACACACACACACACACTATCTCCCTCCCGTTAGCGACCAACGACACATTCTTTTAATTGTTTTTTAATTCAATAAAAAAGTGTAAGTTAAAAAGAGCACATACACAACAACGCTCTGGCGAATTGATTTTCTTTTTCTTTTCGTTTCTTTACGGGTCTTACTAAAGATATATAAATTTGTATCAAAATTACCAAAATATTTATAATTAATTATATGAATTAATTTGTAAGTTTTGCGAAGCTATCATAAACTGGCAAAGCCAGCAAAGATAGATATATATATATATAAACACCACCAAAACACACGAAATTAATTCGTATTGGAAACGCATAGTTCCAAATGCATTATTAAGGAAATGTTTATTTTCGTTCGACTTTTCGATGTGTGTCGAGCCCTGTTTTATTTTTGTTTTAAGTAGAAGACCACTCCTCACATCATGTTGGTCTGCAGTTTCAACTTGTTACTGGCTATCTTGCTTTCGCTTGTTACTGGTCTCAACATTTTGAACCGAGAAAAGGATCTAGCTGTCGTACAAAACTAGATCTCTTTATTTACAATCTCAGTACAGATACTTCTTCAGACAATGACACTTTTCTGAATGAAGGAGTGGCACTTGTCTGACAAGACGTTGCAGTCATAATATATATATATATATATATATATATATATATATATATATATATATATATATATATATATAGTCTAAAGAAGCTTTGAGTTATTTTAAACAAAAAGACAAAAAAAAAAAGGAAAATGCAGTTTAAATTCCCAGAGAAACTAACTAAATCCAAAATAGTGTAGACTTAACATTTGTTGGAAAATTCATAAATAAATAATATATAATAATAAGTAAATAAAATAACAAGAGGGATTAAGTATCTAACAGTGAAACAAAAGCAGGAGACCTTAACGTAAGCATCTAATATTAACACGGGGATCATCAGCTGTTTACCATGTAACTGTTTCGGAGAGTTAATATATATATATATATATATATATATATATATATATATATGAGAGAGAGAGAGTGAGAAAGAAAAGTTGTATTGTTAGTTCTTTGAAAATTGGGTTCCATTATTTTACCTTCAAATCCAAAGAGACTAGTTGAGAAGTAGTCGACGTATTGACCATCGTAAGGAAGGCCATGGCTGCTGGCATGGTCAAAAGGTTTTCACCAATCTAGAAAAGAAAGAAGACTTGACAATTTAAGGAAGAAAAATGGCCGTTCGAAATTGGTACATTTATTTTAACTTTTCATATTCGGCATTGACTCAAGGGCCACAAACAACTGAACAGAACAGACACACGCAGTAAGAGTATAACAATGAAGAACCTTAATTCTATTTCATACCGCAGTTGGCTCAGAATTATCTCCCCTGAATTATACTCATATAACGATAGAATGCACTCTCCTTTTTTGTTAATCAAAAAATATCTAATTTAACCCAAGTAAGGATTATAGAAACTGGATTCATTTTCAGGCTCGAGTGCCAAGCAATCGGATGCAAGCAGCTGCCATATTGACATGCCTACTACAATCCCTAATTGAAGTCGTCTTCAGACTCCCCCTTTTGGTCGCAGCTGTCAACAATATGGAGACACATACAGTGTCCATGCATATGTGTCTCTATTTGTTGACCCTGGTAATACATATTGTTTATCGATTGTGTTGGGACAGTTAGTTGAGATCAATATAATTTGAACATTGTTCCAGTAATTCAAAACCAACTACCAACCGGCGTACAATTGTTTCCAAGACTGTTTGGAAATATTTTATTGTTCATTATTTTTTGTGATTCCAAAACGCGTCTTCGTCAGCACCTTTTATAACATCACATACAGAAGTCTTGAAAAACAACAGCTTTCAGTACTAAAGGCCAACACAAGTGAAAGGACTTCCGAAGCAGAAAAAAGGACAGCGAATTGAATAATTAATCAAAACATTTAAAACATTCAGAGCATTCACAATACAGTTTATGTGTGTGAATCCAACTGTTTCTTAATTATTACGCTTTTTTCTCTTCTATACCAACTCTCATGTGTGTGTCAAAGAAAACACAACACGCAAAATCATGGTCTTGTGCTGGAGAAGGACTTGTTTGCTCCAGTTGAAATGAATGGCTGTCTTCTTGAAGAAGTGTTCTTGCGTTGACTTTCACTCCAGATCTAAAACGAAAGACTTATATTCAATCTGTTGCTAATAGGGGTGGGACGTAATGGGTGAAAATTAGGGGTGGGACGTAATGGGTGAAAATTAGGGGTGGGACGTAATGGGTGAAAATTAGGGGTGGGACGTAATGGGTGAAAATTAGGGGTGGGACGTAATGGGTGAAAATTAGGGGTGGGACGTAATGGGTGAAAATTTCAGATTCATGCGACTAGTATTTTTTTTGTGTTCATTTATACATAAATAACACTAAACAATCAAACATTTTGAAAATTTGGCAAAATTCAGAAGGTGCAGGCCAATAGTTTTTGACTTTTTTACATTCATGAAAACCCTTTCACAGCCTGAAAATTGTCCTAAATTAAAGTACTATATCAGATTTAACCATCTCTATCCATTTATAGCTTTTGAGGATGTTTTAGGACCTGCAATGTCGCATGAAACCACTTTTTCACCGAAAAATGATGGATTTTGAGTCCCGTGGAGCCCTAACGGCTATTTTTGGCCTGCACCTTTTGAATTTTGCAAAATTTTCAAAATGTTTGATTGTTTAGTGTTATTTATGTATAAATGAACACTAAAAAAATACTATTCGCATGAATCTGAAATTTTCACATATTACGTTCTACCCCTATTGCTAAGGTTGCTTGCCAAATGGTTGGATCATTCCACCACTCCCGAAAGTACCTGATGCAATCCTCTATTTATATTAAAGTCAGATACGTCCTAAGATGAGGAGGTACTGCTGCCACATCTGGGGCGGTGCCGCTCAGAGCTTCCCTTTCTTTTCTTGACAGAGTACAAAAATCGACTTTGCAATCTAGTGAGTGATGATATATTCTGTCCTCTGCAGCCACTTTCTTTCGGAAGAGACGCTGCTAATCTGTCTTTATTATATTGTTATTTTCATGGGAGGTGCTCGACTGAGCTCCGATATCTGGTTTCCCCTTATAAGACATTCACAGCAAGAACTCGTCTCTCTACCACTGAAAACCAAAACTATTTTTCTTCCTCTGTGTGCCTAACATCAAACTAAATTTCCATGAACAGAGTTTCTTTCCAACCAAGAATAGGGTAGATGGCTTTAAATTACTGTCATGTAAATCCGAACAGAGTAAAAGAAGAGCGACGCTTACTTTAAGGTGTAATAAACTGCCATTTACATTCAGACTGGTGCATAGCATAGGGATGACTTCATCTGTGATGCGGTTGCTGGACATATCCAGTTCTTCCAGGGTCTTGTTAGATGCCAATGCTGCCGCCATAGAAACAACACCTTCAGAAGCAAATCCATTATAACTAATATTCAGCTTTCGCAATGAAGTGTTCTCCTTAAAAAAAAACACAGAAGTTTTATAGTAATTCAAATGTTGAACATTGCTTGTATTGTATTGTATTTGTGCTATGTTTAAAAGAATGACGACAAACACTGATGTATGAAAATGAACGAGTAGGGTGAGAGAGAGGGTGAGAGAGAGAGAGAGAGAGAGAGAGAGAGAGAGAGAGAGAGAGAGAGAGAGAGATGGAGGAAACACAGAAAATGATGGAGGTTGATTTCTCAAACTTGCTAGCCAATCGAATCTCTCGATTTCAATTTGGGCTACTCTTTTTTTCGGATACCCATGCATCCACATGTAAATACTTATTTAAGGATTTCACCATTGTCGTCAATGTAGCCTCCGCCCCCTTTAGAGCGTTTATTTAGCATAGAAAGCCATCTTCTTTCTTATGTCAATCATACCAGTTGAAGTAGTATACCAGAGACTGGGCCATTGTGGTGGCCTGTGTTCTGTCGGGCTGTGGTATTTGTTCTGTTCAGATGTAGGAGGCCCACTCTCCCAAGCCTTATCTTCTCACAGTGGAAGGGAAGTAAATACCTAGGGTGTTTATTTAACGATGGGTGTATTCACGGCTGCAAATAACCTTTGCAGGTGGCTCTGTACCAAATGACCAGATATTTTATTTATATACTCCAGACACGATATTGATAGTTATAGACTTTTAGTGTTAAGTCTAGATGTGTTGCCAGGTTCAACAGGTTGTTAAATATGGTTGACATGGTATATCTTAGGGTCAACTTTTTCTCTCCAGTGTTGTCCTAGAATGCAACAAATATTTGAAAAGCTTTTTAATGGCTGGTATAACATTTTAAAATGGTCATAATATGTGGATAATAAGAGTTGGAGAATATTAGAAATAATTGACCCGTTCGAACACCCACTGAGCTCGGGTCAAATTGTTAGAATCAGGAAAAAGTGAGTTTGCAAAGCCAGTTAAATATAAAAAAATGAAAAGACAATATCCAAAATTAGCTTCTTTCTTCTTGCGCCCCCTCTCTCTATCTCTTTCTTTCTCCTTTTTCTTCTCCGACTACAGGTTAAATAGTATTATTGCTTGTGGTGATATTCCCCTTTGTTTATAATGGACTAGTCCAATCTTTTTATTCTCTCCGACTCTTAATTGACAGAGAGAGAGAGAGGGGGGGGGAATATAGCGAGCAGGAAAAATCTAGTATACTATGTAGGTAGAGATAATGGGGAGGGAGAAAGAGTGGTAGAAGCAGGAGTGATAGGCGACTTATAGAATCAGAGCGGAGTGGGGGTTCAAAAACATACAGTTAAAGAGGCTGAAAGTGATAGATAAAAAGTTAGTAAATATGGGTCACTTGATGAGTTAATTGCAAATTACGCCTAATTAAAACAATTAAACTAGAAGTTTTTGAAACATAGCTCAATCCCAAAACTAAGGAATATTTTAGCATGATTTTTGTGTGATTAAACTATATAGGAAAAAAAGATTTCGGGAAACAAGCGTTGATTAACTCAGCTTTAGATATCTAATATATAAAGTAAAGTCAGTCTCTTTCTTGCTTCTTTTTCAGTGATAGCTTTCTTCCTACAAAATCAATATTTGATTCTGCTCAGTCAGTTTCTCTTGTGGATCATTACGACATGTTGTTAATTAAATGTAATTCGATTTAATTCCATCCAGAAAATACTTTGCCCGTGTCGGAATTATTTTCAAATAGCCGCCATCTTAAAAAAAGGTGGCATGACTCAATCGCACATATCCTGACGCAACATTATCATTATTTGTTTGTTAAGCCTCTTTTAAAATATTTTCTCATTTTAACACTTAAAAAAAAACAAGGAAAAAATGAACATTGTACAGATCATCTATTATTGATGGAGATTTGGTATCTGTCTGTCTGAAGCCGACCCTATACTATTACTTCTTTTAATGCTCAATTCAGTTTACTATACTGATTTCAAACTAATATACTATCTATCAATTGTCAATTCAGGGGGGGGGTAGTTTAGTATCTGTTCTGTTTCATGAGACCATCCTCTGAGGGATTATCTCCTCGTTTTTTGTTTTAGGGGGGGTCGGGGGGGGGTCGGTAGTGTAGTATTGCTCTGTTGTCATAATCCCATCCTGCCAGGGATAACCTTTGGAGGGAGGCAGTGTTGTATATGTTAATTTGTTATGATACCATCCTCCCAGGGATTACCTCCTCCTTTTTTGTATGTGTGTGTGTGGGGGAGGGGGCCAATGTAGTATCTGATCTGTTGTCATGTTACTATCATCCCACGGATTTCAATCCTCGTTTGGGGGGAAGGCAGTGTAGTATATGTTCGTTTATGATATCATCCTCCCAGGCCATAACTCCTCCTTTTTGGGATGGAGGTGCGGTGTAATATCTGTTCTGTTGTCATGATACCATCCTTCCAGTTATTAGCTCCTCCTTTTTTTTTGAGGGATGGGGGGGTCGTAATGTAGTATCTGTTCTGTTGTAATGAAACCACCCTTCCAGGCATTACCCCCTCCTTTGAGGGAGAGGGATAGTTTAGTATCTGTATTGTTGTCATGATATTATCCTTACAGGCATTACTTCCTTCTTTGGGGGAGGAGTGGTGTAGTATATGTTCGTTCATCATAATACCATCCTCCCAGGCATTACCTCCTCCTTTGGCAGTGTAATATATCTCCAGTTGCATATTTTTTCATTTTTGCTAATTTGCATACTACAATATAAATTTGTAATGCCACTAGGCTGGGCCGTAAATGTGTCATGTTTCTGTCGGAGAAATCCAGAGATCTGTACTGACAGCGGTGATAACAATAAATAAAAACAATAAATATTCTATCTTTTTATCGTAAAAGTTAATTGTCAGTTAGATATTCTTCTAATCACTAAACTGAATGTCACTTTTTAAATGTATTTATTTAAAATTGTGTTGATTTAGTCGACGGGACAAGATAATCTGATTTTAGAACAATTCATTTTAAAATGGGTAAAGTGGGAATTTTTTACCTTAGCGACATCAGATTAATCACCAATTACCATTTTTGCTAATCAGACGATCTCATTTATTTTTATTCCACAAAACGTAAACAAATACATACAGAAAATGAACACTCATAGCATGAACCCACCAAGGAACATATAAGTCACAAAATCTAATTATTTTGAGTCATGGGCATTTAGAAGCCATATTAATTTATTAATAAAATTAGTACTTACATTCGTACCTAAATAATGAATTTATTATCTACTTACGATACATATTATTGTGTTATCTAAACGCATTAACTGTATTTTTGTTAGTGTTGGCAGAGGACGCAGGACAGATCTGTTCATCATTTCACCTGTTTGTACTCGTAGGTGATTATTGATAACAACAAGTAACGGCATGTGTACACAGTGTGAAAATGTATGAAATTGAAACCTTGACAGTGAGAGTTGAGGACATGCGTTGCACGGATAGAAATTATATGAGAATGATATGATGGATATGTAATGTGAGTCTTGAACACAATCTTAGATCTGATGACCTCGGAGGAATATTAAATCTGGACAGTATAGCAAGATGTGTGCAGAACAGGAGACTTTGATGATATGATCATGTTGAAAGAATAGATAAGAGTTCTTGGGTTAGTAGATGTAGAACAGTTGAGGTAGCAGGTTCAGCTTATGAGGGAAAACCAAGAAAACATAGGAGAAAATGATAAGAATCGACTTAAGAGAAAGAGGGTTAAATAAACACCTGACCAGAGTTTGGAAGTCAATTTCTAAAAGTCGTCTCACACATGCCAGCTGTAAAATGGACGTTAAACTGAATATGATGATGATGATGATGATGATGACGACGACGATGACGATAACGATGATGATGACGATGACAATGATGATGATGATGATGATGATGATGACGATGACGATGACGACGACGATGATGATGACGATGATGATGACAATGATGACGATGATGATGGTGATGACGATGATGATGGTGATGACGACGACGACGACGACGACGACGATGATGATGATGATGACGACGACGACGACAGCGACAGCGACGATGATGATGATGATGATGATGATGATGATGATGATGATGATGAAGAGCGAGTAAATTACAAGATGATTCGGAATTACAAAAATAAGTTATTTATTATTAAAACATAAATAATCACCTAAATTAATAAATTAATCGATCTAACGATAGTCCGCCACCTCAAAAAATGCTAAACTTCTTTCCGACCAACATTATGGATTTAGGCAATTCCGTTCTACTGCAGATATCCTAATGGTCATCTATTAATGCATATATCATACACTGGACAAGGCAGGTGAAGCTAGGGTGGTAGCGCTTGATATATCCAAAGCCAAGGTATGGCATCGAGGTCTTCTAAAAAGAATTAATTTGGACAAGTATTTAATATAATCAGATCATTCTTCGCTAAAAGAAAGATCTAGGTCGTCCTAAATGTAGCTGGGACCCAGGGATCGATCCTTGGACCTTTATTATTCCTGATTTTCATAAATTCCCTGATGCAATCACGTCTGAGATGGGTAGATTTGCTGATGACACCACGCTCTATTCTCGACATGAGGGCAAATCGAATGCACACATATCCTTGGCTGAATCTTTAGAAATGACCTCAAGTATGTAGTTGAATGGTGCCTAAAATATATGGTTACATTCAATGTTACCAAGACAAAGCTCCTTTCCTTTAACAATTATAAGAAATCTTACCAACCACCGATTGCCATGGTCAATAACACTCTCCCTGGGAGTCCAACATTCAAACTCCTCGGCCTAACATTCGCAGCAAATATGAATTGGAATAAATACATACTGCCAAGTCAGCTGCAAAGAAGGTAGGCTCCCTTTACCTGGCTAGAAAACTTCTCACACCTGCCAGTATCCTATATCTCTACTGGAGCATTGTTGCCACATCTGGGCTGGTGCACCAACCACTAGTCTCTCTCTCTTGGACAGGGTCCAAAAAAGAGTCTCTAACCTAATAGGTCCCACACTGTCTACCAAGCTCTAGTCCCATTGTCACAATGTTGCATCCTAGTGCTTGTTTTACAAGTACTTCCACGGAATGTGCTCCGATTGAACTTGCTGCTCTGGTGACCCCTCAACGTAAATACACCCGACCAACTCGATAATAAGCAAAATCCCACCCCTTCACTGTAGAAGTCCCCAGATGCCAAAAGGCTTTCTACTCTAATAGCTTCTTTCCTCAAACCACTTTCCCTTGAAATTACCTCCCTGTTTCCCGCTTCCCCGACTGTACCAACATGCTGAAATTTAAATGTAATTTGAACAAGCATCTGGCTTCACAACTCTCCACTTAAGATGCCCCCATAACTTTAGCCCTAATTCACAGTAGCCCCTTACGTCTCAGTGGCTATGTGCCTTGTTTGGAATGAATTGAAGTAAAAAAAATTGAAGTAAAAAAAATTGAAGTAAAAACATATCAATGGTAATTTTGGAGTTTAATCAAAATTCATAAATTTATACAAAGAATTTACTCATGCATGGAATATTGTTGCTACATCTGGGTTGGTGCACCAGCCACTAGCCTCTTCTTCTTGGACAGGATGCAAAGAGGAATTTCTAACCTAATAGGTCCCGCACTGGCTGGCAAACTTCTGCCCTTGTTCTAGGTGCAGTCTTCTGAAGGTTGGAGGTTCAATCCTCAGTGCGGGCGATACTAGGAATTGCAAATTATTCAAGACTTTTACCCGGTCATGGCTGATGGAATGAGAGCATGCTACCCCCGTGGATGAAATGAAGGGTTCCGTTCGAAATTCTGTGCAGATTCCCGAGTTTGACAGAAAGATTCCAGAGTTCGACAAGATGCATCTGAAGAAGGTCGGAAGTTACATCTGTCGGAATGTTGTGAGAATAAGACTCAAGATGAGAACAGTAGTCCGAATAATCCAAATTATACAAAATCTCTTTTTTTGTTTTGATTTTTTAGACGTTTTTCCTCTCTTAAAAAAACAAAGTTTTCTCTTAGTCAAGTCGAGATGTAACAAGATCATCTGGAGTGATCGGAAAAGCAGGAGGAGTGAATAAGAATTATAATCTAGATGGTAACGAGATGTAAGTCAGTGGGGTGAGTAGAGGTTGCGTTTGGAATGCGACTGTGGTTGTTTTGATAATTTCAAGTTTGAGAGGAAAATGGAAATATAAACATTTATTGTCTAATTGTTTGAGTTATTTGGGAATGAAGAATGTCGGAAGGAAAACAATTT
This sequence comes from Sepiola atlantica, assembly GCA_963556195.1. NCBI lineage: Eukaryota > Metazoa > Mollusca > Cephalopoda > Sepiida > Sepiolidae > Sepiola > Sepiola atlantica. The sequence continues at coordinate 77,569,675 of OY744518.1, read as the reverse complement.
GCAGAATGACAGTTACCGATTGAGAGAGAATTAGAGAAAAACAACAAAGCCAGACTTGAGATCGAGGTGAGCAGATGTTCCGCCTTTTACTCCTCCCAGCAGTGTCTGGGGAGTTGACTGTATGTGTAGAGCTACGTGTGCTAAGAGAATTTCTACAAATTGAAAAATTTCTCACTTGGGAACATTGCCAAGTTAAATATTAGTTTACCTTTACACCTTTTGCGATTGCTACGGCGCCGTGATTGCGAAAGTGGTTCCGGCTGAGGTCAAACACTTCCAGTGTTTCATTGTTACCTAAAAAAGAAAAAATTTAATTGGTAATATAGTTAAAAAAATAAAACCTATTGTAGCGGGTTATTATTTTAGTGATGCATTCTATTCTGATACTATGGACTGCCCCCCCCCCCCAGCCAGGACCCCAGACAATAAGAGGAAATGATTCACTAAGCCACACAAAAGCGATCAGAAGTGAGATGAGTAATCATTTGGGAGTGGTCAAGAGGGTGAGCACGGAGTTAGTCGGTTTCTATTGATCGGGGGTCAGGGGTCAGTAACTAAGGCAGAAGACCTGTCTTAGCATTTCCAGTTGAAACAAAATATGTTTAGCTGTGAGAGTTGTTTGCAACAGTTTTGCAGTTGTCAGTTTACATTAGTTGACGACAGTTTTATGGCAGTTGGTGGCTTCGGGCAGATGAGGTTAGACCCGAGTAAGGCGAGGGGGATTGCAGATCAGGTCGAGCAAACGATGAGATGAGCTGATCAACTGAGTGATGGTAAGACCTCGACAGACGAATTATCTCAGTTGGGTCTTGGCTGATACACTGAAACTTAACTAAGATGCGGGGGCCTCGACAGTCCATGATGGGGTCACACACACCCAGAGTACAACTGACTTACACACAAGGTATCGGGGTTTGTGTTTTTCTTGTGAGTCTGCGTTACTTTTATTTTGTGTACTTGTAAACGTGTGCTTGTGCCCTCGGAGATCATCAGTTTAATAGACGACATGACAAGACCGAGAACGAAGATGAAGAAAAAAGAAAAAAGCATGGCACACAGCCTTGGGGTCGGCAGTTGTCGAGGGTCTGGCATGGTTCTACACTATACAGATAAATATTAAGATCCGCATCGGAGACAGATTCTTCAAAAATTTTGCATAGGCGATAATAATTGTTTTTTATTTATAAGATTATGACATGATGAACGTTTTGGAGTGAGAATCAATTTAGTATTACGTAATAATAATAGTAAAAAACATTTTACCACTTTTTGCGTTATGAGTGATAACAAAAACCGATCATCATGCATGCCGCCATCTTGTAAATTCTTGGGAATCCATCGATTACCCTAGAATATTTACTCCTTCAAAAGTATTTTCCTTCAGATTTTATACGTAATACTAAATAGATTTTAAATACGAAAGGTTTATCATGTCATAATCTTTAAAAAATAAAAAAACATTTTTATCGCCTATACACAATTTTTTATCGCAATATGCCCCTATACATATGCATCAGAATTGGTTATGGCTGTTTAAAAATAATGTTTAAAACGGTATTTTTCACATAAGGTTAGAGTAAGCAAAAAAGTGGAAAATTCTGTTATAAGTTAAACTTAGGGTTATGTATGACAGGTAAGTCGAATGACACATAGCGGATAAGCTGATAAAATCTTTTTTTCTGAACCACAAAGGAAAGTGGTCATGTTTTGGACAGCTTCACATTCCCCCATGGAGGAAAGATTGGTGAGGGACCAACGAGGTATTATGTATAATGTATACTGAAAAAGAAAGAGAAAACCTTCAAAAACATTGTTTAAACAGCAAATGGTTGTCTGCTGTCATTATTAATAACTTTAACTACAGCTGCTATTAAAAAGAAGAAGGCTACAACAAAAAGAGAGAAAAAAAGAAAGAGAGCAATGCCTAATACTGCTACTGTGATGCCTAATACTACTACGTTTCATCAACACAACAAGACTCCAGCTGTTTACGTAATAACCTGCTGGAGTCCAAAAACAGCTTCACTGTGTAGTGCTACAGGTGCAGTGTCATCATCATCATCATCATCATCATCATTGGTTTAACGTCCATTTTACATGCTGCCATGTGTTTGACAACTTTTAGAAATTGACTTTCAAACTAACCTATCTTTGATCAGATCTTTATCTATCACTCTTTCTCTCAAGTCAATCTTTATCACTTCCTCCCATGTTTTCCTTGGCCTTCCCCTGCCAACTAACCCTGCTATCTCAACTGCTCTACATCTTCTTACCCAATAACTCTCATCCATTCTTTCAACATGACCATACAATCGAAGTCTCCTGTTCTGCACACATCTCCCTATACTGTCCAGATTTAATATTCCTGAGGTCATCAAAATTGAACCTATGTTTAAGACTCACATTACACATCCATCATATCATTCTCATATCATTTCTCTCCATGCAACGCATGTCCTCAACCCTCACTGGCCAGGTTTCACTTCCATACATCATCACACTGCGTGCACATGCTTATGAGTTTATACGTGGTAGTACTAGTATGGTTAGGGTTATGTGGTACTACTAGTAAAACAAGCACAGGGATGCAACAATGCGGTGATGGGACAGGGGATTGAGCTTGGTAGACAGTGCAGGACCTATTAGGTTAGAGATTCTTTTTTTGCACCAGCCCAGATGCTGCAACAATACTCCATGCATGAGCAGTATACATAATTTGTTTATACATATTCAAATGATCACAAATGTTTTTGCTGTTTGGTAATCCAATTCGTTTCCCAGTTAATATTCGCAAAAGTTTGGTGCTTTTAGTTGTTTTGTTTTACGGCATATCAACCCTTTTCGGGTTATTTGATGCTAAATCCGGTCATTTTGGTAAAAGTTTTTACGCTTCAAGTTCTTTATATCTTCAAATATTTATTTATGGTGTTTCGTTTGGTTGTTTTGAAGAGGAAAAATGTTGTTTTTGTTTTAGTGTTTGCAGAACATGATTGAGTTTTGCAAAGGGAAAGGAAAAAAGCAAAACATCAATGTTTGGTGCATTTTTGGTCAGGAGGCCAGTATTTTCAGACAGCCTGATATGGTAGCACCAGAATTCTCCAAAATAGATGTGGTTTGTGTAATAGTTATGAGAAATTATCTCCCTTTATTAGAACTCTTCACTAAATTCGCTCCAGAGAGATAAATGAAACTTCTTTTTCTTTTCTTTTTGTCTTTCAACACGGAAAGCGTTCGGTTCAGGCATTAAAAACACAGCTAATAAAAGCATTTCTTCTCTTAATTACTGATTTTATCATTATACCAATATTTTACCATTTGTAAATGGTGGAAGTGGAAGTTTATATTGTCATAAGAAAGTAGACGTGGTTTGTGTAATAGTTATATGAAATTATCTCCATTTATTAGATCTCTTTATTGACGTTACTCCAGAAATAGAAACGAGATATTGGGGTTTATATTTTCAAAACATAGTGATAAGAGGTGTTTATAGGACACGTGATTTGAAAGTATAACTTTGTTTCGGTAACAACCTTTTGGAAAATATTTCAATTGTTGAAATGTTTCACTACTCCAGCCAGTTTACATAGTTCGTTTATACGTACCTAAATGGTCACCGATTGTTTTTGCTGCTTGGTAATCCAATTCGTTCGCCGATAAATCGAGTTCCTTGAGTGATGTATGTTGCTGTCAAAATGGAAAAATATATAGGATAGCAGATAGTTCTTCCAAAATAGAAATATTTATTAGTGCTATCAGGTGATATCAGGTATTTAATAAGGCTGTATGCAATACGGAAAAGGCCGGAATTGTGAAAGAGGAGATGAACAAAAACAAATAATTGGAGACAATATATGCAATATTTTTCTCCTAAATTTTTCAGTAAATCTTTCACATACAGCTTCAGTAAATTTTTAGCCACTTGCTGTTATTAGAATCTGGGATCATAAAAATATTTTGATATTTCGTGAGAAATCCCTCTTCTCAAAAAACGAACGTTCTTTTTGTTCCCAAAGAAGAAACGTCCAAGGTTTGCAGAAAAATAAGGTTCAGCAGAATATTGATCATAAAATATTATATTTGTTTATTAATTATCTTTTGTTTTATTATTTATTTATTTATTTATGCTTTTTTATTATTGCCTTGCAAGAGTATACATTTTTTTTTAATAAATATATTATCTTATATTAATTTAGTATTATTTTTTGTTGGTATTATTATAGATTAACACCCTTAGCTCCCCCCCCCCCCATCATTAAAACGAGCTTCTATTTATTTTAGTCAATTACGTATGAACACCCTGAAAAACGTGGTGGAAAGAAAAAAAATATTTTAGAATTTAGTGTATGGGATCAGTTTGGAATATAAATTTAATGTAAAATGATCCTCCATTTTCGGGTCACTCTAACGTTTTAGGGCAGTTAGTCATTTTTTAATTTTTTTTACTATGGTAGATAAATTTGGTGCGTTTTTTGGGGTGGAAGGGTTTACTTTTTAAGCGATTACATGTGGTTTTACAGCCTTGGCAATCTGACTTTGGGTTAGTGATAATTTTTTTTTTATTTAACTGGTCCGGAAATGGGGGACTATTTTAAGTTAAATTTATATGCAAACCTGATCTCCCACTCTAAATTCTAAAATAATTGTTTTTTTGGTACTTATATCAAATATGAACCAGTTTCTGTGAACTTTGTGTCAGCAGTGTTCGGGCATGTTACGTAAACACCTGAGAGATGCGAAGGCGATTAGCCAATCAGCTGTCAGACGGCAAATTTTCTAACCAATATTGAAATGGATTAAAGCCAGAAGAAATTGATCAAAGCCAGTTAATTTTTTTTTCCTGAGGAAATGACAACAGCAAAGAATCTGCAGAAGGAATACGGCGTTGGATTGCCGCAGATCGATTGGAATAATTTTTTGAGGGAGGTCTGCGAAGATCATTTGTTATGAAATCCTCGTCAGATCGGAGGCCCAGGGCATACGATGAAGATAGACGAGTTTTTGTTTAACCGTAGGAAAAACAACGTTGGCAAGGTTGTCCAGCCGCTCTGGGTCTTCGGGGGATATGACCCCACAGAGAAGGAGGGTTTCCTTGTGACGGTAGTCAACAGGAACGCCAAAACCCTCCTTCCAATAATAAAAAAAATCGCCTAGCTCCCCAAAAACACACCCCAAAAATGTATTTTTCGGTTTTAAGACACACACCAAAAAACTACCTTTTAACCAGTTGACTAAATACAAAAAAAAAATACAAAAAAATGCAAAAAAAATAATAAAATGTATTTATTAACAGTTGTTTAGCATTGTTTCGTTAAAAAATTAAAAAATTAAAATACTTATTAACAGTGATTTCGCTGTTTTGTTCGTTTTTTTTATTTGCAATCTTTCTTGAAAATAAAACTGAAAAATATGACGCAGCAACGTATCGAAGTTATCATCTGAAACCATTTTTTCAGGATATTCACACGTAATAGCCTAAAAAAAGAGAATCTCATTTTTTAGGGGGAGGGGGTGATTTAGCTGAGGGTATTAATCTTAAATTTAACATATTTTCTTAACATCAGCTTCTGATGTTAAGAAAATGTCAGAGAAAATGCGAGATTTCGTTGAGAGAATTTCAGGTACTTCTCCAGCCGGGAATCCATATATGCTCGAATATTTCTGATTGCAATTTATGGAACAAACCGAAAATGTCCGCAGCAGTTTGATTTTAAAGTCACAAAAAAATGTAGAAAGGCAGACGACACCAAAGTATATAACTGCAAAACCCAAATGAATTGAATCTGATGCTGACAGCAGCTGTTCAGTGTTTTGAATAACTAATCGCATTCTGCCAAACAAAAATGCACCATTTTCGTAAAACTATATTAATATATAAAACCTTTTTTTTTACTAACGAATCAACGCTCATTAAGGCTCAAAGGCCACTCGAGAACAAGGGTTAATGGGTTTGTATCAGGTGAATGGTGAGACAAATACCTTGAGGATTGCAGATCATGGTTGGATCTGGGCTGAAATTGATTACTTAATAGGACGGATCAACAAGAATTTGTTAACATTGGACTTGAAAACGACCATGCTGTAGTCAACTAGGAAGCAGCCTCATGGTATTGTATTCCACAGACGGACAGTTCTTGGAAAGAAACTATGCTCATGGAAGTCCTGTTTAGTTTTAAGTACATGGAGGAAGAAAGGAAAATTATGTATCAATATATTTTACTAATAAATAAAAATCTAGGAAGATTTTATTTTTTTTCGAGAGAGGCTAGTACGAGTAAGGTGGGTGAAGCAAACTTATGTGTCAAACCCTATCAAAGGCCTTTGATATATCAAGAGCTATTACCCGAGAAACGAAGCCCCTGCCGGCAGATTCACTGATCCTGTGCGATATCACAGTCAGCATGTCAGCTGTAGATCTTGCAGGAAAAACTCCATATTGCTTATCACTAAGAAGATTGTTTTCTCTGAGGTGGTTGACAACTTTTTGATTTATTACAGATTCAAGCAACTTACTCATAATGCACATGCGACTGATCGGTCTGTACTGGAATGCAGAGGACCGATCTCCAATATTTTTAAATACCAGGAAGACCAACAAAGGTTCCAAGGTCATAGAAAGCATTTCTTGTTTAAGTAACGATTGAACAGCTTTGTAAGTATAGGAGCTAGTTCCAGTTGCAATTTCTTGATTACTATGACTGGAATGCTGTCGGAACCAGATACCTTGTTGGCATCATGATTCTTGATAAGTTTGGCGAGATCTTGAACAGTTATTTGGATGTTGCTTAGGGTATTTTCAATCATGGGGGAATTCTGGTGGTAGGTGGTTCTGGTCGCAAAGCGTGGAATTTGCTGCAAAGTTCTTTGCAAAAATTTGGGCTTTATCAGATGCTGAGGAGATCACCTCTGGTTCATAAATGATGGTTGAGACAGAGGTCTTACATCTGTTCAGGACTTTTTTATTCTGCAAAACTCATGGGAGCCAAGCCTCTGAATGGCCACTCGAGATATAATGGATCGGGCATAGGGCTATATATATAAATGGGAGTGTGTGTGCTTCTGAATGTCCGATTGAGACAAATCAACAAAACAGTGAGTGACAAATTTATGTATTCTATTGTTTTTCGATTCTACATATTATATATACACGGAGCACATGTAGATGTGTTACGATAAAATGAATTCTCTCACATTTAAATGTAACTGTCATGGTTGTCGAATGGTTAAGAATATTGGATTGGGGTTACTCTAGTCCAGGGTTTGTACTGTTTGACCGGCGGTACAATTATATAAACCACACTGATAATTGTTAACGAACGTGAAACACCTATGTCTGTGTTTAATAAATATTTATTTATAAAAAAATAATTATATATATATATATATACATATATTCAAAGAATCAAAAATGCTAGTGATATGCATGAAACATTCAGTAATTATACGTATATGGTCTTCTCACTTCAAGAATATTATATATGAGTTATCAAGTGAAATGAATAGAAATCAACAAAAAGTTTCATTAGATAGTGAAAAAGTGCATATATATATTTTTTTTCGGTTTCGAATCTTGTCAAAAGTACAGCTACACTGAGGAGCGTTTCATCGCCTACTGCTCCTCAGTAGACGGTGAAACACACATGCATCCGTGGATAATTATTTTAGAATATTTTTTAATATAATTATCCACGGACACCTGTTTCATCGTTATACGACTCATCAGCATGGTTGAAGCTAGTGAGATTCAAAACCAGGACCCCATAGTCTGGATCCTGAAATTCCACCACTGAGCCAATCCTCGCTAGTACTAAATGTATCGCCGTTTTTGTAGATGTCATTTATTTGTTTATTTTGTTTGTGATGCTTTCGAACGGAAGACACTCCAGCTCTAATTCTTTTGCTTGATTATATCTTTGTTTTATTTTTGCAATTTTTCTAATAATCTTTTTGTGTCAAAATAAAAAAAGATTAATGAATGTTCCATATGTATCAATGGCGCTTTCCATTCTTCGTTGAATCATCTCTTCAGGTGACGAAAACAAATGAGCAAAAAAGCTGGAGAGTTCATTTGTTTTCGTCACCTGAAGATACTTTGATGAGGAATCGAAAGTGCTAGTGATACATATGGAACATTCATTAATTTTTTTTTATTTTGACATAAAAAAGATTAGATATATTGAAAAATACAATAATATATAATCAAACTGTGGAATTATGTTATGTTTTACAATGTTTGCTTAAATGAAATAATGCTGCCTAAATACACACAATATATATATATATATATATATATATATATATATATATATATATATATATTAGTATTTCATGTATTCGCATAAAATTTTATAAGGAGATATAATTTTTTATGTATCAATTTTCAGTATTTACTTCAACAGTGCTCCATACGTAAGTAGAGCTAGGTAGTAAGCTATGAAAATATATTTATGGCAATTAAGCTACACAGAGGCTCCCGCGTTTCATCACCGAGGGGAATCTTCAGGCTAAAATGCATGGAGTTATTTTTGCCGGGTGTTTTTATATACACGGCTAGCTAGTTAACCAATCAGATTATTTGTTGTTCTCTCAGCCAATCGTTGGGCTTCCCGCGAACAAAGGTCTTGTTAGTTAGTGTTACTCCCTATATCCTGTTCTATTGTTCTGTTTTCTATAGATTGGCCTATATCCTATATATATATATATACATATATATATATATATATATATATATATTTTACCTAGTATACCTTGCATTGAACAATCGAAGTTGAAATAAATTTGTCATTCGTACATGTTTATCCCTCTTCTTTCATCTATCTTTATATATATATATATATATATATATATATATATATATATATATATATATATATAATGATAAAATATCGAATTTTTAATGATTTTTCCAATTTGATAATAAATTTATTTGGATAGCTTTTAAAGGGGATTTAGTAATTAACAACAAAAAAATAAAGTTATTTTTTCTTTAAATATAAAACAAGGTAAATAAAATCGCCACGTACATACCAAAAGGAAAGCCAATAATTGTGAGCTTTCATCACCAAATCCATTTCCTAAAAAAGAAGCGGTTAAATACTTCTTAACGTTTATTCAGTTCTTCACGCTCTTTTACCTTTAATTTGTTGTTTTGTTTTGTTTCAATCTAGAGCTGCTGAGAAAAATGTTTTTTTTTTTCTCTAAGTTATAAATTTTATAATGATAGATTGGCTGGGATATAAACATCTGGTTCGACTGTGAACCATTTTAAGTTGAATTTGCTATCCAAAAAGCTAATATGTCTCTAATTATTCCCTAACAATGGCCGACAATTGTCAGAATCTAAGTAGGATAAATCGGGGTGAAATGGATCACTTTCTTTGGCGTTTTCTTTCTTTGACATCTGATAACTTCCCCAAAACTGCATGTATGAAGGTGCAAATGTTCGCAGGGTATCAAATGGGGTCTCAGCATTCAACCAAATAAAGATAATGCATGGGAATATGTACCAAGTTTTATGAGGTACTTTACGTATTGTGAAAAAGAAATTAGTGGGCCGAATAGGGCCACATATATTAAGAGCTTAAAAGTCACTGTAAAGAAGAGCATTAAGTATTTTTTCATCAACACATCACGTAGATTAGATGAAGTTACTTTACTTTTGCATACATTTTTTTACAATAAAAGTCCTATCACTTGGTAATATCACTTGGTAACACACACAGCACACATACTCGTCACAGATGTCACATATCAACCGACTCGTATGATAAGGTCACAAATGATGTGAAACAAACATAAAATGAACTAATACAATGTTTAGACAAAGTCACAACTAGAATTTTCCAAAACAACATAGATAATTGGTAATAGGAATTATTATGCAGTTTTGAAGTCACTTAATTCTAAGAAAAATCTTGCTTCCCGCCAACAATTTAAAAAGGACTTTGTAATTATACTTATATGGCCTTCTCACTTCAAGAATATCCTACACTAGAGTTATCAAGTGATATACATAGAAATCAGCAAAAAGTTTTATCAGATAGTGAAAAAGCGCATCCTTGACATTTACACTTGCTTCTTCATCAGAGTGCAGAGCAGAAAGAATGATACAGTTTCAATGACCATATCATAAAGACAATGTCTGATGCAATCCATAATGGAAGCATCAAACTCTGGGAAGAACTAAGTTGGGAGAAAATAGGGATAATCGTTCACGACCCATTTCATCCCGGTGGCCCACTTCACCCTATCATGGAGATGTGTCTATACACACCACAAACACATATGCAAATTAGATTACAAAATAATAATTTGCATTACTTCTACATAAATTAAAGAGGAAAAATTAGTTTAATGAAAATATAATCCCGCTCTTGAAACATTGTTGAGATCTGAATAACGTTTACGAATTTTTGAAAGCCAACCAGATAATGTGATTTTTTTTTTAATAAATCATTTATGTATTTTAAAAACTTGAATTTTCGACGCAATGTGTCTTAATAAGTAATAGCTATTTTTCTTTTTGTTTGCTCTATTTTTTTTTTCATCATCATCATCATCATCATCATCATCATCATCATCATCATCATCATCATCATCATCATCATCATCAACAACCGGTTTATTTGTTGAATCAGGCCACAATTAATCCTCTGATGAGAGTGGGGCCAGATTGTCTAATCTCGAAATCTAAGTCTTCCTCTCCACTCCTGTCTTTGGCAAGGCTTGATGGAATCTATACCCATGGCCTTCCTATCAAGTTTGACTACGTCCTTCCAAGTCAACTTGGGTCTGCCAGTGGTGATGTTCTCTGCTGGCACATTCAACTGTCGGACTTTAGCAATCCAGCCATCGCTACGCTCAATGTGACCCAACCAACGCAGTCTGTTCTTCCGCATGATGTCCGCAAGGCTTTTCAAGTCGATCTGTGAGAGCAGGGATTCAAAAGAAACGTACTGTTCAGGCCTCACCAAACAGATCCATCTGACCATTGCCCTGTCATTACTAGAGACATATTAGTCTCTTAGTGATAGGAATCTGTTCGCTCAAAGTTCAAATGTTGCTATGTAAGGTTACGCTGGTTACATGTCTTGTGATAATGAAAAATATACGGCATTAGTACAGTTTAACATTTCGAACAAATTTAATTGTTCTCATTTTTGAAGAATTCAGTTTGCATCAAGGGAAGACAATCACTGAATTTATTGAAGTGAAACTTTTTGATGAATCAAACATAAAACAATCCGAATACACTAAAATAACATAAAATAATAAATTAATTAATAGAACATTTATTGAATTAAATTTAAATAATTAAATTTTGAAATTAAATAATGCAGTCATTATGTGAAAATATGTGCTTTTTTTTTTAAATGTGACATTTTTAGGGGGAATTTTGTTTTTGAAAACTAACAGGGAAAACAGTTTCTTTAAGAAAATTAAAAATGCTTAAAACTTTAATTAATTCAGTTATTGTCTTCCCTTGACGTAAATTGAACTCTTCAAAAAGGAAAACAATAAAATTTGCTCAAAACGTTAAACTGCACTAGTGGCAAATATAGTCTCACTCTTGTTACATCATTGTTGATATTTGAATAACATTTGGAAATTTTTGAAAACCAAAGAAACAGTGTGATTTAAAAAAATTGTTTTAAAGACAAATTTCTCTTTTAATGATAGGAATCAAAAGTTTTAAAGTAAATAATAATTCATTTAAAAAAATCACTGTCTGTTTGGCTTTCAAAAATCTCTAAATGTTATTAAAAATTACTTTATTTTTGGTATGAATAAATAAATAAATATATATATATATATATATATATATATATATATATATATATATATATATATATATATTAATTTTAAGTAAATAATATTAAATTATCTTTACCTACATACGCCAGCGTTTCAAGCTTTCACTCTTATCAGGGAATGATAATCTCAGACGGTCGCAACGTTCGAACCCCTGTTACAGAATCAACCTAGACTACGCAAGCAAGCGTCATAACCATACGGCCACGATACATTACCACATCCAGAAGAGAATTTAAGTTCTATTTATGCGAAGAGAGGCACATAGAAAGACTGACTAGAATATTCAACGAACGTTGTCGGAATATGCCTTATAGCTACGTGTCAGTCTATTCTTAACTTCCCCGAACAGGGCTCAACTTCAATCTTATTAAAGGGGCTTTTAACAATATTAATTTTAAGTAAATAATATTAAATTATTTTTACTTACATGAAAATTGACCAGAGAGCCCAATTAGCGTAAGAGTAAGAGTTTAACATATTTATTAATTACATACTGGATACAACAGTCATAACAATGGTTTCTTTGTTAAAAAGCAATTTATCGGTGTCTGTACAGGGCTTTGGTAATTACAAATCTGTGGTTAGCAAAGTATGACTTACCTCAGTCAGGAATGGATTCATAAAGAAACAGAACCCGAGTGAAATGGCTAGTTATAGCAAAGACCTCCCATTACTTCCTGATCTCTCTGACAGACGAGCTCTCTGCTCATTTGCATGCTCACTGGTAATAAAAGGGGAATGTTTTGAAGGAAGTGGGCGACTATGAGTTGGGGATTTGAGTTGGTGACTACGTTGGTGTGTGCGCTGGATGAAAGACTGTTCGGAGAGATATCATTTGGCAGAGCAAGACCGTGGTAACATTTTGTTGCGATAAGGAGTACGGACACGAGGAAATCAGGAGAAAGAAAAAATATAACCGTTGTAAAATTCGGTGTTACACCTTAAACCTTCTTATAAAAATAATTCCCGGGAATATCTTGGGAGTGTGGGGGTCGTCATACCTTTTTTTGGTGATAACTTCCTCCACAAATAAAAATAATAATAAGAAAACTTACATGCAAAATCAACGGAAGTTTATTTACTGAAATAAACTATTAACAAATAGAATATATTTCTTTTTGTAATGAGTCCTTCCTTTAGTTTCAGGGTAAGTAAAAAGAAGAATGTCTTTTCTTTTGTTGAAATGTTCATTTGTTATAAAATGTTAAAAGAGGCAATAGGTAATGTTCGCCTGTGAAATTGTATGAAGCGCGCGAAAGGGTGAAATGGAAGAGTGATAGTAAGATGCGTGTAACCTCCGGATGAAAGTCAGTTGAAAGAGAGAGTTTGATGTTTGTGTGTGCTTAAATACTATTTGGATAGGCTCCAGCGAGCTTAAGGAGAAAAGTTTAGAAAAATATGTCTTTGGAGAAATCTCATTGGACAGAAATATCACGTGGTGTGCTCTCAACTACGTCCGCTCGTTTTGAGTTGATTTAATATATAAAGCCACATCGGAATTTGCGTGGGCGTTATTTTTTATTTGTCACGCGCCAATACAATTATATTCACTCTGCGCGCCTAAATTGTATTTATCCCAAACAACAATTTTTATTCGAATCTTAACCGTGTCAACTGGCACAGGAGTAAGGTCTGAGGGTGCAAATTAAAAGTTTAATTTTGCAGTGCCGGGTGCAGAGACCTAACTCTAAGATATCCCCGGAATATATTTCTATAAGAAACTCTAAGGTGTAACACCGAATTTTACACCGTTTAGAGATGGCTTTGCCATTCCAAAGCCTCTGGACAGACACTGATAAATTGCTTTTTAGCAAGGAAATCATTGGTATGACTGTTGTACTCAGTATGTAATTATTTTAATGGATAAATGTAGTACTGCTTCGTTTATTGTTCTCAGAAAGAAAAATAGTTGTTTTTTATAATGCACATTTTTTATATTATTTTGTTTTTATTTTAGTATTTTTTTTTCTGTTATTTATCTTTAAAATTTTACAAAAATACTTCATAGTATAGTAAATTTTCTTTATAAAATAAGATGTGGCACAAGGCCGAAATTGGGTTGGGTGGGATGGGGGTCGATGTAGTCCTCTTGGTCTATTTTCTAAATTAGTTTCAGTTACCAAAATACCACATTCACTCTATGGGTAAAACTTACTTAACATTATGCTTAATGGGTTGACTTTTTTATTTACAAAAAATATATGTAAAAATTCATCAGTTGTGGGGTGCTAATAGAGGTTGCTGAAAAATAAAATGCTAAGTGTGGTCGTTAGTAGGACCCTCTCAAATTATGAGCTTCTCACTGTTTTCCGGGGTGTTCCAAGAACCGAAAACAAGCAAGACAGTTTCTAGGTGGAAAAAAGGGGGCAGGACTCATTTGTACCACTAGCTAAGAGACTTTGCTAACTGGGATGGGGTCTGATAAAACCTCAGGTCAGCGTGCACCATGCCTAGGCAGGGAACACATACTCAAATTTGGTTCATCCAAACACACATAAGCTAGCAGTGTGTATCCACATCCTTTTAGATAGTGTAGATTGCAGTTTCTTGCTATCACATCTGATTTTGACTTTAAGCTGATGTTTAAAGTGCGAAATCAGATCGTAATCAGAAGGAGATTCCCCTCCCCCACCACTCCATATGTCTAAGCATAAGGTATACACTACTAGTCTAGCTATGGCTAAGATTGTGAGAAACACCATTCGTTTCTCCTTGAACCACCAAGACATCAAATTGTACGCTACAAATGTTACAACTGCTCGGGACGATGCGAGCCGTCATCTCGTTGACATACTTCCAAAACTCATACAGCTTGCTCCAATTGAAGAAGGTTTGCTCAGACGTTTCTTCCTCAACATCCGTGCAGCGCAGGCAAAAAGGGTTTTCGAATCGACCTTAATTATTTTTCAATCTTATATACGAAATACAAAATCCTGTTAAAATTCAGACCTTATTTTTCAAGCTTATACATCTTAAAAAAGACTTGATTCCTGAAATTTTACAATTAAATCCGTTAATAGTGCTGCGAAAATCTCGACTCATAAAAGAAAATACAGACCGGTCAAGTCGAGGAGAGAAGCAAAAGCACTTACCTTTTAAGTTGCGAAATAAATTGCCTCCGTGACTACATTTTATAATATATTTTAGTTTAGTTAGTTTGAAGAGATCAAGGGACTAACACTTGATTCCGTTATGCGTTAACTTTATATCCGAGGGCTCTTTTAAGGATAGATGTTGCCCCTTTTTGGGCTGCTATTTGTGCTTCGCTGCAGCTTGGTTTTCCAGGGATTGTGTCTAAGTATTTTTTCAGATTTGTTTTTCATAAAGCCAAAATCCCCTACCACAACCGGTATAATGTTTATTTCTTTCAGGGACCATGTTGTTTTCAAGTCATTCTTCGAGTCTCTCTTTTTCTTTTTTCTTTTATTTTACTTCAGTCGAATTTCTCAGAAATCAAGAGGCTCCTTCACGGGGCTCACACTTGATCTCTATATGAGATACATAGATATTCGAATATTTCATTAAAGTTCTACTTTACCTGTCAAACATTGAGTTAGTAAAGAAGTGAAGAACATTAATTTTCCTCTCCCCAATTAAGCAATCAACTATGTTGTAGTATATCTTTTTTGTGGTCTCTTGGTCTTACCGGATTCCAGGACAAGAATTCATCTAGTCTGGTGGAGTATCCAGCTAAGTACTGTTACTTGAAGTAACATTACTTGGAGAAGGTGCACCATTCCTCGTATGGGCCAGTGTATAGCCGTGTTGAGGGGATCTTATTTAGGCTTCGAATACTATGTTATTTTGAATATTTGGTCAGGGTTTACTTGTAGAGATAAGTATCCTCATGTCAGGTTGTCCTGACAAACCCTTGTACAGAGATACCGAAGACACTCGAGGACAGTGTCTAGTAGGTAATTCAAACTCTCCTCTTCAGGTCTCTCTTCTTTTTTAATTTTCTTATTTCTGTTTTCGTTAGCATAGGGACGGGGAATTCTTTCAAATGCCAGACTATCACCTGCTACTTAGAGGCTCCAACCGAGTGCTCTTTTAAGAATTTTGGCCGTTCCCTTAAGTGCAATTATTTGGATTTCTTTTGCACTTGGTTTTCCGGGAATACTTTGCAGATACTTTTTGAAATTTTTCTTCGTGAGGCCTTTAGATCCTATTATAGCTGGGATAATGTTGATGTTTTTGAGGTTCCAGTTTCTAGGTCCTATGTGACATGTTGTGTTACTTGATAAACCCTGCTATAACCTTACAGGCATTGGTAACAAAAATGGCTTGCAAATTACTCGAGTTAACAGACGCGCATCCAGCCAAAAAGAAAAAGTTAAAAGAAGAAAGAGAAAGCTTTACCCCTCTCTTATAAGTGATCATGCGGTTGGTACAGGTCACATGACTCCAGTAACTGTAAGTGTTAGTAAAACAAAAAAACAATAACCCTTTATTTAAGAATACTTAGAACACAAGGTAAGTACATTGTTCCCCAATCAATTCTCCACAATAGTGGCATCGATGTGCATAGTGTCCGATAAGCTACAGATTTATAAAACATAATTATATCTCTATTGATATAAAGTTAGGTATGTGTATATCTGTATATATTTGTATGGACAGGATTCACTTCTAAACTAATTAACCGATCATTATAAATTTGGGGACACAGTTGCTAGGCGTAAGGAATTCAAATGTGAGTTATATTTAGTTTAATTTAGTTTTAGACAAGGAGGTAAAAAGAGGATGGAAGCCTTTCGTGAAAATTCTAATACCTTCGATTTTTCTGAAATTTAACAAAAGGTATTATACATCACTTAGTAAATATCCCCCCAAATGTCAATCTTTTAGAGTATTTTAAAGGGATTTTAGGGTGCAAAATATGGGAACAACTTCTTAGAGAGAAATGAGGATGATGATGATGATGATGATGATGATGATGATGATGATGATGATGAGGAGGAGGAGGAGGAGGAGGAGGAGGAGGAGGATTACCTGATAAATTTAGCCTTGAGATACTTAAGTTAGTCTTAAGGACCCGACAGATGCAGATCAGCCCATGTAAACCGATATTGTTGCGAGACAGGTTCTGAAACCAAACAAAAAAAGGATGCAATCCATTAGAATTTTGTTACATTTTCACTTACTGATGCGTGTAATTTTAAGAGAGTAGAAAGTGACTAACTTGAGTTTACTTTCGTCAGCCTCGTAACTCTCACTTATTTTGTCCTTTAGTTCTCACATTCCATGAGCGATGTTTCGGAAAAAAAGGGGAAATTTGCTGTTTTCTGGATCGGAATCTAACACTTATCACTGGCTAGTTTTTGACCTTGAGGTAGTATTTTTTTTTTTTTTACATCAAGGTTCTTGCTTGTCTTCGGATACAAAGCCACTCGGATGCCGATGTTGATTCACAAAAAGGTTTATTTAAAAAGAGAAGAACAATCACAAAAAAAAATCAGAGAGACGTGTTACTTTCGTATGTGTGGGAGAGAGATAGACAGATAGATGGATGGATAGCTTACTTTGCTACACGCAGGCACACTGTACATGGTGCTCCTCATTGGAGCCACGTCGTAGCCACATCTTTCCTACTTGAAGTATCGCCAGACGTGAGATAGAAAATCTTTGTACGAAAGTCACACGGTTTTGCGACTTCCATTCTGGGGTCACCTTCGACTCATAGGTGTCATTCAAACTTTTCCCTTCAAACACGGCCCTCCTTACGTAACATCTTAATTTAGTGGCTAGGAGGAATGTGTAGTATCTGTTCTGATACTACACTTCATCCTTTCTGTCCTCAGTCAGCGAAAGAGAAATCCTTCTAGACTGAGGTAACTTAAATTTTTGTCCCAATCTAAGAGTACCTCTTTTTTGAGGAGCGAGATCCCCCCCCCCCCCCCTTACATTACAAACCGACATTGCGTTTTACTCTGCCTTCGTGAGGAGGCAAGAAAATAAGGACTTATTAGTAAAATGATGACGGGGGGGGGGGGTTAGATTTAATCCACGGAGTAGATTGTTCTCATTCTGTCAGTTATAATCGGGTAGAAGTGTTAATTAATTATATTATTCTTGGTTAATATCGCCTGTAGTAAGGATTGAACTTTCAAGTTCCAGAAAACTATCGCTTAAAACTGATTGTTAAGCAACACCTTTATCCGTTGCGCCTCGAGTCCAAAACAATTTTCTAGTTTTGTGATTTTTTTTGTTTAGACAGTTCATAAGCAAAGTGTAGAACCTGTTTTGATACTACACTTCATCTTTTCTATCCTCGGTCAGTGAAGGAGAAATCATTCTAGACTGAGGCAATTTAAATTTTTGTCCAAATCCAGAGTGGCTATTTCTAGGGAGCTGGATTTTCCCCGCATTAAAAACTGGCCCTGTGTCTTTTTCTTTGACAGAAACAACTGTTCGTCTCTCTGAGACATAACTAGTTGGCTCATTGGATGGTGATGTCTACCTGTATAGATGGTCGTAATGGTGATGTAGCCACTGAAATTTCTGAGATTGTAAACATGCACTAGGCAACATTTTTAGTAGGTTGCATGTTTGCAAAGCATGCGAATAACAGATTTGCTGCGAGTGACAAATATTTGACTAAGAGAAAGGGGACACACAGGAAATTGGAAATATTTCTGATTTGGTGTGGACCATCCAGAATTCGATTCGTCCACTTGAAAAAGTTGATATCTCTTTAAACAGGGGTTCATGCTGAGAGATGGAGCCCCAGAAAAAATAATGTTTCTACAGATACAAGATTCTCTGCTGTGGTTATTACTTTTTTTCTTTTTTTTATGGAAATCACTCCAGACATGGCATGAAGCCACTAAGGAACTAAAATAAAAATACTACTTCAAGGTCAAAAAATAGCCAACGATAAATGTTAGATGGATAGATTCTAACTCAGAAAATAGCAATTCTCCCCCCTTTTTCAGAAGTGCCGCTCATGGAATTTGAGGACTAAAGGACAAAATAAGGTAAGCGAGAGTTGCGAGCCTGCTAAAAGTAAACACAAGGTCCACCTACTTGAGTTTTGCCAAAAATAATGACCAGCTAGACCCTCTAGGCATTAGGTTTTTATGTTCATAGATAAGGCTGGCTATTATTTTTAGGTGGATATCTAGGTGGTCTTTCTGGTGTGGTCCAAGGAATGTCTATATATGTCAACAGATGGGCATCTCAGAGTCAGTTTAGTTTTCTGGGGTCTGACAGTTAGTCAGAAATAGATTATCTGTTTGTTTTCAGTTTTGATTTGGTCGAGCTAAGAATTCTCATTTGCAAGTCATTTTTTCAGTAGAGAAAACGAGCATCATTGTAACCGCCAAAGAAATAAAACTTTGTTACTTGTTTTAAACTTGAGTTGTAATTTTATTTGGAGGGAGACAACTTCTGTTGCAGCACTGACTGAGATCCCACAGTTGACACTGCGACCCATGTCGGAATCAAACAATGATTTTGGACCAGCACGACGACGAGCTGACGATCACGGCCTGTGCAGTGAACGTACACATGCACATGTTCATAAGATTCCTCTCTCTTCTTCTTCGTCTCTCTGAAACATAACTAGTTGGCTCATTGGATGGTGACGTCTAGTTGTGAAGGTAGTCGTAGTGGTGATGTAGTAGCCGACATTTCTGAGATTCCTCTCTTCGTATAGCTGCAATAATGTCACAATATAAAACAAAAATCGCCAACAAAAAATGTTGCGCAAATGTTTTTTGTTGCTTTATTGTTTTAAAGCATTACATGAACGTAATGGATGAACAGAAAAAGAGCTTCGAAAAAAAAAAGTCCGAACACAAAAAATATGCAGGCCAAAAAGGAAGATAGTTGTCTCTTCTTCATTACGCCACATCTCGGACTTCCTGTAGCAGTCATAAACATTAAGATTTCTTTTTTCTTGCGGAGAGCAGCCCCCGCGAAGTGATTTGGTCAATCAGACTCCTAGGCATATTAATTTCGACTAAGCCTTCGAAGGACCACTTCCAGACCTTTTGGGATTTCAGCAGCAGTCACAGAGAGCTTCCAGGCACCAACGGTCAACTTGATGCCAAGCAAGGCTATCTTCCATTGGAAGTTATACGACTCAGATACTTTCGGCGGCCGACTTTTCTTACATTATTACTTCCTTCAGTGTGACACTGTTTTAACTTCCGGCAACCTACATCCAACGGTGTAGGTCGCTCAAATAAATATATTATTTGTTATTTGTAGAAGGGCTTTGTTCTTCTTTAATTTGACAATTCGTTTGTTGCAAAATATCATAGGAGTTGGTCTTACAGTCGATGCGAAGCCCAAGCCTTTATGCCACAAACTCTCATTTTTAACTTCTATGGAATTTTTCTGTTTACTCTAACCTTGTCTGAGAAATACCGTTTTCGCACTATTTTTACACAACCGCTTCAATATTGCTACATGTTTTTATTACATCTTTAAGTCTAATCCGAATAGGACACTTCTATAGGAACTTATCTTTGGTCTTGAAGATGTCTATGCTTTCCGGACCAAATTTTGAAGCTCAGCTTTTTCTACGGATAGGAACACAGGAGATCCCGTATTCTTATGCGGAAGAATCACAACACTGGTGTTCCTGTCTATGAGCACAATGCTGGACTCTGGCAACTATATAGACTGTCTCAAGGGTTTCAACATTTTGGATCACAACCCGCCATATACAAGCTTACGCGAAGGAATCCAGTCAATCCGTAATAATAAGAGCATCATCATCATCAAGTTGTGGTAGTGTCACGGATCTTCCTGATTCTCTCACGCCATCTCACGCTATCCTCCATCACACCATGTAGGCATTCATATGTGCATTGTGAAGCATTGCCTCCTAGTTGCTTGGTGTAGGTTCTGTACGATCTCCCCACTGAACCACATCCCTGTTTTGGCATCCAAAAAGAGAACATTGCTGATGATTTAATCTTTAACCCTCCAGTTAATGTCCAGCAAATCTGGTTCTTCTCTCTTTGATCGGGGCTGAAATCTGAGGGAGGTGTTCGTAGAGTTGCTCTTATAGATAAGCTCTTATAATAGAAAGATACGGAACTGACTTTCATACCAAAATATTAGCTAGCTTTAAACACAGAAATATACAGTCACAGACTATATATTAAACGAACACCTTCCATTATAATAACGATAAAGCAGAGCGAGACTAGCAACGTCATTTATGTGAGAAAGCGGTTGCAGGAACGAGAAGAGATCACTTCCCACTGATTTCGAAGTCGATTTTGTACTCTGTCAAGGCAGGAAAGAGTGCTTTGTGCGGCACCTCCCCAGATGCGGCAGTAGTATTCCAACTTTGGGCGAATCTGACTCTTATATAAGTAGAGGATAGCATCAAGTTCCAGAATTATCCAACATTTTTTTCAGTGACCTTAGCAACGGACTGAGTCTACTGTTAAATGTTGGCGTGTAAACCCACTAGTATATATGACGGTTAGTTGAGAATAACAGAAAATGAAAGTCAACTTGCTGAACTCGAGGTTGGAATTACTGGGGCTGTGGGAATTGATAGAAACGGATGTGACGTCACATGGCTCAAAGAGAAAGAGAGAGTGAGAGAAGGAAGTTGTTCCTTGGAAGCACCAGAAGTGTGAACATGTGGCTTTAAAATGCACTGACAAGATATCATTAAACAGTGATTATCGACCTTTCTTTGTCTTCCCTCCTCCACCTCACTGGTCAGTGATTTGAAACGAAGACCAAGGCGAATAAACCTCCTCTGTCTTCAACAGTTTTGTCAGTTTTTTGAGGTATGAAGGAACTTCTTTGCAGAAGGCGTTTTTTCAGTCTGGAAAGATCGCAAAAAGGCATGTACAGGAGTAAAGAGTTAACAACGATATGATTATGAACTTTCATTCGTGTATGGCACAAGGTTAAAAGACAACAGTATTTACTTACTAAATCTGTGACTGCACGATTTTCTAAGAGAACCTCAGAGATGCACTGGCAACCATCAGGTCCGATATCATTATCTTCCAGATTAAGTGACGTTATGGTCGAGTTTAACTGGAAATAAAATTTGATAAACGGATATTTCCTATTAAACATACAAGTACGTTTTAAAGTGAGATTATGACTGTATTTATGAGAAAATAAAATGCGATAAACGAGTGTGACTAGGTGGTAATGCGCCAAGAAAGGTAACAGACAGATTCGTTACAAAGTGGAGTTCAGATATTATTTAAAAAGAAATGAAAATGTGACAAATGGACGTGACTAGGTAGTGACACATCAAGAAATGTAACAGATATCTGTCACAAAGTGAGTTCTGGTCGTATTTATCTGAAAATAAAATGCGATAAACAGGTGTGACTTAATGGTGACACACCAGAAAAGGTAACAGAGAGGTCTATTACAAAGTGAAATTCTGGCCATATTTAAAATGTTAGAATCTGATGTGACTTAGTGATGACACAACAGAAATGGTAATACGGAAATATGTTATAAGGTGAGGTTCTGTTCGTATTTATTTGAAAATAAAATGTGATAGACGGGTGTAACTAGATGGTAACATACCAGGAAAGGCAACAGAGAGGTCTGTTACAAATATTGAGGTTCTGGTCGTGTTTATCTGAAAATAAAAGATACGTATACAGTACTAGTGAGAAGCATGCACTCGCATCACCTTCGAAAAACGTTGGTTTTCTGTTCTTACATTTGACATCTTTCTAATTGTCATGACAAAACTAACAATCATTATAATCATTTTTCTGCTCCTTCCAAATTATTCGCACGCAAAATGTTAAACCTTTCTGTAAACCTTTAGTCCATTGTGTCACTTCCTTTTTGCAAGCTTTGCATACTATTAAGACGTAATGGGTGAAAATTTCAGATTCATGCGACTAGTATTTTTTTGTGTTCATAAATAACACTAAACAATCAAACATTTTGAAAATTTGGCAAAATTCAGAAGGTGCAGGCCAATAGTTTTTGGCTATTTTACATTCATGAAAACCCTTTCACAGCCTGAAAATGGTCCTAAATTAAAGTACTATATCAGATTTAACCATCTATATCCATTCATAGCTTTTGAGGATGTTTTAGGACCTGCAATGTCGCATGAAACCACTTTTTCACCGAAAAATGATGGATTTTGAGTCCCGTGGAGCCCTAATGGCTATTTTTGGCCTGCACCTTCTGAATTTTGCAAAATTTTCAAAATGTTTGATTGTTTAGTGTTATTTATGTATAAATGAACACAAAAAATACTACTCGCATGAATCTGAAATTTTCACCCATTACGTCTCACCCCTAATACTATGTGAGGTGTCTATGATTTGTCCTGTTTCCCTGACAGTACCAATAGGCAGAAATTTAAATGTAATGTGAACAAACATCTTGCTGCACAATTCCCCACTTAGGATGTCCCTGTAGATATGGCCCCTAGTTCACAGTAGCCCATTACGTCTCAGTGGCAATGTGCCTTGTTTGGGGTGAATAAAAGGAGAAAAAAAATCTTTTTTAAACTACTGCTCCTACCCCTGAACCCCATATAGGTATTGTTCATCGAATTTTTAACTATCTACAAGTATTAATTATTTTGTTCTATAATTATTAAAGGTGTAAATAATAATAAACATTTAAACGTTTGTCTTATTTACGAACGAGCACCATCGCAGCAACTTCTGTGTCGAGGCGGGGATTTTTGTTTGATTATTGTGTCTATACTAGTGACGGGACGATTCCAATATTTTTCCTGATTCTGATATAATTACCGATTCTTTTCTAAATTCCCGATTCCGATACAATTACTGATTCTGATTCTAAAATTTGATAATAATATATTAAAACTCCAAATGATAATTAACATCGTATTATAACCAATGAAGAGTAGCATCATCATCATTATCATCATCATCATCATCATCTAGTCGTGGTGGTGTCACGGATCCTTCTGACTTTCTCACGCCATCTCGTTCTATCCTCCATCACACCTGCTAGATCTTCATGTGCGCATTTTAAGTTTTCTGCTCGTTGTTTGATGTAGGTTCTGTGCGGTCTACCCACTGAGACACATCCCTGTTTTGCCATCCACAGAAGAATATCGTTGATGATTTGATCCATAGCACTTGAGCAGTGCCCAACAAATCTGGTTCTTCTCTCTCTCTCTCATCAAGGCTGAGATCTGAGGAAGGTGTCTGTAGAGTTGCTTTCTCGTGAAGTACCGTCTCCAGATGTTAAGATTATTGCTTAATTTGCACAGTAGTAAATTTCAACATTTTTCTCTTTTTTTATTTTCATTTTCATTTTCTTTCATTTTCTGGGGACGGGAATTCTTCCAAATGCCATACGATCACCCGCTATTTACAGACTCCAACCGAGAGCTCTTTTCAGGATTCTGGCTGTTCCCTTGAGTGCAATTGTTTGGATTTCTCTTGCACTTGGTTCACCAGGTATACTTGCTAAATACTTTTTCAAGTTCTTCATGAGTCCATGGCTCCTATGATAACTGGAATGATGGAGATCTATGCATAAAGTTGTGCAACCTTAAGATATATCATTGAATTTGTCTACATGTGATTGAAACTTTAATAAGATCTGATAACAGGCAAATAACGGCTTACAAAACACGTTTATTCAAAATGTTAAAAAGATAAATTTATTCAATAATAATAGTTAATAAAATGTCCTGTTTCAAAACCAATACGCAAATATCAGGACGTTTCATCAGATGTCCTACTGGCTTAGTAAGCCGAGAGCAGACTCAAGGCGTTTCCACAAATAATGGCGATGGAGAGGCGCTCGTAAAGCCAAGTCAATTCACAATGGTCCCTGGTGTGGCCCGTCATTAAAACTGTGTGACGTATTTAAAATATTAACGTTCAATATGTAGTAATCAGGTTAATAAACCTAATTAATTTAGTAAAGTTAGTAGAAGAAGAAATAATTGTCAAAAGGATTTCTTCTTCTACTCAACGTTGTTTTCCAGCAACCATGCTGAGAGTAGTTTACACGACTCAAACCTTTTTCTCTTCTTTTCGTAAGGATGTTTTGCCAGCCATTCAAAAGAATTATGTTGTTTATAAATTCCTGTGTCAGTGTGGAGCTGACTACGTTGGCAAGACATCTCAAAGATTAGAAATTAGAATATCCCAACACATACCACATGATATTCGTTTACACAAGGTTTCGAGATCATCCGGAAACTTCCAGGCACAGGAATCAGCCATCGGTAATCACCTCGTTAGTACAAATAGTTGTTCTGACGAGTATTCCGATGGGTGATTTTCTGTTTTACACAGTGCCAGGTCGAACTACCATCGCAATATTATTGAGGCGTTAGTTATTAACAATTCTCGACCTAGCCTGTGTAGACAAAATATTTTGAAGCATCAGTTGGAGATCTTTAATGATTCAAATCCACCATAACGTTGAAAGATTTAATTTTTTTTCTCTCTCAATCGTTCGCCAACTGTAACAAAATTGTTTCCCCTCATATCTCATTCGATTTTCTTACTTTTTATTTTATCATTCTGACGTTTCCTCTTAGAGGGTCAGATGATAAGGCCTTAAGGAAAATTTTAGCAATTTTCTTTTTTTTTCTACCCGCCCGTTTCATTGATTATGAAAAGAAATGTTTCTTCTGAATATATATATATATATATATATATATATATATATATATATATATATATATATATATATATATATATATGATGCTATCCTACACCATAACCCGGGCAACGCCGGGTAATCTTGTTATTATATATATATGATCATGAATGATTGCCACTTCTTTGCAGAAGAAGGCCATCCCCACCAGATTGCAATGCCCGGTTGTGAGCATGCAGATGGCTTAGCAGGCCCGACTTATTTTTACAAGTCTTGCTGCAGATATGATATACAAGGCCACTGGTTTCCGTTTGTATGTAGCTATATTAAACTCCTGTTTGACACTTGTTTATTAGGCTCCTACCATGGAATCTCAAGTGACTCAGTCGACCAACTCTTGATCAGCTCTTGATAGACATACTCTGCCACATAAACCACACACATTGTAAGGTTGAAATATGTCTGGGACATTTGGCACTGATTGCTTCCGCAAAATACGTTTAAAGATGGAGTAATCTATATGCTTTTCCTCAAATCTGCCACAGCTATTACAGATACACTTGCGCCAAACCGATCGCTCCAGGGACATCCTCTTTCAGTTCTCCACGTTCATATAAAGGGTTTTCAGGTTGTATTTTTATTGCATCTTTAAAACGTAACTTAGGTTTGTGTCTTGGACGTTTCCCATGCAGCAGTTTCCCATATAACAATTGCTTAGGAAGTCTGTAATCTCTCATCCTAACTAAGTTCCTGCTCAGCGCATCTGACTACGTATAATACGCACTTCTATGCTCAGCACTCCAGCTTGCTCTAGAACGTTGGTGTCTAGTGTATATGATTGCCACTTAATATTTAGGATCCTTCTGAGACACGTTTGGTGGAACCTCTCCAAAACCTTGATGTGTCTGTGATACATTTTTCACGTCTCTGAAGAATACAGGAGAACAGACAAGACGCATGACTCGTACACACAAAGTTTTATTTTGATGGTATTTACTCTGTCTGACCACATGCACCTTTCAAGCCTACCAAAAGCTTTGCTAGTCTTTTCAATTCTTAAAGGTATCTCAGAGTTAAGGGATCCATCTCTGGAGAGAGTGCTACCAAGATATACGAATGAGTCAACTGCATTTAATTTAGTTCATTTGACGTA
Organism: Sepiola atlantica; assembly: GCA_963556195.1. Classification (NCBI taxonomy): domain Eukaryota; kingdom Metazoa; phylum Mollusca; class Cephalopoda; order Sepiida; family Sepiolidae; genus Sepiola; species Sepiola atlantica. The sequence continues at coordinate 77,543,148 of OY744518.1, read as the reverse complement.
GATGTTGGGCTCTACATATTGGAGTCCTGAGGGAGTAGTGAGCATTACCTTAGTTTTCTCCTGATTGATGGTGAGTCCAAAGCTGGTACATGCTTGAAGAAAAGGTCCATTATCATCTACATATCTTCCTTGGTGTGGACAATGGAAACTGCATAGAGGAACTCCTGTACGAGGGTTTTGAAGATCTTGGACTTTGCATTAAATCGGACTAGGTTGAAGACCCTACCAGTGGTTCAGAAACGTATGAGAATACCGATGCTACAGTTATTAAAGGCGTGGAAGAGGGCCGTTGCAAAATATATAGAGAACAACGTCGGTGCAAGAATGTCACCCTGTTTCACATCGTTCTCAATAGCTATTGGTTCCGAGAGTTACCCACCAAAATGGATGCGTGCCTTCATGTCCTATTGAAGTTTTTTAAGCACTTTTACAAATCCTGATGGGCATCAAATTTTACCTGAGGATTGTCCATAATGCTGCTCTATTTACGGTGTTGAAAGCTTTTGTCAGGTTCACAAAAACTTGATAGAGTGCTACCCATTGTTCGATGACATTTTCCTGAAGTTGTCTGGCAGAAAAGATCACACCCATCGTGCCACAACCTAATCTAAAGCCGCTTTGGCATTCCGTAATAACAGAGGGGCACACCCACATAGTAAGCCGGTTAAGCAAGATCTTCAAAAATACCTTACCCACCGCTTCAAGAATGCTTATACTTCTATAATTGCCATAGACTGATCGAGTTCCTTTTCCCTTGTATAACGAGATCAAAGTTGCGTTTATCCAGTGCTGAGGTACAGGGGTACCCATCCATATGTCATATATTAAACAGTGAATTTCTTCAGCGACTATGTCACCCCCAAAATGAATAACCTGAACAGAGATGCCATAAAGGATAGGTGCCTTCCAAATATTAATTTCCTTGATAGTATTTAGAATCTCAAGGAGGGTGCAGTGGTCCATCATCACATGGTTGATAGCCTCCTGCGGCAGACTATTGATGACCTCATCATCAACCACTGACGGATTATAAAATAGATCCATGAAATGCTCAGTCTACTGTTTCATAATAATATCCTCAGAACTTTTATTGGACCTGATTGGCACCATAGATGAGGATTATGATCCCCAAAAATGCTTAATCAAGTGGTACATAGTTTTGATATTATTCCTATCATAGGCCTTCTGTGTTTCTCAGAAATATCCAGCCACCATTGGTTCTTTATTTTACGAATATTGTGCTAAAGTGCCGATTTCGTATTCTTGAAATCTTGCTGGTATCGCTGGTACAGCTTGTTTTTCTCTTCCAGAAGCTTGTTAATCTGGTAGTCATTGTCTTCGCACTAGACATGATGATTCCGCTTCTTAAGACTAAGAACATCTATGCTGGCCTTGTAGACCACAGTTCTGAAATAGTTCCATGTACCATAAAACTCTACATTTTTTAGCGCGTCTTGAAGATCACCATGTGCACTCTTGTTCTGCAATCTCGATACATCAATGCGCTTGGGAACTTTTACTCCCCAAGAGAGAGATTTACGCATGACATGAAGCTTCAGTTTACCATGCACAAGTTTGTGGTCTGAACCACACTCTGCACCCTGCATCGTGAAGGTCTCGCCTTCGAGTAATAATATAATCGAGGATGTGCCCATGCTTTGACCGTGGGTGGATCCACGTTGCCTTATGGGTAGCCTTCTGATGGGAGAAAGTGTTGTAGATGACGAGATCAAATTAAGTGCAGAACTGGAGAACGTTAATACCATTGCAATTCACGCTTACCACTCCATATTTACCTAATGCAGTCCATGTTTCATGATCTGTACCCACTCTGGTGTTGAAGTCTCCGAGAAGAAAAGTTTTGTCAGCTTTTGGGATCGAGGTTAGTACCGTCCTGAGATCTTGGTAGAAGTAATCATATCCCCTCGTTATTGCTAAGAGTTGGAGCATAAACTGAAATGACAATCATAAAGCGGCTGCATCCCAATGGTACACGAAGGTGCATAATCCTATCACTAAAGCCATGAGGCTGCTCAATTCTATTGACTAACTGTGTGTGAAACGCAAAGCCCACTCTATCTATTCGCCTTTCTCCCTCCCGTCTACCCTTCCAGAAGTATGTATACCAAGCCCCCACCACTGTCAATTAATCCTCATCACTGAATCGAACTTCTGCCAGTGCAGCAATGTTGATCTTATACCTGCCTAGTTCCTTTGCAACTATACCAGTACGTCGCTCAGGATTCTTAGACTCATCGCGATCGAGAAGTGTCCGAATATTCCAAGTGGCTAACGATAACTTGTTTTTTTTTCTTTGTACTGCTTTGTTTTCCCGTTACTAATGCAAACAGTCGCACCTGGCGTCATATCTTTATCATCGTGAGTCTTGTAGGGATACATGTGCATGTAGATGACCATGCTGTGCGTTTGTATGACACGCAGAGCACACTCTCCTTCTACAAAGCCTGGTTTCAGAGACAAGCCGAAGAAGATACCTGAGAGACGATGTAGAGCACAGGTTTTATATCGGTGTTTCCGTCTCCTAGATGAATGATCTAACAAAATCTACGGGTCCATCTCGCCGAGTAGGGTAACATCGCGCCTGGGTACTATACCAGGTATTTCTACATCTGCGATATATATATATATACAAGTATCATTAAAAATAACGGACATCTTGTGTCTGGATATTTTTTCTATGATCCTTTCCGTTTTTCTGATTAGGTTCTTAGTTTCAGACGGAAACTGGCTGATAAAATTGCCAAAGCTTCCCAAAGCGCTTTCGGACCCTTCCAGGTCCATCATCAGTGGAGTAATGTTAACCAGGCATAGACCTAGGAGTGAATATATATTCTATTTAGGCGGGAAAAATAAAGGACTGTGTTTAATTTAAATTTAAATGGAGTGGTAATTTAAATTTAAATTAAACACAGTCCTTTATTTTTCCCGCCTAAATAGAATATATATTCACTCCTATGTCTATGCCTGGTTAATATTACTCCACTGATGATGGACCTGGAAGAGTCCGAAAGCGCTTTGGGAAGCTTTGGCAATTTTATCAGCCAGTTTCCGTCTGAAACTAAGAACCTAATCAGAAAAACGGAAAGGATCATAGAAAAAATATCCAGACACAAGATGTCCGTTATTTTTAATGATACTTGTATAAAAAGAAAAGATGCTGCCAAGATACACACACACACACACACACACACACATATATATATATATAATATGTTGTTTTAAATCACAACAAAATGTTATAAAGAGCACATCCACATCTTTTCAGGAAATTGTTTATATTATTTTCGGCATACAATTGTTTGGCTGATACAGGATTTATAAAATATTCATAAAATACTCATAAAAATTCAAGTGAACCTGTTCCCGGGTATGTCTATCGTCAGTGCCGTATATAAAATAAAGAAAAGTCAATGAAAAACCATGGCAGACAAAGACTAAATTTCAAACCGTACTCAATTATCGTCATCATTTTTTAAAAGTAGTTACTATCACCACAACGCCATGGTTTTTCATATACACATTATGTAGTTGGACTTTTACCGAGATTTTCAGATGAATTAAAATAATATTTTTAAAGTTATCCACCATTTTACAGATTTCAAGTGTCCAAAATTAAGGAACAAAATATCATTTTTAACTAAATCACATTAAAAAGGCAAAATAGATTTAATATTTGGTACTTCCACGTTTGTTTTCAATAACTGCTGCGCATCTACGACTGCAGGATTTCACTAAATTTTGACATTGGGCCATAGTTATCTTGGCCCATTCATCTTTCAGTTTCAGCCACAAGTCTTCGATGTTTTCGATGTTTTCCGGATTCATTGCCATAACATTCTGTCCTAGAGTCTTCCATAAGTTTTCTATAGGGTTTATGTCATGACTCTGAGCAGGCCAGTCCATTACCTCTACTTCTTAATCAGCCAGATAATTCATTATCCTGCATAAAAACAGGCTTTTTAATACCAGAATTGTGCAACACTAACAAAACATACTGTCCTAAAACATGTTTGTATACAGTGGCATTTACTCTAGTATTTAAGCGTACAAGTGGTGATGTACCCTGCCATGATATCATGTCGAAAACCATCACGCTACCTCCACCAAATTTAACAGTTTTTTTTATGCAGCTAGGATCCAAACTTTCGCCTTTTCTTCTTACAAATTGTTTTCCATCACTGCCAAATACATTAAATTTCGATTCGTCACTGAAATAAACTTTTTTTGTCAATTTTCTTCTGACCATATAACATGCACTTTTGCGAACGCCAATCTAGCTGCTTTGTTTTTTTTACTTATTAGCCGCTTTTTCGAGGAGATCTTACAAAAAGACCTATCTCGTGCAACCTTCTGGACATAGTTTGTCGTGAAACATTCGTGACACCTTTTTTTTTTGCTTTGTCGCTTAAATCAGTTTTATTTCTTTTTGACATGATTGATATTGCGCGACTTGCAGCAGTGGTGATAATTAAAGTTTAGAATATTTATTTTTATCCTTTTATACAAAAAAACCCTACTCTTTTAAACTTAAAACAATTATTTTTCCTTAATGTTCCTTAATTTTGGACACTTGAAATATGTAAAATGGTGGATAACTTTAAAAATATTATTTTAATTCATCTGAAAATCTCGGTAAAAGTCCAACTACACAATTTACATATGTAGTGAAATTTTCACAAATACTAAAATATAATTTATTTGAGATTAGGAAGATTTTATTTTTGTTCCTTAATTTTGGACGGTATATATATATATATATATATATATATATATATATATATATATAGTAAGCTATGAAAATATATTTATGGCAATTAAGCTACACAGAGGCTCCCGCGTTTCATCCCCGAGGGGAACCTTCAGCCTGAAGATTCCCCCCGGGGATGAAATGCGGGAGCCTCTGTATAGCTTAATTGCCATAAATATATTTTCATAGCTTACTACCTAGCTCTACTTACGTATCGAGCACTGCCGAAGTAAATACTGAAAATTGATACATAAAAATTATATCTCCTTATAAAATTTTATGTGGATACATAAAATACTAATATATATATATATACATATATATATATATATATATATATATACACACACACAAACATACACACATATACATTCGTTATGCACACATATGAGAGAGAGAGAGAGAGAGAGAGAGAGAGAGAGACAACAGATCACAAAATTAAGGACCAAAAGGAAAAGTTATTTCAACGAAACACATTTTACAGAAAAAAGAGGGAAAATATCTATGTATTGATAAAGCCAATTAAAAAATAAAAGATTTTTTTTCTTTAGAAGACAAATAAAAGGGACATGTATGTATGTTGCATTTTTTGTTTATTTGTGTAACAGGGAAAAACGAATATACTCAATTTTGCAGGGTCTTTGTAAAAAAATATATTTAGGGAGGGAGGGGGGAGGGAAAAAGTTATATTTCTTCTAAATAAATTACATTGTGTTGAAGTTTACGATTAAAATATTCCGTTGACGAATATGCTGCCGACTGCCATCTGAAGAGTTGAACGTTGGTCAGTCTGGTGCAGTAGATTCACCGAAAAATAGTTTTCATTTTAATTTTTTCTTTTCTTTATGCAATAAAATATAGTGTTTCTGAGTTTTGCTCTTTCAGCAAATTTTTTGCACTGAAAAGGTTTTGTTTTCTAAGAAGAAAATTTTTTTTTGTGTTTTACATTTTGTTCATTCCTACTTCAGTCACCTAAATTATTTTAAGTGGAATGAGTCAAGAGAGAGATTTTCTTTCTTTTCTTGTTTGCTAGTGTTCGTTTTTTGGGCTGTTGTACTTGCATGATATTCTTGTTCGTCTTTTTTGCTGTAGGTGGCTGAGTTTTGTATTTTTTTGCTTTGAAAAACTTTGAACTTCAGAAATGTTGTTCTGTGTTTGACGTTTCTTTTAATATTTGAAAGTTTGCCTAGTTGAAAATTCGGGTCATCATTTTATAGGAGCTAATCTTCGCAATAAGTTAGTATTCATAACTTGACGATATCAAAGAAGAAAGAACTATCGACAGCCGACACATGTCCACTCTACTTAATTCCTTTCAACAAATGGACACATTTATAGGAGCTAATCTTCGCATGGACTGTAAGACCAGCTCCTATAATCCTGTAATAGTGAACATCAACGCTCTTACTCACGGCAGATACAAAAAGTGTTCAGTAAATTAAAAAAAAATGTTTTCATACCTCGTGACTACTTCAAATAAGAATTACTCTTTTTTTTCTACTCATGAGCTCCACGTGGCGTTCTTAACGAGCTGTCCGTAGAGGCATACATTTCAAATAAGGTTACATTAAATACCTTTTTTTTTCATCTCTTTTTTGGGATGCTAATAAGTCATCGTCAGGAATAGTAACATTTGTTTTTTTCTCCTGTTTAAGTCATATTGCAAGTCATCAACAATAATAATCAGCAGAGCCGATGCGTACCAACTCAAACTTCTCAGCCGCTATAATATATATATATATATATATATATATATATATATATATATATATATATATATATATATATATATATATATATATATATATATATATAACAGCAGGGTTAGGGTGTAGGACAACATCATATGCAACAGCATATTACGGAGAGTTTACTTTAATTAACAGCAACCATGATGTTGTCAGCTAGATATCTTATCAACTGAGCTATTCAGATATATGTTAAAATATCTTCGATCAATGTGTCATGCGTATTTCTCTTGGCTTTGCTTCTAAGTACAATATGGCTGCCTGCCCGAGGTGGTGATTTCAGAGACGCTATGGATAGAAGAGAATTTGATGTGAGTTTGTTTTGATTTTCGGACCATTATTTTTTGTCACATTGCAATGTATAATTTTCCTTTATCTTTCTGATGAATTCAGACAAAACAGATCCGATATTGACATACAAATGTTGGTTGGTCCCCCTACTGAACGAAACGGAGCTGTAAAATTATACCAAATGGGTTTGTTTAAAAAAAATGTTTCGTAAGATAAATAAAATCTTGGTCTTTGAAATGTAACAAAATCTTGTTTATTTATATATTCGCTGTTTTTATTGGAAGAGGTTAGTATAACACATAAAGAATAGAAGGTATATGCTAAAACATATATTTTCGCACTACTATATATATATATATATATATATATATATATATATATATATATATATATATGCAGACGATATCGTTTCGGATTTTTTACCCTCATCAGTGCAGGAGTGACGGTTGCAGGCCGTCGCATGGGATCAAACGCAGGTTGTAGATTCAGCCTAGAATCACGAGCCTAACGCTTATGCCCATGTGGCCGCGAGAAATCGCCACAGACAGTAATTGAAATTAATCTACACTTACCCGAGAGGCAAGCGTGTTAATGTTGAAAGTGTTCGACGTTTGAGCGAAAATTTGCATAATCGCTAGTGACAACAATCTCGTCACACACAACATAGCTCTACTATTAAGACTATTAAATCTTAAAGGGGCATTAACTATAACTATTTTTGTTTATATTAAAGTGTTTTTATACCTACAGACGATATCGTTTCGGGTTGTCTACCCTCATCAGTGCAGGAGTGGTGGTTATATATAAGTTAGATATTAAGGGTTTTAGTTATACTTACATGGAGAGGAATGGCCAAAGCTTTCGCCCCATGTACACCAAGATTGGAATAGCTGACATTTAAAGTTTGTGTGAATTCAGTCAGTTCTTTGACCATTCGGATGGGTATCACGTTCTTCCTTTTGCAACCACCGATATACAAAACTTGTTGGGCGTCGATCAGAGTCAGTGGTAGTTCGGTATTAAAATCTGTAATTGACCAAAGATGAATTCCAGCATGAAGATAAAAGAAGAAAACCGTTTTCAAATTAGATTTTTTAAGTGAAATTGTAAACCTGTTTTTGTTTGTTTTCACTTGTGATCGTCTGCTTGTTGACTTCGTTTGAATTTGGTGTTTGATTCTGACACCGTTTGCAGTATTAATCATGTGATCTCTGTCACTGCTGTAACAAAAGGATTCGCCCTCCAAACAAAACGGCAACTCCAGTTCAAAACAAGTAACGATGTTTTATTTTGAAAAGTTACAATGATACTTGTTTTCTTCTACCAAACAACAGATTTACCAAAATGGACACACTTATCTCCCAAAAAATCACAAACAGCCCACCAGTTTAAGGCCCAAAGGACATTTGTCCCTGAGACCCACATAAACCCATCTTACCTCTCTGCTTGTGCTCTTGGAATATATATAGATATTATTGGACTGTGTGGTCCAATAGGACCACACAGTGAGACCACTGGAAACTTATCAGCTGTTTATCTATGGATATAAAAACTTACTGACTATGGAGTCCACCATCTGGTACTAACATAATTTTTGCAAAGTCCTCCTGGAATATATATAGATATTATTCGACCACACTGTGAGACCATTGGAAACTTATCAGCTGTTAATCTATGGATATAAAAACACTTACTGACTATCGAGTCCACCATCTGGTACGAACATAATTTTTGCAAAGTCTCAAGTGGCTCTCACTCGGAGCATGGAACCTCGTATCCAAGAAAACATTGCTATTTCAAAGGCGTCATCCCATTTTTTGTGTAGTCTTTTCTCCTAGCTAAATATTTATCATTTACAAGCCGCCATCTGCAGCATGCATCTATGCACACCACTAAACATGCAGCATTGCGCATGTTTACAAAATTCTTGAAAAGTTTTTTTTTCAAGTCTTCAGAATATTACTTATTATTATTGTTTGGATTTCAGTTAATGATATTTAGACGTGTGTGCGTGTGTGAAAAATAGTGTCAAAAACGGTATTTTCTACAAAAGGCTAAATTAAGCAGATGAATGGAAAATTCCATTAGAAGGTTTTAAAAATTAGAGCTGCGTATCACGATTGCTTAGAGTCATCATAACGTCCATTAAGTCCATTGTAACAATCAATGAGACAAAATATCCAACAATATCTTGTTTTTTTTCTAGTGAGCAACAAAGACCAATAAATTTTTAATTGAATCACATAGACATATTTGACAAAATTTCTGTTATTAAACGAAACGAAATATTAATCTACTAATTTGTTTTTGATATCATCTTATCTTTATATTTTGAGGTTTCTATATTTCTCAATCTATACATGTCGATATACAGGGTGATTCATAAGTCACTTCACTTAGCTATTTAAAATGATTACCATATGAAGCACAAACATACTATGAACTTTTGATAATTGTTATCTTACTCTCTAATTACTGCTATTTGTTATTTTAAATTTGTTCGTTTATATATTTGTTTCTATATATATTTATTTCATAATCAATCAAATATGCTATAAAGAGTCGTAAATTCCTTGCAAAAAAGAATGGAGCTATGCATGCAGAACGAAGGTGGAAAATTTTGAAAATTTGCTGTAATTTTAAACTCCCATAAATGAATTTGTTGAATAAACTTTCTGTCTTGTATTACTGTATTTTTTAACTTAAGAATTTCAAAAATAAATAGCTAAGTGACTAATGAATCACCCTGTATATAACATTAGGTGTGTATATATATATATATATATATATATATATATATATATATATATGTGTGTGTGTGTGTGTGTGTGTGTGTGTGTGTGTGTGTGTGATAATCTCCTAAACTAATAAACGGATCATTATAAATGTTGGAATATATATTCGAAGCAGCTTGTTGAGTAAAATAGGCACATTTTTTTTTCAAATGTTAATATTTAGAGAGTGCATATATATAAAGTTATATATATATATATATAATAAACAATAAACAATAACAAATATTTATTATTTGTCGCTCCTAGAAAAAGTAGAGCACTGTAAGTGTAGTATTAACACAGCATGACGTCACTAGCTTTAAATGCATCGTTCCTTTCATTAAAAAAGTAGAACGCTCTAGACGTTAAGCCGCCATATAAAGTGTTAAAACTATCACAGCTTATTTCGCTGTTCAAAATTAGCCGAGTGGTTAAGGCGTCGGATTTGAGGTGCAAAATACTTGTAATCCGGGGTTTCGAATCGCATGACCAGAAGCAAGGCCACATGGCAAGAAACTGCCCTCAAAAGAAGTCTCTGGCCAGTCAGCGTCAAACGGGGAAAGACGAATGGTGTTTCTTGCAATCATGGTCATAGTGAGAAAGGTGGTGTGAGAAATGACAAAAGGGTTGAATCTTTTGCTGATCAGGATCTGATCGCTTTCTTCAAGCACCAGCTGAAGGTCAAGATCAGATGTGATAGAAAAAGATTACACTTCTCGGTTTTTGAAAAACGGTAGATATAAGTAGCGATCTTGTGTGTACGAAAAGGAGTCAAGTATGAGTATGTGTTCCCTGCCTGAGCATGGTGCACACGGTTCCTTGTCCAGTTGGACCTCAGCCCTTCGGGTAAGCTTAGCTTCTTAGCTAGTCGCCTGAATGAGTTACGTCCACCCCTCCCTGGTAACAGAAATCCTCCAAGATGTCCACTCCCCACTTTCAAATTCTTTTTGTCCTCGGCCTCTCCCAAATTGCATTTATCTTGGAAGGACACCACCTACTCTCCAAACTCCATCCCCCATTTTCTTTTTGTGGGCATTTGCAATTTACTATATATATGGTATTTCAAAATGTCATGGCGTATGATTAAATTAAATAAAGCGACCTGTTTTGCTGTTAATATAGTTAGGAAAAACTGTCTGCATTTATTCGTTTAGATTAAGTTAGGTATGTTCACTTGTTTGGCCTTTTGGCTAAGAGCAAAGTGTAGTATCTGTTCCGATAGATACTGCACCCTATAGACCGGTATTGTCTTGGCCTTCGGGGCTTTATTTACGCCGGTCTATGGGTTTGTTTTGTGCAGTTCTAGGAGGTCCACCCTCCCAGGCTTTGCCTCCCCTCTTTGGCTAGGAGTAAGTTTATTGCTTACTGCTTGAGGCGCCCCTGCCGGGGAATGCTGACGGGGCTGCCCAGGCATTTTTTGTAGGCCAGAGTGCTCAAATTCTCGTGCAGTGGCTTTTCAAATCCCACTTCCGACCTTGTGTGACATCTTACCGCTGTGGGAGGTAGATAAATAAATGTACAGGATGTACTCCTAAACTAATTAACAGATCATTATGAATTTTGGAATACAGCTGCTAGGTGTAAGGGGTCAAAATGTGGGTTATATTTAGTTTAATTTAGTTTTATACAAGAGAGTAAAAAGGTGTGGAAGCTCTTCGTGAAAATTCAGATACCTCCGATTTTTGTGAAATTTACCAATACATCAATTAATGAATATTCCCCAATTTTCAGTTTCTTTGGACTATTTTGACACAACCTCCCATTTGAAAATTCAAATATTTCAGATTTGCATTGAATTTGATCCATAGTTATTAGACACCAATTAAGCAAGATTCCCTGAATTTCAATTTCTTCGTGAGACCCTTAAAACTAAGCTTTCAATTTTAGACATTTTTAAGAATCAAAATCACGTAAAGGATTGTGATCAAAATTAGAATAAGGATTCTAGGTAGCATTATATGTTGATTTTAAGCTTTAAAAAGGGGGACATCAAAGTGATGCAGTTTATGAGTGAATCCTGCACATACAAATATATAAACACATCTATCTTTATATAAATAGAGATATCAAAGATTGGAACGGGGGGGGAGGGGATTAGTTTTTCACATATCAAAAGTTTTGGTGATTTCATCAATGGATTAAAAGACACTGGAAAATTATCAACATCTGCCTTACCATTGTCTTCTTCGGAATCAAGACTGAAATTTCGAATTAGGCTCATCTGGCTGTCGGCATCCTTTTCGATCTCGATTGCATTCTTCACGCTTTGAAATTCTTTAGTCTTCAGCTTTGGTGTCTCAATGAACATTTTAACATTGCGGGGGCTTGTGTCTCGCCATTTGTCAGATATAGATTCGAGGCTGAAAATGTCGTCCTATAATAATAATAATAATAATAATAATAATAATAATAATTATTGATGATGATGATGATGATGATGATGATGATGATGATGATGATGATGATGATGATGATGATGATGATGATGATGATGATGATGATGACGACGACGACGACGACGACGCCGCCAAAAAAAATTTTTTTAATTAAAAAGAATTTAAAATTTTCTTTTTCTTAAATAAGGAAAGAGAAAAGGAAAAAACTAAGGAATTGAAAGGAAGAAAAGGAAAAAATTTTTTTTAAAAATTACACTTTTTTTTCTTTTCTTTTTTTTAAATTACTTTTAAAAAATATTATTTTATTTATTTTTTTTAACTGGTGCCGGCCTAGGCTGACACCAGACAAAATATTTGTAAAGGGTCGAGGAGGAACAGCACAAACCAGACCTCCACTGGAAAAGTGCAGAGAATGCTGGGACCTTGGGGAGGCTTATTGCCACCCAAATCCCAGAGAAGACCAATTGTCCTTACCAGCGAGAAATCAATGGTAATAGGCTGTTGCGATACCGTATCGTTATCGAAATCTGGGGAGACTTGTTGTCACTCAGACTGCAGGAAATACCACTGGTTGTTGTCGGTGAGCAATCACTGACGATGATCTGTGTGAGAACTCCTAGTGAGTACAAATAATAATAATGCAAACTAGCTCTAAAAGAATATAAAAACAGACACGACTGTGTGAGGAAGTCAGTACATTGGGAACTATGCAAACGACAGCATTTTGAACATGCAGACAAAGAATACAGACACTAATCGGATGCAGTACTGGAAAACGAAAATCACAGAATCCTCTGGGACATGGAGGTACAAATGTTGCATTACCCGTTCTTTCAGGGTACCGGGTAAGGTCCAACAAGAATGACAAAGAACAGAACGTATATGAAAAAACTTTGGTTTTCTTTATTTGCCATTACCGGATGGTTTATGCCGGCTACGCACACATATTAAACAATCTTTTGACATACTTTTGTTTCATGAAAGTCTTTTTCTTGCTGAGGTCACAGACGTGGTTTACGCTAGAAACTCGTTCGTATATACATCCGATTGGAAAACAATTTGCTCTGCATTGTCTATCCGAGCGTGAACTGAAGCAATTGTTCTACAAGCGCTTTGGTGAAGTACAAGTCAGGGGATTCCTTCATAGTACCAAATTTCGTATCAGCCGCATTTTTAGTCAGCGGACACAAAAGTCTAACAGCAAGACGGGCTTGGGTACCATAACTAATAAAGCTTCATCGGTGCCATATATATCGGTAAACTTGCATTCTTCCGGTACATCGATACTCCGATCACCAAGCGTTTCGGCTCTTCGCGTTTTTGAAACCGTCGTTATTCAAGTCCCTTTTTCACTGCGGAACCTTCTCCACATAAACTGCGAGCGCTAACTAGTCACATGGAAGTTGCAATAGAAATAAAACAAAAACATAGAAAGAACACAACCACATGAAACCAAGGGAACTGAAACTGCAAGAAATTTCATAAAATGTTTACTCCCCCCCCCCCCAAAAAAAAATGGCACTAGCCTCGGTTGATACCACACAAAATAATCGTGAAGGGTCAAGGAGAATAGAAAGGCCAAGGAGGAAGAGCACTAACCAGACCTCCACTGGAAAAGTGTGGAGAGGACTGGGGCCTCGGGAAGGCTTATTGCCACCCAACTCTAAGGGAAGACCAATGGTCATTGCTAGCGAGAAATCAATGGTAAGCGGCTGTTGCGATAATGCAAAGTAATTTGCAATGATTATCGAAAGAGGTGGAGAGTACTGTAAATCTGGGGAAACTTGTTGTCACTCAGATTCTAGGGACCACCACCGGTTATTATCAGTGAGCAATCACTGATGATGACCTGTGTGAGAACTCTTAGTGAGTTGATAATAATAATATTAAGGAACATCCTCGAATGCGGAAACCAACCGCAATAACTAGCTAATGCTGATCAACAACAGTGTTGTAGTTTGCTTGAAGCATGCCGCTGTTGGTGGCTTTCACTGAGTAATTGTGACAATAAAGAGGAACACCTACCGGCTGAGAAGAGAATGCGATGCTTCTCATGTTGTGACTATCCACCGGTCAGAGTGAGAGGGGTCTTCTCTTCACAAATGTATCATTTTGTAGTTGCAACTGATTAGCATATGTGAGGATCAACTGCACTAAAGTGGAAGGCGGGCAGAGAGAACGTTGGAGTCGATATTTGTTGGTGTTCGTTGCGGTGTTGTTGAAGAGGAGTTCCTTTAATTTTCGTTGCAGGATTACAAGAGTAATCGATGGTGGCTGCTGCCAGCGGACTGCTAGTGTACTGATTTGCAAAACGCTGGTTATCCGCCGGTGGCTACCATCGGAGGACCACTGGCGTTGCCAATGACGGCCTGCCAGCGGGCCACTAGCAGCTTGCTTGCTGGGGTGCCAGCATTTTAAGGGCGGGCGGGGGAGTTCAAAGTATGAAGTTTTTGTCAGTGTCCGTTCCTTTGGAGTTATGTAACGTTCTTCGACATTCTTGTTCTATTTTCTATTTCAACTTACCTGTGGTTACGTATATAGGTAGTTTAGTAAAAAGCAAAACTGAATATTGAATAACACTCCGTTATTTTTAAAAATTAAATCTTACTTTCTTCCTCGATCACTAGACTCTTATGTAACGCCAGAATTTCATAATATTTCGGGAATATGACTTCTTTGTCAATTGTTTCTATTCCTTTGCCTCGGGCTTCTCTCTGCCACGTGCCAATATTTGTTGACTGTTATGCGATAGTCAGTTTTCCTTTCTTACATCCAAACATATTCGCACATTGTTATAGCTTTCTAATACACCACCTATAGAACCACAGGGCGGAATGAGAGCAAAGTACCCACGTGTATTAAGTAAAGGGTTCAATTTGAAATTCCGTACAGATTCCCGAGTTCGACAGAAAGATCCTCGTGTTCGACAAGATGCACCTGAAGAAGGTCGGGGGTTACATCGGCCGAAACGTTGTGAGAATAACATTGAAAATGAGAACAGTAGTCCGAATAATACAACTAATACAATCACAGGCAAGTTGAAATCAAAATAGAACAATCCAAGAGAACTGAAACTGCCCGAACCCCATTAATCTACCCCCCTCACCTAGAATAGTGGCAACGTCTCTTCTGTGGGAAAGGAGTTATAGAGAAGAGAAAAGAAGAGATCTCCCCTCCCACTAGATTTCAAAGAATGGGCAATTCTTGGGAATGTCCGCTCCATCGTTTTAATGTTTGTGACATACTTCCATTGCGTTGGTGACGCATAAGCCAACAGCGCCTGGATGATATGGAAGGGAGGTTAAAAAAATTGGTCAGACTCCTTCAGAAAAATAAACTATACAAGCACAGGTTTAAAATGGTCGTCAGCAAGTCTAACTTAGTGAGTATTAACACCCTTCCACCGCAGAAAAATGTGGGGCAAAGTCGGAAGGCGGGGATTGAAAAGTCAGCGCACAAGAGGTGTCTGCACTCTGGCCGTCAAAAAATGTCTGAGCAGCCCTGTCGGCATTCCCTGGTAAGAGAGGCCTTAGACGATTAGCAATAAACTAATCCCTTCTCAAAGAGAGAAGGTAAAGCCTGGGATGGTTGACCTCCTAGAACTGCACAGAACCATACATCAGCCAGACAGATACAAAGTCATCACTTACTCAAATATGTCTAAGCTGCTGCCGGACTGATTGTTGAGGACGTATCCTTGACTTAGCATCAACAAATCTCACTCATGCTGTGTCAGCTTACTTATTAATGGCCACTTCTTCGCCGCGTTCTGCTCAAGCGTCACTCAGATGAAAATAAATAAAGAAATAGGACAAGAAAAGGGTTCCGTTGTCGATTAGGATACGTCTTGAGCATTGGCCATTGACCATCCCTATAAAAGGCCAAGCGATCGTGCAACTAATGATTTTTACTGGAGATATGTGAATTTTCTAAGATAATTGATATAGTAGTTAAAACAGAGGGGAAATTCTCCTGTGAGATTAGTTTGATGTTTTTATGTTTTACAAATAATAAGAACCACAATGCGCTAATTGCTAAAGTTGACAATTATTGACAAATTCCTAGAAATGAAAAGACAAGTAACTTTGAATAAACAAAGGCAAATGCATATTCCAATGAGTGATTTTTATTTTAATGTTGGATTTTTTAAAGAAAATGTGCACTTAATCATGACCATGGTTAGAATCCTTTCAGAATTATTATTTTTCGGAGCAATGACAGTGAAGTGTTAGCAGCTAAACAAATCTCTGTTGACTGATGGTAAAACTTGCTTCCAGTCAGAGACTCCAAATGTTAGACGTATCCCAACACTATCGGAACGGAAGGCGGCGCAAGTGAACGGAATGAACGTGCTATTTGGTTTCATACGTCATAGGTGTCTTAAAGAACATACTCGAACATTTATTTTCTTCTTCTAATCGATCGACGGAAGCGAGGCTGAAAAGATGGACATGCTGGTAAAGTTTGATGGTAAACAATGAAAGGGTGGGTTGGTAAAGATTGCAAAGTTCAATTAGCCAGAGAACGTTCTAAAGAGTTGGTTTTTCGTGTAAGAGAAATTGAGTATACAGTTTTGTTACGGTTATGGCCGTGTGCGTTTACCTATGTACAAATGAATAGGCACGAAGAAATGCGCACGTGTGTGTGTGTGTGTGTGTGTGCGTGTGTGTGCGTGCGTGTGTGTGTATTAGCGTGACTTTGTTTTGTTAGTGAGAGAATGTATGTGTGTTCATCTCGACTGGGGCCACGTGTGTGTGTGTGTGTGTGTGTGTGTGTGTGTGTAAATAGGATAGGCATAATAAATATGTGTTTGTATGTGTGCATTAGCATGCCCGTTTTCTCAGAGAGAAAATGCACGTACTAACTTGTGTGAGAGTGTTTGCTTAACAGGGGCTATATGCTGGCTCTTTTAGTAGTCCATGAAAATCTCTCGTTATGTTTGGATTGTTTGCCGAGGGGCGCTTCGCCCTAAAAGGGGTTCAGGTAAGATTATGTCGTGCGCATGTCTGTTGTCCCCGCAACAAAAGAAGAAAAAGAGGGGAAAAAACTGTGTTAACGTTTTTATACTAAGCGGCTATTTTCGGCACTAGATATTTTTGCTTCGCTGATTGGCTGAAGCAAACTGCTGATTGGAGATCGTTTTTAATGAGGAGTCAATACATGAATACAATATTCACTGTGCTGCTACTTTTAAGAAAAGAAAGAAATAGAAAATAGTTTTGTTGGCGCGGGGATGTATCCCAACGCCAACGAAACAAAATAAACGTATTATTTGGTTTCATTTATCATTGGAAGCTGACAGAACATCCACGGAACTTCTTTTTTCGTCTTCTAATCCATCGGTGGAGGCGAGGTTGAAAATATGGACTTGCTGGTAAAGTTCGATGGTAAACCTTTCGGAATTAAATTTTTTCACTCTTTTGAGAGGTCTAAATGCAAACGCGATGCGGTATAACCGACAAAGCCGAGGTAGAGCTGCCACATCTTCTTTATTTACGCCATTAAATTATTTACGTCATTCCCACCACTTATCGTCTTATGAGTGCCTACGTCATTCCTCTCCGCCAACCACTTCCCGTCTAATTCGCCCATTATTTACGCCATCCCCTTCTTTCCAACACATTTCGTCTTATTCACCCATTATTTACGCCATTACCTTCCACCCACCACCTCTCGTCTCATTCGCACCTTATTTACGCCATTCCCTTCTTCCCACCACTTCTCATATTATTCGCCAATTATTTACGCAATTCTTTTCCAACCAGCAATTCTTGTCTCATTCGCCCATTATTTACGTAATTTACTTCCTCCCACCACCTCTCGCTTTATTTCTTATTATTTAAGTCATTCACTTCCTCCCGCCCTATGCTACCTCATTTGTCCATTATTTACGCCATTCCCTTCCTCCCACCACTTCTCATATCATTCGCCCAATATTTAAGCAATTCACTTCCTCCCATCACTTCTCACCTCATTCGCCCCAGTCCAAGAAGGAAACCTGTGATAGAGGCACTCACTCCACGGATATATGTGGGCTGTAGGAGCCTCAGAAACACTGTCACTTTTCCACTGGACTATCAATACCCCCTCATAAAAGGCAAATCACCCCCAAACCCGGATAAAATATCTGGAGAAACCCCAATTTAAAAGGTTTCCGAAATTACCCTCCCACCACCATATAAAATTACTAGTAGCAGGCGAAAAAACGAAAAGGCTGCTTGAAACGACCGAGAAATTCGTGCAATAGTGCACTGGAGGCCGGGGCTAAAGGTCGCCGACTAACCACCGTTCAAGGCCGAGAAAGTTAAAATTAATGACAATCCAGAGTGCCTCTTTTTGGGGAGCTGGATTTTCCCAGGCTAAAAACCGATCTTGAGTCTAACTCTGCCCTCGTGGGGAGGCAAGTAAATAGGAACAAGTAAGTATTTCCTAGAATTAGATTTGTATTGAACCTATTTCCCGGGGAGTGTTATGCTAAGAAGCATCGGTAAATCTTTTACGGGTAGTATGCGGTATATTTTCTTTTATATAAATACGACCTGTGATATAACGACTAATGCGGTCACGTACTTATTTACGAGCTGCCGGTGCGATTTTAATCTTGTTCGATCAAGGTTAGCCGTATTTGAAGATTTAGAGCTTATTCGTTTGAGGATACGACGAGGTCTTTGACCACCCGAAGGAGTCTTCACAATGGAGCTGTGTACAAAATGCACGCCGCACTGAATGACCCCCTCGGAGTCCCCGCCCCCGTTGTCTTCATTTACCAACCTGCTCTCGCCGCCACCGAGCAGGCAAATTTTTTTTGTAGAAGTATTGAACAATCCACAAAAGATGTGGCCGGATCTCTCCTGCGTCGTCAACCAATGCGTCGTTCTCGTCTTACGAAAGGGAGAACATGTTTGGTCTACGTGCGCGATTGGCGAAAGAAGAAGAACAAGAATAAGAAGAATAACAACAACAACAACAAGAATAATGAAAGAAGAGGAATAATAATAATAATAATAATAATAATAATAATAATAATAATAATAATAATAAGAAGAAGAAGAAGAAGAAGAAGAAGAAGAAGAAGAAGAAGAAGAAGAAGAAGATGAGAAATTAAAAAGGTAGGAAAGTAGTAGTAGAAGAAAAAGAAGAAAAAGAAGAAAAAAGAAGAGGAGGAAGTAAAGACGAAGAAGATGAAAAAGAAAATAAGAAACGAAGTAAATAAAAGGGAAAGATGAAAGAACAAAGACATTAATGGAAGAAGAAGAAGAAGAAGAAGAAGAAGAAGAACAACAGATGAAGGAATATCATTACCTTTCTTTTTTTTTGTTATATTTATTTATTTTGTTATTTTTTGTCACTACTTCCTCCTTCCTTCCTTCCTTCCTCCCTTCCTTCATTTACTTTCTTTTACCTTTTTTTCTCTTCCTTCCCCCTTTCTTTTTTCCTATTATCTGATCGCCCGTGTTAAGCACAAAGTGATTTATCATTAAGATTTTAAACCCTTTTGACGGTTTCCAAAATTTGTTAGCGACACTTCGACAACTAATAGGCATTTAAGGAGTGACAGGTGTTTAAGAAGAAGAAGAAGAAGAAGAAGAAGAAGAAGAAGAAGAAGAAGAAGAAGCCGCCGCACCAACCCCCACTCACCCCGCGTCTCCGGTTGGTCCCATTAGATTTACATTCTCCGCGACACAAAAGATTGATGACATTTAAAACGGAAGATCCCACACACACCTCCCCCAAAAAATAAAAACATAAGAAACGGTAAAATGGGAGATAACTCTAACATCTTATCTGACAAACTCGTTATCATTAATCGACGCCGGTATTTTCAGATATGGACGACAAATTAACACAACATGAATAACGATTTCGATTGTTTAAATATTTGCCCTATTTCGTTTTGTTGTTTGTTTTTTTGTTTTTTCGTCCAAATTGTAGATACGACTAAAACGTCCGGGTCTAGACGCCCCGTCTAATCTAAATGAATAAATGCGAAAGTTGTTTTCATTTATCACTGCTATATTACCATCAAGACGGCTCACTGTTATTTTAATCAATAGCACAACATAATAATTTGAAATAGGGTATATATAGTAGAAACGAAAAACCCAAACACAGCTTTTTGCATGCCTAATTTGCTTAACTATTTTTAAACAATTCATAATAAATTAATGTTTGGTGTTATTTATTTGTAATGTTATTGTTCTATTTTCTATATAGATGCAATAATTTTGTCGATATTAACAGTAATTAATTAAAGTGATTTAATGAAAAAAAGATAAATTAATACATTTCTATAAAAATTACCAAAAAGCCCAAATTCCTTTCTCAGTATTCTTGTCCAGTCAGTAAAATTGAAGAAAGTAGTTTTTAGGAACCATATGTATTTTATCCACAGAGGCTCTAAAACCACTTAGTTCATTTTCACTATGTATCCACGTCTTCCAGTGTCCTTATTACAGAACGATCCAAAGGCAGGTCAACAGTGCTTTTCACCCTGTTACGTAATACCTGAATCCACCGGCTATTTATAGGTCAGTCACTGGCCTAAACATTAGATCCGAAAATTTCAGGACGTGCCCGGAAAATACTTAGCTGCTAAAAGACCGCCACCAGCCGGTCTAGAACAAAGCATAGCACTGTTAAACAGTTAGAGGGTGGCAGTGAAAGAGCGCACAGAAGGGGGCGCCCTGAAGAGTAGTAGGAGTAGCAGGGAAATCAGAAGTGATGTCACTTCCGTTCGGGGTTCTTTCTCCTCTTTTCTGTTCCTGGCGGCCAAAGAAGAAGCAGGTGCGAAGCGGTGCTCCGTTGCCGACGCCGGGGCCGGCGCACAGTGACGCACAGGGACTGTAGTTAATCATCTCTCTCTCTCTCTCTCTCTCTCTCTCTCTCTCTCTCTCTCTCTCTCTCTCTCTCTCTCCAGTGCAGACACCCACTAAATCTCTGTCTATGTGATTGTTAAATAAATGTTCTAAACTAAAACCAGGAGTCCATGTTATCAATCACGGCCAAAAGACAAGATTTACCAATCGGCAGAGATGAAGCCTGGGTACATTCCCGAGAAGGTAAGCAGAGAATTCCAACAACACAAGATTTCCGAAACATAGCAGTAATATCCTTGGAGTCTTATATGACTATATGAGTGTGTGCCTGTATATACAGGTGTGTGTGGGGGGGATGTAACTTTACACATGACTAACTCTTTTCACCTACGCCCCCTCCACTCCACATCACTACATTTCCAAGCACGTATGCACCTCAAACTTTTTGTACTCCCGGCCCTTACCTCTTTACTCCCATTTTTAGAGTCTCACCCTATCAAATAATTTAGCTTATTTTTTATCTTTTACTTAAGCTAGCAAACATATGCTCCTTCTGATCACATATTTTTTCTAGTATATATTACAAACAAACATATACTACACTGCCCTCCGAAGGAGGGGGTAACGATTGGGAGGATGTTCTTATGACAACAGAACAGATACTACACTACCCCCACTCCCAAAGGAGAAGGTAATTTTGGGGAGGATTGTATCATGATAACATAACAGATACTATATTCCCCCCCCCCAAAAAAAAAGAGAAATTAATCCATGGGATGGTGCTATCATGACCACAGAACAGATACTAAACTAACTTCCTCACCCAAAAGGAGGAGGTAATGCCCGAGAGGATGGCATTATGACGAACAATCATATAACACATCGGCTATACCTCAAATGAGGGGGTAATACCTGAGAGGTTGGTCGCATAACAACCGAACATATGATACACTACCTTCTCCTCCCCAAAAGAGGCGGTAATGTCTAGGAGGATGATATCATGGCAACAGAACTGATACTACACTCCCCTCTTGAATTAAGCATTTAAAGATAGTAATAGTATAGTTTCGGATTCAGGTAGACAGATACGAAATCTCCATTTGTAATATATTCTCTGTTTTAATAATGTTCGTAATTTTAATTTAATCTTCAATTGAACTTTACATCATTTAAACCTTAACTATTATCATTTATAAGCTTTATATTATTTTAACAATTTCCCTTTCTTTAATGCTCTCATGTTTAACTATTATCCATTAACAACCCCATAGCCACGCTTCTTGGGAACAGTCCTCGTACATTCCCATTGGCCACCATATTTTTAGAAAGACTTGTATATTCTCCATAACTCGACATTAGTTTTACTGACTGAGGGTGAAGCTGTAGTACATCTCCTAACCCAACGGTGCATGTAGATAAGAAATAACACACGCAAATCCCAACACACATTTCTTACCATTTAGAAATCTCTCACACATGCACACGCACAAATCGAACGTACTTTCATGCGCATAATTTTTGACATGGCAGCAGGTGAGCATAGCTTAGACTAATATACACACTTCCATTGACGAGACATGGTTAAAAACACAACCCGCATATATATATATATATATATATATATATATATATATATATATATATATATATATTTTTGATTTTATTCCATTAGTTGCGACAAAACAAGTTTTGTTTCATTGGTGCAAATAGCGACCAACTCATCGGGCGGGCGAAGGAATTCAAATGGCATAAATTTTAACTTCAACTTTAACGGGAGATTGAAAATTGCTACTTTTGCATTTTATTTATTTTATTTTAATGTTTTGTTTATTATTTGTAAAAAAAAAAAAATATATAATCACAACAAAATTCACTACAAATAATAAACAAAACATTAAAATAAAATAAATAAAATGCAAAAGTAGCAATTAATACCCTAAATTAAAATTATCAAACATTTTTATCCACATGATAATTACTTATTAGAATTAAAATAAAATAGAAATGACGGTTATAATCATAATTTTATTCTCATTTTAAATTTAACTCACTCTGGCCGTCGCTCCATCTCCCTTCCTCCCACCCCGGCCGAAATTGAGATCATCACAGCACAGACACGTGAAAAACCTCCCACGTAATAATTCGAAACACGACTTGTTGGGGTCCTCCCCCCTCCCCTCTCATGTCCCATGTCACCGTTATAGACAAAGCCCCAACTCTGTCCCCCTCCCCCTCCAATGTATTTTCAATTTTCAATCTCCCGTTAAAGTTGAAGTTAAAATTTATGCCATTTGAATTCCTTCGCCCGCCCGATGAGTTGGTCGCTATTTGTACCAATGAAACAAAACTTGTTTTGTCGCAACTAATGGAATAAAATCAAAAAATATATATATTGCTCTGAATTTTCATTGAGCACTCTCATAAACCCGGTTTCAACTTCCTTCGGATTCATACCCCCTGGATATTTGTAACAAGTTAATTATATATATATATATATATATATATATATATATATATATATATATATATATATATATATATATATATAACAGCATGACGTCACTTGCTTTATAATGCATCATTCCTTCCCAAATAGAAGTAGAATGCCTGGGCGTCAAGCCGCTTTAAAAAGTGTTTAAATTATCATTGTTTATCAGCTACTCAGAATTGAACGAGAACGGTTTTATCGCTCCTCGCTCAAAAATTATTTGATTTTTTTTTTAAACATTAGTTTTTTATTCAGCAATAAAAAGCAAAAGAAAAAAATCTCCGCTAAACTGAGTTATTTTTTTAAATGATATCTCTGGTAAATGTATAGAGATAGGGAGAGAGAGGGGGAGAAGAAGGGAGAGAAAGGAAGAAAGAACGAGAGAGTTACACATGAAAACAGAGCACTTGAACTTCTCAGATTTTTTATAGACGCCAGTAGATGATTTTCACATCGACATGTTACATTTTTTATGAGACAGTTTTCTTAAGGCAGGAGACAATTTGGCAACAGATGTCTTCAAATGCGCCAGTGAGTCTATAGATGTCTTTAAAGTTATTTTCTTAAAGATTTGAACTTTTTTTGTATTTATGATAAGGGTGTTTACTGCTGATTGAATAAATAAGCCAATTTTTCTTTTAGTTCGTGTTTTTAAATAAAGAATTTTAGGTTCAATTGTACTGTTGGGGCCGTTGGATTCTCTCGCCCATTTCGCTCAGTATTCACCCAAATGTTCGATGAAATCGATTTTTGGGGTGAAATGGTACATTTTGTCCTGACAAAAAATTCTAATTTATTTTTTTAGCATATATCAAATTGAACTTTTATGCCACATTTTTACCCGTCGTGTTTTCGGCGACATTTTTGTTATTCTTAAATTCACGACTAGTATTATTAGCAATTAACCTTTTCATGTTTGCTTTTAAATTCGTTAAATTCCGTTAAAACTTGCTTTTGTAAATAGAATGTTCAAAGTTTTTTTTGTGTGTAATAAAATGTTAAAGCAGTAAAAATATCTTTAGCCCAAGGAAAAAATATATTTAGTCCAAGGAGAAAATATATTTAGTCCAAGGAAAAAAACAATAAAAACCAACATGGCCGCCAGCGATTAAAACCTGGAATTAAAGTCAGATTCTCAACACTTTAAAAAGTAAATGAGAATTTTATTTCAGGACCAAAAATACAATTAAGACCAGCAATCAGTTTCATCCAAAATTTGGGCGAATACCAAGCGGAATGAGCGAAACAAAAACAGCGGTCCCTATTCTACAATTAAACCGATGTTTAAACTTAATTAAATTAAAGAAAATATCTTAAATTTTAATTTAAAAAAGCAAATAATTAGACTTTCTGACTAATTTGTTGTTTATTTAGAACCGAAAGTAGATTAGATATCTTTCTTTATCTTAAAAAAATTATTATCGAATATTAAAATTGTAAACAGTTTGTTTTTGTTAGAGATCCTAAATATAGACGTTTTCACCTTTTTATTTATATTTTTAAGTTTAATAAATGTTTTTGTCCGACCTAGGAAAACTTGCTCCAGTTAATTTTTCGGGGGAGGAAAATTTGACCCGATATTTTTTCAACTCCCAAGGTCTAGGCCAGATATTTTGTATGAAATTTTAAGACATTAAATGGATTTCTGAATTGTTTATTGACAATTTATTGATATGTTTTGGCCAACTTATGAAATATATTTTTTTATTCAATCTTTAAAACATAAACTTCATTTTTTTTTCGCCCCAAATTGTACTATTGAAAAGAAAATGGATAAATTGATTTGTTTGAAAGTACTTGCGCTTTTCTCTGTGGTAAATAAGAATATACATTATACAATATAGTTACGTTTGTAAAACAAACAAATATTAAACAACAACACAACGATTAATGTTGCCCTGGCTGTCACTCCTCTCCCAGAGAAATGTTTTCTTTAAAAAGAAAATAATCACTAATAATGTTTAAAAGTAAAACTTTATTTACTTAAAACAAATCTAAATTCCCTTCCAAAATAAATAGAAAAAAATTATCGGGTCAAATTTTCCTTTCCTGAAAAAATAGGTTGTTAATGTAATGAAAATTAAAATTGTTTTAAAATACTTCAGGGATTTTTCTATTTCTATTTTATACCTCAGGAAATGAAAATTTACGTATAATCCTATGCTTCGTCTGACATGTTCTCCTATAACCCTTAGCACATCTCAAAATATTAGCGAGATTTTGTCAAATATTATCTTACGGTCTTACACTTAAAGTGACATGCCCATCCATATTAACGAGATCCTTTGACGCCCACTACTATCCTTCGACCACTCATACATTTTCATTATGGAGCGCTGAAAAAGAGCCGCTCCTTTTTCATAGGAGTTTAAGCTGAAGCGGCTCCTTTTTGAAAATGGGGAGGAAAAGAAAGACCGAATAACAAAAAGTACTACGTGTGAATGACCTACCTAGATTTTAAAATCAGATATTACAACCACAACAGCATATTTTTTTTAAAAAAAGTCGAATTAAAACAGCACTAGCAAACCACTATTGGGAGCTCAAAGAAAGCGGACGCTCACCAATAATCGAATGGAAAATAATACGACAGGCCAGTACATGTAGAAATTTAGACGACCCGTGTAGATTATGTCTGAATGAGAAATTTGAAATCCTAAACTTTAAAGACCACCAAAACTTATTAAACTGTAGATGTGAAATATCAAACAACTGCTTACACAGAATAACATTTACCTTAGGTTAACAATACATAATAAATACATGAACACATAAATAAATAAATAAAAACTAAACTAAACTAAAACCTAAAATAAAAATACAAGCAAGCACGTGTTAAAATAAGGTCACCGATTATTTCGACACAACAAAGAAACGGGGTAGGCCACCCTATAGAAAACAGAACAATAGAATAGGAAATAGGCATTACAATCAACCGAACCTTTGTTTGTGAGAAGCCCAACGATTGGCTAAAAGAATAACAAAGAATCTGATTGGTTAACTAGCTAGACTAAACACTACATGTATATATAAAAACACCCGGCAACACAAACTTCATGCATTTTAGCCTGACGATTCCCTACGGGGATGAAAAAAGGAAGCATTTGCATAGTTTAAATGCCATAAATATATTTTCATAACTTACTACCTAGCTCTACTTACGTATTGAGCACTGTTGAAGTAAATACTGAAAATATATACATAAAAGTCGATACATGAAATAATATATATATATATATATATATATATATATATATATATATATATATAGTCTTGGAAGTTTCCTAACCATTAAAACTGTATAAAAAAAACCAAAAAAACTCAAACATTTTAGTCCCAAGTCATTCGGTGGAAAATCATATATATATATATATATATATAAATATATATATATATATATATATATATATATATATATATATATATATATATATATATATATATATGAAGCAATCCAACAAAAGATATAAGCGTCAACTAATATCTTATAATTAGTGAAACATCCGGATAAAAAACTGAAGCTCAATATACTGGATAGAGCATTAATATTATAATATAAAATGAAGTAATAAAATAAGGTGTCAATCAAATTTTATTAGAATTCAAAGTTCATGCAAAGCATCCTTAAGTCCTTAGCTCATGAGTTTTCAAAGATAATTCTTCTCTTCAGAGGACCATTACCGCAGTTATACTACTACAGGCAATAAAATTACGCTTTGAAAATATATAAAATTATATACACAAATATATAAAAATACATAACATCAAACATATCAATCCAAAAACATACTTTTGTTGAATCCATACAGTCCATCCAGGTATGTTTGATGTTATGTATTTTTATATATTTGTGTATATAATTTTATATATTTTCAAAGCGTAATTTTATTGCCTGTAGTAGTATAACTGCGGTAATGGTCCTCTGAAGAGAAGAATTATCTTTGAAAACTCATGAGCTAAGGACTTAAGGATGCTTTGCATGAACTTTGAATTCTAATAAAATTTGATTGACACCTTATTTTATTACTTCATTTTATATTATAATATATATATATATATATATATATATATATATATATATATATATATATATATATATATATATATATATATATATATGAACAATTTGGCGATTTGTGTTCGGGGTTCGCGCCCACCGACCGTTGAGAATTAGTTCCTAGACTGAAGATTGCGTTAGCATGAAACATCGATGTCTCTAGGTATTTAAATATTTAATATTTATTTATAAAAATATTATTGTTTATCAGCCCCCTCCCACGGAGGCTGGGCACTTTTCGAGGAGCTTTAATAACAAGCAGTACAAATAGCTATATGCATGGTCCGACGTTTCGTAGATCACTCTTAGCTGCTTGGTGGGTAGTCGCCGAATTCCGCTATTTACAGTTAAAGTTCCCCTCTATTTACTAACTGGTTGGCAATGGCCTGCGGGTAAGATCTCCGACTACGAATCAGTGGCGATTTGTGTTCGGGGTTCGCGCCCACCGACCGTTGAGAATTAGTTCCTAGACTGAAGATTGCGTTAGCATAAAACATCGATGTCTCTAGGTATTTAAATATTTAATATTTATTTATAAAAATATTATTGTATATATATATATATAATGTAACATCGTCGTAACGTTATTCTTTTAAAACTTCTCTCTCTCTCTCTAGCTCCCTTTTATCTATCATCTCTCTCCACTCCCACTCTCTCCCCCTATCTCCCCTTCTCACTCTGATCGCTTTCTCTTATATCCCTCTCTCTTATCTCATCTCTCCCTCTCTCTACCACCCCGTTTCGCTTTCTGTGGCAATTAAAATAATCGTTGACGAATTATTACATATTATTCGATGCTGCCTTAGCGGGGGGTCTGTAAATATGTGTCCTGTAGGCCCCTTTTTTAGGAAAAAAAAAACGGTTCATTATTATTGGATGCAAGTTTAGAAGAGGTGTTTGTAAATATGGGGCCCCGTTGACCCTCAAAATGGATCTTGATCAAATCAAAAATAGCGTCGTTAGCTCTATCGAGAACAATTACATAAGACTGAGTCATAAAATATTTTGAAAGTTCCACGTACAATTCTTCTATAAGGAACACACACACACACGCACACACACACAGACACACACAGACATTGAGTTTTATATATATAAAATTGTTTGAATTGATAAAAAAAAAGTGTAATTTTCTCATTATTTCAACTAATTAAAATGCATACTTATGAAAAAATGTTGAATTGAAATGTAAAACATGTAAATATTTCTGTTGAGCCAGGTCAGTACCAGATGGGTAAACTATTTGGGAATAACAAGCGTTTTAGCTAGGAGGACGGCGACACCTGCTTGCAACAACAAAAATAAAGAAATAAAAACGTCGTCTGCTCCCCTGATCGAGATATACATGCGACTGGAAACCGCTTGTGAATTTAATTCTCTAGAAATGTCCTCCTTCGGATGAAGCTGGCTCAACACGACCAGGGTGAATGCCGCTTTTTGTTTTGTTGTTTTTGTATGTTAGACGGATTACTATTTGGGTCTTACTTTCAAAACCCGGCAAGATAAATTTATATGTTAGAAGATAAGCCGACCTCCTCAACCACAATGCGAGATGGCGAAGAATGTGGTTCGTTTGTCGGCATTATGAAATAATGCGAACAGACACAATGGTACACGTTTCGTGTCTTTGATTGTTGATTAACCGCGAGTGAGACGAACACGTTCTAACAAGTCAACGCCCCTGTGTCCCGTCCCGTTCGCTTGTGACGATCTTAAGACAAACAACAAGCGGAACAATAAACAAGTAAATAAATAAATAAAACCATAATAGGGAGGGAACTACAACAACGCTAGGAACTAGTTGAAGTACTAGCATGGTGGCGAAACATGGCCACTTAATGATGCAGCGATAGAAAAGTTAAGAGTGTTACAACGCAAAATGGAACGGATTGTGCTCGGCATCAGTCTACGTGAAAGAAAAAGAAACGTGAAAAAAAAAGAAACACCCCGATCAGACAACAAACTGGAGTAAACGACATCATTACGGGTATACGAACGGCTAAACATAGATGGGCAGGTTAGCTTTCGAGATCTACAGACAAGAGGTAGACATCTAGAGCGACAGAATGGACCCCGAGGCAATGGAAAAGACCAAGAGAAAGGTCAAAACCCTGTTGGGGAGAGACGACCTCGACAGCTAACTGGGTTCTACGTGGCCACGCATAACCAACGACAAAACAAGGTGGAAGGAAACCAGATAGAGGTTCCTCTTCCGGGAGTAATAAAAAAATCGCTAATGATGATGATGATGGTGATAATGATGAAGTGCTTGTCTACCTCAGGTGCAACAATTCAGAGCAGACCTCTGATCTCTTTTTATTATTTAGATTATTCATACTAGTGTTCTCATCTTGTGTTATATTCTGCTTACCTTAGCGGGGGTGTACCCGGGTTTCATCTTGTTGTTATGTGTGTCTCTGACTCTGAACGATACCACTGGCACTGGTCTAGTTTTAAGAAGTGTTATTTTAACATAAAACAGATGTGTGATTTGTACGTGCGAGAGAGAACAGGGGAATTACCTGGGGAAAGATCTATCATCATGCACTAGCTGGGCCATTTTGGGCCACACTGCGCGCCGGTCCCTGCTGCTTCAGACCTCCCTTTACGCACGTCCTTCTTTCTTGGTGGCCAGGAACAAGAGAGAAACGACCTCTAACGGACGTGACGTCACTTCCGATTTCCGCTGATACTCCTACCCCCTTTCATGGGGGCCATCTGACTTTGTGCGCCCCCACTATCTAACACTTGGGTGTTACTGTTATTACGTTTCGGTCCATGTAATCTCCGGCCTTCTTCGAGCGCGTCTTGTCGAAGTCGGGATGGGCAGAATTTGATTATGAGGGGAAAATAAGTTATTAAACTTCTAGCTAGAGTTCAATTTTTTAGAGTTCAATCGAACACGAAGTTTATAAATTTTTTGGTACTTGAATTCTGACAGAGTTGAGGTCGCAAATTATCACTATTTCGCAATTTTTCACACACCTGACGTGTAGCAGTCATAAATATAAAATTTATTTTATCCTGTGGAAAGCACTCTCTGTGAAGTGATTTGGTGACCAAGGACCAATCAGCTTTCAGGGCGTACTAATTTTAACCGACCCTTCAAATACTACTTACAGCCCCTTTGGGAAATACAGACAGCTACCAGAGAGTTTCATGGAACCAACAAAGAAAGACGCCTCCTCTCCTCTCTCCTGTCTTTGTCCACTGGACACCTGAATACCAGTCATTTTCACTTAAATATAAACTGCTCGTAGACTTTCAACAGCCAAACGAACTTTCTTACTTAATACCTTTCTTTACTCGGACACGGTCATAACTTTCGCCAACCTACACCAAACTGTGTTGGTAGCATAAATAAATACACTGCGTTGTTTTTTTTTACAAATGAGCTTTGTTTTCCTTTTGTTTGACGTCCGCGTTGTTTGAAAATGTTACAGGAGTTTATCTTACGGTCCATGCTCAGAGAGGCTGCGATAAGCCAACTCCGATATTCGACTAACCCGTGGCGTCACAGGAATTTTCGACAATTACTTAAGAGGGCGGCTCGACGGGTATTTGTTGACATTTGACCTGAAAACGACCATGTTGTAGTCAGTTGGGAAGCAGCTGCGAAGTATTGTGTTCCCCAGGGAAGTTCTTGAAAATAAACCTTGTTCATAGAAGTTCCCTTCAGTATTAGGTGCACAGCAGAAAAAGTGAAAATTTATTTCAGTGGTTGTAGCTAGACGAGTTCTTACTACGAACGTTTTACAGGAGAAGGAACTAGATTTGAGCTTACTCGAACATCTACCATAAAAATAACGATAGAATAGAGAAAGATTAGCAACGTTTCTTGGTTTTTGGTTAAGATCAAGATGTAGTATCCGTTCCGATACTGCACTTAATCTTTTCTGTTCTCGGTCAATGAAAGGTAAATCCTTCTAAAGTGAGGTAATTTTTATCTTTGTCCCAACCCAGCGTGTCCTTTTTGGAGAACTGAGTTTTCCTTACATTAAAAACCGACCTTGAGTCTAACTCTGCTCTCGTGGGGAGGCAAGTAAATAGGGACCAGCAACGTCTCTTCTGTGAGAAAGGGCCCGTAGGAAAGAGAAGAGATCATTCCATACTAGATTGTGAAGTTGATTTTGGTACTCTGTTAAAGCAAAAAAATAGCGCCCTAAAGCGACACCTCCCCATATGTGGCAGCTGTACTCCATCTTAAGGTGTATATGACCCTTATACATGTAGAGGATTTCATCAAGAGTGAGGTACTTTCTGGGGCGGTTAAATGATCATATAGGAGCCTATCTTAACATCACCTAACAGTATTCTATATCTCTACAAAGCCACTATCCGCCCATGCATGGAGTATTGTTTTCACATCTGGGCTGGTGCACCATAGACAAGGTCAAAAAAGGAGTGTCACTATCCGCCAAACTTCAGCCTCTGTCCCATCGCTGCAATGTTGCATCCTTGTGCTCGTTTTATATGTATTTCAATCGAATGTGCAACAGTGAACTTACTGCTCTAGTGCCCCCTCGATGTAAATAAACTCGACCAACCCAACAACCAGCTAAATCCCATCCATTCATGTGGAGGTACCCAGATGCCGGAGAACCTTCTACTCCAATAGCTTCTCTTTTCGAGCTGCCGGCCTTTGAAACGCCCTCCCTGATCCTTGTTTCCCCGACTGTAGTGAATTTAAAACTGATGTAGACAATCATCTCGCTCCACAGCTCCCAATTAAGGATGACCCCCTAAACTTTCATCTTAATTCTCAGTAACCCTTAACGTCTACAGTGGCAACTTGCCTTGTTTGGGGTTAACTAAGTTTTCACAAAAATAGACTGTAATATAAACTCTTATATATTCTGTAACAAAACGTGGGGGGGGGGGAGGGGCAAACGAACGAAAAGCAAAGTCCTTTTATAAGCAACAACGATATATTTTGCTTCGGAATTTTTTAGATGAGGGTTGATAATTCGTAGAATTTGGTATATTTGGACTACTGTTGTCATCTTGGGTGTTTTTATCACAACGTTTCGGCCGATATAACCTCTGACCTTTTTCAGGTGTACTTTGTCGAACTCGGGAATATTTCTGTCGAACTCGATATATTTATTTGAGTGAGCTACACCGAAGGGTGGAGGTAGCCGAAAGTTAAGATGGAGAATAAAAAGAATTAAAGTAAGAAAGTGAAAATTTTCGGCTGCCGCTTTTCTGGGGGGAATCTATCTTCAGATGAAGATAGCTTTGCTCGGTATCGGTGACATAGCAGGAGAAGGGGTGTCTTTCTTCTTTGGCGTCAGGAAGTACTCTGGGGCTGCTCGCTAAATGCCAAAGGGGTCCAGAAGTAGTCCTTAAAGGTTCGGTTGAAATCAATACGTCCTCGAGGTTAATTGTGTATCGTGTGACCCAACCACCTCACAGGGGTTGCTCTCCACAAGTAGACAGAAATGTAAATCTTAATGACTGCTACAATACAACCATTTTTATAGCATCTTTAGCAACAGATTTGATATAAGTCTGCTTCTATTTATCTTCCTCCCACAAGGTAAGATGTGACACAAGGTCGGGAAAGTGGGAAAAAAACAGCGCTCGAGAATTTGAGTACTCTGGCCATTTAAAAATTGCCTGGGCAGCCCCGTCGGCATTCCCCAGTAGGCGCCTCAGGCGATTAGCAATAAACTAACCCCTTCTCAAAGGGTGAGAAGGCAAAGCAGCCTGGGAGGGTGCACCTCCTAGAACTGCACAGGACGGACAACCGATAGACCGGCGTAAATCCAGACCCGAAGGCCTGGACAATACCGGTTTATTTGGCGGAGTAAAAAACCCTGGTTTAGTCTGCTGTCTGCATGTAACTCAGTGGACTTAGAAGCAACCTCCCACCCTTCACCCATTGTGGTACATAAGAAGAGAACCAATTCATTATGTGACCTCTACACACACCAACAAATATCAAAAGAAAACCAATTCAATTAATTTCCGTTGGTCGAAAAACAATCATGTGGTCTCTAGTCAGGGTTTAGCGACTTAAGCGTTCAAGCGAGTCGTGCTCAATAATAAAAGAACCCATTGTCTGTTCGTTTGTTATCCGTGCGTCTCCGGAATACATAAAACAAACAGCAAAAACCGACCAATAACTCGTTTACAAGAACTATTATGTATTCAACCTTAAATAACTCAAGTGGGAATAATATAGGTTATTAAGTTTACTTAGTTTGTTGTTTTATGGCATATCAACCCGTTTCGAGTTATTTAATGCCGAATCCAGTTATTTAACTATCTATTTATCTTTAAAACAATTTTTTTTACTGAAGTTCATTTCAAACAAGGCACAATGCCACTGAGACATAGGGGGCATCGGTGAATTAGGGGAATCCTATATGGGGAGTTGTGTAGCGAGATGCTTGTTCACATTACATTTAAATGTCTGCGTATTAGTACGGCCAGGGAAACAGTAAGCAGGAAAGGAATCCCAAAGGCTAGCAGTACGAAGAAAGAAGCTATTAGAGTAGAAATCTCTCCGGCATATGAGGACCTCAACAGTGAAGGGGTGGGATCTTGCTGACTGACGGGTTGATCGGGGGTATTTACGTAGAGGGTTCACCAGTGCATCACATTATCTATCTATGCAGTACTGCAGTCATCAAAATAATGAATCCAGTTATCTATCTATCTATATATATATATATATATATATATATATATATATATATATATATATATATATATATATATATATATATATATATATGAAGCAATCCAACAAAAGATATAAGCGTCAACTAATATCTTATAATTAGTGAAACATCCGGATAAAAAAACTGAAGCTCAATATACTGGATAGAGCATTAATATTATAATATAAAATGAAGTAATAAAATAAGGTGTCAATCAAATTTTATTAGAATTCAAAGTTCATGCAAAGCATCCTTAAGTCCTTAGCTCATGAGTTTTCAAAGATAATTCTTCTCTTCAGAGGACCATTACCGCAGTTATACTACTACAGGCAATAAAATTACGCTTTGAAAATATATAAAATTATATACACAAATATATAAATATATATATATAATATATATATATATATATATATATATATATATATATATATATATTCATTTGCCACACGTAAAAAGTACGTGCGCCAAAATCGACTCCCACACAAAAGCAAAAAGTGTCAAATAAGTTTCAGCCAGGCATTTGTTTGAGAGTTATTCGGCCATTGGCCAATGAAACCATTAGCCCGTGAGGGAGTAATAATAACAAATTCGATTGGTTAGTTAGCTAGACTAAACGCTACTAAAATATAGAAAAAATCGTTAACCAAAAAATCCGTGCATTTTCCTGATGATTTCATGCGGGAATAAAACATGGACGCCTCTGCCATATATATGTTTTCATACTACTACTACTACTAATAATAATAATCTCTACTAACTGTTGAAGTAAGTACTGAAAATATATACACTACATATTATATCACCTTATAACATATGTGTATATACATGAAATGATAATATCTATCTATTCATATAGTACTTAAACTTGATTGCTTGCTCCCATACACACTGGATAACGTCGTCAAAATAATGACGTCACTAAAGGATAACGATTTAGATAAAAGATATATATATATATATATATATATATATATATATATATATATATATATCAAAGAAGACACTACATTGCTCTCTACGTACTTCCGAGTAGCACTTACCCATAGCACCGCATTAATATTTGCCCCACAATGACGGAGTTACTATCTTAGAAATCTGAGAAAATTGACCATATTCTGTCTGTTCATCCCTCTGCCAACATTCACGTTTGGGGAGATTTCAATGTTCACAATATTGATGATGAAGGTAGGTTTTGTCACGATTTCTCCCCTGCCTATGTTCTAACACAGATTGTTGACAAACACATTCGCGTACCCGATGCTGACAGTTAATTTGCAAGTCTTCTTGATCCTTTCCTGACAACTTGCCTTGAACTGTGCTCATCTACCGTTCTGTCTCTACTGGGGTCTTGCGATCACTCAGTTGTCTCAATTAAGATCAAAGCAAAGTGCAACAATATCTCTGATGTCCCTCGCCATCGCACAGTGTATCACAATACAGTACGATACTCGATGGCTGATTGGGACAGCCTCAGATCCTTCATATCAGAAATACTCCTGCATTCCATGTTTGAAAAGAATGTGTCCTCTATAGTATCCGACTTAACCGATTGGTTAACTGTTAATATAGAGAGCTTAATACCCTCCCCAAATTGCAACAGCCGTGGTACACCTCAAAATGTGCCGCCGCCATTGCACAAGAAACAGATGTTCGGAAACTAAAGCCGCCTTTTGAACTGCCAACAACAACTGCAAAAGGCTTATAGAAACCGCGAGTGAATCATATGCCCAATCCGTTAAGTCTGAAGTAACTGAGCAGAGGCTTGGTTTCCACGAGTTTTGTCGAATAACAAACACGATCCTGAACAGATGCGTGACCTCTATACCAACCATCATCCTCAGCATCCGACAAAGCCAAACATTTTGCTCAGAACTTTGCATCAAACTCTATCCTTTACGATCAGGGCTGCCTTCCTCCTGAATTTCCTCCTAAGACTGAAAATACTCTGAGCGACATCCATATATCTGTCCGGGATGTTGCCAAACTTATCAAGAACCTTTATGCCAGTAAAGCAACTGACCCTGACAACATTCCAATCATAATGCTTAAAAAAACTGCCACCGGAACTAGTTCCCATTCTTACAAAGCTGTTCAAACGTTGCTTAAAGGAGAAATGCTCCCCATCACCTTGGAAAACTTCGTCAGTCTGCCCAGTATTTAAAAACACTGGAGATCGGTTTTCTTCTTTCTCAGTACAGACCAATCAGTATCCTGTGCGTCATGAGTAAGTTGCTTGAATCTGTGATTAATCGAGAAGTTGTCAATCACCTCACCAAAAATAACCTACTCAGTAACAAGAAATAGTTTTCGTCCTGCGAGATCAACAGATGATGTGCTGCTTGTAATATCACACGGGATCAGTGAATCTTTTGACGGGGGCTTCGTTTCTCGAGCAATAGCTCTTGACATATCAAAGGCCTTCGATAAGGTTTGGCACAAAGATTTACTTCACAAGCTTGCTAGCTATGGAATATCTGGAAATGTCTTCTCAACCATCAAAACCTTTCTCTCTGATAGGTTTATAAAAGTAGTAATTGATGGGCAGATTGTCTGAAGCACATAGTATCAACACTAGCATGCTTCAAAGATCAATTCTAGGCTCAACCCTCTTCCTGATCTTCATCATCGATCTCTCAAATCACATTCTAAGATCATTCGTCGATATTTATGCAAACGACACAACCATCTATGGCAACACTCCGAAGAGCAGCGATGACCAAGATCTTTCTGATTCTCTCTCTTCTGACCTTCAGCGCGTGGTGCAATGGGGAAAAGGGTGGCTGGTTACTTTTAATGCGTCTAAAATCATACTTATCTCTTTTTACCACCAACACCGTGATCCCCACTTGGCCCCAATTGAAATGAATAGCTCCCGCATCGAGGAAGCGCCCTGCTTCGATTAGCTTCTGGGACTAACCCTCACCCCTGACCTGAAATGGAAGACTTACATCAAATCCGTTGGCGAAGTGGCTGAAAAATTGGTTGGATCATTCTACCGCTCCAGAAGGCATCTCACTGCTGACGCACTCCTCTACCTGTATAAGAGCCAAATACGTCCTATGATACGTCTGTAGAGGTGATGTTCAGCGCACTCTTCCCTTCCTTGACAGAGATCAAAACCTACTTCGAAATCTAGTGGCCGATGCCTTCTTCTCCTCCCTACTACCTCTTTCTCAAAGAAGAGTCGTTGCTAGTCTTTCTCTACTCTATCGTTATTTTCAGGGCAGGTGCTCGGATGAGCTTCAATTTATGGTCCCACCCCTGTAAGACATTCACAACAAAAACTCGTCTAGATACAACCACTGTCAATAATTTCTCTTTCTCTGCCAAAAACTAAACGAAACTTTTATGAGCAAAATTTATTTCCTAGTACTATCCGTATGTGGAACACAATACAGTGGGACTGCTTCCCAGCTGACTACAACATGGTCGTTTTCAAGTCTAATGTTAACAAATTTCTGGCCAGTCTCCACCATTGTTACCAATCCTCACGCGATGTCAATGTCCTAAATAATCAAATTTTGCCGAACATCCACTATCATTACCAATCATCACGGTGTTGTCTCACCGTCCACCTGACACTCATTAACCCTTATCCTCGAGTGGCCTTTGGACCTTGATAAGTGGTTAATCCTTAGTAATATATATATATATATATATATATATATATATATATATATATATATATATATATATATATATATATATCCGACTACTGAGTTAAATATGACTTTCGTATCGGTGTTCCCACCGAGTGACCGGCAGGGATTGTCTCCTCTAATACTGATGATTGCAGGTTTAGCATGAAACACATGTGTATATGGGTGAATTTAAAAAATATTATTTACAAATAATTATATATATGTATATATATATATATATATACATATATATATATATATATATATATATATATATATATATATATATATATTCATTTTACTTCAGTCGAAGTTCTCAGAAATCAACTTGGGGCTTACACTTGATCACTATATGAGACACATAGATATCCGAGTGTTCAATCAAGATTCTCCTCTACCTCTCAAACGTTGAGTTAGTAAAGAAGTGAAGAACATTAATTTCCGTTTCCCGAATTGACCAGTTAACTATGTTCAAGGATATCTTTCTTTTGGTCTCTTGGTTTTAACGGATTCCAGGACAAGAATTCATCTGGTTTGGTGGAGTATCCAGCCTAGTGTTGTTATTTGAGGTTACAATACTTGGATAAGGTGCATCATTCTTCGTATGAGCTAGCCGTGTCGAGAGCATCTTATTTGGCCATCGAATACTATGTTATTTGGAATATTTGGTCAGGGTTAAATTGTAGGGTGAAGTATCCTCATGGCAGGTTGTCCTGAAAAGCCCTTGTACAGAGAGACTGAAGACACTCAAAGATGGTGTCTAGTATGTGTTTTTACAAATAATATACTTTTTTAACGTATAGTCCTAATAATATCTTAAATGTTTCCAATTGTAAGCTCAATGAAGTTGTATTACATGATTCCGAGCATATATATATATATCTTATTTTTTAATTTAATTTAATGCAAAACCATCATTTTCATTAGTTATTACAATCTCTTTATTTCCGTATTTCGAGCTTCGTAAACACCGGGTTTGAAACCATCGTTTGATGAGCTGATTCGAGTTTTCGATCGTGGTTACCTTTTTTTGGAGGGTGGGGGAGATTTTCTTTTTTCTGAATTTGTTACCATCCATCATGTGAGTTTTTGCCTTTTATATACTTCAACTTGCCAAACTTTTATCAAAACTCTATCTGGAACTTCACCGTATTTTTATCTGTTGTGTTTTTGATGTAACATGTTCTTTCACAATTCCACAATATATACCGCAACTCTCTGATGATTAACAAGGTTTAGACTAGAATAATGCACTTGTCCGAATTTTGTCATGAAACACGTGAAAGGAATGGATATTAAATTTGAAAAAAAAACCTTTGAATGCATATATATATATATATATATATATATATATATATATATATATATATATATAGAGAGAGAGAGAGAGAGAGAGAGAGAGAGAGAGAGAGAATGGTAGTTTGCTTGAAGCATTACTGGGTATAGTAGTAGTAAGTTTTTGAAAGGCTGTGGGCAATGCAAGTTCCGGGTAAGATGCATATTTAAGAAGTGTTACTAACACTTCTTAAATAGATGATAATCGATAAGTTTGATAGATCTAGAATATTTAAAATGTGAGAGTAATTACTTTACTTTATATTAAAATTCTTAAAATACGAAAGAAAGATAAACAAAATAAAAATATGAAGATAAAACACACTGAAATAAAAGTAAATAATCAAATATAAGCTTAATAAAAAAAATAATAAATAAAAAATTATAAATAAAATATATATATATATATATATATATATTATTATTATTAAAACTAACAGTTTATCGAACACCATACACTTAACCAACATTAAACAAATATTTTTGAACACCAAATCATATATTTAACATAACCTTAAAATAAAATTTAATTTAATTTACATTCCCTGCGAGACTGCTATAGTTTTCGCTGCGGTCTACATCTGGCAGCCATTTTGTTTTGTAGGATTCTCTACACAGTCGGAGAAGAAAACAAACATTTTCTTCTGGTTTAATTATTTTTGACAAAGGGATGTCTTTTCCCGAAATATCAAATAGTGATTTTTAATCACCCGGACATCACACGAACAGCTAAAAACACCCTTGCTGTTATGTAAGATTTTAGAAAAAAAGGAAAAATAAATAGTAAGTCATATTTCGTATTCGATTTATTGTTATTGTTTTTGTTCCTTATAACTTGCATCTTACCCGGAACTTGCATTGCCCACAGCCTTTCAAAAACTTACTACTAATATATATATATATATATATATATATATATATATATATATATATATATATATACTAGACAAGTTTTCGACACACAGTGTTACTGTCTAGATATCGTATTTTTTTTGTCGTACACCTTTTCTGTATCTTTAAAATTTCCCATAATCTCCCTACTATTTGAAAACCAGTCTAATCACATGATACACTGCCATTAATTCTAAAATTAATTTCCTGGGTTGATATGCCGTAAAACAAAACAACCAAACCAAACAACTAAATCTAGAATTAATTGTAAAAAAGGCGTTTTCATTGGATGACAATTACAACAAAAAATACATGGCCCTGAAGAAATCAATGAGCCAACATCTCCATTCTTATAGATACCTAAAAGTTCTTCTCTTGAGAATTCCAGTCACTTCCGGGCTTCGGTTGGCCCTACTGTTTATACCAACCAAGGGATTACTTGGCATCATTCTGCCAACCTAGGAGCTGGCTTGAACCATCATACTCTTGTTTGTTGGAATGAAGTATGGTTCGGATTCGTCCTAGGAGGTC
The DNA here is from genome assembly GCA_963556195.1 of Sepiola atlantica. NCBI lineage: Eukaryota > Metazoa > Mollusca > Cephalopoda > Sepiida > Sepiolidae > Sepiola > Sepiola atlantica. The sequence continues at coordinate 77,502,741 of OY744518.1, read as the reverse complement.
ACTCTCCCAGGCATTACTTCCTCCTTCTGAAGGCTCATCATGGTTCATTGTCAGTCACCTGGTTATAATATAATAAACATACCGGTGTTCTATCGCTAGTAAAAAACAATAACAAAAAATCTGCGTAACATCATAGGCGATAAAAAAAGTTGTGCATAAAATGTGACAGGGCGTCCTAAACTTGTGGTAAAACGCTAGACTACGGATATTTACATCGAGGGTTCGATCCCTGCCCGGGTAGTCATGCTGATGACGGCTCATAGCCAGAAACACGTGTCCATGTCTTTCTTTTTATGTACTCAAAAAATTAATTTATAAAAAATTAATTAATTAAAATATATATATATATATATATATATATATATATATATATATATATATATATATATATATATATATATATAATTGACGACACGTCCGATTGAAGGGGAATGAATGCATTCCTCTGCATATTCTTAAACCGCTCAGGGAGCAAAAAGTAATAAACGCACCGGTGTTCTACGCTTGTAAAAATAATAACAAAACAAAAGATCTGCGTATATATATATATATATATATATATATATATATATATATATATATATATATATATATATATATATATATATATACGCAGATTTTTTGTTTTGTTATTGTTTATTATCTGTGTACGTATACGTTTCGTCCTTTTTATAATCGGGACTCATCAGCATAGAGATATGACTATTCACTACTGGCCGTGCGATTCGAAATCCCGGCTGCCGAGTATTTTGCAACTCAAATCCCGACATCTAGAACCACTCGGCCAACGCTGAATAGCGAATAAACAGTGATCATTTTAACACTTCATCTGGCGGCTTGACGTCATAAGAGCGTTCTACTTAATGAAAGAAACGATGCACATATAGCTAGCGACGTCATGCTTTGTTAATACTACACTTACAGTGCCCATCTAGACGGGTTTTCTAGGAGCTACAAATAATAAATATTTGTTTTGTTTATTATCTATGTACGTATACGTTTCATCCTTTTTATAATCGGGACTCAACAGCATAGAGATATGACTATTCACTACTGGTCGTGCGATTCGAAACCCCGGATTCTGAGTATTTTGCAACTCAAATCCAGAGAGAGACGTAAACATAAACAGGATACATCATAGACTAGGGTCGGAATGGTTCAGGCTAGCCTCGGAATCAAAACTTAGCGAAAATGACGTCAGACGAACTATGTGAGAAGGCGATATTAGTGAATCAGGATGCAAGAGCAGACGTGTCGGAGATGTCCTGAAATCGGGTGTTAACGAAACTTTACTTGTCTCTGCTGTTGCTTTATAGCTCAAAGACGAACTTGGCTAAATAAACCCAATTCTTCTTGAATAATGTGCTGCTTGATTGATTGACGTACCTTCTATGGTTAGCGAACGTTTGATTGCAGTGCGAGATTTTCCATCGTCAGGCAATTTTGAAAATGTTGTTTATAGCGTTTTACAGTCGAACCGTTCATACATTTACTAGAGATAGATATTAACTTAGTGTCATAGATAGATAGATAGATGGATAGATAGATAGATAGATAGATAGATAGATAGATAGATAGATCAGGTTCAACTTACCTTTTTGTCGTCAGCGATACTATTCTCATCTAGCGAACGTTGTCTTTCCTCGGTCGTCGTAGAATCATACAAATTATCCAAAATTTGTCCAGACTCCTCCATTATTTTTTTGTTACGTCACAATAACAATTGTGGTCAGAGATAGTAGTCCGAAAATAATCGAAATTCGAATTAGTTCAGCTGGAAAAAGCAGAAAGAAATAGACACATAAAATTAGACTGTTTTGCGTTCAATAAGTACGACCTTGTGGGTCAAAACCAAAACATTAAAAACACTGTGGCGCAACAGATAAAGTTCTGAGTATTAATCAATTTTAAGTGATAGTCTTCTAAAGGTTGAAAGTTACAGGCGATACGATGAATATAACTAAAAATTACTTAAAACTTCTACTGATAATGGCTGACGGAACAAGTACGGAAAATGACTCATGACATGATTATTACTCTTTAATGTATAAGAATATTCGGCGAGTAATGATGAAAGTCTCCACTCTGGAAGTTTTCTTTTCCGGAATAAATAGTTTAGTTTGGATCTTTAAAATTTTAAATTTCAAGCTTCTCATTTAAACATAATCTATACGGGTGGTCTAAATATCTATATGTACTGGCCCATTGTACTATTTTTCACTTAATTATTGGCGAGCATCCACTCTCTTTGAGTTCCCAGTAATGGTTTGCAAGTGATGTTTTGAATTGACTGTTTTTTTTATGTGCGTTTGTGGTTGTTATACCTGGTTTTAAAATCAAGAGAGGTTATACCTATGTAGTATTTTCTGTTAATAAGCTTTTTTCTGTGTTGGTAGACAATGCATTTAGTTAGTCAGTTATTTTGTAGCAGAAAAAGTGCATGGGTTTTAGAGTTACAGTTTTTCTTTTCATTATTAAATTTCTTATTTTTGTTTGGGGGATTTCTATTAAAGTTTGTAGTTATTACTATTTCTAGTAGTTATATTATTGGTTTTCATAGTGTTATTTTATTGTTGCTATATTGATAGCTTTTTTCCGCAAAGTTAGGTATGTGTATTAATATATATATATATATATATATATATATATATATATATATATATATATATATATATATATATGTGTGTGTGTGTGTGTGTGTGTGTGTGTGTGTGTGTGTGTATATTAATATTTAGTGAGTGCATATATAACCCTTTTTATTTTTATTTATTATTTCATGAACCGATAATTATTAATTTTGGAATATGTATTCTAGGTATCACGGCGCGTAACATGGACGCATTATGTTTTTGTAAACTACAATTTCGAGGGTGCGCCCACGCAAACTAGCACCTGTCCTCGAAAAAGTTAAAATAAGTTATATTAAGTAATACATTTTAAAAGGATCTGTGCGCGTGCATGAGCGTCAATATGTATGTGTTTGGTAAAATCATAAACTATTGAACTCATCACTGTGAATTATGGAATATATATTCTAGACAACAGAGTGTGTGACGTTGGCACATTATTTTTTTAACTATACAATTTAAGGGGTGCAACCGAAACTGTATCATTCTCTTCCAAAGAAAGATTTTTTTGAAATTTAAAACTAATGCTATGTTTATTACTTATACTCATCCTGTGATGGGTATGCTACTAGTATATATATATATATATATATATATATATATATATATATATATATATATATATATATATATATATGTGTGTGTGTGTGTGTGTGTGTGTGTGTGTAAAATGAAAAGGGAAAAAAATATTATTTATTTTTGGTTTTCCTTTTTACGTCGGAACATTTGATTCCTGTTCTTTTATTATATATATATATATATATATATATATATATATATATATATATATATATATATATATAGGTTAGTGGGACATATCCCCAGCAGAGTGCTTAATTATTGAATAAAATATAAAGTAAAAGCGTAATATTTACTTATATATGCATTACAAAAGATCAGAACAACATCGGTGTGACTTTTTGACGATATTTCGGTCCTCTGCTTTATTTTTCATTTTTTTTTTTTTTTTTTTTTTTACTAATACGGCATTCAGACCCGCAAATTTTGCAATATTACGTAGTAGGTAAACAAAATAAGTTTTTTTGTGAATTCAGGTCATCCGATCGACTTCTCATCATTCAAATATTTCTAAACAGAAAATAAACCTGACTGATGTTTTTATTTTTTTACTTATTGCGTTTTTTTCTCAGTTTGTTTCTCATGATTCATCGTAGACAATTGACACCCATTTTTAATTTCCAATTTGGTTTTACCCTATTTCCCCTTTTTATTGGGGTGGGGATATTTTTAGTTTTTTAATTTTAATTTTTAGTTTTAGATTTTAATTTTTAATTCTCAGATATCAGTGATGAAGAGAAAGCGATCGGATGACTTCGACCTGAATGCACAGCTAAAAAAAACTAATTTTGCTTGCGCGCCACGTAAATATCGGCAAAATTTGCGGCTGTAGTAAAACTAATAAAAATGAAAACTAAAGCAAAGGATCGAAATATCGTCAAAAAGTCACACAACGCGTGAGCCGCGATTTTGCTGAGATGCAGACATAAACAGAGGCTGAAGAGAGTCCGTAAAAGAAAATCAATTATAGGTCCCCTTTGTTTGGATTTGTAACCGACGGTACCAATGTTGTTCTGTTGTTCTGTAACACACACACACACACACACACATATATATATATATATATATATATATATATATATATATATATATATATATATATATATATTTCTTGACTAAGCAGTGAAACGCGCGTACGATATAAAAAAAATTACAAAAATAAAAAATAAAAAATACATTTTGTTTATAAGACCAAGGAATAAACTACAGGTATTCGTCAAAGTCGGAAAATGACAAAATTGAGAAAAATAAATAAATACAAATTATGGTAATTGATTGATTTTTCCTTTGGTCATTGGAATATAACTAAAAAGTATATATACTCTGAAGCTTCCAATTTGAAACAATTTCAGGGATTATAAAGAGTTTATACCTAAATATATATTTTTATAAAAACTCACAAATATATATATATATATATATATATATATATATATATATATATATATATATATATATATATATATATATATATATATATATACGAGGCATAATAGTGGAACATCCACCCATTTAAAAATTAAAATATATCAGATTGGCAATGAATTTCATCCATAATCATTAGACACCAATTAAGCAGTATTTTCTTACGACTCCTTAAGTTTAAGCCTTAGATTTTAAACATTTTCTGGAATCAAAATCATGTAATGGGTTTTGATCAAAATTAAAATAGGGATTCTAGACATAAGATTTAACATAATTATGTCTTGATTTTAATCTAAGTAAGGAGAATAAAAATAGAGTAAAACTCTTCTCTTTGCGGAATTAATTCTACCCTATCCTGGGACGCGTATTCTTCTAGTATATATATATATATATATATATATATATATATATATATATATATATATATATATATGCAAGATCCAAACACAGTTTGTTGATCACTTTTACCTGCTCGTGTAAATTAGCCACCGACTCGCTATTTACAAAGTTAAATTCCTCCTTAATTATTAGCTAATTCCCTATGGCCGAGGGGTTAACGCTCTTGACTGCGAATCAGTGGCGATTTGTGATCGGAGTTCGGGCCCGCCGACCGTTGAGAATTAGCTTCCTGCACTGAAGATTGCGTTAACATCGATGTCTGTAGGTAATAAATACTTAATATTTATTTATAATATATATATATATATATATATATATATATATATATATATATATATAGAGAGAGAGAGAGAGAGAGAGAGAGAGAGAGAGAGAGAGAGAGAGAGAGAGAGAGAGAGTAGGGGGTAGTGCTGCACCAGTGCAGTTCCAACGTGAGGAAAATAAATAGATAGATAGATTAGTAGATATCCACATATCTATCTATCTATCGATCGATCCATACACCTATCTATTATATTCTATCTATCTATCTACCAAGTACCGGAGTTGAATTCTACATATGTATAACTGTTATTTCCTTGCCTTTATTTCTACTCTCTCTCTCTCTCTCTCTCTCTCTATATATATATATATATATATGTGTGTGTGTGTGTGTGTATGTATGTACATGTATATATGTATACGTATGTGTGTATGTTAGCGTATGTGTGTGCATGTATGTATGTATGTATAGACAAAAACACACGTATACGCACGGAGCGTCTATGTACACAAACCAAAACTAACCGCACACACGCAGACAGGGTGACGACACAGTCATAAAATCTCAAGGGCAATTCCATTCTGACCAACATGTACTCAATCACCACACACGAAGATGACTGGAAGGATAAAATTCCCACATAACTTTTACCCAGAGAACCCCCAAAACATGAAAACACATACACACACCCTTACACGCGCCCACATGCGCAGAAATTCCAAACTATTAAAAATAAAAACAATTTTTCAAATGGAACGAATATCTGAAGAGAGCATAAATGCTTGAAACGCGTTATTAAATTATAAAATCATAAACAATTGTTGAAAAAAGTTTTTTACACGTGTTGGTAGCCTCACTTCTTTAAATATATATATATATATATATATATATATATATATATATATATATATATATATATATATATATATAGAGAGAGAGAGAGAGAGAGAGAGAGAGAGAGAGAGAGAGAGAGAGAGACTCTGAACTTTCTAAACTTTGCCATTGGTTGATAAATAAACACACATTACGCTGCTTTCAAACAAACATGTTTTGTCAACAACCATTTATGACGTCATCCATTTAAAAAAAAATTGCAAGATAATAAACAAGCCGGCAGAGAAGCCTATTTGACTTTTTTGGCTGAGAGTAAGATGTGGTATCTGTTCTGATGTTGCACTTAGTTTTTTGTCCTCAGTCAGTGAAGAAGAAGTACTTCTAGACTGAGGCATATTTTAATTTTTGTCTCAATCCAGAGTGCTCCTTTTTCCTCCAATTTAAAAACCGCCCTTGTGGGCATGCTAGTAAATAGGAATAAGCAAGATTTACAGAAATTTAGTAGGGTCTAGACGTCTCGTTTCCATAAGACGTCATAAACGATATCTTCGCCCCCCTTCTCTCTCTCTCTCTCTTTCTCTCTCTCTCTCTCTCTCTCTTTCTCGCTGCTTTGATGGATGACGTCATCTACTGCACGTCGTCTGTCTGTTTTAATGGAAGGCGTTATCCTTAATCTAATGTACACGTCTCCGTTTAATGGATGACGTTACAAAACTATGACGTCACCCACTCTGCACGGGGACAAATAAACAAGCAAGCTAGATCCACAGAGGTTTAGTAGGATTTATAAACATAAACTCGACATTTACTCTTTTCAAGCAAAATGCTTTCGATTTTACGATAGTTGGAATACAATTTAAAAATCTAATTAGCTCTATATTTGAACATAGAGTACTTTTAATTATCCATATAATAAAACGCTAAGACAATTTCATGTTCGTGCGTACGTTATCACCCTCGAACTTTTTAAAAAGATGGGATCGTCCGATCAGCAAAGATGGTTATTCGTGATTAATTTGATGTCGCTAATTCCGACTTTACCCATTTGAAAATGAATTGTTCCAAAATCAGATTATGCCACCCCGTCGACTAAAAAACGGTACAATTTTAAACAAATACATTTCAAAAAGGGACATTCGTTTTATTGACTTGAAAATTATTTGGTTGGCAATTATTTTTATGTAATAAGTCTGAGAATATTTACTGCTCTAAAAAGAATTACATTTCTATCATTTTAAATGAAGAAGAAACATTCGTTTTATTTATTTAAAGAACATTTAATTTGTGCGTGTTGTGGTTGTGGTTATTGTGGTGGTGGTGGTGGTGGTGGTGGTTGTTGTTGTTGTTGTTATTATTATTATTATTATTATTATTATTATTATTATTATTATTATTATTATTATTATTATTATTATTATTATTATTATTATTATTATTATTATTATTTGTTTGTTGTCATGATGATGATGATGCATCATCATCATCATCATCATCATCATCATCATCATCATCATCATCATCATCATCATCATCATCATCATCATTTGTACTTACTAGTTCTCACACAGGTCACTATCAGTGATTGTTCACTGATAATCACCGGTGGTGTTCCCTGGAGAGAGAGTGACAACAAGTCTCCCCAGATTTCCAGTACTCTCCACCTGTTTCGACAACTATTGCAAATGACTTTGCGTTATCACAATAGCCGCTTATCATCGATTTCTCGCTGGAAACAACCATTGGTCTGCTCTGGGATTTGGGTGGCAATAAGCCTCTCCAATGTTCCAGTACTATCTGCACTCTTCCAGTGGAGGTCTGGTTAGTGCTCACCCTTCTCGGTCTTTCCATCCTCCTTGACCCTTCACGACTACTTTGTGTGGTATCAGCTTAGGCTAGTGGTATCATTTTTTTATTAATGGAGAATTATTATTATTATTATTATTATTATTATTATTATTATTATTGTTGTTGTTGTTGTTGTTGTTGTTGTTGTTGTTGTTGTTGTTGTTGTTGTTAGAGAGGATGAGATGAATAAAGACACACACACAGAAGACAGAGAGAAAGGGAAAGAGAGAGGAAGAGGGGCAGAGAGAAAAGGGAAAGATAGAGGAAGAGGGGCAGAGAGAAAATGAGAGGAAGAGGGAAAGAGAGAAAGAGAGAGGAAGAGGGACAAAGAGAAAGAGAGGGAGATACCCAGCTATAAGTTTGAAGAAGAGAAAAAAGCTTACCGTTTTCACAGAAGAAAGAGCCATGTTGGTTTTCTGTCCTGCCTGTCCGATTATGAAGAAGACTAGACATGACTAAACGAGAACCGACCAGCGGGGGGCATTTTTAATCGGTGTAACATGATTACACCATGGCGCTTGATTAGCCGAGATTTACAATACCCGTCCACCCGGGCCAATGCTCTGGAGGGGGTGGGGAAGATAAGATAAAAACAAAAACAAAGGAAAGAAAAAAAATAGTTCCATGCTGTGCGACGCGCACAAACGACATTCTTATGTTTTCATATGAGTTTTATTAGCTTGTTCGGAAAATACTGTTAGATTGTTCGACTCATCTGTTATTAATAGAGAGTTGGTATCTATCTATCTGAAGCCGAAACTATACTATTACTTCTATTACTAATGGAGATTTCGTATCTGTCTGCCTGAAACCGAAACTATACTATTACTTCTATTAATAATGGAGATGGTGTATCTGTCTGTCTGAAGCCGGAACTATACTATTACTTCTATTAATAATAGAGATTTCGTATCTGTCTGTCTGAAACCGAAACTATACTATTACTTCTATTAATAATGGAGGTTTTGTATCTGTCTGTCTGAAGCCGGAACTATACTATTACTTCTATTTATAATAGAGATTTGGTATCTATTTGCTTGCAGCCGAACTATCAATGCTCAATTCAGGAGAGTGGTGTAGTATCTGTTTGTTCGTCATGCGACCATCCTCCCAAGATATATCTCGTCCTTGTGGCAAAGGTTAGTGAAGTATCTGTTCTGTTGTCATGAGACAATCCTCCCAGGCATTGCCTCCTCCGGGGAGAGTAGTGTAATGTATGTAGAGAAAAGTAATTAAAAATAAAGTCCCTATTTACTTGCCTCTTTCACGAAGGCAGAGATAGACACAATGTCGGTTTTTAATATGAGGAAAATCCAACTCTCAAAATAGGGGTACTCTTGATTGGGACAAATATAAAAATTGCCTCAGGCTAGAAGGACGTCCCATTCCCATTCATCAGAACAGATACTATACTTTGTTCCTAGCTAAAAGATCAAGGAGTTATTTCCGTCGGGATTTTTGGAAACCTAGGAGTCGAATTCGGAATCAGAGTTGGAATCGGACCTTATAACTTCCGGCTTAGCAATCCTGCCCTTAATAACACAGATGAAAACACATTTTCTTGTATAAGTTCACACTCGGTCATAATACTTTCCAAAAGGCGGCTAATATCAACAGAGCCTTGGCAGAAGGGTCCACAACTGTTTGGACAGCATGTTACACACGGACACACAAGGCTTCTTTTGAATGGAGGCTATATTAGCTTTAGACAGCTGCCAATATCAACAGAGCATTGAGAGAAGCATGCACACGTGATCAAGCAATTACAAATATAGTTTCAGAATTTCCGTAGTGTTGATTAGAGCCTCGTGATGAAGAAGGTAGAAGACGGACATGCACCCTTGAAAGCGTTTGAAAGCACTTGTTGAGCAAATCCGACGTCAAAGAATCAGAAAAATATCTACGGAACTTGATGTCAGTATTTCAACAGTGACCGTCCATCTGAAGCAAATTGATGGGGTGAAAAAACTCGATAAAATAGGTTCCGGTATGAGCTCATTGGATGTCTGGTTGGTGCTTTTCCTCCTCGGTCTTTTCATTCTCAGACACTTCATGGTCATCTGCTGTGGTAACAACGGAAGTTAGTGCAACCGCGTGTTATTATTATTTACTTTTTCTTCTTCTTTGCATGTCTTTCAAGCATGTGGTCATATGACAGCTTCCCACATTTTTATGCAGTCATTTGCAATAGTGTTGTACTCTGCAAGATCTTTCAAGCTTCACCGGTTGGGCAGTAGGGGGCAGACCAGGCAATGTTGCATCGTATGGTCGTCCTCTCCACATCCACAGATGGTTGGGTTAGTTTTGTAGCCCCCTCTAATCATTTCAACTTTTGATCGCCACATTCTCGTTCGCAGGCGGTTTAGTGTTTCCACTGGAGACAGGGTGCCTTTGAACGGGGAGGGAGTTCCTCAGAATCAGGGGTTCCACAGCTGTAGTCTGGTCTCTTCCTGAGATGTTGTTAGGGGGTCCACGTGACTGGGGAAGCTTTTCCTTGACTTTAGTCGTTGGACCGTTGGTTCACGTCCATAAAGGTGATAACGTTCATCACTGATAGCCTTTGTGATCTCTACTCAACTGACAAATTCTCATCTCACATCTGAAGGGGCAATGCCAGTGAGAAGATGCAGGTTGTTCAGGTTGGTGGGCTTCAAGCAGCTAGTGATCAAGCGACAGGTGTTGTTCAATGCCGATTCTAGGTTTTTGGCATGTGTTGATCTCTCCCAAACGGTACAAGCATACTCCGCAGAGGAATAGCACAAGCCTAAGGCAGTAAATCTTAGTGTGTGTGTGCTGTGGCTCCCCACTTGGAGTTGATCAGTTTTCTTTAGGATGTTGTTTCGGTAACTGACTTTCATTTTTGTGTTCTTTACTGCCGCGCTCAATACATACCTGGATTCGATGCCACAAGCAGCAAATTATATGAGCAATACAAACAGCTCTATGAATCTGACCCCTTTGCTGAAAAAACAATTGAAGTGGGCGAGAACCCCATGACCTATTTATCAAAAAGCCGACAACGGAAATGGAAAAATCTGTCGGAGAAATCTGATACGACAACGAACAGTAAAAAGACATGGAGTCTAATCCGGAAAATCAGCAACGATCCATGAACTCCAATGCAACAGCAGTGCACCATCACTGCCAACCAAGTTGCACATCAGTTGTCACTCAACATGAAGTGCACTACCAAACAGCAGACCAAACATAGACCGACTTCAATATTCCGAGAACACTGGAATGACTGAATCATTCTTATTTAAAGAGCTCGATATCAGCATCAGTTCCCTTAAGGCTGGTAAAGATTATATTTTCACAGAGGAGATCAAACACTTTGGACCTTTGACACGAAAATGGATCCTTGAGTGGATGAACAATTGCATGTTAACAAGAAGGATACCAAAGATCTTGAGAAAAATCAAAATCATCGTTCTTCTCAAACCTGGCAAAGATCCAGCGCATGCAAAGAGTTTCCGCCCGATCTCCCTGCTATGTCACTTGTTTAATGTTTGACCACCTAATCCTCAACAGATTGGCCTCAGTTGCTGAACCAGCCATCATCCGCCAACAAGCAGGATTCCGGCCTAGAAAATCCACAACTAGCCAACTCCTGAATTTCACTCAGCACATCGAAGATGGGTTTCAGAAAGGACTGGTAACGGGAGCCATCTTTGTTGATTTGTCTGCTGCATATGACACTGTATTATTTACTGCAAATTATTCACAGACTACACGGAAAAGGGTATGGGAGGATGGTGTCATGACAACAGAACACTTCCTCTGAATCAAGCATTGAAAGTTAGTACATTAGTCTGAAATAGTAAACTAAATTAAATTGAGCATTAAAATATAGTATAATAGTACAATTAATAGAAGTGATAGTATAGTTTCCCGTTCAGACAGACAGATGCGAAATTTACATTAGCAATAGTACAATAGTACATTAATGGAAATAATAGTATAGTTTCGACGCCAGACAGACAGACACCAAATCTCCATCAGTAATAGAAATACAATAATACATCAATAAAAGTAATAGTATGATTTCGGCTCCAGATAGATAGATACCAAATCTCAATCAGTTATAGAAGTGCAATAGTACATTAATGGAAGTAATAATTGAGTTTCAGCTTCAAACATACAGATACCAAATCTCTATCAGTAATAGAAGTACAATAATACATTAATAGAAGTAATAGTTAAGTTTTAGACAGATAGATACCAAATCTCAATCAGTAATAGTACATTAATGGAAGTAATAATTGAGTTTCAGTTCCAAACATACAGATACCAAATCTCATTAGTAATAGATTTAATTAAAAAATTCTATTCCCTGACTTATTAAATCTTCCTGTAAATGCTTGCTGGAAGATACATGTCCTTCAGCGCAATCGGCAACACTAAAGCAATTACTAGATCAAAAGACAAACCATTTTTTAAATTGATAAAGACATTGGAGCGGGAAAATTAATTGATACTCTTGTCTCTGTCAACGCGATGAAACTCGCCATACTTATCAGATGTTAGAACAAGACTCGACGACCAGCGACAAGTTGGGCCAACGTTGGAGATTTAGTGTGTTACACCTTCTGTCAAAAATGACTGAAAAAATGCTTCGCCAGTGTTCAAACTTGCTATTTATCTAGATTTATTGCTAAAATATGCATATAAAATCATCGAATTACGTCAGTAATTTCATTTTTCATATATAAATTATCTATATAATAAAATCTACTAGCTGGAAGACTCGACGTTGCTCGGGATTGAATGAGGATCGCTACTATGTATTTTTCACTATGCTCATAACACCATATTACTTTCTTTGTTTGCAATGCCCCCCTCCTCCTGTTTCACCCCCTAATATAGTCGGAAGAAGCTGAAATGTTTGAAAAATTTCTGAATTAGTGTCTTATACATATGGTTTTAATTTAATCAAAATCGGATATACGTATTTGAAGTCTTAAGGGGGTACCGTCCCTATGGGTCACTTAGAGGTGGAGGCATGTAGATATTCGGCACATAGAAGGGGACGTAGAGATCCAGGACCACTTCCATTGTCTTCCTCGAAGAATTTTATACATATGATATATATTTCATCCAAATGTGATATATTTGAAGTTTTAAAGGTTCGGCCCTTATAGCTCACTTAGGTTAAGAACGCACTTAGAGATTCGTTACCACTTCCATTGTCTTATATTTTCAAAATTTCTAAATTTCCTCAAGATGCTTCCAATAACTTTTGTCAAATTGTATTATCACATAAGCGACCACGCGCTCCCCAAAAAATTTGAAACGGTCGTTGTACATTTTCACCACGCTGCAACCAAATCTGACGTTACTTCAAGACATCGAAGTGAAAGCTAAGATCACGAAAAATTAAAGGTATTACTTTTAAGTTGATCCAGACTCTCCTTCCTCTGAAAAGGACGTTTTATTATCCGAAATTAATGAGAAAAAAGTTTGTTTTTTTAAGTTTTTTTAATGATTTTTAATAAAAATATTGAATCTTAAAACGTCGTCTTCAAAGGGCATTTGTTTGTTTTCAAAGTTCTCTCTCTCTCTCTCTCTCTCTCTCTCTCTCTCTCTCTCTTTCTCTTTCTCTTTCTCTCACCTGAAGCCCTAGTGCAATACTCCGATTCTGTCATCTAGTTCTATCAAATGTCTTAATGTTTACACTCGCCGTTTTAAGTGATAAATATAGCTTAATTTCTCAGTTACAATCTCCCGTGGCTTAAGTGACTGAGCGAACACTTACAGATTCAAGGTGTCTATGTGAACCTGGTTCATGCCCTATTACCGTCTGAGATTGTTATTTCTCCGCGCTGATGAGAGCCGTAAGCTCGAAACGATGTCGTACGTAGGTAAAATATTAAAAATATAATTTAGTATTATATATATATATATATATATATATATATATATATATATATATATATATATATATATATATATAATTACTTTTTTAACACATTTATTCTTTGATATTTATTTAAATTCATAATATTTTAACTTAAATATTTTAAGAAAATTTAGAAAATGCCCTTAATTATTTAACATCATACAACGTTTAATTAGTAATAAAGTCCTTCTTGTATTTTTTGGGCGGAAACTATATTAAACTGTAAATTTTTACATTTTTAATTATTGATGAATATTCTTATGAATTAATTTTAATATTTTTAGAAATATATTTTTAATTATATCTAATGCTTTAAAATCTTTTTATGATAATATATATTTTTAACGGTCTTTTATTTAAAAAAAATTTAAATATTTAATTTTTACCATAATTTTTCGCCTGACTTTTTCTAAATTTTTCTTTACTTATTTTTCCTTTTTTTCTTTCTATCTTCTTTATTGATATTATCTTTTACCCCTCCCCCCTACACCTAACTTTAATTTAACGTCAATCTTATTTCTTTCTTTCTTTTGTTCTTTTTCTCCCTTCTTTTTCTTTTCTCCCATACTTTTTTCTATTTTCTTTCTACTTATTTAAATTAGATTTTAAATTATATAATTTTAATTTTTCCGTTGGACCATCCACTTCAATTTTTGAATTCTTGCCTGTCAATGAAGCTCTATAAATGTCAATTACTTTATTTATATATTGATCTCCTACGAATTCTTTAGATATTTTTGGTGCATCAATCACTTTATTGTCAACTCATTTTTTGGTTTTGAACTTCATTCTAATGTATCCTCTCATACCTCAGATTTTGAACTTTGTCATCTGGACTCTTTTGGATTATAACTCAATGCTCACTTTATCTCCGATTGATCCCCTAAATAATTACATCGACACAGTGAATCTTATACTCAACTTTCATCGAAAATGTCTTTTTTTTTTTTAATTTTATATTTTCAATTATATGCTACCAGTAATCCATTATTTTACTGATTTTTCTCCTCTAATGAAAAGAGCTTATATTTGAAAATCCATGAATTAAGGAATTTTTTTTTAATATTCCTTGCTTTAATATTTGATGAATTAATAAATATTGTAATTTATTCAATTTTTATTTTCATCATTTCTTTATTCTTTGAAAATCAAATAATGTATATATATATATATATATATATATATATATATATATATATATATATATATATATATTATTTTTAATTGAATGTTAAATAAATATGTTTATTTAAAAAAAGGTCTCTGCATTTTACTGGTTTCAAAATCCGTTTCAAATTACAAAATTTAAATGCAATATATACAGTGAAAATATTTTACTAATGTATAATTTTAATTTTCCGTTGGACTTCCCACTTCAATTTTTTTATTCTTACCTGCTAATGAAGCTCAATGAATGACAATGACTTTATTTATATATTGATCTCTTACGAATTCTTTGGATATTTGTTGGTGCGTCAGTGATTTTCCTGTCAACTCATTTTTGGTTTTGAATTTCATTCTAATGTATCCTCTCATACCTTGGATTTCGGACTTTGCCATCTGGACTATTTGGGATTATAACTCAATGGGCACCTTATCTCTGACTGATTCCTTAGATTGACACATTATATCTTCTACCTAAAGTTCGCTGAAAATGGCTTTTGTTTACAACTTTCATGTTTTCAGATTTTTGCTACTAGTAATACATTATTTTACTGATTTTTCTCCTCTGATAAAAAGAGCTTATCTTTGAAAATCCATGGATTAAAGAAAAAAACTTTTTATATTATATTTGATAAATAATAAATATTGAAATTTATCTATTTTTTATTTTCATCATTTCTTTGTTCTTATATTAATGCACTATCCATTATATCGAGCATCCTCTTATCACCATAGGATCTAAGATAAAGATAATATATATTATCTTTATTGTTTCATAATATATATATATATATATATATATATATATATATATATATATATATATAATTATTTCCACAATCAGACAACGCCGCAGCCCACAACATATGAAAGAAATAAACCGGAAGTGCTAGAATCGAGTTTCGCCCTCCTGAGTTCGGATGTGTTCTACTGATGAGCCCAAAGGAGGGCGAGACTCGAGTCTAGGACTTCCGGTGTGTTTCTTTCATATGTTGTGGGTTGCGGCGTTGTTTGATTGTGGAAATAATTATATATATATCATCTCACATTCAAATATATATATATATATATATATATATATATATATATATATATATATATATATATATATATATATATATATATAGAGAGAGAGAGAGAGAGAGAGAGAGAGAGAGAGAGATGGAAAATAAAAAAAACAAAATTATTTTTGTATTCATCAACGTTCATTTTTCATTTCAAGACTTTCTCGGGATGATTGATTTGAAGAAATAAAATACACGTACAATATTTTCAAATATTGTACTTGTATTGTAGGAAAGTAACAATTTTAGACGGTCCGGAGGCGCGAGCCAGGTTCACAGAGTCAACCTAGAATCTGAAAGCAGTCGCCGTATCCACTCGGTCACAGAGTCAAGAAATAATTGTAAAGAAGTGATAGATGAAGCAAAGAGAAGGTATACAGAGATGACCAGAAAACGCATTCAGTCACAGAAACTAGATACTCGTGATTTCTGGAAAGTCTACAATAGTGTGGTGAACAATGGACAATCAACAATTCCCACGCTATCAAACCACAATGATGTCGTTTG
>OY744518.1:77466136-77481136 GCA_963556195.1 Sepiola atlantica | reverse complement strand
TTTTGATCAAAATCCATTGCATGATTTTGATTCTAGAAAATGTCTAAAATTATAGGAGTCTGAAGAAATTGAAATTCAGAGAATTTTACTATATTGTTATCTAATGAATATGGATCAAATTTAATGCAAATCTGAAATATTTGAATTTCCAAATGATCGGATATGCCCATATCATTCCCCTTAAATACTTTAAAATCCTTTAAAGAAACTGACATTACGGGAATGTTTATTACTTGATGTCTAATACCTATTGTTAAAATTTCACAAAAAACGGAGGTATCTGAATTTTTACGAACGACTTCCATCCTTTTTTACCTTCTTTGCATAAAATAAAAGTAAACGAAATATAGCCAACATTTGGGCCCCTTGTGCCTAGTAGTTGTGTTCCAGAATTCATAATGATCAGTTAATTAGTTTAGGAGTAACTCTCATACATACACATGTATACACATATTAAAATACCTAACTTTATGGCACAACGATTGGGGGAGCTAGTGCTCCCCACATTTTACAGCTTTTTGCCTAACTTGGACTGCCCTCACGGGGAGACACGTAAAAAATCGACAACTGTGTGACTATGAAAAAAAGGTTTGCCGTCAATCAGACTTGAACAACTTCAAGTTAACAAGTTGTTATGAAGTCGAGGGTCACTCAGTACATTTTAAAGGTCAAAGAGCTGACTCAAATGAACCTGTCACCTGTGACAGTGGAAATTGAGAGCACCAGTGACATTATCTGTATTTCCCTTTCTTGTCTGGCATCTCTGTCTTTTTCCTCCTTTCTTTCTCTCTCTCTCTCTCTCTCTTAGCTTAGTCGGCTTTTGAATGCATGCGACAGACGTGAGTCGCATACTAGATGAATTCTCGAGTTTCTAATTGTTTCTCGAAATGCATAAATAAATTATATTTTTATTTATGAAGTAATATGTTTGTTCCATTATTACAAAACCTTCATTTCCAGGAGCCGATGGTGCCAACAGATGATTAATTCTCAGGAGAAAATTAATGAAGTCAGCCTAATAACGCTGCCGTAATTCCCGTGAATTACACCGCCGGGTATGAACCACTTCATTATTAAAGGAGTGTAACGATTGTTTAGTCTGGAGAGTTAGTGTGGCACCGGGCCAGGACGAAAGAGCTCTTGCGGGATAGTCATCATGGCACGGATCACCAAGTTACACTCCCCGGAAAGCGGATGCCGTTTCCAGGATCGTCCAAACGATCGTACCATATATATGCATAAAATGAAGAAGGCCAGAGGTTGCATCGGCCGAAACGTTATGAGAATAACATCCAAAATGAGAACAGTTGTCCCAATAATCCAATTAATTCAAATTATCAATCCTTTTATGTCAGAAAAGGTCAAGGAAAATTGTTTAATCAAAGCTAGTAAACTCTTCAACAATTTTAGAAACTTCCATAATCACGTGACGCCTAAACATTTGGCTTCCTAACTTCTTCAGATCACGTGACCCCTAAACATTTGGCTTCCTAACTTCTTCAGATCACGTGACCCCTAAACATTTGGCTTCCTAACTTCTTCAGATCACGTGACCCCTAAACATTTGGCTTCCTAACTTCCTCAGATCACGTGACCCCTAAACATTTGACTTCCTAACTTCTTCAGATCACGTGACCCCTAAACATTTGGCTTCCTAACTCCTCAGATCACGTGACCCCTAAACATTAAACTTCCTGACTTCCTCAGATCACGTGACCCCTAAACATTAAACTTCCTAGCTTCCCCAGATCACGTGACCCCTAAACATTTGACTTCCTAACTTCTTCAGATCACGTGACCCCTAAACATTTGGCTTCCTAACTCCCTCAGATCACGTGACCCCTAAACATTAAACTTCCTGACTTCCTCAGATCACGTGACCCCTAAACATTAAACTTCCTAGCTTCCCCAGATCACATGACCCCTAAACATTTCGCCTCCTAACTTCACCAGATCTCAATATTTTGGACAATTATGGACTGTAGTTCAGAAAATAATGATCGCTAAAAGCCTCTATAGTTAGAGTCATATCCAATATGAACAAGGGTCACCTGATCCTTGCATGTAGATGATTCACACCTCACAGAAAAAACGTTAACGAAGTTGAAACTTTGTAATAATAAAACTTACAAACAGTTTCAAAATTTTTAAACTATACAGGTCGATAGAAACTTTAATCTTCTATCTTTTGGTAAAAGATATTTGTTGTATATTTTTCTTATTTTCGATTTATCGACTGTTAACTATACTGCACCTTTTTATTTTTGTTCCAATCCAGAGTGCCTCTTTTTGGAAGCTGGATTTCCCCACAGTAAAAACTGACCTTGTGTCTAACTCTTCCCTTGTGGGGAGCCAAGTAAATAAGAACTATACTACACTTTTGTCCAAAAGAAATCTGTTTTTAAACGTTATTATTTTGTATATGAATAAATCTGTCCTTTACAGTTTAATTGCATCATTGAAAATATTTTCTTTCTTTTTGTAATGAGCAAAGAAATGGGGGCTTAATTTTAATCTTAAGAATAACTAATACTAATAAAGAAAGGTATAATCACATATGCAAATTTAATTTTCATGATCAAAGAAAAGTAGGTTTGATTTTAATAACTGATAATGAAAAATAAAGGAAAGAATGTTTAATAGACACAAAACATATTCCCTTGTTCTAATATTCAGGAGTGAGTGAGCGGATTAGTTGTTTGTTTTTGTTTTAAATAAAACTTACTCACATATTTTTCTTTCTAAAACTTTACTCACATATTTTTCTTTCTAAAACTTACTCACATATTTTTCTTTTTAAAACTTTACTCACATATTTTTCTTTCTAAAACTTTACTCACATATTTTTCTTTCTTAAACTTTACTCACATATTTTTCTTTCTAAAACTTTACTCACATGTTTTCTTTCTAAAACTTTACTCACATATTTTTTTTCTAAAACTTTACTCACATATTTTTTCTTAAACTTTACTCACATGTTTTTCTTTCTAAAACTTTACTCACATGTTTTTCTTTCTAAAACTTTACTCGCATATTTTTCTTTCTAAAACTTTACTCACATATTTTGCTTTCTAAAACTTTACTCACATGTTTTTCTTTCTAAAACTTATTCACATATTTTTCTTTCTAAAACTTACTCACATATTTTTCTTTTTAAAATTTACTCGCATATTTTTCTTTCTAAAACTTTACTCATATATTTTTCTTTCTAAAACTTTACTCACATATTTTTCTTTTTAAAACTTACATATTTTTCTTTCTAAAACTTTACTTACATATTTTTCTTTCTAAAACTTTACTCACATATTTTTCTTTCTAAAACTTTACTTACATATTTTACTTTCTAAAACTTTACTTACATATTTTACTTTTTAAAACTTACATATTTTTCTTTCTAAAACTTCACTCACATATTTTACTTTTTAAAACTTACATATTTTTCTTTCTAAAACTTCACTCACATATTTTACTTTCTAAAACTTACTCACATATTTTTCTTTTTAAAATTTACTCGCATATTTTTCTTTCTAAAACTTTACTCGCATATTTTTCTTTCTAAAACTTCACTCACATATTTTTCTTTCTAAAACTTCACTCACATATTTTACTTTCTAAAACTTTACTCACATATTTTTTCTCTT
Source organism: Sepiola atlantica (assembly GCA_963556195.1). NCBI lineage: Eukaryota > Metazoa > Mollusca > Cephalopoda > Sepiida > Sepiolidae > Sepiola > Sepiola atlantica. Next base: position 77,477,495 of record OY744518.1, on the reverse strand, counting down.
CTAACATTTAACTCGTGTAATTTTATTTTATTTTTTGTAAGTTTTACCTTGATTATTTGTTTCGTTTTTTCCAGTAAAATTTACCGCGCCTGTGTTATTGATAACTATAAATTATTTACTAGTTCGCCAGTCAACGCTGGGTGGCCTTGCTAGTTAAAAATATTTCCTTTCATTTTTATAATGCTATCATGTTGAAGTCAGGCCTATTAAAACTAATAGTTGTCTCTTTTTAGCGAAGAACTTTGAAGAAAATATTTTTTATCTATTATGTAAAGGGTAGTTTCTCTCTCTCTCCTCTCTCTCTCTCTCTCTCTATCTCTGTCCAACTAAGAGTAAAAAAACTAAACTACACAAGACACACCCACAAAGCTGATATATTTTTGTTCGGCATTACCTCGGACAAAATATAGGCCCCTTTTCTTTTGAATATATATTGTGTTTAATATGTTTTGGGTGTCACCAGGAAGGGGATTAGTTAAGGGGTCGACATTTGGTGCGATTTTTTAATGTTATTATGTAGTAATCCGTCAACGATTTTTTTTGCAATTGCCAGAGAAAGCAATAGAGAGGTGATAGATAGAAAAAGGTGGTAGTGAAAGTGGGGGAGAGGCGAGGGTTGACAGAGAAAAAAGGGATACGGGAGAGAAGGGAAGGTGAAGAAGAGAGAGAGAGAGGAGTTTTAAAAGAAAGATGTTACACACACTTTCTAAGTCTTCTATTTTGTTGTCCCTGTCCCCCCCCCCCCCGAGCAACGTCGGGCTACCCTGCTGGTATGTTATAAACTACTGAATAATTTACAAGATTAAAAAAAAAGTATTTACTTATGTTTTTTGTGTACATTTCCGTCGTCTTCTTTGAGGGACGTTATACAAAACACAACATCTTTCGAAAAAAAACAAAACGAAACTGATTTCGATGCTCTAAACTCATTGGTCATAAACAATGATTACGTCATAGATGCATTTAACGAAACAAAGAAACTTCTTTATACGAAAGTAATTTTATTTTTGTGCGTTATTTTTTGATTGAATAATATTTCTTATACCAATAAATCTTTATTTATATAAAGTTTGCTTCTGTGTCTTTTGGCTAAGATCATAGTGTAGTATCTGTTCCGATGGATACTACACCCTATAGACCGTTACCGTCTTGGCTTTCGAGTCTTGATTCCGCCGGTTTGTGGGTTTGTCCTGTGCAGTTCTAGGAGGTCCACCTTCCCAAGCTTTGCTTCCCCTCTTTGGGGAGGCGTAAGTTTATTGCTTACTGTCTGAGGCGCTCTTACCGGGGAATGCCGACGGGGCTGCACAGGCACTTTTTGTAGGTCAGAGTGCTCACCTTGTCGGGCGCTGGCTTTTAAAATCCCACTTTACCGACCTTGTGTCATATCTTACCTTGTGGGAGGCAGATAAAAAAAAATTATATAAAGTTTGGCATGTGTGCATATTTATGCATTTGTATGTACAGGATTCTCTCTTAAACTAATTAATTTATCATTATAGAATTTGAAATAGAACTGCCAGTCGTAAGGGAGGATAATGTGGGCTATATTTAGTTTAATTTAATTCATGCAAAGAGGGTAAAAGGGGATAGAAGCTCTTCGTGAAAATTCAGAGACCTGCAAGTCTTTGTGAAATTTTTAGCAATAAGCATTAGACGCCAATTAATAAATATTCCCTAAATTTCAGTTTCTTTGGAGCATTTAAAGGTTTTTAGGGGGCATAATTTTAGCACAGCCTTCCATTTGAAATTTCAGATTTGCATTAAATTTTATCCATAGTTATTTGACGCCAATTAAGCAAGATTCGCTGAATTTCAATTTCAAATTCTATTTTAAAGCCCTTAAGCTTAAGCCTTAAATTTTAGACATTTTCTAGAATCAAAATCATATAATGATCAAAATTGGAATAAGGATTCTAGACATAAAATTTAGTGTAATTATATTATTATTTTAATCTTCGTAAGGGGACACAAACTGTGCAAAACTATTTTTCACCCTCCACCCTTTAATTAATTTTACTTGTCCTGGGACGAGTATTCTTCAAGTCTTATACATAAAGTAAAGTCCGAATAACTCCTATTTCTTTGACTGCTATAGATCCATGGACAAAAACTCTAAATAAATGTCTGCTTCGTATACGCTTTAGTCGCTTGTTCGTACGTGCTCCCAAAAAGATGTAAGTTTATTTCGAATCCACCGATTTTTATATTTTAGCCACATAGTCGTTTTCTGTTTGCTTCGTAACTCTAGCGCGGAAGTAAGAGTGACTACTCCCTCACCTCGTCCAAGTCATCATTCTTTCGACACAGAACAGCGTAAAAGAAATACGGTAAATATCTAATTAGTCACGTGTTCGTATTACACCATTTGTCCGCTCAGTTTATATTAATCTGTCAGCAATTACGCGGCTAATAAAAAAATACTTTCCAAAGTTACGTTTCCATAATACAAATTATGCACCATTTTCTTTCTAATGACGTTCCTAAAATATACATAACAAACCGTACCCTATAATTATTTGTTTAAACTAAAACTTACGACAAAAATACGCACTATTTTTTAACCCTCCACCCCTTTATGAAAATATGGGTTCGTCCGATCGCCGAAGATTCCATGCAAAAAAGAAGTTTTTTTAATTCATTTCGTTCAACAGAATCGAACGTGAAACTCGAACAAACACTTTCTTGACCTTCTGTCCAGGTGTCCAAGTATAATTTCTGTTCTGTCCAAAGACGGTAGAATAATATCGTGGGGTCTGCGTTCGCGCCGGTCGTACATAGAATTGAAATATGTTTCAAACTCTTACAAGTGTTTTTGAGATATACCCCCATAACCAGAGACATTCTGAAACTACATTAAGCAGAGTACTTAGACAATTGTGATTCAGTTTGGACACAGATTGCACAAGATAGCACAAGATAGCACAAGAATATTTGGGGGTCAGCTTTCGCGCCGGACGTCCATAGAATGGAAACATTTTTAAGCACGACAGCAATATACAACAGATGAAGAATACAACTGTGGAATTTCCATGGGTCATCCTAGTTGATTAATTAATAGATTACCTGATAGATTACCGGAAAAAATCACTTCCAGTTCCTATAAAAGAAATGAAAGATACATTTAAATAACTTTCAATAAGGAGAGGTGTAGGCATATTTTTTCCAAAACATTGTTTTCGTAAGATATTTTTTTAATTTGGAAAACCATAACAATGTGTTATTTTTTTTTTTAATAAAATTTATTTGAATCTAAGCTTTCGTAAATATAATTCCCTTGTCAAAGCAAATGTTTTTTCATTTACTTTTTTTCATATTGTCCAAGATGGAATATTAACTTTTAATAATTATCAAAAGTTTATTTGATAAATACATTGCATGAAATGACTTATAGGGTTGATGTGCCGCCAAGCAAAAAATCACAAACCCAATTCCTCATCATCGAAATTGTAGACAACCTTTATATTTATAAAACTATCAGACAACATACCGTATGTTTGTGTACGTGTGAAACGTTGCCATGGGACTCCAGCGTTGGTGTGACGTTAGTGGACATATCCGTCGTCGTGTCCCAGGTAAGGTTGGGTGCAATTTCGTTTCTCTGCTGGCCGGCCCTGCACTCCTGCAACATTGTTTTGGTGCTACCAGATCAGACTGTCTGAAAATACTGGCTTCCTGGCTTAAAATGCACCAAACATTGATGTTATTGTTTTTATCATTTTCTTTTACAAATCACAATCATGTTCTGCAAAGTCAAAAACAAAAACAAAAACAAAAACATTTTTCTCCACAAAACAACCAAACGAAACATCATAGTAACACCAAAGTAAACCAATATGTGAAGATATAAAGAAATTAAAGCATAAAAACTTTTACCAAAATGACCAGATTTGGCATTAAATAACCCGAAAAGGGTTGATATGCCGTAAAACAAAGCAACCAAAGTAAACCAATCCAACTTTGTGATAAAGATCCGAAACCCGGAGTCGGCTGGGGTCAGCAAAGTTTGACAACAATCTCGGGAACAGAAACAGATTTCATACGGGTACAAGATCAAAACGCTTACATTCTTCACTTTGTATGTGGACGGGTATTCCGAGTTACTACAAAGTTTTTCTCAACTCTAGTTAAAGTGTTGGGTGAGTTATTATGCGGCGGTGGGCTCATTCAGCAAATCAGAGACTCAGTCTCAAGTCTCTCTATCTCAACCGGTGTGAATTACCCGGCAATTAGAAGGGAGTTCGTTTGCCCCCAAAATGCGGCTCGTTATATTGAGGCTCGAATCGAACAAGACACCCCAGCGCTGCCCGGCATCCCCGACTCGTCCTTCCTCTATGCGTCACTCTGTCCACTTCTCCTATGGAATGACTCTGTGTACTCCTCCCCCCCACACTCTTATAACTGCCGTTGCTATATTCGTCCATTCAACCGCCTGTCACTCTCGCTGCTATCTCCTAGTTGGCCGTGTCTCTCTAGCGATAACGTTTGACGTATCTTTAGCCATTTGCTTTCTTTCTCTTTTTGAATTCTAAAAGCAGAATTTATTCAAGAAGACATGAAGGTGTGTGTGTGTGTGTGTATTGGCGTGCCTGTTTGGGCCGTGAGAGAGTTTCTGTATTAACGTGTGCACGTGTGTATGGTGAGCGGTGTGTGCACGTAGTATAGTTCGTGAATGTCTCTCATTATGTGTGTGCTACTGCGGAATGCCATCCAAACCCAATGGCTAAGCAGAATGTTTCCTACGCACGTGTGTGGTCTCTGAAAGAAACCAGGAAAGCCTATTTATCTACTTCCCACAAAGTAGAATGTGACACAAGGTCGGAAAGTGGGAATTTGCACTCCAGATGAAGAGTACCGAGGGTTCCTTAAAAATTGCCTGGCCAGGGCGCCTCGGACAGTAAGCAATAAACTTACTCCTCCCCAAAGAGGGGAGGCAAAGCCTGAGAGGGTGGACCCGAAGGCCAAGACAATACCAGTATGGGGTGCAGTATCCATCGGAACAGATACTACACTTTGATCTCGACCAAAAGGCCGAAGAGCCAGAAAAACGTTCTGTTTCGCTTTTATAGAACGCGCTGGAATTCGGAGTGAATATTTTTGCGTCTGTGATTAATCAATCACAGACGCAAAAATATTCACTCCGAATTCAAAAAAAAACGACAGCTGATTCGAGCTTTGTCCAATAGTCGTAAAAACAACATTCGCTGCCGCTGCTGCTTCTAACATTGGTATCCATGTCGATTGCAAATGCGATAGCGAAGGGCAGATGATCAGCAGGCCGAAAGAGAAAGAGATTGTTTGGTGTATGATGCAGGGGACAACAAAGGCGGCTAGTCCCTATTTGCTTGCTTCCCCACGACAACAAAGTTAGACACAAGGTCGATTTTTAATGTGGGGAAAATCCAGCTCCCGAAAAGGGGGCACTCTGGATTGGGACAAAAAAAAATGCCTGTCTAGAAGGATTTCTCCTTCACAGACCTAGGGTAGAAAAGATTAAGTCTAGTATCAGATACTACACTTTCCTCTTAGTCAAAAGGAAAGTGGCGATTCTCAGAATAAGATCATTAGTGAAAGATTAACAGACTCACATAACCCCCCAAAACCACAATGACCCTCGAACCTAATTTGTATTAGTTTTTTACGAATAAATAAACACAATTAAAAATAGTTTCTTAAAGACAGAACATTTGGGAGAGGAAGCTATCCCGTGCCCGTCAAATGATAGAGACAGCATTATCAGCACTACCGCCAGTGAAACACTCAACAAGGAGGCCACTCCGTCTCGCGAGCCTAATACCTTAAACGAGCTTCAAAAAAACGTAATTGAACGAAATCCAACAACCACAGAAGTCTCCATCATCGCTAGAGTTAAAATAACCCGTTCGAAATTCCGTACAGATTCCCGAGTCCGTCATAAAGATTCCCGAGTTCGACAAGACGCGCACGAAACAGGTCGAGAGTTACATAGGCCGGAACGTTGTGAGAATAACATCCAAGATGAGAACAGTAGTCCAAATAATCCAAATTATCAATCCTGATCTAAAAATAAAATTGAAACTTAAATATATTTGTCTAGTAGCAGTTACACAATTACGATCTATTTTATTGTGCGCTGGCATGTTCTCACTGGCGGAGTGATTTATACGTTGTTCAGTAAGAACATCTATTGTGTGGGAGGCGACTTCCGCCCAAACCTTTTTCCCGCTCTCTAAGAACAGTCAGTCAGTCAGTCAGTCAGTTTTGGCGAGTCGGGTTGACAAGAAGTCATATTTCTTGAAAGACCTGGACTCAGAATACATGTACTGTAAATCAGATCCAATTACCAGGGACAGAGTGATTTTAGGACATGGAGATTTGATGATATGGTATATAATAAGTGTATCTTGTTGCCTAATAATAATCCAGTAATTTCTATCAAGAAATTAAAAAAGATTTCTACATATTGAAGAGTTATGAAAGTCTTCTCTTGTTTATATGCGTAGTGCCTAATCACAAAAAATATAAATAAATTAGATGTAAACAGTTTTCGGCGACCGCTCGTCGAGTCATTTTTTTTACTTCAAAATTGGTAAATCACTCTAACATAAAGTGGTTACTTTGTCGTTTCACAGCGAAAATGCGAACAATGAATCGGCAGTATTTTCCTGATTTTTCCCCCACTTTACAACGGACAAAAAATATCGTACACCAAAAATCACGAAAATCGATCAAGTATTTTTTATCAAAGAAAATCAAGGTGAAAAGAAATCACTGTTCACTTTCAAAAGTTTTAATTTCTTAAAGAAATTGTCCGTTTAAAACAAAATTATATTTAATTGTATAATTAATTATATATTTTTCTTTTATATATTTAATTGTTCGTTGTTCATTGAAAAGGGTTATTTTAAAACATCATATTTGTTACATTGTTCGTTGAAAAAAGATTATTTTCATTCTTTTAATAAATTTATTTATGAAACTCACTTTTTGTTTGTATTTGAAATTTAATTTCTCTTTACACAACAAAAAAGAATTTCAATGAAGAATGTAACGAATGTGATTTTTTAAAAATATCTTTAATTAACTATAACTTACTGGATTTAGATTTTTTTTAAAACACTGATAAAAGGATCTTTTGTAATTTTGTGAAAATAAAATTGAAATATGTAAAAAAACAAAAAAACAAAATGGCGTCTTCACTTCAAATATTGAAATATAAAAAACACTTACTCTGCTGTGTTTGTTTGGGTAACATTTCTCACGTTTAATTGCACGTATCCACGTCTCAAGTAATTCCTTTTCTTTGGGAAAACGAAAGACATTTACTTTTTGGTTGTTCTTACAATTTTCCACGCAGTATGGGACAACACAGGTAGAAGACATCTTAGCGATTTACTATTACGACGGCCACGACAAACCCCAGTCAATGACGTCACCAGGGGGTCGCGAGTTAGTTACCCGGCTTTGGTTTACTATTACGAAGGCAACGATCCCGGGCCACAAAAACACAGTGTGCATCGCCTATCGCTACTAAAATGTCATGTTAGATTTTCTCTCCACTAGAGTTTGTTTTAAATGCTATTATGTTAGTGTTAGTTATTATTGTTAGTATGAATGAACATTTTGAGTCAGACATTTTTTAAAAGAGGGGAAATATTATTCTGATACATGATGAAAGGGTTCACGGGCTAAAAAAGGTTGAGACCCACTGATCTAACTTTTTTACAAAATGGCGATCCTGCCATCTTCTTTCATTCTACAGTCTAATTGTTTTAATGACCTATTTTTTTTTTTAATTGAAAACTTTTGTAAAAATTCATGAATCTTTAATCGTTATTCAATATACTTTAAGTTTATTTTTTATTTTTGTGGTAATGAGTTATAAAAATTCCGAATTGTGTTACATATCAGTTTTTGATGTCGAAGTCACTATTATCATATACCATGGAATGTTAAGAGGTTGCTTAAATGATCATTAAAACAATTATTATTTAACTTTACATAAAAAAAATAGTTAAAGAGATAAGGGGGATGGGAGGAGCAAGAGAGGTTGCTAATCTTTCTCTATCGATATTTTCATGGTAGATGCTCGTTTGAACTCCAATCTATAGTCCCCCCCCCTATAAATCATTCAGAAGAAAAAAACTCGTCTAGCTACAACCACTGTAAATCATTTTCCTTTCTTCCTCTAGTTACCTAAAACTAAACGGAACTTCCATGAGCAAAGTTTCTTTCGAAGAACTACCCGTTAATGAAACACAATACCACGGTGTTGCTTCTCAGCTGACTACAACATAGTCGTTTACAAGTCCAATGTTAACAAATTCTTGCCGAGCCGTCTCCTTAAAGAATCAAATTCTGACCAGTTTCAACCATCGTTACCAATCCTCACGGTGTTGTCTCACCGTCCACTCGACAAACTCATTAACCTTTATCCTCGAGTGGCCTTTGGGCCTTGATAAGCGGTCACTCGTTAGTACATAAAAATACTTTTTATAAGAAAGAGCGCGTACAAAACGAATGATTATTATCAAGAAACAAATTTATTACTTATGGAGATTTAGTATTTGTCTGCCTGAAGCCGAAACTAAACTATTACTTCTATTAATTGTGCTATTGTACTATATTTTAATACTCAATTCGGGTTACTATACTATTTAAAACTAGTTTATTATTTTCCAATGCTCAATTCAGGGAGGGAGTGGTGTAGTATCTATTCTGTTGTTATGAATTCCACCCTCCCAGGCATTACCTCTTCCTTTTGGGGGGGGAGGTAGTGTAGTATATGTTCTGTTTTCATGAGATCATCCTCCCAAGCATTACTTTCTTCATTGAGTTGAAGGAGGTAGTATATGTTCGTTCATCAGTATACCATCCTCTAAGGTATTACCTTCTCCTTTGGAAGAGGCAGTGTGGTATATGTTCGCTCGTAATGATATCGTTCTCCAGGCATTACCTTCTCCTTTTTTTTTTGGGGGGGGGGGGTTATATAGTATCTGTTCTGTGATCATGAAACCATTCTATGTTCTCAGGGATTACCTTCTCCTTTTGGGCAGTGGTAGTGCTATACAAACAAGAATATGTGACCTCTGGACGCATATTTTTGCAAGTATATATAATTACTTGAAAATGGGTCCCGCACTGTCTACCAAGCTCCAACTCCTGTCCCATCGCCGCAATATTGCATCCCTGTGCTTGTTTTACAAGTATTTCCACGGAATATGTTCTGATAAATTTATTGCACGTGTACTTACTCAACGTAAATACTTCCGACTAGCAGCAAAATCCCACCCTACACTGTATAGGTCCCCAGATGCCGGAAAAATTTCTACTAAAATAATTTCTTTCCTCAGACTGCTTACCTTTGGAATTCCCTCCTTACTCCCTGTTTCCCCAACTGTCTAAACATGCAGCTTACTGCACAACTCCTAACTTGGGATGCCCCTATAAATTTGACCCCTAATCACAGTACATCTCAGTTGCAATATGCTTTGTTTAGATAAATAAAAGTAATTAAAAAATTGATGACGTCATAAACGATGAATTGCCTTTTTTTTTTGGTAAGTTTATAGACAGAACATACATACATATGTCTTGTGCATATGTCGTCAACGTGTGACATATTTGGGAACAGATATTATCTGCGAGCTGGCAAGGCACGCAAAGTCTCTTTCTCAAATCTATGTTAACTCTATGTTAACTCTTTGTCAACATTTCAACTTTAATTGTGTTGGGACAAAAGTTACAGAGTCGGAAGGTATAAGTTCCGATTTCGACTCCGACCTTTAGGATTCCAAAAATTCCGACTCCGACTCTTTCCAAAACCTCCGACCTCCCCCCTCCCGACTCCGATTTCACAACCCTGGTTAGGACACTAGCATAGTTATGTTTTGATAGAATAAAATGTTTTACAATCTCATTCTTTTTTTGTTAGTGTGTTGAGATCATCTGATTATCCAAACTAGTAAGCCCTACCAAAAAGGTGCAAACTCTGCCAAGCAATGCTTATTTGGCGCAGCAGCACTGTGGGAACGTGGTGATGTAAGTGCTTCCTGGCTAACAGGGCTCGGGTGAAAATCCAGAAATATCGGCATCAAGATCCGTCGGCCTCTGGTCGTCTCCGCCTCTGCAAGTGGAAAGCAAGGGCGTGTCAGGCGCGAAATCGCAAATCAATGGAGTGAAAGTTGCAATATTGCTTATGTATCATTCCGTTGCATGTTTTGAATCAAACCTTCCCCAACTTCGTATGCAACCGCTAAGCCTTGTTCTTCACAGGCGCAAGAATATCCATCTCCAAATTTCGTGCGTAATATTAAAACCCAAACACACAGCTTCCTTCTTCCCTTTTTACAGTTTTCCTTACACGTGCGTATCGTCACAAATTCAACCTAAGCATTTGGAACAGAGGGCCCTCAGCAAACGCAACGACACGTTCACGAACTATTGTACCCACAGCGACAGCATACACGCATTCTCTTTCTGACAAGCGAAACTCTCGAACCCTTCCATAAATCGAACAACCCCTATATTACGTGCATAAAAACTACAAATCACCCTAGATTAATTATAAACTCAACATTTTTTACAGAATGTCCATCGTAACATAATAGGCACATATTTAATGAGAATTCTGAATTTTACAATACTGCACTGAAAAAATCAGGATTCACTGAATAAAAATAAAAATGACTATCCCTTTAATAATAACAGTGATAGGACCTGGATGAAACCGAACATAATAATCCATAACATGGCTATGAAAAATACATAAGCATAAAATAAATAATAATATAAATGTAATAGATAATAGAAGTAATGATCAGAATAAACTTTTATATCAGCGGAATAGTAAAATGGATTGTAACAATCATATTGACCTGGGAAATAAATTTTGTAAAAATAGAAGACGGCAGACTATATGGTTTTATCCGTCTTTCTAAAAAATGTCCAAACTGACATCCCTGGATATTTCTTTAAGATTACAGAAGATAACTTTAAGGCCTCTCATAAATATAGCAAACTCTTTAACAGAAATACAATTAGACTTTATTTACGATACTTAACCTTGAACAGGGTATGATAGGATCCAATACAAATTTAGAAAAATAATAAAACCCTGAAAATAAATAATATAACCTCTCTTAGCACTGGATGTAATTCCTTGGTTAGAAATTCCTGCCCATTAAATAATAACTGCGTGCAGGATAATGTTGTATATAAATGTATAATAGAGCAAAGTATTAACTCACACAGAAGAAATAATAATATTTCTAACAATAATAATAACAGTAATAATGATGTAACGAATAATAGTGATAGTGACAACGATATAGACTTAAATATTATGAAACCCACCTACATAGGATCCACTTCAGGGAGAATA
>OY744518.1:77048636-77461136 GCA_963556195.1 Sepiola atlantica | reverse complement strand
ATATATATATATATATATATATATATATTAATTTGAAAAATATACAAATGTTTATATTTTTATTTCTTATTTGTTGGCGTATAGGAATATGTCTTTTACAAAATAGAATTTTCAATCCCTTCCTGCGACCTTTTTCAGTGTAATGAGGTATGTTTGCAGTAGGTAGTAATATCGGAGAAATAGAGTGAATAAATGCTAACATATGTGTACCCATGCACATATCTCTGACCCCTCTTCACCCCTAGGTGCAAAGATACATAAGGACTAGCAACGCAAGGGGTGCCATATATATTTTCCAAGACTTAAGTGGACAGAGCACCATAATGTGTAGGCCTGTTCCGTGGAGGAAGACAGGAGAAGAAGAAAATAGATTTGATTTTTAATGTTACACATTTTCAGCCAGCATTGCTTTGTGTGGGACGGGGGGGGGGGGCTAACGGAATCAACGATTATCTTTTCACTGGTAAAGAGTGTAATTTTTAGGACATTTGGAAAAAGAAACTTCTTTTACAAATTATATGAAGAATTAAGTGAAATTAAATAGAATAAAATGCAGTATAATGAAACGGATGATAAGTGACTGTGAATATAATATTATATAGAAACAAGTCGCGCGTGCGTGGTCCCCCTCTGTATGTGACTCGATGTGGCGAGTGTAAAATGCAATAAATTTGGGCAATTTTGGGCATTTTTGACCCCCCTTTGACCTCCTGGGGGCGCGAACCAGAATTTTTCTGAGGTCAAGGATGCTCATTTTATATCCAAAACAATTGCCTCTACATTTTGGCCAAGTTTCAGAAAAATTGAATGGATGGATCAAACGTTATGGGAGAAAAGGGACATTTTTTGCCATTTTGGAGGCTTTTGACCCCCTGGGGGCGCGAACCAGAATTTTTCCAAGGTCAGCGGTTATTTTCTATTAGGAACAATTGTCTCCACATTTTGGCCAAGTTTCAGAGAAATTGAATTGATGGATGGAAAGTTATGGGGCAAAAAATGTCATTTTTTGCCATTTCGGGGCCTTTTGACCCCCTGGGGGGCTAACCAGATTTTTTTTCAAAAATCGGAGAATGTCACTTTCTAACCTGACCAAAGTTACAACTTCATGCAAAATTTCAGAGAAATTCAATGGATGGTTGCGGAGAAAAATCCGGACGGACGGACGGACGGACGGACGGACATGCCTCAAAACATAGGTCCCCTGATTTATAAAATCGGGGGACCAAAAAAGTGAAAATATGAAAGAATTGGAAAAAATGATGATAAGATACGTTATTACCTCCCCTGTGGGCAAATGGTGTTGGTCAGTTTGGATGTTTGTGGAGTGGATATTCATTAAGTGGTCCCAAACCCTTATTCAGTTCTAAGATGTAAGTGTTGAGTCTCAGAATGAATTTTGTATCGTGTTTACGTCTGCGGTGTTGTGTTTTAAAATTGGAGGCTATGATGATGTATTTGATGTTGTCTATGGTGGACTGTACTTCCAAGGAAACATACTGTTTTAAGGGCTTGAAAACAACTTTCAGTGTTGAACTAATCAAGGGTTTTGAAATTGACCTATTCAACATAATAAATAGTTTGGAATTTAACAGGAACAGCACAGACTTAAAAATACACATAAGTATACGGTAAAAAAATAATAGACGTTCGCATAAGCTATTTATCAAAGCGGATACAACGATGAACTTTTATAGGGCGCACAAAGCGGATTATAACAAATTAGTCAACGAAGAACTACAGAAAAGCAAGGAACCGAAATATTGTCAATGAAATCAACTTAGATAGTAAAGCGATAAAATATAAAGTACCTATTAGCGACAGAGTATACCAGATATAAATGTAAACACACACAAATATTTTTTATATATATTAATATTGTTGTAATTACCGATATACCCACTCTACACGTTTTGTCTATATTTCATAGACATGTATTTCTCTCAATAGTTTTACAGAACAAAAAATTTTGAAAACGAGAAAGGGGAAGAGCACGTGGGTGTTTTCCACCATAAAAGAATAAACATCTTGTTTGGTGGTGGTGGTGGTGGTGGTTGCTGTTGTTGTTGTTGCTGTTGCTGTTGCTGTTGCTGTTGCTGTTGCTGCTGTTGTTGTTGTTGTTGTTGCTGCTGCTGTTGTTGTTGTTGTCACAAGGTTTCGGTTCTTTTCCCCACCTGCCTTCTTCAGGTGTCTTGTGTCGGACTCGAGAATCATCGCCATCATATTTAGTTTAATGTCTGTTTTGCATACTGGCATGTGTTGGGAGGCTTTTAGAAATTGATAAAGATGGATTTGAGAGAAAAAGGGATAAATAAAGGAGAGTAGAAAGTGGACCTCATAACTCTCAATACCCTTATTTTTCCTTCAGTCCTCACATTCATCGAGCGATGTTTCTGACAAAGGAGGAAAATTGATGTTTTCTGGGTTGGAATCTATCCATCTAACGCTTATTGTTGGCTAGTTTTTGACCTCGAAGTAGTATTTTCTTTAGCTCCTTATATTAAGTGGCTTAATGAAACCTAAGGATACATACACACTATTGGTGAACCGCAAACCGGATTTCTTAAATAAGCCTACTAGCAGATTAATCAACTCAACTAGTCAACTGGCCTTCACGTTCCCCAGACTTGACTAGTCCTTACTTTTTCTTGTGGATGTATCCCAAAGAAAAATTTTACATTAACAAACCTGAAACTCTTCAGAAATTGAAGGTGAACATAAGGAATGAAGTCGGGGAATTAAATCGTAATCGACTGATCCTGAAATCCGTAATGGATAATGTTTTGGAAAGGGCACGAATTTGTGAAGTTTAAAAGATATTATTTTTCATGAATAAATTATTTTTCATTTTTGTGCTTTTTTGCAAACCAATTTCCATTGTCTTCGTCATATTACGTTAAAATTTAATTAGGGTACCATAAAAAAATAAAGAATCTATTCAAGTTAAAAATCCCTGTGACTTTTTGGTCACCCTGTATATATATAAATTGTTTTGTATATATATAATTTTTTTGTATATATATAATTTTTTTGTACATATATCATTTTTTTGTATATATATAATTTTTTGTATATATAAATTTTTTTGTATATATATAATTTTTTTTGTATATATATAGTTTATTTTTATATATATAAATTTTTTGTATATATACATTTTTTTGCATATATATAATTTTTTTTGTATATATATAGTTTTTTTTTATATATATAATTTTTTTGTATATATATAATTTTTTTGTATATATATAAATTTTTTTTGTGAGTGCGTGCGTGATTCCCATATCTTATTTTATTTATAAAATTTTGTTTATGCGGGTGATTATTATGCAAACTTAAAATTATTTGAAACGAGGATGTTGAAAATTATTTTTCATTATCAGGTTAGCTTAATAATAAGTATAGATTTAATAGGTTTAATAAACACAATTTAAATGGTTTTAATATAACTTCAATTGATAACCCCATTTAATTAATAGATATAATAGTTAAAAATTGCAATTATTGAGATGAGAAAGAAAAATTCTGTCCATTTTTTTAAGACTACTTGTAATTAGCTTAGCGTATTTAATTTTTGTGTGTAAGTAATCTTAAATATATGGTGACATATTTGTGTGTAAGTAATATTAAATATATGGTGACATATTTGTGTGTAAGTAATATTAAATATATGGTGACATATTTGTGTGTAAGTAATATTAAATATATAGTGACATATTTGTGTGTATTTGAACTGCGGTTGTAACAATACCATATGGATGTAGGTGTGTATGTGAGATTAATAAAAGGTGATAAATGTATGTGTTTACTCGCCTGTGTCATGATTTGTGTGTATGAATATATGTGCTGTCTGCACGTTTTCCTTAATAGCCGGACATGCCATGTTTTTAGGCGTGTGTATATGAGAGTTTTATAAAAGACGTTAAATGTATGCGCTTATTTGCGGATGTTGTCATAACTTGAATGTGTAAACATATATTCTGTATATGCATGTATACGACCAACACCAATGGGTTTTTAATGTAAAAATATTGTGGATGAGGGGGTGACGCTAGTTAAAGTTGAGGAAAATGAATAAATAGATAAATAAATAAAATTTAACAGCTGAATATGTCTCCGCCTCCACCCCAAACTTATAATCTTGAAAAAGAAAATTGCAGCTGCCCGCTGATAAAATTTTTTTTTTTTTTTTTTTTTTTTTGTTTTTTACAGTTTAATCACTGCTATAATCAGTCCTGGCGAAATGCACTTGCATAACAATATAAGTTAATTGATGGTGACTGCTTTAATGTTCATATAAAGTTTATAAAGGTCTACCTTGTATTGAGCACTTTTAAAAAAATTGGTTTTAAGTTCATTTGATCAATATATATATATATATATATATATATATATATATATATATATATATTCCCTAAGTATAGTTCAGTTCATTCCTACTTGTGTGCGTAATTCCCAAAATGCCTCTCAAATTTGACAATGTTTCATTGTAAAGACTTCATGGGAAATACGTACTTCACTTCCTATTCGAACTAAACCGGATTAGTTCACACGCACGCGCACACACGCGCACACACACACACACACACAGATATATATATATATATATATATATATATATATATATATATATATATATATATATATATATATATATCCTTACACTGAAGATTGCGTACGCATGAAACATCGATGTCTGTAGGTAATGAATAATTAATATTTATTTATAAATATTATTATAGCCGCCTTTACTAAGGCCGGGCATTCTGAGAGAGTTTAAAAACAAGCAGTGCCACTAGCTTCATTGCGAGATCCAACACGGTTTGTTGTTGTTGATAACTATTCACTGCTCGTTGTAAATACCTACCGACTTGGCATTTACAAAGTTAAATTCCTCCTAACTTCCAAGCTAATTGACGGTGGCCGACAGGTAAGACTCTTGACTGCGAATCAGTGGCGATTTGTGATCGGCGACCGTCGGGAATTAAATTCAAGCATGAAACATCGATGTCTGTAGATAATAAATAATTAATATATATATATATATATATATATATATATATATATATATATATATATATATATATATATATATATATGGGTTCTTATAAAAAAATATATATTCAGGCATGTACTCTTTATAATATCCGAAAATGTTCCAAATTGCAAGCTCAATGAAGTTGTATTACAAGCTTCAGAGCATATATATATATATATTATAAATGCATTCCAATGACCATATTTTTCATCTGTTATTTAAATTTCTTGATCTTCATATATCATCGAACGATCTAAACCATACTTTTGTTCTGTTCTTTCAATCTCTTTCATATATCAGAGAATACATGTAATTGTCTCACAGACAAGCAAAAAATAAAATATGTTTATATTGTATCTTTTTAATTTATTTATGAGTATTTTTTTCCAAAATCAATGTTTTTTCTACATCTTGCGCGCGTTTCGCAGCAGAATCAAGAGAAATACATGGTCTTCATCTTTACTTTGTTGCTCATCAGAGAAAGTTTTAATTCAGTGACAATAGGAAAAATCTCTTGATTCTGCTGATTATATTGAAAATAAAATGAAGAAAATACACATTCCCCGTTTTTCAATTTTA
Source organism: Sepiola atlantica (assembly GCA_963556195.1). Classification (NCBI taxonomy): domain Eukaryota; kingdom Metazoa; phylum Mollusca; class Cephalopoda; order Sepiida; family Sepiolidae; genus Sepiola; species Sepiola atlantica. The sequence continues at coordinate 77,455,522 of OY744518.1, read as the reverse complement.
ACGTCGTTGCATCTGTTGTGTATGTGTTTTTTTTTTCTCTTTTTTCTTATGTTTTGCCGATATTCAATAAATTTTAAAATCTTCACTTTTTAAGACCCCTTAAGCTTAAGTCTTAAATTTTAGAATCAAAATCATGTCATGGATTTAGAATAAGGATTCTAAACACACGTGTTAGTATCATTATATCTTGATTTTAATTTTCGTAAGGGGACATAAAAGTGGCGCAAACTTGTTCTGTTGAAGAAATTAATTTTACCTATTCTGGGACGGGTATTCTTTTAGTTAGTTTATAAATACATTGTTTGTTCCAAAATGACTTTAGGGTTGATGTGCCGTAAAACAAACATCTCCAATCCCAATCCAATCCGTTTTCAAGAGTGCACAAGTAATACACCTCGATCCTTGTCCAATGAAACATATTATTATTGTGTTTCAATTTGGATTGTGTGTGTGTGTGTGTGTGTGTGTGTGTGTGTGTGTGTGTGTGTGTGTGTGTGTGTGTGTGTGTGTGTGTGTGTGTGTGTGTGTGTGCTTGTTTTAAATAAAACACTGCCACTTTTGTGATCACTGAAATAGGCTCGGCGGGAAACGATTTTCTCTTCCCTGTCTTTTTGTTGTTGTTGTTGTTGTTGTTGTTGTTGTTGTTGTTGAGGGAAGTAAAAATAGCGGATATTCATCAATGAACAATGGATGTTATGACATCAGAACATAAAGAACAAAAGGTGACGACAAAACGGAGTGGATAAAACCATTATGAAAAGGAAAAGGGAAAAATAGACAAAAATGAATACATCGAATTGCATAGATATGGGATTCCGCGTGTCGGCGTTCCGGAATCACCGGGGTGCGGCAGAAATAGGCAGGTAGTGTCGCTGAGTGAATTGTTTAAATAAAAACGCCAAATTCGGACAGAAAAACGCTAGATTTTAACGATTGTTACTCTAAATTCTTATTCCTGAATTTCTTTCTATGATTTATTCAATAAATAAAATTTATTGAATAAATGCATTTTGACAAAAAATGATTTTTTTAAACTTTAATTGTCCCAAACAAGGCATGTTGCCACCTAGATGTAAGGGGCTACTGTGAATGAAGAGCCAGATTTTTAGGGACCATACTAAGTGAGGAGTTGTTCAGCCAGATGTTTGTTCACATTACATTTAAATTTCTGCATGCTGATACAGGTAGGAAAACAGGGAGCAGAGAGGGAATTCCAACGGCTAGCTGTTCAAGGAAAGAAGCTACTAGAGTAGAAAGTCCTCCGACATTTGAGGACCTCCACAGTGAATAGATGGGATTTAGCTGATTGTCGGGTTGGTCGGGTGTATTTACGCCAACGGGGCATCGTAGCAGCAAGTTCATTGGAGCACATTCCATTGTAGTACTTGTAAAAGAAGCACAGGGGTGCAACATTGCGGCGAACGGGCAGGGGCTGGAGCTTATTGGACAGTGAGGACCTATTAAATTATATACTCTTTTTGGGACCCTTCTAAGGAGAGACTGTGGCCGATGCCACAAACTGGTCAGGGGATATATGTGCGACCTTTCTTTCTTTGTTGACTCAGCCTTTCTTCGTCGCTGAGGTAGAGAAGAGGGGTTGATTTCGTGAAACCACGTTGCCAGAAGATGTCGGCCAATCAGCTTGACCACGCGTGGTTTTAGTGTCTATAAAAGAAGGCACGCACTTCCTTTCTCTCTCTTTTTCCTTCCGTGTTCTAGGCGAACGCACACAGAGGAGATCGTCGATACTCCCCCCCCCCCCCACCGGCTCGACCGAGGACGTGGGGGAGGCAAAAGGTAATCTCTTTTAATTCGAATGATTAACTATTCCGTCAAACATACACTATCTCAATTTACCTACACAAAATTAATTGAATCGTGTGGTGCTTGGTAATCCCTAAAGACGCGACCGTCGTCTAAAATACCAGACCCCAAAAAGGGAACCAAAAACCACCCCACAATTGGTGACCCCGACGTGCACCAGTCCAAATATGACAACAATACTCCGTGCATGGGAGATGGTGACTTTGTAGAGTTAAAAGTGCATGATGATTTTTTTCAACTACCAAATTTTAAAAGGCCTATATCTGGAACATGAAGAGGCTTCATCGGGTGTCATGCAGGTTTGGCAAGCCGAGAGCAGGCTCGATGCGTTCCCTGGAATAATGGCGATGGAGAGGCGCTCGTAGAGCCAAGTCAATTCACGATATTCCCCGGTGTGGCATGTCATCAATAGACCAAGGCTGTTGAAGAATCGACATGTTATCGCCGACCAATGTCTGGTCAATGCAGATCACAACAAACGATCCAAGACTATATGTAATGTTGATTATATTTACAGACCGATACCGATTTTCAGCTTGGAAGGTCACTAAGACTAGATTTTACAGAACGGTTGAAGGGAGCTTCAGTAATTGATACGGTGTCTTAGATGTCTCACCCCTTTTTAGTCATTAGACCTCAGAGCCAATAATTACGGAACTTAAAATGCTTATAACTTATATTAAATATTAGTCAAAAGCAATTTATTTTAGTTTATCTACTCATTTGTGACGTATTTGCGTTAAAATTTTAATATTTACTATTAAAGTAAATATTAAAATTTTAACGCAAATACGTCACAAATGAGTAGATAAACTAAAATAAATTGCTTTTGACTAATTTACAAAATATATGACCTTTAAAATAATTTATATCGCCAATAGTAGATGAAGAGCGCGTTCTCCTTCTCTCTTTCTCCCTCTCTCCTTTTCCTTTCTCTATCTTTCTATCTCTTTCTCTTGCATGCGCGCGAGAGAGCATCTTTCTGTCTCACCAACCCCCTCTCTCTCTCTCGCACCCACCCCTCTCTCTCTCTCTCTCTCTCTCTCTCTCTCTCTCTCGCGCGCGCGCACGCGCGCTTTCTCTGTTCGGTTTTACAAAAGAAAATATTTGTTTATAATATCCGAAGATGTTCCAAATTACCAGCTCAATGAAGTGGCATTACAAGCTTAAGAGCATATATATATATATATATATATATATATATATATATATATATATATATATATATATATATATATATATATATATATATATATATATATATATATATATATATATTATAGGTGCATACAAATTAGTGGGGCAGCATAGCTAACCTATTGTGCATTTTGTGATACAAGCACCAAATTTGGCACAAATGTACATTGACATACAGCGAACATTTTCAGATATTGAGCTACTCGGAATTCTCTCTTCACGTCTGCCATATTGGATTTCAAAATGGCCACCATTTGAAATCTACATTTGCGCTTATCTGTGGATCTAAAATTGCTATTGACTCGATTCTGGTGTCTAAATGTAGGTTTTTGGGGGCAAGGAATCCAATGGTAACAATATGCATCGCGTATTTTTTTACCACTTAGCCGTCATATTAGATTTCAAAATGGCCGCCATTTGAAATCTTCATTTTCGATTATCAGTGGGTCTAATGCTGCTTTTGACTCGATTCTGGTGTCTAAATGTATGTTTTGGGGGGCAAGGAATCCAATGATAACAATCTGCATTTTGTATATTTTAGTAATGAGCCGCCATGTGATTTCAAAATGGCCGCCATTTAAAATCTACATTTGCGATTACCTTTGGGTTTAATAGTCTATTGACTTGATTCTTGTGTCTAAATGTATGATTGGGGCGGCAATGAATCCAATGGTAACAAGCTGCATTGCGCATCTTTATTAATTTTGATGCCATATTGAATGACCCGGAAAAGGATCATTTGGGGGGCAAACTTCATTTCGGGTAAAAATGACACAGAATAAGGTATAATAAATATGACCATTTCTGGGTCAGATCTGACCTTTTCTGTATAAAATCTAACTCTATTCCGAGTAATTTTAGATCCAGAATGCAGTTTGGCTCCAACTGATCCTTTTCCGGGTCTGTCATGGAATTTTTAAGAGTGTAGTTGTAGTAGCAGTTTTCATGACATTTATGATTGCAGAAATGCTACATTGTGTCTTTTCATGTTCATCGTGATGCATGAATGCCTGTAGACTGACGGTGCTGGTTGTTCTTCTGAAGACAGTTCGATCACCATGTCCAAGAGGTTCACACTAGCTCATGCTGCGCGAACTTCATCAACATCACAACACTACACCACTACTGACTAGAGGTTATGCATCATATGTCAAGAGGACAAGATGGAGACATTGACCAAACCTGAACAATATAAGAGTAAAGACATTGGTAGTGGATACAGTCACTCGCAGAGAACTTGATCAAATTCTATGAACTTGGATAGCTTCCAGGATCACTTCAATTGGAAAGACTTGATGATGGGCATGGCATTGAAGCTGCGATGGTTGTACATGGCGCACAATATCACCATACGTGCAAGCTCCAGTACAACAACACCAAACTACAGAGAAACCAGAAGAGAGCACTCAAGAAAGAAGGTCAGAGCGATGAGGAACAATTTTTATGCAAGCTCACTAGGGCGAAATCCCGTTTTAATACAGAGTAGGTTCCAAAAACTTGTTTCTTCTGTGAACAACCTGCGCGGACTAATAGTCTTCGGAAAGCTGCAACATTCGAAATTGGCAGACGGGGCCGTGCCTGTGCATACCTTCTTGGTGATACAGACCTGCTTGGCCGTCTCAGTGGTGGGGACAATGTTGCGTTGGACGCTCAGTATCACCTGCAGTGCTTGATAGGACTTTACAACCGCGCAAGATCGGTCCAATCAACAGGACTTCGACCAAGAGAGAGCAATGTCGGCAGTAGTCTTTGCTGAACTCGTTCTCTACATTAAAGAAACAAGACAAGATGAGGAAACAGCACTAGTATTTAGATTAGCCGATCTTGTCCACCTATATCAGTCGAGAATGGTACAGCTCGAAGTGCAGCTCGATACGAGAGTCCACTCCGCACAATTGAAACAGAGACTGCTATCTCAGTTTCCTGACACGCGAGCACACACCAAGGGGAGAAACATATTGATGGTATTTGAAAAAGATCTTGACAAAGCCTACGAACTGGACAGTGATAGTGATGCAACCCATTTTGCACGTGCTGCACACATTGTTCGCCGTCATATGTTTGGAGAAACCAACCCCTTCACAGGATTCCCTGAAGAATGTCAAGAAGAATCTTTGCTACCGTCGTTGCTTGCACTAGTCAGCATGATTCTCGAGGAACCCAGCATCAATGACCAGATGGAAGACACTAACCCTGCAGCAATTACCTTAGCCCAGATACTGAAGTTCAACAGCGTCAAACACAAGCGAACTCGTGGCACCACATCATCCACCTGTGTCAGGCACAGTGTTGCACAAGAGACCCCACTTCCAAAATACATAGGGATGATGTTGCATGCTCATACACGCAAGAAATAATTAGTCAACAGACTTTCACACCTTGGCTTAAGCATCTCGTATGACAGAGTGCTGCAGCACAGATGGGCAACCGTGTCTGCAAACAGTTTCACAAAGAACAAGTGTCTGCCCTCCAAAGTTGTGTGGCGAAGTGTTTACAACTTCCGCTGTAGACAACATAGACTACAACCCCAGTGCAACAACATCAAAAGACTCCTTCCATGGTACCGGTATCTCTTTAATATAACATCCTTCTTACACTGGTGAAGGGGTGAATCGTAGCATCGTCGTTGCCGGAGAATTTGGAGATGCACGGTCCAAGACTGTCGCCCCTTTGGCGCACTATTATACTGATGTACTCTCCGTCACAAGTAGCATCAAGGGGTCGCCTGTCCCAGCTGTTCCGCCTGGATCTGATCTGGGATACTTACCTTGCTGATTCACTGAAATGTAGTACACGTGCAAAGCGGGGACAAAGCGTGCAGAGATGTGTGGTGGCCGCCGCATCCATACCAAGAAACTGGCAGCATTTCCTACGAGCTGTTTAAGTTTCTCTCAACAGGTCTCTTAGAATGGTTTGACCAGGAGGACAAGCAACTCGTCATTACTGATGGAGAAGCAGTACTCAGCAAGCCACTACTACCAGATCTGACTTCACTCGACCCATACAACCAAGGCCGACAGTCGGGTGTTGCTGCATGCATCTCACGCAGCTAAGCACGGACACCATTCAATAGTCATCCGGACTGTAGATACCGATGTTGTGATGCTGGCAGTGTCCGTGATACATGAATTGCGACCAAAAGACAAACTATGGCTGGTATTCGGAACAGGCCGAAGTTTCCGATACCTAGCAGCACATAAAATAGCAGCTGGACTGGGACTAGAGAAGGCTCGTGCACTGCCAATGTTTCACGTTCTAACTGGATGCGATATTGTGTTAAGCTTTGCTAGACATGACAAGAAGACTGCATGGACAGTCTGGACAGTACTGTCAGAGTTAACTGAGGCGCTGATGCAGCTGTCTTCCGCACCAAGTGACATATCAAGAGATAGAATGTGCATAATCGAGAGGTTTTTGATCCAGTTGTATGATCGAACCAGCAAATTCACGAACATTGACAAGGCCAGGAGGAAACTCTTCTCAAGGAAGAATAATGTGCAGCTGATCCCTCCAACGAAGGCAGCTTTAGAGGAACATGTCAAGAGGGCAGTATATCAAGGTGGACATGTGTGGAGTCAAATACTGATGCCAGCACCAGAACTCCCACCACCAACCAACTAGGGTTGGTCAATGACTGGAGGACAATATGCACCATACTGGACCAGGCTACCTGAGGCAACTCACACCTGCATTGAGCTGGTTTCTTGCAAGTGCCAGAAAGGGTGTGTGAGACGCTGCAAGTGCAAGAAGGCTGGCCTTAAATGCACAGCCCTCTGTGTGTGTGAAGGGGACTGCACATGAAGATGAGTCCACAATATTCATTTACTTGTGGCAGTGCTGAACTGGTTAACATAACACTGTTTATGTACACATATCTTCAGTACCGATGTATACCTAGCCTCAAATACCAGACCATTGTAGAATGTCAGTGCACACCCAACCTTATATATTACACCATAGGATGTCAGAATTTTAACTTAGATATTTAATGCCTTAAGACATGTATCAAAAGTATAAAACTCAAAATTAGTAGTAAATTGATATTTTTATTTAAAGTTATGCAGGGAAAGCTAGTTTTGAGAAGTTTACGTTGTTTTGTGTTAATGTTCACACTATTTTTGTGGATATTCAGATGTAACCCCGAATTGATCATTTTGTGATATTGATTGAAGGAATGGAGAAGACTAATCAACCAAATCTCTTATGAAAGGTGCCATATCAAACCTAGAACAACACAGAATCTAATCAATAACTCAAACTTGTCAAAACAATTTTTACTTCACAGACTTTGAGTAAAATGTTGTCTTGTGAAAAATACATCATTATGAATATTCATCTCTCATGAATTAAGTGGAGTACTGTAATAAAGTATGTCATTTTGAAAAATGGATTTTTAATTTGTCATGAAATATTTGACCAAAAGGTAATCGCACATGTAGAATTCAAGTGGCGGCCATTATGAAATCCAATATGTTGGCTAATTTATAAAGATACACAATGCAGGTTGTAACCATCGAATTCCTTGTCTCCCAAAACATACATTTGAACTCCAGAATCGAGTCAATAGAAGCATTAGATCCAAAGATAATCGAAAATGTAGGTTTCAAACAACGGCCATTTTAAAATCCAATATGGCGGCTCATTGGTACAAAATATGCGATGCAGATTGTTACCATTATATTTCTTGCCCCCCAAAACATACATTTGGACACCATAATCGAGTCAATAGCAGCATTAGACCCAAAGATAATCGAAAACATGAATTTCAAATAGCGGCCATTTTGAATTCAAATATGGCGGACATGAAGAGAGAATTCCGAGTGGCTCAATATCTGAAAATGTTCGCCATATATCAATGTACATTTGTGCTAAATTTGGTGCTTGTATCACAAAATGCACAATCCTTTTGAAATTTCAAGCTAAACCTCCCAACTAAATGACTAAAGGGGCAATCAATCCATACCTTCCATCTGTTCTTTCATTTTTTTAGTCTTAATATTTTGTCGAACGACTACAACCATAGATTTGTTCTGTTCTTCCAATCTTTCTCCTTGTCTTACAAGCAAACAAAATTCTCTTGATATGTTCATATTGTATTTTTTTTTTTTTTTTTACAAAAATTAATGGTTTCTATATAACCTACGCGCTTTTCGCAACAGATCCGCATCCATACCAGGAATACATAGTCTTTCATCTCAGCTATAAAACTGCTAAAGAAAAAATGTTCAATTCTGTAGCAATATGAAGTCCTCCAATCCAAATACGTAGGAAAAGAATATAGAAAAGGTTCAAAATGTGCTCCCGACAAAGGCAACAGCAAGTCAAAACACATGAAAAATATACATTAAAAAACTCACTATATATATATATATATATATATATATATATATATATATATATATATATATATATATATATATATATATATATATATACAGGGTGATTCATAAGTCACTTAGCTATTTAAAATGATTACCATATGAAGCACAAACAGACTTACTTTCAAATTACTGCTATTTGTTATTTTAAATTTGTTCGTTTATATATTTGTTTCTATATATATTTATTTGTATTTATTTAAATTTGTGTAAATCATCATATGTGCTTTTTTTTTCAGGTAGTATGTCATTTACAATTGAAGAGCGAATTTTTATTGTTATTCATATGGCCAAATTTGATGAATCTCCCACACTTGTTGAAAGGCAATGGAAACGTGATGTGAACAGAAAGCCTCCTTCGCACAACACTCAATCAATCAAATATGCTACAAAGAGTCGTAAATTCCTTGCAAAAAAAATGGAGCTATGCATGCAGAACGAAGGTGGAAATTTTGAAAATTTGCTGTAATTTTAAACTCCCATAAATGAATTTGTTGAATAATCTTTCTGTTTTGTATTACCGTATTTTTTAACCTTAGAATTTCAAAAATAAATAGCTAAGTGACTTATGAATCACCCTGTATATATATATATATATATATACTAAGCTATGAAAATATATTTATGGCAATTAAGCTACACAGAGGCTCCCGCGTTTCATCCACGGAGGGAATCTTCAGGCTAAAATGCATGGAGTTATTTTTGTCGGGTGTTTTTATATACACGGCTAGCTCGTTAACCAATCAGATTCTTTGTTGTTCTCTCAGCCAATCGTTGGGCTTCCCACGAACAAAGCTGTGGTTAGTGTAACTTCCTATATCATGTTCTATTGTTCTGTTTTCTATAGATTGGCCTATATCCTGTTTCCTTTATTTTATCAATATAATGGGTGAATTTATTTTAACACGTGGTTCCTTGTATTTCTATTTTAGGTTTTAATTTTTAAATTGTTAGGGTTATTTTTTTACTTATTTGTTTATTTATTTATGTATCGTTAGCCTAAGGTAAATTTATTTCTGTGTGGGCAGCTGTTTGCTATCTCACTTGTACAGTTTAATAGATTTCGGGGGTCTTTAAAGTTTAGGATTTCAAATTTTTCATTCAGACATGATCTACACGGGTCGTCTAAATTTCTACATGTTCAGGCCTGTCATATTATTTTCCATTGAATTATTGGTGAGCGTCCATTTTCTTTGAGCCCCCAATAGTGGTTAGCTAGTGCTGTTTTAATTCGACGTTCTCTATTTTTAAATGTGCTTTTGTGGTCATAATATCTGGTTTTAAAATCTAGGGAGGTCATACCTACGTAGTACTTATTGTTATTCGGTCTTTCCTTGGCAAATATTGTGGCTTTGTATACAATACTTTTGGTTAGGCATTTATTTTGTAGTGGACAAAGTGTACGATTTATGCAGTTACACAGCAGGTGCTCGAGTGAGCTCATATCTCTGATTCCTCCCTGCAAAGCATCCATAGCATGAACTCACCCTCTACCATGACTACAAAGAACTTTTATTTCTTCCTCGGTAAACTTTTCTCCGGTGTAAAACTTCTACTTATGAAGCAGAAACTCTCCACCGTTAAATAAAAATGCACCATTCGAATCTGAATTTGAGTATAACCTTAAAGTGCATCTGGTGATGGGATCCCTAATTTGGGGGCGCTAATTAGTTACCATAACTGTCAGGTCCACTCCAACCCAGAGTGGCAGTACCTGTCAGGGATCCATCCATAAGCTAAATAGAACTTTCTAACCTTGTGTTAGAATTTCCCTTATTTCCACACATCTACGCCCAATATGACTACAATGCTGCCAGACGAGATAGAACCCAGGGTAAACACTCTAACTGTTCATCTTTTCTAAACTTGAGATGCTCATAAATTTAAACAAAACTTGTTATTAGATTTTACGCCCGGGTAACGTCGCTTCGATCTGCTAGTTACAAAGAAAGAATGTTGCAATCCGCCATTATTTGAGTTTCATAAAACATTAAAAGCCACCATTTCTTCCTTTCACAATTTGTGAAATATGAAGTTATTTTAATCACATACCAAAAACACATGAATGTCACATTTAAGGACCGACGGAATCAAATGAAAGAATTACCGGATTTCCTTTTCCAATTCTTTAGATCCTCTCGCCATATTTCCCGCTTCTTATGATTTACAACCGGAAAATAATTTGCACGGCAGAAACGAGTTGGCATCCATCTTTTTTTAACTAAGAAATTAATGTCACTCTCTATCTATCTATCTATCTATCTATCTATCTATCTATCTATCTATCTATCTATCTATCTCTTTCTCCCTCTCTCCCCCTCTCTCTTTCTCTCTCTTTCTCTCTCTCTCTCTCTCTCTCTCTCTCTATATATATATATATATATATATATATATATATATATATATATATATATATATATATATTACTATTTCATGTATCTACATAAAATTTTATAAGGAAATATAATTTTATATGTATCAATTTTCAGTATTTACTTCAACAGTGCTCGATGCGTAAGTAGAGCTAGGTAGTAAGCTATGAAAATATATTCATGGCAATTAAGCTACACATAGGCTCCCGCGTTTCATCCCCGGGGAGGGGAATCTTCAGGCTAAGGGATGAAAGCATCTGTGTAGCTTAATTGCCATGAATATATTTTCATAGCTTACTATACACACACACATATATATATATATATATATATATATATATATATATATATATATATATATATATTATTTAAATGTTGAATTAAATTAAAGATAATTGAATTATCTATTAATAATAATCTATTGTGATAATATAAAGCTCAATATATTGAATAGAGCAATCAATTCTAGAGATGAAAGATGAGAATAAAAAATTGTAAAGATACAATATTTATTAGAACATCAAAAGTTGAGAGCAAGGATATGCATATCCTTAATCCATGGATTAAGGATATGAAGCTCCTTGCTCTGAACTTTACATGTTCTAATAAATATTGTATTTTTATTCTCATTTTTCATCTCTAGAATATACTTATATATATATATATATATATATATATATATATATATATATATATATATATATATATATATATATATTGTAATAATAGGGACTCTTCAGCATAGAGATATGACTATTCACTACTGGTCAAGCCATTCGAAACCTCGGATTACGAGTATTTTGCAACTTAAATCCGACGCCCTAACCACTCGGCCAATTTTGAATAGCGAATAAACTGTGATAATTTTAACACTTTATCGGCGGCTTGACGTCTGAGAGCGTTCTACTTTTTTTTAATGAAAGGAACGATGCATTTAAAGCTAGTGACGTCATGCTGTGTTAATACTACACTTACAGTGCTCTACTTTTTCGAGGAGCGACAAATAATAATAAATATTTGTTATTGTTTATTATCTATGTATACGTTTCGTCCTTAATAATCGGGATTACGAGTATTTTGCAACTCAAATCCGACGCCTTAACCACTCGGCCAATTTTGAATAGCGAATAAACTGTGATAATTTTTACACTTTATCGGCGGCTTCTACTTTTTTTTAATGAAAGGAACGATGCATTTAAAACTAGTGGCGTCATGCTGTGTTAATACTACACTTACAGTGCTCTACTTTTTCGATGAGCGACAAATAATATATATATATATATATATATATATATATATATATATATATATATATATATATATATATATATATATATATATAAGGATTCAATGAATTAGAACATTACAATTGTTCCAAGAATTAGAACATCAAGTCTAGTATGGCGTACGGTATATATATATATATATATATATATATATATATATATATATATATATATATATATATATATATATATATATATTACAGAAGGTCAGAACAGCATGATGCCGTCGGTTTCAAATCAACCAGCGTTCGATTTTCGCTGATTCTCATCAGCCACTGTTGTAGAATCTTGTTTTGGAAAGATTGGAGATCACGCGCTGTAATAACGCACGCGTTATTTATCTCCTTATTTTTTTTCAGAAAGTTGTAGGAACTATAAGTTAGAATAAAATTATTTACAAATTAAAATAAATTAGAGCTGAAATAATAATAATAATAATAATAATAATAATAATAATAATAATAATAATAATAATAATAATAATAATAATAATAATAATAATAATAATAACAACACCGATCAACCCCGACGCTAACAATAAAAATCCATAATAGCAGTATTAACAACTATAGCAGCTACGACAATTGTAACGATAAGAAATAACGAAAACTTCAATAATAATGATAAAAATAGTGTTAATGACAAAAAATAAAGATAATAACAATGGCAATAAAAATATCGGTGAAATTATTCCGTGTGTTGTTTACAATCGTAACCGGGATATATTAAGACAATGCAGATAAAACTAAGCTCAATGGTAAACAAGTTATGTCGAACAGAGCATTCATATTATAATTCGATACATTATAAAGTTTATGACATAATTAATTAAAATTTTAAATATTATAATCAAGCTACGAAAATAAATACTTAACAATGTGTATCCATATGTACGCTCGTTTAAAAAAACATGTTATTATCCTTATTACTTAAAATTTGAGAATAATCGATACCTTTCTATACTTGAACCCACCTTACAATGGGTTTGTGATTTTCATGTGTTTTGTCTCTTTTCAGTATTGAAAAAAAATTAGTTTCTCTATCTTGACAGTGTTTTGTTCTCGACCTGTTTGCGCGTATATCCAACGGATGTTATCTGAATTGTAATTAATAATGAGGAAAATCATATACGTTTCCAAGCTTTACTCTGATGTAGTAATGATAATACAATAGTTTTTCTGAAATGCGTGTACATATGGATAAACATTGTTAAGTGATCCTTTTTGGAGCTTGATTATAATATTAAAATATTTTAAGTGATTTTGTTATAAAATTTATTATTCTATCGAATATATATATATATATATATATATATATATATATATATATATATATATATATATATATATATATATATATATATATATATATATTAAAGTTCAAATATGTTGATAATATAAACTTACAACGAATATTTTTAAGTATCCAATACAAGGTAGAGCTTTATAAATATACATTATATAAACATTTAAAATGGGTTACACAAATCAATTCATGTTTCGATACTCCAGTGCACTCCCAGGGTGGGCAAAAATAAGGGTCCTATTTTTAAAAATTCATAACTTTTTTATTTATTGATTTTTTTAAATTTTTTTTTTTTATAATAAGTAAAGGACCCCTTCCGAAGTAAGCATGAGCCGTATTAGCCCTAAGGAACGTACCCTTATTTAGAAAACATTATTTTTGCTTAAAAACTTAAAACAGTGTAAAAAACAATACTTTAGTTTTTGTAAGTTTTAAGAAGTGTTTTTCGGCTAAAATTTGTTTTGTTTATTTCAAAAAATCTCGGAAGGGTCAGTCTACACACACATAAAGTTTGGTGAGTTTAACTTTTATTTTGTGGAAGTTATTCAAATTCAAGTTATTCAAATTTAAAGATAGGACCCTTATTTTGGCCCACCCTATATATATATATATATATATATATATATATATATATATATATATATATATATATATATATATATATATATATATATATATATATATATATATGAATAGATGAAAGGATAAAATAATCCGACGGTATGAAATTAAAATGGAATAAGTGGAAGACCTAAAAAGCTCAACGTTTCGCCCAAATGTTATATGGGCTTTGTCAAGAGCGAACGAAAAAAATGCAAAAAATGACAAAAGACGGGAAAGTCTATAAATTGTGAGAAATATACATAGTCGTGGGGTTCATGTAGAGAGGGAAGAGATGTAAATGTGTATAGAGTCAAAGATGAATACATAGCGAAAAAAAATTGTAACGGAAAAGGATAGAAAAGAATAAAGAGTAGAAAGGGAGTCTAAAGGAAGAATAATTCAAAACTCAGGGAATCAACCAGTGTCTAGATATATCTTGTTTTTGTGAATAATTGCTTTTGATAGGTTAGGGGAGATAAAATAGAATCCCATTCTCTGTTTTATTTTATTTGTGGAAAAGGCTATGAGTGCAGACTCAATTAATCGACGTGTTGATTTATTATGTATTATCTTGATTAAAGTAGATTTATCAAAGTCAAAGCAATACCCATACACCATACTGTGAGCATATAAGGCGTTAAGCGATAATGTTCAAAATGCTGAGTGGCTAGTCCACTCAAACAAGACCGATGATGAAGAAGAGGTTTGTTACGACTTTTCCCTTGCATATGAGTTATTCAAATTGTTGATAAGCCCACACGCGTACCCGATGCTGATGGGCATTTTCCTGGCCTTCTTGATATTTTTCTGACAACCTGCCCTGACCAGTTCACATCTACTGTCTTGTCACCTCTGGGATCCTCCGAGCACTCAGTTGTATCAATTAAGATTAAAACGAAGCTCAGCAATTCCTCCCTTTAATGTCTCTTTCCATCGCAGAGTTTTGCGATACGCAATGGCTGATTGGGACAGCTCAAAATCCTTCATATCTGAAATCCCTTGAAAAGATATTTTCAAAAAGAACGTGTCCTGTATCGCATCCGATATAGCCGATAATCGTTAGTATTGAGAGCTTTATACCATCCAAAACATTCCAACATAAACCAAACAGCCAGTCATGGTACACCCTGGATGTGCTGCCGCTATTGCTCACAGGATCAACTATTTCAATTGTTTTCAGCGAAATAGATGCCTGAACCCAATGCTTTCTTTAAATCTGCCCGAAAAAAAGTCATAGGAAACGCTAAAGAGTCCTATACCCAATCTGAGTTTTGGAGAATACAAACAGGTCTCTATCCCAACTATCATTAACGGACCAAAGGTGATCTGCTCAACATCTAACAAAGCCAAAATTTTCGTAAAGAGATTTGAAGCAAATTCCACTCTTTGTGATAAGGGCCACCTACCTCCAAAATCCCCCCTATGACCGGAAAACTTCTAAGCCACATCTGAATAACTGCCCAAGAGGTTGCCAAACTTATGAAGAACCTTGATGTCGACAATCGCCGCCGACCCCCCACGCTATGCGTGCCGTGGTTTTCTTCTTCCTCATCTTCTTTGTTCTGGCCGTGTCGTCCCAGTGGTCGCCAAGGTAACGTGCACTGGTTTACAAGTTGAGAAAAACAAAACAACACACACTCACAAGACAGAACACAAACTCAGATACATTGTGTATGAGTCAATTGTACTCTTGTTGTGTGTAACACCGTCACGGACTGTTGAGGCCCCCATTGTCGGTACTCGAGGTCCTCAGTCCATCTCGGGTCTTCTAGGCCCTGCGCAATCTGCTCCGATCTAATCGTATCCTCTCCGAGTCGCAAACTAAACCGTCGTGAAACTCAACTGTCGCAAATATTGTCGCAAACAACTTTAACTCCAAACTCAATCCAATATCCGGTCTTTTGCCTTGGTCACCGACAAGCGGAAATGACTCGGCCACTCTTAAAACGCCTGGTCTTTGTCCCAGACTGATAAGCGGAAATTGACCACAAGCTGTGAGGCGTCCTACTGTTTCCGATTGCCTTTGTGTACGTTGGTGAGTCATTCGGTATCATTGTCGTTTTACTTATCCTACTTCCGACAGCCTTTCCCTATTTGTGAATCATTTCTCTCGGCTCTAGAGGGGGCGACGTTCATAGTATCAGAAGAAAACATTCCTGCCATAGTGCTAAAGAAACTGCAACCAGAAATAGCTCCTATCCTTACACAGCTGTTGAATCGTATCTTACAGGAGAAATACTTTCCATCACATTGCAAGACTTGGCTGGTCTGACCAGTATTTAAGATCGATGTTTCTGCATCTCAGTATAGATCGATCATTTTCCTATGCGTCATGAGTAAGTTGCAACGTTGTCAACCTTCTACACAGAAACAATATATTTAATCACAAGCAATATGGATTTCGTCCTGCAAGATCAATAGCTGACATGCTGACTGTGATATGGCACAGTATCAGTGAATCTATCAACGGGGGCTTCGTTATTAAAGCGATAGCTTTTGATATATCCAAGGCCTTCGAGAGAGTTTGACACAAAGGTTTGCTTTACACACTTGCTAGCTATGAAATATCTGCAAATGTCCTCACAACCATAAAATATTTCTCTTCGATTAAAGTACTTTTCTATTAAAGTAGTTATTGACGGGCAGAAGTTCGAAGGTCATAATATCAATGCCGGCGTACCTCAAGGGCCCGTTCTTCATAAATGATCTCCAAATCGTATTCTGAGATAATTCCTTGATATCTATGCAGATGACAAAACTATCTATGGCAGCACTTCGAAAAGCACTGATGACAAAGATATGTCTCTTTCTCTCTCTCTCTCTCTCTCTCTCTCTCTCTCTCTCTCTCTCTCTCTCTCTCTCTCTCTCTCGCTCTCTTCCGGCTTGGAGCACGTGGTGCAATGGTGAAAAAGTCACTTGTTATTTTTAACGATTCTAAAACCAAGATTCTCTCTTTTCCTCGCCAACGCTTTGGATCCCACTTCCTTAAGGACGCCCACTTTCCTTGATGGGCTCCTGGGACTGACTTTTACTCCAGACCTGAAATGGAAGACTTACATCAAATCTGTTACTAAGGTCGCTGGGAAAATAGTTGGATCATTCTTTCGCTCCAGAAAGTCCGTTACTCCTGGCGCAATCATCTACCTGTATAAGAGTCAGATCCGTCCTAAGATGGAGTACTGCTGTCATATATGGGGAGGTTCTGCTCAGAGCACTCCTTTTTGCCTTGACAGGGTACAAAACCGACTTCGCAGTCTAGGGGGATGATCACTTCTCTTCCCTGCAGTCCCTTTCACACAAGAGAGATGTTGCTAGTGTTACAACCCGTGTCCATTACTAAAGATGGTTTGTATTTTCTGCCCGTACAATGGCTTCGTCATTCTATGCAACGATGTATTATTGGCTAGGTAAGTTGTCTGTCGTGTGGAAACTGAAAAAGAAAAACATGAAACACGATGTCCAGTGAAGAAAATACAAAGATGAATAATTCAAAGAAAGTTTTATTTCAGAAAAGGGTCAGCGAGGAGGTGAATAGAGAGAGAGGGAGACGTGCTATTTTTCAAAAGAGAGGATGTGATGCGGTGTAAATATAACATTAAATAAGAAACAGTCATTTGGCCAATATGTGGAGAGGGAGAGATGATAGAGGTGCCTTTACTTATCTTGTGGATAATACGATATTAATGTCGGTAAACCGCCGGTACAAGCATTAGGTCTGTGGCAGTAGAAGAAACAGTATGAATTCGTCTTCAAATCCAGCTAGCAAGCAAGTCTGAATTTCTCATAAAAGTGCTATCTCTTTCTCGCTTTCGCTTTCTCTCTCTCTCTCTCTCTCTCTCTCTCTCTCTCTCTCTCTCCTTCTCTCTCTCTCTCTCTCTCTCTCTCTCTCTCTCTCTCTTGAGGCAAACAATTCAAAATACCTTTTCTTCTTATAAAAATCCTTTTAAAAGTGTCGCACGTGGGTTGGACCGGGAATTAAGATAATCTTGTATATGTCTCTTATTGTTTTACGGTATCCAGTTTCAGGGCCGCACCTTTGATTTAAGTGGGGGCAGTATCAACCCACATCCGGTATCTGCTTTCTTAATGGAGGGAGAGAAAAAGAAAGAGACGAACGAGGGAAAGGGAGACGCATACCATAGCATCTTCTAATAGTCGTGGCAAAGGAAAGCACATACGATAGGGTGTTTTCCCGACCATAAACTTAGCCTCTCTCTACTGCATCACTATGTTTATGGTAGGTGCTCGACTGAGCTCAAATCACTCGTATCTCCCCTAATAAAACATTAACAGCAAGAACACAACTAGTTACAAAAACAGCATAGAACTTTCCTTTCTATCTCTGTCTGTCTGTCTGTTTGTCTGTCTCTCTCTCTCTCTCTGTCTCTGTCTCTGTCTCTGTCTCTCTCCCTCTCTCTCTCTCTCTCTCTCTCTCCCTCTCTCTCTCTCTCTCTCTCTCTCTCTCTGTGTACCAAAGAACAAGCGGAACTTCCATGGACAAGGTTTCTTTCCTAGAGCGTCCCATCAGTGGAACAAAATACCACGAAGCTGCTTCCCAGCCGACTACCTCATCATCGTCTTCAAGTATTCATTGAGCCATTCTCTTGGATAAACAATCCCTCTTAAGAAATATTATGCCCATTCCACCGGTTGTTTCTAATCATCGCGTGGTGGCGTTCATCGTCCAACCGACGATCTCTCTAATCCTTATCCTCGAGTAGCCCCAGGCTTTGATAAGCGGTGACCCATTGTGGCGGGGGGACCCCACACTCTTACACTCCTTCGCCCCGTGGGTATCGTAGTCGGCCACTCGCGCACAGGTGTTTGATATCCTGGTCGCGGCGCCACCTACAAACAGGTACCCCACACTCTTTTTCCTCCGTGTGACGGCATCAAATGTAATGAGAACCGTCCCGGTGCAGGAATCCTTCCTGACTGTGAACACCTTTTCTTTGGCTCGTGATTTCGTCTGTAGTGGCTGTAAAAAGAAAGATGGCTCGAATCTCCCCCGGGTCAGATGAATGACGACTTCGTGATTCTGTGAAGGCAAGATTACCTAGCAGGACAATTCACGATAGAATAACTCGACAAACGGCTAGGTCTTTTCATAACAATAATTATTTAATAAAAATGAACGGTGGGTTTTTAACCTTAACCCAAAGTCTATTCTTCGATAATGGCTTTTTTTCTAACTATCCCGTCTCTCTGTGTGCGTGTGTGAATCTCTTTACGACTGCAAATCCTTAATCGAGATATAACTTGTCTACTCAACGGTGTGTGTGGACTCTTACAACTGTTGGTATTAATTGAGACGTTAATCTCTGTTGGAAAACGATGGTGGAGGAATGCTATGGGCCGCGCCACGCCAAGCGAGAGCGATTGTTCGCGCAACGCCTCGCCTAGCCGAGAACGCGTCCGTGCCGAACGAAATCTTGGATCTAACTGACTTGCGATCGCCTTCTCATCTCAAATAACAAAGACGAAAAACGTATAACTCATACTCTCTCTCTCTCTCTCTCTCTCTCTCTCTCTTCTCGTCGTGTGGTACGCGCGATGCTGACTTACTCTCTTTCTTTCCCCCATCCCTTCCTCTGTGTCCCCACTCCTCCCCCGGAGTGGGGTGGTACGGGCAATTGTAATTCGTCGTTTTAGTTTCTCTTTAGATCTTATCTACACTAAAGAAAACCATTAGCCTCTCTTTCTCTATTGGACCACCCCTCGAGTTGACATCCATCGTATCTAAAAGACCCATGACCAAATTGTTCAGCTGGTCAAACTCATCCATTGTATCTGGTTAAGTGCCACTGACAACCTACACGCTCTCTCCCGCCAGGCTGGCGCCGTCTCTCGGCCAAGGCTTGGACAGTCAAAAATATGTACTAGCTCCCAGACTTCCACTTGTCTCTACGTGGGGCCTGATCTCCCCGATGCATTCCAGTGCACCCCGGGGTGCAGACTCCGTCGCTGAAACCACTGTTTCACATCCGCCCAATCCTTATTTCGTGTCAATTGGTCGAAATTGACACCTCCCAGACCGTCACCTTTCTCTACGTGGGGGGCTGATCTCTCCGATGCATATCGGTGCGCCATAAAGGGGGCAGATACGTCGGATGAAATCACTGTTTCACATCCGTCCACCCTTATTTCGTGTCACTTGGTTGCAATTGACATCTCCCAGACCGTTACCTTTCCCCACACACAGAGAGAACAACGGATAATACAATCAAAACAATAATAATCAAAAATTAAGAAAAAACTGTAGCTAAAAAATGGAACAAAAAGTTTTCTATTTCTGTTCTGTTTTCTTTTGGTCTGTCCTTCTTTTTCTCTTTCCAGTCTATTAAAACATCAGGACTACGTATGTATGTGTGTATGTGCGTATGCATTTTGTGGTTTCTGTGTTGGGAGGTGGGTGGGTGACAAAATGAATTATTATGCATGCAATTAAAAGTTTGTTAATACAGATTGGAGCTCGCAACGCCCCTTACAAATTACGTCACCATCACCCTCTCCTCGGAATCAATCTCTACTTCTTCACTGGTCATCCACCTGGATTTCCGACAGGGCAGCGATTCCTGCTCCCGCTCGCGATCTGGGTGAAGTGTACTCAAGGGTAACCCTCCCTCGCTCATGCACTCGTCAGTCGGTGTGCTCGCGCCGTCCAATATCTCCCTATGTCTTTCTCGCGCCCTTTGTCTTTTCTGCAAAAGCTAACCCTATTATTTATGCGCACAATTCTCACTAACATCGACCAAGCCCTATCGTGCCCGTGTCTAGTCCTACCTTTTTCCCTTCCTGACGGGGTTAATCGAACCCTCCAATCTTTTTAAAGCTAATAGCTTATTACCTTCTGGTTATGCAACACATCTTAACACATTATAATACTTTCATAACTGTTCGATGGGGTCGACCGGTAATCTCAAACGATTTGGTAATTCGGCCTTAATCTGCCGAGATGATTATATTCGGCGACAAGTGTCCTAGCGATTGCATATCCAACTGTGCACCTGTGCACTCACTCGTCAGTATCAACAACTGAAATTCTCTTGGTACGGACCTGTCTGGTTCGCATACCGTCACTATCATTGCGTCGGCCACCTCAGCCGGATTCTCTTCGTTCCCTTCTCTGGGAAAACAATTCTCTCAGACTAACACCTTCTTGGCTCACTTCGGCCCGGTGACATTCGATATCGACGCGCCTTCTCTGGCTGCATGCGATAGTGACCCTTTTGGTTCTTCCCTATAACTTCCAATTTCTTCATGATCATTCTCTCATCGCTTTCCGACACTGTCCCTAATTACTCATCGAGTGCCTCTCCCAGCAACGGGGGGCCACTGATTTCTTCTGCTTCGTCTGTATCAACACTATCTATCTTAGATAGGATCTCATCTCCTTCTCTTCGCTTATCATTACTTCTGTGCCCTTCCGTAAGGCGCACCACGATCTGTCATATTCACGGTGGTTCGAACATCTGTCGATTACTTCAACTTTCTTTTGCTTTTACAACTCACTATATATCTGCCTGGTCGTTCGGCAACAGCCCATCCAGCTGCAGGTATATTACTACTTGTGATCGATCATTTGGATCTAACCACGACGACCCTCCATCGGTCCCAGTTATGCATCTCTTTCTATCCTTATATGTCCGTTTATCTCGGGGGGGGGGGGGGCATCCAAGACAACTGTCCGCGCCACAACCACCAGCACCGCACACGCATGGGGGCCCTCCCTGCGCGCGGTGGAGCCAACGAATGCGACACAGCACAACCTCGGCCTCTCCCCCAGGTCCTTGACTATCTTTGGCTTGGCTTTCCTGCTATTCTGTGGTGGGGCGTTCTGCTCCCCTCTACCGTGACTTCATAGGTAATTCCTCTACCTTTTTGGCTAACCGATTTTCTCTCAGTCTCTTCTGGAGCTGGGCAGGGGGGTATTTTGCCGCTCTCCTCCCACTCGCTGGACTCGTCAACCGACCTAGCAGTCGCGTTTAATTCGATCTCTCTCTACGGGGGGGTTCATTGCTTCTTGCGGTTTCTCATAAACCGGCGAACAAAACCCAAGCCCGTCTTCTTCCCATTCTACCGTAACTTCATAGGTAATTCCTCTACCTTTTTGGCTAACCGATTTTCTCTCAGTCTCTTCTGGAGCTGGGCAGGGGGGTATTTTGCCGCTCTCCTCCCACTCGCTGGACTCGTCAACCGACCTAGCAGTCGCGTTTAATTCGATCTCTCTCTCTACGGGGGGGTTCATTGCTTCTTGCGGTTTCTCATAAACCGGCGAACAAAACCCAAGCCCGTCTTCTTCCCATTTAATTTCGCTATCCTTCACTAAACTTATCATTCTGGTGGCCACCCTACTTTTTATACTCTGTGGGGTGGCCTCTGGGCGCTTCCCTGGTTCTTTACCCTAGCGTCAGGTGGCACACTAAGGTTCGGAATCCCAATTCCTCACCTCCGATCTATGCTGCTGTGCACCACCGACTCTCATGTCCGAACCGACCACACCTAGTGCAGTTCGGTCTAACCGAGCCGCGTGGGCGCCCATAATTTGTGGGACACTCTGCTGCTCTATGCCCCTCACCCCTGCAGGTCCAGCAGACTGATACCTGCCTGGCCGGTGCGGGCCTATCGTACTCATTTTGAAGGTCCCATGCCTTCCTTCTACGATCGGAGTCTGCCTCCCAATCTTCTCCGCCCCCTCTCTCCATTCGGGGCCCCGGACTCGCCCTGCCCCCACCGTTTTCCTTCTCCCAGGCCTTTCCTCGCCATTGCTTAACCTTAGCCGGGTGAACTTGCGTACGGCCTCAATCGCGGTTCGCTCGCTGGCGTATTGCCTCACCAGCTGCTCGCGGAGCTCCGTACCAGTGATCCCCGGGTTCTCCACATACCTCCCCTCAATGAATCTCGACGCTGAGCCCCTCGCTCCCTCTAGAGCGAGCAGCACCATCTCTAAATCTTCTAGTCCATAAATCACCCTCTTCTTCTGAATTACTGCTAACCACTCCATTGAACCGACGGGATCCCCTTTGTGGGGGGGTATTCGTATCCCTCCTATCGGCCTTTCTATCTTTCTGGTCTCTTCTCTCCCCATACCTGTTACACTATTTACTGGGTCTTCCTCCGAACCCATTCCCTTTGCGTTCTAGCTTACCACCCCTAACAACAGAACTACCCAAACTGTGTGCAAAGTTTGGACAACAATCGATACACCGACAACCGAGCAAGCGAACAAGAGAAATCAACGAGTCACTTACCCCTCTCCTCTGCTGCCCCTGTGGTCTCCCGCTTCTGGGCTGGTTGTTTATTATCTTTCGAGTTCGTCCGGGCCTTCTAATCAATTGACTAAAAGTTCGCGATCCCAGATCGATCTCAAAGTCTAAAAAAACGTTTTTTCTTTCAGTCTATCTCTTTTTCTATCTTTCTCTTTTTTTTTTCAACCACGGGTGTACATGCCCGTTAGCCTGTTTCTCTCTTTTCTTTTCCTTTTTTCTATTCTCTTTTTCAAACACGGGTGTACCTGCCCGTTAAACTGTTTCTCTCTTTTCTTTTCCTTTTTTCTATTCTCTTTTTCAAACACGGGTGTACCTGCCCGTTAAACTGTTTCTCTCTTTTCTTTTCCTTTTTTCTATTCTCTTTTTCAAACACGGGTGTACATGCCCGTTAAACTGTTTCTCTCTTTTCTTTTCCTTTTTTCTATTCTCTTTTTCAAACACGGCTGTACATGCCCGTTAAACTGTTTCTCTCTTTTCTTTTCCTTTTTTCTATTCTCTTTTTCTATCTTTTTTTTTTCAAAGTGTTCTGCCGGCAAAAAAAATCGTTTGTTGTGCCCGTGGGTTTTTAAAAATTTGTCTGTCTATTTTTTTTTCAAAGTGTTTTGCCGGCCAAAAAAAAATTGTTTTTTTTTTTTTTGTCTTCTCCCTCTGCCGTGGGTTGGCTCTGCCCTTTCTTTTCCCGAGGTTGCCAGGCACTCCTCACAGTACCATGATCCTAGGTCGCGGCACCATTGTGGCGGGGGGACCCCACACTCTTACACTCCTTCGCCCCGTGGGTATCGTAGTCGGCCACTCGCGCACAGGTGTTTGATATCCTGGTCGCGGCGCCACCTACAAACAGGTACCCCACACTCTTTTTCCTCCGTGTGACGGCATCAAATGTAATGAGAACCGTCCCGGTGCAGGAATCCTTCCTGACTGTGAACACCTTTTCTTTGGCTCGTGATTTCGTCTGTAGTGGCTGTAAAAAGAAAGATGGCTCGAATCTCCCCCGGGTCAGATGAATGACGACTTCGTGATTCTGTGAAGGCAAGATTACCTAGCAGGACAATTCACGATAGAATAACTCGACAAACGGCTAGGTCTTTTCATAACAATAATTATTTAATAAAAATGAACGGTGGGTTTTTAACCTTAACCCAAAGTCTATTCTTCGATAATGGCTTTTTTTCTAACTATCCCGTCTCTCTGTGTGCGTGTGTGAATCTCTTTACGACTGCAAATCCTTAATCGAGATATAACTTGTCTACTCAACGGTGTGTGTGGACTCTTACAACTGTTGGTATTAATTGAGACGTTAATCTCTGTTGGAAAACGATGGTGGAGGAATGCTATGGGCCGCGCCACGCCAAGCGAGAGCGATTGTTCGCGCAACGCCTCGCCTAGCCGAGAACGCGTCCGTGCCGAACGAAATCTTGGATCTAACTGACTTGCGATCGCCTTCTCATCTCAAATAACAAAGACGAAAAACGTATAACTCATACTCTCTCTCTCTCTCTCTCTCTCTCTCTCTCTTCTCGTCGTGTGGTACGCGCGATGCTGACTTACTCTCTTTCTTTCCCCCATCCCTTCCTCTGTGTCCCCACTCCTCCCCCGGAGTGGGGTGGTACGGGCAATTGTAATTCGTCGTTTTAGTTTCTCTTTAGATCTTATCTACACTAAAGAAAACCATTAGCCTCTCTTTCTCTATTGGACCACCCCTCGAGTTGACATCCATCGTATCTAAAAGACCCATGACCAAATTGTTCAGCTGGTCAAACTCATCCATTGTATCTGGTTAAGTGCCACTGACAACCTACACGCTCTCTCCCGCCAGGCTGGCGCCGTCTCTCGGCCAAGGCTTGGACAGTCAAAAATATGTACTAGCTCCCAGACTTCCACTTGTCTCTACGTGGGGCCTGATCTCCCCGATGCATTCCAGTGCACCCCGGGGTGCAGACTCCGTCGCTGAAACCACTGTTTCACACCATTAGTAAAAAATAATACACACACACATCCCAAGCTAGGGATCGAACCTTCAACCATCTAGTTAATAGTTGACCGCTCTCATCACTGAGCCATGGGGCAGGCGCTGGTAAATGATATCTACAATGTCTTTATCTAAACATTGACCACCACCTTTACAGTGTTCTATTTGTTTATTTACAAAGAGCTTTGCATTACGTTAAGGCAGCAGGCGATATCATTTAACGACAGTGCTCAACTCGAGAGGGGGGATAGGTGTATATTGAAGATTTCGTACACAGAAAACACACGTGTCTGTATGTAAATAAAAAATATTTGAATAAAATATTGTTATAGCCCTTCTTTCAACAAAGACCTGGCCTTTAAGAGAATTAATAATAACCTGTCAATCTTAGCGCAATGAAATGTTCCGGCTCGCTATAGAACGCTATTATGATTAGCTTACTGTGTGTGTCTGCTGACTTCTTTCCCACGATAATTGATGGTGGCCGAGGGGTTGAATAGCAGGCTGCAGAGTCAAAGGTGACTTTGTAACTGGGTTCGAATCTTTTGACCGGTAGTAATGATCATCTCTTACACTGAAGATTGCGTAAGTATAAAACACATGTAAAAATTAAAATATTTGAATAATATATATATATATATATATATATATATATATATATATATATATAAAATAGAATTAACTATAAGTGAAGTATCGTAAAGTGATCTATCGTGATAAAGTAAAGCTCAAGTAGAGAAATCAATCTTAAAGAAGGAAAGATGAAGATAAAATTACATAAAATTGATACAAATTTTATTACATTGAAAGTTCAGATGCAAGGAGTTACACTAATCCTTAAACCATGGTTTTTCAAAGATAAAACTTCTCGTCAGAGGATAAAATTCGGTAATGTGGTATTTATAATAAATAAATATTACCTGTTCCATTTCACTTTGAAAATTGAAGAAAAAATAACAGAAAAGGTTGGGGATAAAGAAATAAAAGGCCGAGAGGGAGAATGGTAGCAGTATTGAGTAGCCATTGCCGAAGAAAAAAGGGGACGCTATGGTGCAGATATATATATATATATATATATATATATATATATATATATATATATATATATATATATATATAGAAAGAGAGAGGGCGGAGAAAGAGGGGGAGAGAGAGATGTTCAATACGTTAGCCATTTTTCTAGGCAACGTTTATTCTTTGATATTTTTAGGTCGATGTGACGTATTATGACGCCATGATACTTCCTGTGAAGCACACACACATCTCGCAAATGTATATATGAAGACGAAAGGATTGGTGAGCTTAACGGAAAACTCTATTAAGTTTTTATCGTTTTTGTTTTGTTTCTAGATATCGGAATCTCGTCACACCTTCCGACGGTAGTAAGCCTCGTTCTTATTGTCTTGACAATTGGTGCAGACGACACAACGAATGTCTATATTTAGTTCAGAAATGAGGGTGCGTTTAAGTCGATGGCTGTGTGAGGAAGAGAGACGAGATGTTGTACCGGGAATCGTTTATTTACCTCTTGGCGACGAGGTTAGACACAAGGTCAGGTGGAGTTTTGAATCGCGAGGACGTTAGACATAAGGTCAGGTGGAGTTTTGAATTGCGAGGAGGTTAGACATAAGGTCAGGTGGAGTTCTGAAAAAAGCCAGCGAACAAGAGGAAGTGCATTCAGGCCTACAAAAATGTTTGAGAAAAGGTAAAGCCTGGGAAGGAGGACTGAACAGCACAATACCTCAGCCTGAAAGAAGCAAGGCCACTGTCGGACTGATTGTCGAGCACATATTTTCGGCTGGTACGAATAACTCCTTCTCAACATGTGGGCAAAACGAACGCGCTCATATCGATGTCAGTAGCCGAGTCCTTAGAAAATGATCTCCCGTCTGAAGTGAACTGGGCCATGATGATGATGATGATGATGATGATGATGATGATGATGATGATGATGATGATGATTTTTTTTTCTAGCAGTGTTCGTATGTCACCTGTCATCTGGAATCACCAAGGGGGTTGGCTGTACTGCTACTGTCGTTGTCGAGTTGGTGCTGCTGCTGGTGATAGTGCTGAGCATGACTGCAGCAGTGGATGATGATGGTGTCAGTATTGGAAGTTGTTGTTGATTGCCATATCGCCTGACAGAGTTGGTGTGGAGGGAAAACCCCAAAGTAACGAGGGCCCAAAATGGTAGTTTTTATAGTAGTTTCAGAGTTGTTGCTGCTGATAGCGATGTTATGATGTCACCTGATTTGTCGACGGAAAGGTAAATGCGCTAAGAGAGACTGAATTATGTCTCTCCGTCACATGTATTGAAACTATCAAAGGGTTAACTTCCGGTTTCAGCACGGGTTGTAAACAGAAGGCGACACTATAACTACTGTCACAAACTATTTATTTGAATCCCAAACAATAAACTATATCGTCTCCCCTTTAAATTACCCCCCCCCCTCGAGTCTAATAGACTTTCCCATCATTATCTGCGACACTTCTATGCACTGATGGAAGATTTATTCTGTGACCCCCACCAGCCCCGTTGTTGATTACTTACATTACTTCAAAACGTTGATCCCTTTGAACTGGAGAAAGTCAAATCGAACAATTATGTAATACATTTTGAATTTTTGTTCTCTAAGCGTCACACCCTGCACTATTTCTCCAACGCCGCGTAGGAACAACTAGCACACACACACCCACCCACACACACACACACACACACACACATATATATATATATATGGAAAATTTTAGCAATTTTCTTTTTTTTTTCCACCCGCCCGTTTCATTGATTAAAAAGAATGTTTCCTCTGAAATGTATTCTACTATTTTGTTGTACGCGAAATTTACTTATATATATATATATATATATATATATATATATATATATATATATATATATATATATATATATATATATTAATTTTTATTAATTTTATACGTAAATAAAAGTGATCCACTGACATGTGTTTCTGGCACACAACTGTTATCAGCATGGCTAACTTAGACAAATGTTGAACCTTTGATATTGATGTGAATAGTCTGGCGTTTTATTTCCGGATTATGGCGCCTTCCCTGGAAGTGAAACAATCGAAATAGTAGTAAGCTTAAAGCAACAAACGCTACAATCACCAATAAAGACAATTACATAAAAATACATTATATATATATATATATATATATATATATATATATATATATATATATATATATATATATATATATATACATACAATATTTGTATATAAATATGTATTATTATTACCTACGGACACCAGAGTTTCATTCTTATGCAATTTTCAGTATAAGAGATACTAATTACTGTCGGTCGAAGAACTCGATCCTAGTTGCAAAGTCACATTTGACTTTGCAATCTTATATTCAGCCCCTAGGCCGCCATCAATTAACATGGGGAATGAAGAGAATTTAAACTCTATATAATGTCGAATCAGCGGACATATACAGTAAGCTTAGTCATATAGTGTTCAACGGCAGAAGGCGGAACATCGCTGTATGCCTAGTTTCACTGCTTATTCATAAATTCTCATAGAGGCTAATCCTTATTTTCTAGATTTTTATTTATGCAAACATTATTTGGCAAAACGTGTGTCGGTCACAGCTATAGATCAGCCGAAAATAAATAATTGAATGAATAAATTAAAATACTTAACAGTTAATAATATTTTTAGGTGATTTGAATTGGTGTTTATGAGTTGTTCGCGTATTCAATTTAGTAAGTTTGTCTCATTCCATCAAATGAAGCTCTAAAGAAAATGCTGCATTATAGTTTACCGATGGGTGTATAAATCCATCATAACTCGTGTCGCCGTCCTAGTGGCCGCCGTCGTCGTTGTAAACCCAGGTTGTTGATTGTCTGTGGAATACAATCATTCGGATGCCGGTTTTGTTTTTATAAAAGGTTTATTTTATTTAAAAACAGTCAAGAAAACATCAGGGAGATAACTTATATATGCTTGAGAGAGAAAGAGTGAGAGAGAGAGTGAGAGAGAGAGAGTGAGAGAGAGAGAATGAGAGAGGGGGAGAGAGAGGGAGAGCGAGAGGGAGAGAGGCAGATAGACAAATAGCTCGTCTCGCTACATCAGTCACTCGCATGCGCTGCCTCCCCTCTTGGGGAGAGCCGCTAGACACGTCTTCTCTGCTTGAAATTTCGCCGGCTAAGAGAGAGAGATGGAGAGAGCTTCGCCCGGAAATCACATGGTTTGCAACTTCTGCCTTGTGTCATTCTCTTACCCTTTGACCTCTAAACTTTTCCACTCAAACATAACTCCTATTATGTAACGCTCCTTCCTTCCCATCTTTTAAAAAAATATCTTCATGGAGCATTTTCCCCGTCCGTCTCTCATTTCAACATTATAATTTTTCTGCTCACTTTTTTATTCCATTCGTCGCTTATTTAATTCTATATCTATAAACCGGAAAAACACAGAAACCCTCATTTAGCATTCCCTATATTTTTTCTTTTTGGTCAGCCATCTAATTTTTTGTAAGATACTTTTATTATCCAACGTTTCAACACATTTCCACTTTCAACACGGACCCAGAAACAACCCTTCTAACTCCCAACCTAATGGTTCGATCAAATCATATCCGGAGTCGGTCTCACATGTCTTTTACTATCCTTCTTCCAGGGAGCTCCCATTATTTCAGCACTAACCCTTCCCGCATCGCATAACTATGGCAGTATGGAGGGTCGTCTTCAATGCTCACACCGGCCAGCATCAAGCTACGAAAACAAGTCCAATTTTTTACAACCTAATCTATTCAGACCTAACGATTCGACTTCCCCTCAATATGTGTCTCCGAAGCACTCCTCCGCATCGTTGTCTAACTGCTAACCACTTTTGTACATTCACCACAGGTCTGGAACCGGTCTCAATATGGAACAACCTTTTTTTTGTTGGTTTAACACTAACCCTTCCCCACATGGTCCTAACTATGATGCTAAAAGTGAGATGTTGTTCTGAAGACTCATATCGGCCTGCATCAAATTGCGACCATAGGTCAACTATTTTTCTTACTAATCTTATAATTTAAATACACATCCATGCGATTTTTTCCTGGTATCCAAACGCGATGGCTCAAACACGTCTTGTCACTCATCATTTCCTCAACATCCGGCTTTATTTAATCAACAAGGTAAAAAGTTGCATGAATTTCGGCTTAATGTTTTCTGTTTCAAGGGTGACAACTCATATTCTTGATATTTTACACAATGTAATGTATCCGGATTTTAGATTTCTCTTTTACATTATGTAATATATCAAAGGCATGAATTACTGGGAGGAGAAATCTTTCTAAACTGGGGAAATGTTATGTTTTATAGCACCCATTCTCTGGGAACCTGGATTTTGTCTACATTAAAACCCGACCTTGTGTCTAACTTTGACTTAATGAAGTAGCAATTACATATCGGGACAACAAAACTCAAACTGTAGTATCTGTTTTGATACTTTACTTCAGCTTTTCTGTTTTCGGTCGGAGGAGGAATTATCCTTCTAGACTGAGGTCATTTTTATTTTGTTCCAATCCAGAGTACCCTCTTTTGAGGAGCTGGATTTTCCCCACATTAAGATCGGACCATGTATGGAGGCAAGTAAATAAGAACAATTTATATGGAGTGGCCGTAATAACAGGTTGTCCACGTGTGTGTGTGTGTGTGTGTGTGTGTGTGTGTGTGTGTGTGTGTGTGTGTGTGTGTGTGTGTGTGTGTGTGTGTGTGTGTAAAAGCATCTTCCCCAATCTGATTACGGAACTGCTGCTTTTTCTTTCCAGTAATTTGTGTACGCATTTCCTTTTGTCTTCCAAATAAAATACTGACTAAATATTCTGAGTGGTTCATTCCGTTTCTGGGGAAGAATCTTTCTTTCATGTTCATTTAAATATTCTACGCATGTTTCGTTACACATTTTTTACATATATAGTAGGTGTAGCTATATTTAAACTTCCCTTTCTTTTCTTATCTTTATTTTGTGGGGTTTTATCAACGCATATATAAATATAAAGACGACTCTTAGATAATTCAGCGAATAAGAAACAGCATGGCTGCCAGCGATTCAATCACCGAATTAAAGTTCGATTTTCGAAACTTAAAAAGATAAATTAGCATTTTATTTGTGGACAAGAAATACAATTTAAGACGAACAATCAATTTTATGAAAAGTGTGGGCGAATATCAAGCGAAATAGAGGAGATATTCCAACGGACTCTATTCTACAATTGAACCCTATTTTTAAATTTAATGAGTTGGTAACGATTAGCAGACCTTTTATTCTTCGTGCTCGGATCAAAGTGTAGCATCTGTTCGGTCAGGTAGTGGAGTGGGGGTCATTATCCCAGGCATTCATTCCTCCGTTGTGTTCGGTTGGTTAGAAATGTAAAGATAGAAACATATTTTTATAAATACGGTTAAAACGACGGCTGGTAAAAATTGATTTCGAGAAGCGAGGGCGTCCTGTGCTTTGCTTCGATTGGAACAAGATTACCCCGGAGTGATCGAAAAAGGAAGAATAGTAAATAAGTATTATAATTAGCGATGGGGCGATTAATCGGAATCTGGAATCGGAAATATCCGAAGTTTTGGGGTATTGGAATCGGAAAAATGTTAGCTTGATTTCCGATTCCAAAAGCGATTCTTTAAATTTTATTTTTTAATTATATTTTCCATTGCTGTTCAAAATGATGAAATCATAAATATTTATTAATTTTAAATGACCAGTAAACTAAAATCATAAATTTATTACCAAAACGATAGTTATGTTATGTTTTCGGGTAAGTTTGTTACCTATACCAAGGCGGAGGAGGTTATGTGTTGAGTCAACTTTATTTGCACTATATATTTAGAAATCTAAAAAGAATCGGAATTGATAATTGTAACGGAATCAGGAATTTAGAACGGAATCGGTAATTGTATTGGAATCGGAAAAAATTGGAATCGTCCCATTTCTAGATGAACACGAGATGTGGGTCAGTGATCAGGGATGTGGGCAGACGTCGCGTTTTGGAATGCGACTGTAATAATTTAAAGGTTGAGACTAAAATTGACATTGTAAACATGGTATTGTTTTCAGTTTGAAGTATGCCGACCGAGGAATGTATTTAAAAATATTGCAGAATTACATCAGCGATCGACAGAGAATCGGGGAAAAAACATCAGTAAGCACTTGATGATCAAAGTGAATCGACGTTCCGCCTTTTGCTCCCTCAGATGGGGTTGGGGGGTTGCTGTAATTATAAAGCGGAGTGTGCTAAAAGGAATGTCGACATTCTGCTTGTAATAAATTGTAAGCTATATAAAAAGAAAAACTTTCTTGTTTTCGATTTCTTAATTTCTGCCACGAATTTGGAGACCAGTAAATACACGAGGACAGCGTTACACCCGTGGGGGCTAAAATATATAAAGAAACGAGCGTGAGACACATCAATAAAAGTAAGCACGGCAAAATCCTTTTTTGTTCGGGTTTTCATTCAATCACCTGCTGCCAAAAAATGACTGTCGAGAAATACCAAGTAAGTCCAGATTTTCAGTATTTTATTTTTATTCGTGGCATCTTGACGAATTACAAGCGAATCATCTAGACGAAGATAATAGCTAAATGACACATGATAAGTAAAAGCAATATCACGCATAGACATTTAAACTACATTACAGACTTTCATATTTGGAATCTCCTAAAGAAGAAATAAGAGAGGCTATGTTACATATCTATTTGGTGCTACAACATTATACTCCCTCAATTCCGTTTTGTCTCTTCCGTTTACGTGTCCTCATGCCGGTTACATTTGAACTTTTGAACTTCTGACAGCTTACTTTCTATTTCCGTCCTTTTCAGAGCCACCTCAATATACGACATACCTCTTTATCATTTTTATTAAAATACTAGCTGGCTTCGCCCGCTCGCTATCGCTTTCGAATTTAATTCCTGTTCACTATTTGAAACCATTGAAACTAAACTAATCGATAAGAAAAAGAAGAAAAAAACTAATCGATAAGAAAAGAAAAAAAACTAATCGATAAGAAAAAGAAGACAAAACTAATCGATAAAAAAGACAAAACTTTTTATAACCTCGTAATTTAGGTTATAATAAATAATAACTTGTAAATAAAATGGATGCACTATCAAGATAAACGTTTAACAGATTTATTAAAACTGAACACAGAATGAATTAATGAATTAATTTGCCGCTGTACGCGATTGACATATTAACAGTCCGAAGACGTGATCTGTGTTTACTTTCTCTCTGGGCAGAAGACCATTTCCAAGGGCGATAACTCTTAACTCCCGAAATGGTTCAAGGGAGATAATTCCGTTTTTCGTTAGTTGTCCTAACATCTCCCCGTTTTAGTCTTTAACTGTATCGAGCGCACCTGGGGTCAACTTGGAGGTGCTTTACTCTAGTGCGACTGCGCTTTGGCCAACTCCTGTGAGGTCTTTGATAATTCTCATTTGTATTTGTCTGCATGGGAGGTGACGTAGAGGGCAGTTCAAATGTGTCCATTAACAAATCAAACGGAATGGTTGTTCTGTTGTCCACTAAGTTGTCTACAGAGTATCTGGGACGCAACTGGTTTTTGTGCCGTGCCCAGAATTGACTCCCGACTTGAACATCATACAGGAATTGTCCATTTATTTTGCGGATGATGCCTGGTACCCAGTTTGGCCGGCCAGGTCTGTAATTCCGAGCAAACACTGGTGTGCCAACTGAAAAAGCTTTTGTTTTGTTAGGGCTTGGTTGTTGCCTTTGTAGCTGGGGACGTAAAGCGTCCAGTGTGGTACGGAGTTTTCATCCCATGAGTGCCTCTGCTGGTGATAGACCATTCTTCACAGCTCCATTTGGTGTTATTCTATATGAAAGGAGGAAAGCATGTAATATCTCCTCTGTTGTTCCCTCCCCTCTTGCTTTTAGTAATGCCCTTTTGAATGTGTCTACAAATCTTTCGGCTTGTCCGTTGGATGATACGGTGACGACCGAAAGTGTGTTATGCTGAATGTAACCCTGGGTTGATGGCTGACTAGCACGCAACATTGTGCGCAATTCCTGCTTAGGTCTGTTGTATTGAGAGGACCCGAACCCTGCTGCTGCTGCTGCTGCTGCTGCTGCTGTTGCTGCTGCTGCTGGACCACCAGGCGGGAGATGCTGTGTAGAGAAGTAGGGAGCCTGTTGTTGAGGCTGTGGCGGTCCATACCAATTGAGGTGGGTTTCTGGCTGGTACACCTCTGGTGGGTAATTGACTCGGTGGTGAATTGGTGCTTGTTGCATGTGGGAGGTGTTTGGTCGAGTGTTCCGCCGCCGCCGTTGCTGGTTCTTCTTGCTGAAGTCGTCTTTGCTGCTCTGAGGTGACGATCTGGACACCACCTCACATATCTGATTGAGTGGAATGTCGAGAAGACCTAGTAACTCGATAAAATCAAGTCCCAGCAAATTATGGCATGAGTTTGCTATGTATACGGTACCTGACACCGTTTTTTCTTTCATTTTGATGGTAGCGGGTAATTGACCCGTGATGTGAACACAATCTCCAGAGACACTCTATGCTACCTGACTTGTTGGTGTCAATGAAGGCTGGCCTATGGCTTCCCATAGTTTTTGTGATATAATGGCTATATCTGATGCTGTATCAATTTGCATTTGAATAGGATGGCCATTCAATTGTACTGCAACATATTTTCGTTTGGACTTTTGGTTTGAGAGAAAAGTTGCTATCAGACTGTTTGTTTTTGTTCTGTGCTGCTGTCGTTGCCTGTTATGTGAGGTTTGCCTATTAAGGGTTGGTTTTCGTCATGCAGGGGTGCAACATCCCTCTTTATGTCCGAGTCGATTGCAGCTGCGACAGCGGTGTGTCTTGAAGGTGCAGTTTCATACAAAATGCCAGTTGCTACAATTCCAACAAGCTGTTGGGGGCTGGACAGATTTTGAAATCGGTGAGGTGGGCCGACGTTGTTTTTGGACTGTGTTTACCATGGATGCTGATGCTTGTTGTACCATATTTGAATCATGTTTTAGATTCACTAGACGCTGGCATTCCACGGCAACTTGTTGCAATGTTATGTCAGGATTTTGTTCTATTTTTGACAAAATGCGTGTGCGACTATCTGCCTCCTCCGCCGATCTCAAACCACACACAAAAATCAAACATTTGAACTGAGAGAGATTTTAAAACGTTCACATTCTTTGTTTACAAGGCCTGCATACGTTGAAAAATCGGTCGAAGAAGATTTCGTTATGTTAAGGCAATTGAACCGCATATTGAATAATGAAATATGCTCACCGAAAATCTGACTGAGGGTTTCAACTGTGCTGTGGAAACTGTATTCACAAGAATGTTTTGGCAATATGTAATTTGCATACCGATCATGTTCCGACGTCCCAAGCTTCCGTAGCAGAAGTCTTACCTTCCAGTCGTCAGCTTGATCCTTTAAATCAACTCGAAAAATGTCCTCGAAACGCACAAACCATGTTTCGAATGTCGAATTTGCCATTGGGTCGTAATGAAATTCCGTTATTGTTTGTGAAATTGAATCTGTAGACGTCCTAAGATTTTTTTTCTGAAATCGACGATGTAGGCGTGGAAAATCTCTCTGAAAATAATTCCATCAAACGTAATTGTTGTTGTAGTAATTGCTGAATTGTACATTCCATTTTTTTTTTTTTGAAAAATGTAAATTGATCTTATCTAATCCTCCGTCGCCACTTTTATAACCTCGTAATTTAGGTTATAATAAATAATAACTTGTAAATAAAATGGATGAACTATCAAGATAAACGTTTAACAGATTTATTAAAACTGAACACAGAATGAATTAATGAATTAATTTGCCGCTGTACGCGATTGACATATTAACAGTCTGAAGCCGTGATCTGTGTTTACTTTCTCTCTGGGCAGAAGACCATTTCCAAGGGCGATAACTCTTAACTCCCGAAATGGTTCAAGGGAGATAATTCCGTTTTTCATTAGTTGTCCTAACAAAACTAATCGATAAGAAAAAGAGAACAAAACTAATCGATAAGGAGACAAAATTATTTGATGAGAAAAAAGACAAAAATAATCGATAAGAAGACAAAATTAATTAATAATAAAAAGACAAAACACTCTCCCTCTCTCTCTCTCTTTCTTTCCCCCTCTCTCTCTCTCTCTCTTTCTTTCCCCTCTCACTCTATTTCTTTCTCTCTCCCTCTCTCTCCCACTTTCCCTTCCTTCTATTTTTTATATTTGTTCTTTTCACCTTCTTATTCGTTTCCTTTCCTTCTACCTCCTCTTTTTTATACCACGAAGCACGTTGGACACACGTACTTCACATAAAATATCTTAGGACATATTTTAGAATTGAATCCTTACAATGATTCTTTTTTTATATAATGGAAAAACACGGAAAACTAATTGCAGCCATATTTAGATGCGTGTGTAAAATTAAGGTTAAAATCGGAAATCTTCATGGCAGGTTAAAATTAAGCAGTGAATGGAAAATTCCATTTGGAAGTTAAAAGTTTATTGTTATGCCAACGTGTATCGGTAGTTACATCATTGTAGGAAGTATGTGACAGAAAAGCGAGAGAGCTCCTGCCTCTGAGAATTGAATATCGAAGTCATCGAATGCGGGTTTCGAGTCCTCCATTCCGGGTTTAGAAGGAGAAAGCGCAATTTATATTGTTATATTTGCTGCAAATTACCGTAAGAAGTAAATCAAATCTCAGAGCAATAAATGGAGTTAATTGTTATTCTTTTTTAATAGTTTTGTTTTATTATTCCAGCTACAAAACGAAGGAATACCAAATATCAACATCTGAGCGACTGCCACATCACCACTACGACCACTGCTACATCACCACTACGACCATTCTTATTGCTAGATGTTACCACCCACTGAGTTAACTAGTTATGTATCAGAGAGGCGAGTAGCTGTTTCTATTGACGGAAAAGATCTGTAGGATCAAAGATTTTTGGATGTGTTTCCAGGGAATTCCACGTCATGCTACCCGACATCTTCGATAAGGGATTCAGACTCAATTCAGATGGATATATTGAGTTTGTGTCCACTGTTGGCATATGCTGGCATAGTACCGATTTCGGGCAAGATGAGGGTAATAGCAACTCAGATGGTTTGGACACCGTCGTGAAACTTGCCTTTGCATTAGAAGTCGACGGGAAGCGACCGGGAGGAAGACCGATGATGAGATGAGCAGACACCCTGCACAAATATCTCTGTAAAATCGGCCTTCACCCGGACAAAGCTAGTGTCAAGTGGAGACAAAAATCCATCATTGCGGACCTTGCCGTAGATCGGGATTAAAGAAGAAGAAGAAGAAGAAGAAGAAGAAGAAGAAGAAGAAGAAGAAGAAGAAGAAGAAGAAGAAGAAGAAGAAGAAGAAGAAGAAGAAGAAGAAGAAGAAGAAGAAGAAGAAGAAGAAAAAGAAAATGAAGAAGATGTCAAGTGCTGGGTGGAGAAGGTGGCTACGAGAAGGACATACGTGTGGCAGAAGGACTCAGCTGAATGTCAAACATCCGGAAAGACACAGAAGTAGCCATCTGAGAACTTCCACTATTTCACCAGTTCCATCGTATGTCACCCCCTAACTCAGCTTATTACAACCCCATGAACTATTATGTATAGGGATGCAGTTGAGAAAGACACCAACCGTACCGCCTGCAACACCAAGGATGAGATCCTGAACACCAGGATCAAACCGGTGTTCATGCGTCTCTTGAAAAACACTGTGTCCGTATGCTCCATGTTCAGATCCCACCTGGGGGCATGGTGGAAGCTCAGCGTGGCTTCTTTGAGTGAGTCGTGGTCGGCAAACGATCCTCTAAGAGATGCGTTCTATCACTCGAGTGTCTTCATCAGGAATTACACATATCAATCTGTTCAATCCTTCATTTTCTCATCTTAAACAAACATACATTTTGAAATTATGTTTTTTTTAGATAAGGATTGATCATTTGTATTATTTGGATTATTCAGACTACTGTTCTCATCTTGAATCTTTATGTCGAACTCGAGAAAATGTATGGAATTTCGAACGGAACCAATTATTTCATTTTCCATGACCAGGTTAAAGTCTTAAGTAATTCGTAATTGTATTCTTAGTATCGCCCGTACTGGGGATTGAACTTTCAGCCTCCAGAAGACTGTCACTTAGAGCTGATAATAACTTAGCACTTATATCCGTTGCGCCACGTGTTCCTGGTTGACGGAACGAGAGCAAGCTACACCCGTAGATTAAATAAAGGGTTCCGTTCGCAATTCTGTACAGATTCCCGAGTTCGACATAAAGAATCCCAAGTTCGACAAGACGCCGTAACGTTGTGAGAATAACATCCAAGATGAGAACAATAGTCCGAATAATCTTAATAATACAAATTATCAATCCTCATCTAAAAAAAAAATAACGAGCCATTTTTTTTTCTTTCTTCCTATTTTTTTTACATAAGAGATTTGAAAGTGGAAAGTCCGGAAGGTCGGCGTTTGTCACGTGACACCTTTTGACGTTTCCGTCGCTTCGCGGTATTTAAGAGATGAAACATCCGCCTGTCTAGCTATATGATAATTTATTTTTCG
This sequence comes from Sepiola atlantica, assembly GCA_963556195.1. Taxonomy (NCBI): domain Eukaryota; kingdom Metazoa; phylum Mollusca; class Cephalopoda; order Sepiida; family Sepiolidae; genus Sepiola; species Sepiola atlantica. Next base: position 77,416,745 of record OY744518.1, on the reverse strand, counting down.
CACCGAAGGACAAGGAGTGGATACAGTGAAACAAGAGTTATTGTTTAAATACATGAAATTAAACGAAGCCAAGGTAGATTACTCTTGTGTTATAAGGGTTTTTTTCCTTTTTCTTTTTTTTTTGGAGTTACGAACAAATGACAACGAAACGTAAGATGGGACGAATGGCTTCATATTTCGCTTATTTGCGAAACAGATTCGCCCGGAAAAAAACGTGTAAACGGATTTTAATGCTCGGTCTCGACTCGGCCGGTAAGTCACTTCTTTTTTTTTTAAACATGATTCTTCTTGAGATGACAATCCTCGGTACCTACAGCAAATGCGATATTTAATTTGGGTTATTCTATAGCTTGGGACCCATATCGATCCGAATGTTTCCGATACGTGATAATCATGTTGACACACCGGTATATCATCGAAGTTGTGCGACGTTGAGCCTGGTGATAAACGGTTTCCCGCCGCCATTGCTACGATGTTTAAGTGAGATTTAAAAATCTCTATTATCTTACAAACGTTATAATTATCTCCCTTGACTTTAATAATGCCGAAAATGGCGGCGAGAAACCGTTTATCGCCATGTTAAGAATGGCTTTCTAATTACTTATTTTTGTAAAAGAAATTATTTAAAATAAAACACAAATAAATTTTATATTTTTCTTTATTATTTAGAAAGCCTTTCTTAACATGGGGAGGGGGATTTGTTAACTATTCTGTACTTCCACCTAACAATTTAATTAATTAATTAATTAATAAAAGTTAGTACAAAACTTGACAAACCAGAAAAGTTAGCGACTCAAAATAGGAAGGGTTTAATATCAGGAACTAAATATGACAGAACACCGTTTGCTGCTTATTTTAAGTCGTTTACTGTTCTGGTTTGCGAGATATATATATATATATATATATATATATATATATATATATATATATATATATATATATATAACTATGAATATGTTTATTAAATATTTAAGTGTATTTTACCTACAGACGACGTCGTTTCGGACTTACATCCTCATCAATGCAGGAAGTGGTGGTTTAAGGCGGTTAGACGGGTTCAAACGCAGTTCGTACATTCAAACGAGAATCACGAGCCTACAACCTAATCCATTAGGCCAACGGAAATCACCACAGACATTGTTGAAATTTAGATACATTTAAAGCCAAGGGTCGGGGTTCAAACGTTCCGAGATCAAGGAGTGCTAAGCTTTGCTTTCATAGCTTAACGACCTCAGAATTTTATAATTTCAGACAGTGCTCGACAATTAAGATTTATTTATATTAAAGGAGTCATTACTGTGTGTGGGGGGGGGGGGTGAAGAAGTTATTTAACGAAAGAAACTCTTAATTTTACCTTGTATTTAAGTGCATTCTTTAATGCTGTTTCGGTACTTCTATAATACGAACCGAACTGTCTGTTTTTGTACCCTAACCTAACCCTAACCCTTTTTGTAAAGGTAAGTAAATAGGCATAAAAATGTCCAAATTAAAGGTTGCAAAAATAATAGGGGTATCCAAAAGATTACGTAAGTCGGAAGTTGATATTTCTAATTGATTGAAAAATAGTCGTCTGCCAAGTAATAGCGTCTTTTTTATTTGTATATTTCGGTAAAAGTCGAAACTTGATTCTGTCTGTCTCCGTTCGTAGTCGGCTACGTCACGACTGCCAAACTATGGATACCTATTCCTAAAAAGCACTGTTTCTTTAAGAATTTTAAACTTTACGCGCTTTCAGAAAAGAGTTTGTAAATGACTATCATTTTGAATGGTCACACGAGAAAAAGACAGATTTAAGATTTAAAATGTTGGTACTTTGTTACATTAGGACCTGCGCTAACTTTGACCATGACCCTAACTCTAACCCTAAACCCTAACCTCTAACCCTAATTTTAACGCTAACCCTGACCCTAACCCTAACGACGGGGTCAAAGTTAGCTCGGGTCCTAATGTAACAAAGCACCAAAATGCAAAAAAAAAAAAAAAAATCGGTCAGACTGAACAATTGTTAAATCTTTTAAATGGCCGTCCGTCCGTTTTGATTCGCAATCTACGAATATTCGAAAATCTATTACATAAAAGGAAGTGTATGTATGTATGTATGTATGTATGTATGTATGTATGTATGTATGTATTATGTATGTATGTATGTATGTGTGTGTGTGTATGTCCAGCTAAAAGTAAAAAAACTACTAAAGAAACATCCCAGAGTTCGTTGCTCGGAATGAATATTATCTCAAATTCCGAAAAAAATATGTATTTTTTAGGGTAAACTGGCCACGATTTTGTTAACGGTGTAGGTTTTTCATCTTTTTTCTAATAACTAAAGGGACGTAACTCTGATTTTTTTAAATTAGTTATTTCCCTTACGGCACCTTATTCCTCAAGTAACCTATAAAAGTGTGTGTATATGTCCAGAGAAAGGGATGGGCTGAGCGGAGAAGATAGAGGGGATGGGGAAAACGGGGGAAGGGGGGACAGAGAGAGAGAGGTTTTAATACAAATATGTTACACTTTTGCCCCGGGCAACACCGGGTAGCCCTGCTAGTCTTAAATAAAAAAAAACTATTTGTTTGTTTTGCAATATTACTTTTCTACACAATAACAAAAATCTGCATAACATAATATCAGATACGGCATGCTCACATTGACACCCGGTTCTCGGTAGATCAACAAAGTTAAGCGATGTTGAACCTGGTCAAATGGGTGACCATTTGGGAACAATGGCCGCTTTATGTGGAAGGATAAAGGCACCTTCTTGCAGAAAGTAACGGCATCAAAATCGGATTGCAGCTTACAATCGCAAAATAGAGGTTATCAATCTATATATCTATCTATCTATCTATTTATTATTAATTATTATTATTATTTACTCACTAGGAGTTATCACACTGGTCATCGTCAGTGATCGCCCACTGCCAACAACCTGTGGTATTCCCTGGAGTCTGAGTGACAACAAGTCTCTTCAGACTTCCAGTATGCTCCACCTCTTTTCGTTCATCACCGCTGATTATTATTATTATTATTATTATTATTATTATTATTATTTGTACTCACTAGGAGTTCTCACACAGATCATCGTCAGTGATTGCTCACCGACAACAACCAGTGGTATTTCCTGGAGTCTGAGTGACAACAAGCCTCCCCAGATTTCCAGTATTCTTCACCTCTTTTCGATAACGATGCGGTCTCGCAACAGTCTCTTACCATTGATTTCTCGCTGGTAAGGACAATTGGTCTTCTCTGGGATTTGGGTGGCATTGCCAGAGAAGACCAATTGTCCTTACCAGCGAGAAATCAATGGTATTATTATTATTATTATTATTATTATTATTATTGTCGCCGTCATCATCATCATCATCACCATCATTATTATTATTATCATTATTATTATTATTATTATTATTATTATTATTATTATTATTATTATTATCATTATCATCATCATTATCATCATTATCATTATCATCAACATTAGCATCATTATCATCATTATCATTATCATTATTATTATTATTATTATTATTATTATTATTATTATCATTATACTAATCAACGTTTGTTGCTCTAAGGCTTTTTGTCCTATATATTTTAATACAAAATGCATGCTAAAATGTAGCTTAGTTCTGGGATTGAGTTATGTTTGAAAAAAATTGTTTTAATAGTTCTGATGAGACGTAATTTATAATTAACTGAACAAGTCACTCATCTCGCTCTTAGCTATTTATGTATTTAACTCGCGCCTTTTGCTCTATCTTGATTGACCTGCTCCAATATTACTTAATGTCTCTGTGAGCATTTAGAGAGGAGCGTGACTCTCTTTTCTTAGCGTGACTATCTGATTTAGTTACTGTCTGTACACACCACAAGCACGTATGTAAATTAGATGGCAAAATAGTAAGTATATTTACTTTTTTCTATCTAAAGGATTACATGCAAAAGTCGGACTCATTTCTGGCAGTTACGATTGTGTTTAAAAAAAAACTTAGTTTACACTATAGCAACAGTCTATCTGTTTTATCTACTACTTATGTATATGCAATCTGAGTAAAGTTAACTAATTTGCATATTGCTGTGCAAAAAGATACTTTATTAATTAACCATACTTAGTTTTGTTTTTTTTAATTTAATTCAACAATTGTTTTTATTTTATAGAACAAATAGTTATATTTAGAATATTGTTTTATTACATAAAAAATGTGTCGCATGTCAATAGAATTGAGAAATACCAATGATGATGGGTTCTCCTTTATGGTTAGAATGACAGTAGTTAAAAAAAAAGCCCCCACCCCTAAACACACACACACCATCGTACAGGAAAATTGATTTCTTTTTTACGATCAGATTAAAAAGTGACTCAAATTTGTCAAAATGTTAATGTTTTTCTATTTGTATGAATTAATGCAAAAAGTGTTTGTTTCGTGTTTACAACAATTAAATGTTTATTATTTAAGTTTCGTTTCAAGTATTTTAAGTAGAGAACATTGCGAAGCGATAGCGAATTGGCGAAACCATCTAGTCTTAAATAAAAAAAAAACTATTTATTTTCGCTAAAACTTAAAATATTACTAGAAATTTAAGAAAACCAAAACGATATTTTTTTCTTTAAAATATTTTTTTATTTTATTTACCTTAAAGTTATGAAGAAGCAAGCTTCCAAAGTAGAGAACATTGCGAAGCGATAGCGAGTTGGCGACACCATCTAGTCTTAAATTTTTAAAAATACTTATTTTCGCTACTAGAAATTTAAGAAAGCCAAAACGATATTTTTTTCTTTAAAATATTTTTTTACTTTATTTACCTTAAAGTTATGAAGAAGCAAGCTTCCAGCCTAATTGTCGCTTGACAAGGGTCTTTCTTTCTTTTTTAAAGACTTTCAGACCATCTGAAGCAACACTCAACGGACTACTATTCACGAGTGATTTTATATCTCCGACGAATAAAGTAAGAATGATTAATAGAAAAGAAAGTCGCTTGACTAGGGTCAATTAGGTAAATAAAAATTTATATTCTAAAGAAAAAAAACATCGTTTTGGCTTTCTTAAACATTTAATAATAATTCAAATGCGGAACGATATTTCTAAGAAAAGTGCCAATATATTACTTATTAAAATATTACTTTTCTGCATAACATAACCCTTCTCCACAAAAAACACTGAAACCCTACCACTAACCCTAACCCTTAAAAAAGATCGAAAAAATAATAAAATAATAATAAACAGTTTATCCCCCTCCGTCCTACATTTGCAGTCTTCCTTCCCCCACAAAAAAAACCTGAAAAACTGGAAAAATAAAAACAATTTTTTTTTTTAAACATTGCCCTCTTCTGAGCAATCAAGAATAAAATACACAATAACTTGTTGGCAAAAGAAAAAGTTCTGCTTGCCAAGCATTCAACGAGTTACGTACATCACGACTCTGGAATCTTCGTAAGTGCTGAAATTCTTAGATGACAATTGTGTATTAGCACCAATATTTGTTTGTTTCCGTTTCAGGTAAAACCACGATGTTATATCGGATGAAGACAGGCGAGTCCATTCAGACGGTGCCAACGCTTGGGTTTAACGTGGAAAGAATCGTTAGTGAAGGCAACAGCTTCATGATTTGGGATATTGGAGGACAGAAAAAGATACGATCCGTCTGGACTTACTACTACGAGAATTGCCAGGGTGAGTGTTTGATTGATTAATTTATTCATTTATTACCAGCATGGAAACCCGGCATTGCTCGGGATCAATAGTTTAAAACTCGAAATCTCAGATCAATTCTTATCATCTATTCTTACTTTCTTTCTTTCTTTTATTAATCGGTGCACCATTAAGACCTTTATTTTTCGAACCACAAGCATTTGCTTTTTTATAACAAATGAATATAAATGTGTAAGTCGATTTCTCCCTCTCTAATCGGATATTATAGGTTTAGAACAAAAAGCTTCATATGTTAATCTCTTCCGACAGCCATTTAGGCCAAATTCTCATGCGTGTTTTTAGAAAATATGCGTTCATTTCGTTTATTTTCAAAATTTCTTACATTTTCTCCGGCTAAGCTGTTTGTCCTAACTAAGACTTCTAAAGAGAAGGTGTCAGCCATTTTCACTCGCATCATAATATCCACTCCTTGATTCCAGTGGCAAGGAGAAATCCAAGACGACTGGAAACAATGCTGAGATAAGCGGAGAGCACATACAGCACCTGGTATTCTCAAATAGTCACCCGTTTTAGTGCTGACCAGGCTCAACTGTCGCTGACTTCGGTGATCTAATGGGAACCAGTGTGTCAACGTGATTGTGCCGTACACCATAAATGCTATTATGCTAAAAAAAAAAAGAAGAAAAAAGTATTTTTTTTACTTTTTTCTTCTTTTTAAAAATTTTTTTTAGCATTTATGGCATACGGCACAATCACGTATGTGCTCTCCGCTTATCACGGCATTGCTTCCAGTCGTCTTGGATTTCTCCTTGCCACTGAAATCAAGCAGTGCCGACTCAGGAGAGATGTATTCTGAGGATTGCGCACCCCTTGCTTCATAATTACATGCGCAGTTCACTGTTACACTATTTTAACTTTCGGCAACCTACACTCAACGGTGTAGGTCACTCAACCAAATATATTATTTGTTATTTATAGAAGGGCTTTGTTTTCCTTTTATTTGATAATTCTTTTAGTACAAAATATTATAGGAGTTGTTCTTACACTCCATGCGAAGATTAGCATCCTATACTAGTACTGTCCCTGCATAGGAGAGGCTGGTAAATATAAGTTCCGGCTTGTGGGTTCACCAAGTAGACATATTTACGTATGTGCGTCTATTTTCAACTGAATGGCTACAAAAGTGATTACGTTTAAGTGATGAACACGGATACACACTTAGACAAAAGACTCTTTTTTCCGTTGTTTGTTTGTTTATTGTGTGTTTGTTGTTGGTTTTCTCGGATGTTTTCTTGTTTTCCTGTCCGTTGGGAAGTTTAGACATTGCGAAATAAGGTCAGTATTTACATCATATTTCTCACGAAAGTAGTAGGTGGCACAAGACCGGAAGGGGGGAGTGAAAGCCAAGCGCTCCAGCAGAAGAGCCAGACTGACATCTAAAAATAGTCTGGGCAGCCCCGTCGACATTCGTCGGCAGGGGCGCCTCAGGCAATTGCCAATAAACTAACCCCTTCCCAAAGAGGGAAGGCAAGGCCTGGGAGTGTGGACCTCCTATGACTACCCAAGACATACCACAGTCTGACAGAAAAAAGCTACCGAAATAGCCAGTCTCTGCTGGACTGGTTGTCGAAAATGTATTCTCGACTGATATTTAGGTGGTACGATGATTAGACGACTTTCGCCGACTAAATCATTTTGAAATCCGCTGCCAAATAAGGTAAATAAAGAAGAGACACTTAACTGGCGTGTGTATATAGGAAAGCTAATCTTGACATCAATTGTGAGACCAACTCCCATAATATTTTGTAATAAAAGAATCGTCAAATGAAAGGACAACAAAGCCCTTCTATAAACAAAAAATATATATTTATTTAAGTGACCTACACCGTTGGGTGTAGGTTGCCGAAAGTTAAAACAGTTTCACAGTGAAGGAAGTAATGCAACTCAGTCTGACAGCAACAAAGCCACTGTTAGACTGCTGTCCTGTTCAGTCTGAGGGCGTCCACCCTCCCAGGCTTTACCTTCTCTCTGATCACCTGGGGCGTCCTTACCTGGGAATGCCGACGGGGCTGCTCAGGCATTTTTGTAGGCTAGAGTGCGTTTATCCGAGTGCGTTGGCACCTGACCTTGGGTCTAACTTCTCCTGTGTCTAACCTCTCCTGCAGAGGAGGCAAATAATATAAAGGAGAATGGAAAAGCCGAGGAGGAAGAGTGCAGAGATTACTGGAACCTTGGGGATGCTTATTGCCACTCCAGAGAAGACCAACGGTCGTTGCTTGCGAGAAATCAATGGTAAACGGCTGTTGCGATAACGCAAAATGATTTGCAGCGGTTATCGAAAGAGACAGAGATGTGAAACGCGTGTTTGTTCGTGCATTTACTGCACTGCCCGTAATCGTCCCACATGTTGTGCCGGTCCAAAGATGTTGTGCGATCTCGTCTCCATGCTGCAACAAGGACTCTCATGCCAAGCAGAATCACAACTCCAGTTTATAAGCAAGTAACATATTTATTTGTTAGAGGTTACAAATGAAACTCGTGTTCCCCGGTTGAATGGTAAAGTTGCAAAATGAGATCTCTCTATCCCGGTGAAATAGAACAAAAGTCCAGCACATCCCTTTAGCTAAAGAACCCAGATTAGGCCATCCTGCCTGGCTGCCACCATAGCTTCAACTGCCACTGCCTGCCAGCTTTCCTAGCAAACCTTCAACTTCCTGTCATGCCCAGTGGGCCAGCTCTAACCCCTCCCATCCCCTTCTTCCTGTTGACCGGGTCTTTTCACTGGTCATCGGTGGGTCACCCAAGCTCTTAGCCACTTAAGATCTCAACCGAAGATAATTGACAGACAGAGAATTATGATGGCGACAATCCATAAACATACCTGCATGGGTCCAGCCTTTTATGAGACACTTAATTCACCTCAAAGAAAAATATTCTTCTGGGGTGGGCAAAATCAAACCAAAGATATTTTCACTTTATCTTGTGCCCCCCCTCTTTCCTCTGGTTAAACATCTAACATTTGCAACGTGTTCCATTCATATACATTACTAAAGAAAATGCAGCCGACTGCATTTTCACAGAGAGAGCTATAAATCTGGGGAGACTTGTTGTCTCTTCGATTTCAGGGAAAACCACTGATTATTACCAGTGAGTAATCGCTGCTAGTGACTAGTGTGAAAACACTTTGTGAATAAATAATAATAATATAAAAGTGAACAGACTTATTATGTTTAGTTGTCTAAGAAAAATGTATTGACAGTTTCTCTCTACTAAATCGTTATTACCATGAAAGGTGCTCGACTGAACTCCAATCCCTTGTAAATCCAGGAAAGAGTAAAAAGTGTACCTTGGGTTTACTTTCGTTAGCCTCGTAACTGTCACTTATTTTGTCCTTTAGTCCTCACATTCCATGAGCGATGTTTCTAACAAAGAGGGAAGAATTACTGTTTTCTGGGTGAGAATCTATCCATCTAACACTTATCGTTGGCTAGCTTTTGTCCTTGAAGTAGTATTCTTTTAGCTCCTTACATCAAGTGACGTAAGGCCTTGGAGTAATTTCCATAAAAATTTATTTTTATTTTAAAGTGAGAAAAGTTGGCAGTTGAAAGTCTTCAAGCAGTATATCTTCCAGTGAAGGATAGCCTTGCTCGGCGTCAAGTTGACCGGGGGGGGGGGGGAGTGAAAGAAGACGCTTTTCTTTTGGGGGGGGGGGCTGGAAACTCTATGTGAATGCTGTGTAATTCCCCAATGGGTCTGGAAGTAGTCCTTCAAAGGTTCAGATGAAATTAATATGCCCTGGAGTTTGATTGGTTCTTGCGTGACCAAACCACTTTACAGGGGCTGCTCTCCGCAAGAGAAAAGAAATGTTAATGTTTATAACTGCTACATGTGTCTCTATTTACTTGCCTCACTACAAGGGCAAAGTACATTATACATTTTATTATTAACTCAACTTGACAACAATCTCTGGCAAGTTAGTGAGAGAAAGAGAAGCAAAGAGACAGATACAGACATAGGTAGATAGAGAGGGGGAGAGAAACAAAGAGAAGCAAAGAGACAGATACAGACATAGGTAGATAGAGAGGGGGAGAGAAAGAAAGAGAAGCAAAGAGACAGATACAGACATAGGTAGATAGAGAGGGGGAGAGAAAGAAAGAGAAGCAAAGAGACAGATACAAACATAGGTAGATAGAGAGGGGGGAGAGAAAGAAAGAGAAGCAAAGAGACAGATACAGACATAGGTAGATAGAGAGGGGGGAGATAAAGAAAGAGAAACAAAGAGACAGATACAGACATAGGTAGATAGAGAGGGGGGAGACAGAAAGAGAAGCAAAGAGACAGATACAGACATAGGTAGATAGAGAGGGGGAGAAAAGGAAAGAGAAGCAAAGAGACAGATACAGACATAGGTAGATAGAGAGGAGGAGAGAAAGAAAGAGAAGCAAAGAGACAGATACAGACATAGGTAGATAGAGAGGGGGAGAAAAGGAAAGAGAGAGTCAACAGATGACGATTAGAACGGAAGTGACGCTGCCGTTACTGACATAGCGTTGCCACGAACGATAGCCAGGGAGATGCGTTGGAACAACCAGGCTGACTCACGGGGCTCGTGCCTAGACGTTGAAATCCTCCGTCCAATGTCCTAAAAAAATTTAACAGTCTCGGGGCCAAGCACACCCAAAGTTTCCACTGAAATTGGTTGGAAGACGAAACGGTCAGTGAGCGAGCTGTATTTTCCGCGCTTCCTTGTTTCGGACTTCACCACGGAGGGCAAAGTTAGACACAAAGTCGTTTTATTTATGTGGGGGATATCCAGCTCCTCAAGAAGGGAGTATCAGTTATTACTTCCTATAAATGTGGCCGCTGTCACAGTAGCCTCTTACTTTTCAATGGTAATATGCCTTGTTTGGGGTAAATTAAATTTTGAAAAAAATTTAAGCCACTCGCCCTTTATTACTTGATCTTTGTCAACCAATCAGAGCTCTGTATCTATAATTTATTACTTAACATAATGAAATAAAAAAAATGTGTTATTTTTAAATGCAGGTTTGATTTATGTCGTCGACAGCAGCGACCGAGTCCGACTCACCGAAAACCGATGTGAACTGATCAGCATTCTGAAACATTCGCAAATGAAAAATATCCCCATCGTGATTTTAGCCAACAAGCAAGACATTCCAGGTGCGTAGTCAATGTCCTCATTATTTTTTAACCCTAACTGTAAATGGCATATTTAACGCTAGCAAGGATGCGGAGTACGTGTTTATTGCTAAGAAGGATGTAAATGGCCGATTAAACATAGATAAGATTATAAATAACCGATTTAACACTAACAAAAGCGACGCTAATCCTTGAAATATGTTGTTCGTTATGGAATAGATTAGAAAACGCTCTGTGGATCATTGTTTTGTTTTAAGATCATCTAAAATATTGAATGTTGATATTTTATTGAATGCTTAATACTTCTGTACTAAGCAAAACATTTTATTTTAAGGCTCTGATAAGATCCCCAAAACATATCAAGCTTTGGTGATTCTCAAAATATATCCAGCTTCAGGGAGCCCGAACACTTCAAGTTTCGGGGATCCAAAAGGAATTTAATTCTGCAAGGATCCCAAAAGACCTAAAACTTTTGGGGTTCAAAAAGATTTCATGCTTCAAGGATAACCAAAACATATCAAGCTTTGGGGAGACCCAATAAATTTAATGTTTCGAGTATTTCACAAACATATCAAGCTTCAAAGATCCTAAAAATAAACTTCCAGGATCCTCAAAATATATCGAGCATCTGGAATCACCCATAACATATAAAGCTTCAGCAACCTCCAAAACACCTCGTTTAAGGGATCCAATGGCTTTCAAGCGTTATTGTTCTCGTGAAATTTCACGTTCCAGGGATCTTCAAAAGTTATCAAACTTGGAGGATATTCAAAACGCCTCAAGCTTTGGGGGCTTCACAGGGATTCACAAAGCATTTAAATTGGACAGACCCCTTAAAAAAACAATTCAAACTTCAAGGTGCTCTTGTAGCACTATTGAATGTGGGATGTTGTTAGACGACATAGAAAAGGAAATTTCCATTAAAAATTTAGAGTAGGAATTTAAGTTGACGTGTTAAGGAAATGACATCACGAACAAGAAGTCGTTGTGGCAAAGAAGCTAGTAAAAAAAGCCGGACATGTTTTTCGGAGCACTCCTTCTGTTTCTCCCCAAGAGGAAGCTTAATACAATGCAATCATCGATATATACTATAAGTAATACTAATGTACTTGTAAAACGAGAAATAAATCAACAAAAGAAATTGGAAACCCAGAGCAAAATGAGGGTGTTGCTGTTTTTACTTTCTTCAACTATTACAGCCACTATTATATAGCTAAGAAGAAAGAAATCAACACATCATCATGACTATAAATACTGCGACTACCAGCGTGTCCCTATTTACCTGTCTCCCTATGCAGGCAAAGTAAGACATGAGGTCGTTTTTTATGTAGAGGATAACCAGTTCCCCTGAAAAAGATGGGACAAAAATTTAAATTTCACCAGTCAAGAAGGATTTCTACTCCTCTAACCGATGGCCGAACATATACCACACCTTGATCCTAGTGTGATACTATAGACTGCACCCCCTGCTCCCAGAGCCAAGACACCGGATAATGCAAACAAACGATTCACCAAGGAAATGCGATCGGAAGCAAGATGAGTGGCTGAGAAAAAAAGGGGCAATTAGTCATTTCTGCTGAGATAAAAGACAGAACACATAGGATTTCTAGTCATAAGTAAATATATTTAGCAGTCAGTTCGGCTTAGAACAGATGGGGTTAGACCCGAGGGAGATTGCAGATTGGTGAGGAGGAAAAGCTCTGCAGAGATTTAGATAGAGTCCAGCAACGATTAAATGGGATGAACAACCGAACGACAATGATGCCTCAACAGACAAATTATCTCAGTTAGGTCTTAGCTGATACACTCGAACTTAACTAAAATGTGGACGTTAGTGTTTGGGGTCCCTTTTCCGTGATGATGTGACACACACACACACACACACACACTCACCTAGAGCACAACTGACTTATACACAATGTATCAGTTTATGTTTGTTCTTGTGAGTATGCATTGGTTTGCATTTGGTTTGCTGTAAACCAGTGTATGCACCCTCGGTGGTCGCCAAGACAACATGGCCAGATGAAGAAGATAAAGACGAAGAGAAAAACACTAATTTTGGGGTCAGCGATCGTCTGGGACTGGCATATGGTCTTACACTAGCCCAAAGACCCAGAAACGTGTCAACTAAAAACACTACTGTTTATACGATGAGCGGCAATCTGAGTCGAAAGAATTCTCAACTTTAACGTAAGTCACAACATATAGATCTGATATATGTTCCATCTAACGTATAAAGTTATATAGAGTTGGGAGTCGGTTGGCATCATGAGTCGCTTGCTGGAGACTGGAAATAACCATTTTGTAGATGCATGTGTGCAGCCACTGCACAAACCGCAATCGTCCCACTCGTTGTGCCGGTCCAAAGTTGTTGTTCGATTCAGTCAGTGCTGCAACAAAGGAATTCTCCTTCCAAACAAAACTGCAAAAATTCCAGTTGAAAAACAATTAATAAAGATTTATTTTCCTTTGGTTGAATAGCAGACTTGCAAAATGAGATCTATGTCCAACCCGACACAACAAACCTGTTTCCGAAGACCACTGAAAACCAACTGGTCTCTGTCACGCCCAGAGAGCCAGGTCTAACTGACTTCCCTTGCCCATGGGCTGGAATATATGCACTTTTGACTGGAAATCCGTAATTTCAGGTCCCAATCTCAATTCGACCACCCTGAAATTGACCACCTAAGATAATGGCTACTGGAAATATCTATGAGATAACTGCTAAACAGTGTCCACTTAAAGGGGTTTATCATGGAGTCCATCTAGGAACATTGCTTTTTTCAAGTAAGCCGGTCCCAGCATGACTCCCCGTTTAATGAGGCACTTATTTTTACAAAGAGAAAGAAGATTCTGGGTGGCCCAATATAAAATCAAAGATATTTTCAAATTCCTCTATGCCCCCCTCCTTTTTCCTTTGGCCGAGAATCTATAACTGCAACGTCTGCTATTTGCATGCACCACCAGAACATGCAACCTACTGCATGTTTACCAGAGTTGCATTTTAAAAATACCAACTTCTCTACAATTAACTCAACTTCATTTAACCGTGTCATTAACACAGGAACACAAGAAGGTAACGCAAGATGGTTCGGCAGGCATTAGCTATAGACAGAGAATTGAGTTCTGGAGTTCCATCTCATCCTGCGGCTTCCTGGCAAGGCACGAGAAGATATTTTTAGCATCTGGTCTCTATGGCGTTTATTCAGGGACTGAAGCGCATGAACGAACTGGGCGGAAACAGAAAGCTGAGCATGCACAGAAGTGTTTGAATTGCTAGATGTATTGGTACACAAGTTTTAACATGTCTGTTTTAGACAACCGAACCACAAACTAATCACTATGTAAGAGATTGCGTATGAATACAAAAGAAAGTAGATCTCAGTCACGTAACTGCTCCATTTATCTTGTCGGATTTTCAAGGTCAGACCCAAATAGCATTTAAGCTGACAAATCAAACTTTGCTTCTGACTAGCCAATTCTCATTTGTTATTGTTGTACCATGTTATTGGCATAACAGAAGAATGTATTCAACGTGAAGATGTCTTGCAAGAAGCAGAAGAAAGTGATTCAGAAAGATTGAGCACTGAAGAAGTGAAAGACCGTGCCAATTCTTGGACCAGTGTTGAAAATTAAGATCACAAACCATAACAGTAAAGTTAAATCCTACCTCGTGTTTCCACTCTTCCTGTGATAGACGTCTGCAATTAAAGTTTCACAACAGCACGCAAAAAACGAAGAATATTCTCAAATTTAAAGAAAGACCCTTTATTAAGATGTTGACGGCACCATCTCTTCTGCTAGCAGTGGCGGACGTCCCGGCCTACAGACATCTGGAGCCCTTAGCCCCTTAATTTACAATCGATCTTAAGTTATTCTTTATACGTGCTGTTCGCTCCCAAACTTCCAACAAAGTGGCCTACCTCTCTTGCTCCCTCTCTCTTTGAGCCATGTGACATCACGTCCGCTTCTGTCTACGCAAGTTGAGATGACATTTGAGTGCATACTCGCTGACTCAATGCCCCTTGTTTCCTGTGTACGTGTCAACATCGACCTGTGAATTCAATCACCAAATGAATACTGCCCAGACAACTACTAATATAAAGCATTTTTTTAAAGTCACCTAAAAATAAAAATCCGAAAAAAAATTTAAATCGAAGAATATAATGGGAGTTCTCTACCTTAAGCTTAAAAATGTGCAAACAAATAAATATTAAAAATTAAAATGACTTCATGCCGGGTATGTACAATTATGAATTAACAAATCCTTTTTTTTCTTATTTATGCTAAAATTTACCCATTTTTTCTTCTTTTCCCAAACAGGTGCTATGTCTTCATCAATTCTCTCCGACCATCTTTGCCTTAGGGAGATCCTCCATGAACACCGTTGGTTTGTACAAGGATGCTGTGCGATGAATGGGGATGGACTTGTTAGTGCCATGGCCGTGCTTGATGCTCTGATCAGACAGAAAGAAAATACAGAGAAACCCGGGGCGGAAAATAACTAAACAAAATGTCAAAACTGTTGTCAAATCCTGAACAGACATTGAAAGCAATTCAGTACTCATTGCAAATACCAACATAAATTATTTTTTAAAAATACTGTTGGGAAATACGGCATAATCACGTTGACACACCAATTTCCATTAAATCACCAAAGTTAAGCGACTTTGAGCCTGGCCAGTAGAAAATGAGTGACCATTTAGTAATACTAGGCTCTGTATGTCATCTCACCTAGTTAAGATATACAAGCTGACTGGGGACCGCATGTGAATTTGTATTTCCCATAAACTTCCATTTTTAGTGAAAGGCGGAATGCCGACAGTTATTCGATTCGACCGTCGGAAAATTACTCAAAAACTTTATTTTGATTTACCGATTATTTGTGACCTATTTGTGTTAAAATTTTAATATTTAATATTTAAAAGAAGTTTTAAGCAAAAAAATATGTAAATAATTGAGTAAAGTAATTTGTTGTAGTAGCTATTTTGATTCAAGACAAAAACTAAGTACATAACCGGAGTGGAAGCGAGTTAGGGCCGGACAATTGCCTTCTGCATTTTCGTCCTTTACTCAATTATATTATTTTACTCAATTACTATTTACAGTAAAGTAAATTGGCTTAAAACTTTTTTTTAAATATTAACCCTTAAATGCTTTATTTTTTATGTTGGTTTTAAAAAAAATTATCATCAATATACTGATTACCTATTTCGCGGGTGTGCTGATGCAACATCATACTAATACCTACTCACGCTTGCCAACAGGCTCGTTGCAGATGCAAAACAAGTTGCAGTTGGACACATTTCCGTTGAATATTATATTTCGTTAATATCATATTAAATAGGCATTTTCTTAGAATGTGTCATATTTGAAATAAAAAAGCATTTAAAGGTGAAATACTAGCAGGAAGACCTGACGTTGCTCGGGATTGAATGAGGATCATCACAATGCACCTTTTCACTATGCTCATAACACCATTTTAATTTCTTTGTTTTTACTCACCCACCTCCTCCTGTTTCGCCTCCTAATACAATCAGAAGCTGAAATGTTGGAAAACTCTCTGAATTAATGTCTTATACATATTATTTAAATTTCATTAAAATTAGATATACAGTTTTAAGAGGGTTCTGCCCCAATGGGTCACTTAGAGGTGGGACACGTAGATATTCAACACATAGAGTATAACATAGAGATTCAGGATCACTTCAATTGTTTTGTCCGGAAATAGGCTATAAATTTCATACATATACATAGGCTATAAATTTCATACATATACATAGGCTATAAATTTCATACATATACATATGCTATAAATTTCATACATATACATAGGCTATAAATTTCATACATATACATATGCTATAAATTTCATACATATACATAGGCTATAAATTTCATACATATACATAGGCTATAAATTTCATACATATACATATGCTATAAATTTCATACATATACATATGCTATAAATTTCATACATATACATATGCTATAAATTTCATACATATACATAGGCTATATATTTCATACATATACATATGCTATAAATTTCATACATATGCTATAAATTTCATAAATATACATAGGCTATAAATTTCATACATATACATAGGCTATAAATTTCATACATATACATATGCTATAAATTTCATACATATACATATGCTATAAATTTCATACATATACATATGCTATAAATTTCATACATATACATAGGCTATAAATTTCATACAGATACATAGGCTATAAATTTCATACATATACATATCCTATAAATTTCATACATATACATATGCTATAAATTTCATACATATACATATGCTATAAATTTCATACATATACATATGCTATAAATTTCATACATATACATAGGCTATAAATTTCATACATATACATATGCTATAAATTTCATACATATACATATGCTATAAATTTCATACATATACATATGCTATAAATTTCATACATATACATAGGCTATAAATTTCATACATATACATATGCTATAAATTTCATACATATACATAGGCTATAAATTTCATACATATACATAGGCTATAAATTTCATACATATACATAGGCTATAAATTTCATACATATACATATGCTATAAATTTCATACATATACATAGGCTATAAATTTCATACATATACATATGCTATAAATTTCATAAAAATAGGATATATTTGAAGTTTTAATGGGGTTATGCCCTCATAGCCTCCTTAGTGGTGCACTTAGAGATTCGGGAACCCTTCCATTGTCTTCCCTAGTAAATTTTACATAAGAATACACGTTTAGATTTTATGTAGATTCTCTTACTTTTCTTTCTATAGGAAATACACAAGCATCACACACACATACACACAGACATTCAATATATATATATATATATATATATATATATATATATATATATATATATATATATATATATATATAGGTTAATGTGAAAAATATATATTTTAATATATCGTTTATTTATTTTCTATTTGTTGACGTGTAGGAATACCAAATGTCCCTTATAAAAAAGTTTTTTTTAAAGAGAACAAAATTTTCGGCCGTGATCCTTAGGCCTTCTTCAGTCTAATAAGGGTATGTGTGTGTATGGTGGGAGGTGGGTAGCAGGGGGAAAAGTGGGGGGTAAAGGACAGTGAGGTGATGAACAAACATGTATCCATCCTAATGGGTAGGCAGCAGGAGTCAAGTTGGCCATAAACTGAGTTCAAGTGTACTGAGATATAAATAAATATATATATATATATATATATATATATATATATATATATATATATATATATATATATATGATAAACTTCTTATAACACAAATAGGTCACAAATGAGTACGTAAAGCAAAATAAATTACTTTTGACTAATTTCCCAACTGTATTTCTTTTAAAATAATAATTTAATTACTAGCATTTCATAAAAACTTTATGACAAGCAGAAAGCGACCGTTGTCCACACGAGGGCAAGATTAGTGTTTCACATTCTGTCCTTTGACCATAACTATAATAATAGATTCACACAAAAATATCTGCATACAATAGATTTCATATATTACGATCTGTACTTACCCGATGTTGTCCGGGAGTAAAAAAAAAAAATGACTAACTTGTTTACAAAGAAATGGAAATTAATTTTGGTGCCTTTCAATTTTGTAATCAAAATCCTATTTTACAAAATTAATAAAATAAGATTATTTTAAAGTTAATTTTAGTACTTGACACTAATCGATTAATAATAAAAAATAAAAAATAATGTACAATTTGTGTGGTGGCGAGAAACACACACATAGACACACTTGAAGTCACATAATATAATTTATATATTTGAAGAACCCAGTATAGTTGCAGACGATAACTTCCTTTCAAATTTATTTGTTTACAGTTGAGAGTTCACATCACTTGACCAATCGTCACCAAATTTGGTCAAAATATCATTCATGGTCTAACTAAAAACTGATTTAATTTGGTGATGGCAAGGTCACAGAAGAGATCAAAGTGATACTTTTGGTGATAACTTTGGTTCTGTTCATCATAGACTCGCTACGTCGCCCTGTTATAGCCAATAAAGTCCCGCGTCTTGTACGACCTTTACATTGAAAAGTTCAGACACATGGTCGAAATTTTGGTGAAATTTCAACTTCCAACTTTTCCAAATTTGATGAACTAGAATTATGGACTCTACGGACCCAAATTCTAATATAAATTAAATATTAAATTGTTTGTAAACTCCAAGACGTAGTTAAAGCAGAATAAATTGTTTTGGACTATTAAAATAATTTCCAACGCTATTGATAATGTTTTATTTTTATTTCATAAAAGTTACAAATACAAGATAAACAAATAAGAATGTATTTCAATTTGACATAATGGTTTGCTAATGGAGAAAGAGACCAGGGTTCAATCCTCGGTCGAGCCATACCAAATACTAAACAAATGGTACTTATAAGATGAGGATCAAGAGTAAGTAGAGCAATCCGAGGAAAGGAGTAGCATCCTCCCCTAAATCTTGGTGAAGTAGCTAACGAAAAGGGAACCTTTGAGTCGCCCTCGACTATGGTCGATGAATTTATTTATTTTTTGATATATTTGTATTATTTTCATTACATAAGATCTAAAAAAAACTTCTGTTCTGGTGGATTCTAACACATCATTCTCTTCTGTATCAGTCCATCTTTCTAAGTCGTCAGGATTTATTCAAAAATCAACTTTTTCTTCATTTTCAAATTTCTCAATCGCATGATTCGAGATATTGTCTTCTGATGTGTTACTCATCTAGCAATTAGATGTTCGTTCCTCAAATCACTGGGGTTAAATTTCGATTCCTATAAAAAAAAAAAAACATGGCACTTGGAAGAGACTTCTCTGAGACAAGGTCATTCATTTTACTTCTACAGTAGGTTGGTTCAGAAATCAAAGGGGATTGTACCACCCAAGTGAAAAATACATACAAATCGAAATAATTTGTTAAAATCTGTGATATTCAATTTTTTTTTTCAATATTTAAATTTTATTTTTATCATTCACTTCCAATTATTTTTTTGTAATTTTTTGTTTCTAATAAAATTTATTTATCAAGTAAATTGCTTTTCATTGTTTTGTTTATTTTATTTCATACTAGCAAGGCTACTTGTATCTAGCAAGGCTACATGGCACGGGAGAGTAGTAAGTAATTTCTTTTTCTCAATGACAATTAATTGCCTACTGTTGTCACACGCGAGGTACATCTTACTGTAAAAACCGAAACAACCAATCGAGGTAAAACTTACAAAAATAAATTAATCCCCCCCTCTCTCTCTCTCTCTCTAATTATATATATGGTAATTAAGCTACACAGAGGCGTCCGTGATTCGTCCCCATAGTGAATCGTCAGGCAAGCCTCTGTGTAGCTTAATGTCCATAAATACATTTTCATACTTTACTACTAAGCTCTACTCAAGTATTGAGCACCGTTGAAGTAAATACTGAAAATCTATACACAATATATTATATTACCTTATATTATACATGTATACATGAAATAATTATAGATAGATAATCTGTAAATAAAACATCTGTGTGTCCGTAGATTAATTCCCATTTTAGTCTAAAAAATATTGAGCTTGATGCTAGCCGTACGTATCCGGCTAAGCTCTCCATCTTCGCAAGATTTTCACGACTCTGACGCATTTACCATGATGGTCCGCAGCTTTATTTGTTTGACTTATATTCAACCGTGGCCTTCCTAAACTTGTCACAGCTATCCTTCTTTGATAGATATTCAACCATGGTCCCTATTTACTTGACTCCTCCACGAGGGCAGTTAGACACTTCGTCGGTTTTTAATGTAGCTGATATCAAGCTCTCTGGATTGTTACAAAAATTTTTTTAAATTGCCTTAATCTAGGATTCCTCTTTCACTGACTAAGAACGGGAGAGATACTACACTTTGATCCTGGTCTGAAGGCCGGCCATTCAGCTGCAGTGCCCAGATAGCATCAAAGTAATTTGTATTCACTTTACATTACTCACATATCTCTCTATATAAATTGTTTGCCCTGGCAACTCCTGTTTATTTCGCTTGTGTTTGGGACATTAAGGAAGAATCCCTTTTTAGTAATTGCGTCTGTGCTATACACTTTCTTCGTTTGTACCATGTGTTATTATGTCCTTCTTGTGAATGTGCATCTGTGTGCATTCACTGCACAAGCCGTGATCGTCCGCTTGTTCTGCTAGTCTGAAGTTGGTGCTCGCTTTCTACACTGGTCGCAGTGCAACAAAAGGATTCTCCCTCAAAATAAATTCCAACACCAGTTTTAAACAAGTAATAAAGTTTTATTTTGAGGGATGCTACAATGACAGTCGTTTTCTTCTACTGAACAACATGCTTGCAAACAAAAAAAACTTAGTCCGGCCAAATCAAAACACAAGGCAGACCGAACACCATCCTTTAAGAACCCAAGAGCCTATCTCTTTCTGAGAGACACACAAACTGACCGTGAGATGCCCAGAAGACAAAATAACTGCCCCCTCTGCAAGAATATATATAGATATAGATATAACTTGGACCAAACCAGAAAGACCACTCGAGATAATCAGCTGCCAATATATGGACATAAAAAACTGACTGACGTCCATTTGTGAGCGGCCATTATTTCTAGAAAATCATGAATTGGTCATAACTACAAAAGGAACCCTGTATCTGTCAACCCCAAACTAAACATATTTCCCATATCTTGTGTGATTTCTCTTGTCTGAGTTAAATATTACTCACTCGCAGCAAGCCTGTTTTTCGCATACATTGCAACTATGCAACCCACTAAACATACATTCCAACTATGCAACCCACTAAACATACATTGCAACTATGCAACCCACTAAATATATATCGCAACTATGCAACCAACTAAACATACATCGCAACTATGCAACCAACTAAACATACATTGCAACTATGCAATCCACTAAACATACATTGCAACTATGCAACCCACTAAACATACATTGCAACTATGCAACCCACTAAACATACATTGCAACTATGCAATCCACTAAAAATACATTGCAACTATGCAATCAACTAAACATACATTGAAACTATGCAACCCACTAAACATACATTGCAACTATGCAATCCACTAAAAATACATTGCAACTATGCAATCCACTAAACATACATTGAAACTATGCAATCCACTAAACATACATTGCAACTATGCAACCCACTAAACATACATTGCAACTATGCAACCCACTAAACATACATTGCAACTATGCAACCCACTAAACATACATTGCAACTATGCAATCCACTAAACATACATTGAAACTATGCAATCCACTAAACATACATTGAAACTATGCAACCCACTAAACATACATTGAAACTATGCAACCCACTAAACATACATTGCAACTATGCAACCCACTAAACATACATTCCAACTATGCAACCCACTAAACATACATTGCAACTATGCAACCCACTAAATATATATCGCAACTATGCAACCTACTAAACATACATCGCAACTATGCAACCAACTAAACATACATTGCAACTATGCAACCCACTAAATATATATCGCAACTATGCAAATGCAACCCACTAAACATATATCGCAACTATGCAACCCACTAAACATACATCGCAACTATGCAACCCACTAAACATACATCGCAACTATGCAACCCACTAAACATACATTGCAACTATGCAATCCACTAAACATACATTGCAACTATGCAACCCACTAAACATACATTACAACTATGCAACACACTAAACATACATTACAACTATGCAACCCACTAAACATACATTGCAACTATGCAATCCACTAAACATACATTGCAACTATGCAACCCACTAAACATACATTGCAACTATGCAACACACTAAACATACATTGCAACTATGCAACCCACTAAACATACATTGCAACTATGCAATCTACTAAACATACATTGCAACTATTCAATCCACTAAACATACATTGCAACTATGCAACCCACTAAACATACATTGCAACTATGCAACCCACTAAACATACATTGCAACTATGCAACCCACTAAACATACATTGCAATATATGTAACCCATTAAACATACATCGCAACTATGCAATCCACTAAACATACATTGCAACTATGCAACCCAATAAACATACATTGCAACTATGCAACCCACTAAACATACATTGCAACTATGCAATCCACTAAACATACATTGCAACTATGCAATCCACTAAACATACATTGCAACTATGCAACCCACTAAACATACATTGAAACTATGCAACCCACTAAACATACATTGCAACTATGCAACCGTCTAAAAATACATTGCAACTATGCAATCCACTAAACATACATTGCAACTATGCAACCCACTAAACATACATTGCAACTATGCAACCCACTAAACATACATTACAACTATGCAATCCACTAAACATACATTGAAACTATGCAATCCACTAAACATACATTGAAACTATGCAACCCACTAAACATACATCACAACTATGCAATCCACTAAACATACATTGCAACTATGCAACCCACTAAACATACATTGCAACTATGCAACCCACTAAACATACATTACAACTATGCAATCCACTAAACATATCTTGAAACTAGGCAATCCACTAAACATACATCGCAACTATGCAACACACTAAACATACATTGCAACTATGCAATCCACTAAACATACATAGCAACTATGCAACCCACTAAACATACATTGCAACTATGCAACCCACTAAACATACATTGCAACTATGCAACCCACTAAACATACATAGCAACTATGCAATCCACTAAACATACATTGCAACTATGCAACCCACTAAACATACATTGCAACTATGCAACACACTAAACATACATTGCAACTATGCAACCCACTAAACATACATTGCAACTATGCAATCTACTAAACATACATTGCAACTATTCAATCCACTAAACATACATTGCAACTATGCAACCCACTAAACATACATTGCAACTATGCAACCCACTAAACATACATTGCAACTATGCAACCCACTAAACATACATTGCAATATATGTAACCCACTAAACATACATCGCAACTATGCAATCCACTAAACATACATTGCAACTATGCAACCCACTAAACATACATTGCAACTATGCAACCCACTAAACATACATTGCAACTATGCAATCCACTAAACATACATTGCAACTATGCAATCCACTAAACATACATTGCAACTATGCAACCCACTAAACATACATTGCAACTATGCAACCCACTAAACATACATTGCAACTATGCAATCCACTAAACATACATTGCAACTATGTAACCCACTAAACATACATTGAAACTATGCAACCCACTAAACATACATTGCAACTATGCAACCGTCTAAAAATACATTGCAACTATGCAATCCACTAAACATACATTGCAACTATGCAACCCACTAAACATACATTGCAACTATGCAACCCACTAAACATACATTACAACTATGCAATCCACTAAACATACATTGAAACTATGCAATCCACTAAACATACATTGAAACTATGCAACCCACTAAACATACATCGCAACTATGCAATCCACTAAACATACATTGCAACTATGCAACCCACTAAACATACATTGCAACTATGCAACCCACTAAACATACATTACAACTATGCAATCCACTAAACGTACATTGAAACTATGCAATCCACTAAACATACATTGAAACTATGCAACCCACTAAACATACATCACAACTATGCAATCCACTAAACATACATTGCAACTATGCAACCCACTAAACATACATTGCAACTATGCAACCCACTAAACATACATTACAACTATGCAATCCACTAAACATACATTGAAACTATGCAATCCACTAAACATACATTGAAACTATGCAACCCACTAAACATACATCGCAACTATGCAACCCACTAAACATACATTGCAACTATGCAACCCACTAAACATACATTGCAACTAGGCAACCCACTAAACATACATTGAAACTATGCAACCCACTAAACATACATTGCAATATATGTAACCCACTAAACATACATCGCAACTATGCAATCCACTAAACATACATTGAAACTATGCAATCCACTAAACATACATTGAAACTATGCAACCCACTAAACATACATCACAACTATGCAATCCACTAAACATACATTGCAACTATGCAACCCACTAAACATACATTGCAACTATGCAACCCACTAAACATACATTACAACTATGCAATCCACTAAACATATCTTGAAACTATGCAACCCACTAAACATACATTGCAACTATGCAATCCACTAAACATACATTGCAACTATGCAACCTACTAAACATACATTGCAACTAGGCAACCCACTAAACATACATTGCAACTATGCAATCCACTAAACATACATTGCAACTATGCAACCCACTAAACATACATTGCAACTATGCAATCCACTAAACATACATTGAAACTATTCAATCCACTAAACATACATTGCATCTATGCAACCCACTAAACATACATTGCAACTATGCAACCCACTAAACATACATTGCAACTATGCAACCCACTAAACATACATTGCAACTATGCAACCCACTAAACATACATTGCAATATATGTAACCCACTAAACATACATCGCAACTATGCAACCCACTAAACATACATTGCAACTATGCAACCCACTAAACATACATTGCAACTATGCAACCCACTAAACATACATTGCAACTATGCAATTCACTAAACATACATTGCAACTATGCAACCCACTAAACATACATTGCAACTATGCAACCCACTAAACATACATTACAACTATGCAATCCACTAAACATACATTGAAACTATGCAATCCACTAAACATACATTGAAGCTATGCAACCCACTAAACATACATCGCAACTATGCAATCCACTAAACATACATTGCAACTATGCAACCCACTAAACATACATTGAAACTATGCAATCCACTAAACATACATTGAAACTATGCAACCCACTAAACATACATCACAACTATGCAACCCACTAAACATACATTGCAACTATGCAACCCACTAAACATACATTGCAACTATGCAACCCACTAAACATACATTACAACTATGCAATCCACTAAACATATCTTGAAATTATGCAATCCACTAAACATACATCGCAACTATGCAACACACTAAACATACATTGCAACTATGCAATCCACTAAACATACATTGCAACTATGCAACCCACTAAACATACATTGCAACTATGCAACCCACTAAACATACATTGCAACTATGCAATTCACTAAACATACATTGCAACTATGCAACCCACTAAACATACATTGCAACTATGCAACCCACTAAACATACATTACAACTATGCAATCCACTAAACATACATTGAAACTATGCAATCCACTAAACATACATTGAAGCTATGCAACCCACTAAACATACATCGCAACTATGCAATCCACTAAACATACATTGCAACTATGCAACCCACTAAACATACATTGAAACTATGCAATCCACTAAACATACATTGAAACTATGCAACCCACTAAACATACATCACAACTATGCAACCCACTAAACATACATTGCAACTATGCAACCCACTAAACATACATTGCAACTATGCAACCCACTAAACATACATTACAACTATGCAATCCACTAAACATACATTGAAACTATGCAATCCACTAAACATACATTGAAGCTATGCAACCCACTAAACATACATCGCAACTATGCAATCCACTAAACATACATTGCAACTATGCAACCCACTAAACATACATTGAAACTATGCAATCCACTAAACATACATTGAAACTATGCAACCCACTAAACATACATCACAACTATGCAATCCACTAAACATACATTGCAACTATGCAACCCACTAAACATACATTGCAACTATGCAACCCACTAAACATACATTACAACTATGCAATCCACTAAACATATCTTGAAATTATGCAATCCACTAAACATACATCGCAACTATGCAACACACTAAACATACATTGCAACTATGCAATCAACTAAACATACATAGCAACTATGCAACCCACTAAACATACATTGCAACTATGCAACCCACTAAACATACATAGCAACTATGCAATCCACTAAACATACATTGCAACTATGCAACCCACTAAACATACATTGCAACTATGCAACACACTAAACATACATTGCAACTATGCAACCCACTAAACATACATTGCAACTATGCAATCTACTAAACATACATTGCAACTATTCAATCCACTAAACATACATTGTAACTATGCAACCCACTAAACATACATTGCAACTATGCAACCCACTAAACATACATTGCAACTATGCAACCCACTAAACATACATTGCAATATATGTAACCCACTAAACATACATTGCAACTATGCAACCCACTAAACATACATTGCAACTATGCAACCCACTAAACATACATTGCAACTATGCAACCCACTAAACATACATTGCAATATATGTAACCCACTAAACATACATCGCAACTATGCAATCCACTAAACATACATTGCAACTATGCAACCCACTAAACATACATTGCAACTATGCAACACACTAAACATACATCGCAACTATGCAATCCACTAAACATACATTGCAACTATGCAACCCACTAAACATACATTACAACTATGCAATCCACTAAACACACATTGAAACTATGCAATCCACTAAACATACATTGAAACTATGCAACCCACTAAACATACATTGCAACTATGCAACCCACTAAACATACATTGCAACTATGCAACCCACTAAACATACATTGCAACTATGCAACCCACTAAACATACATTGCAACTATGCAACCCACTAAACATACATTGAAACTATGCAATCCACTAAACATACATTGCAACTATGCAACCCACTAAACATACATTGCAACTATGCAACACACTAAACATACATCGCAACTATGCAACCCACTAAACATACATTGCAACTATGCAATCCACTAAACATACATTGCAACTATGCAATCCACTAAACATACATTGCAACTATGCAACCCACTAAACATACATTGCAACTATGCAACCCACTAAACATACATTGCAACTATGCAACCCACTAAACATACATTGCAACTATGCAACCCACTAAACATAGATTGCAATATATGTAACCCACTAAACATACATCGCAACTATGCAATCCACTAAACATACATTGCAACTATGTAACCCACTAAACATACATTGAAACTATGCAACCCACTAAACATACATTGCAACTATGCAACCGTCTAAAAATACATTACAACTATGCAATCCACTAAACATACATTGCAACTATGCAACCCACTAAACATACATTGCAACTATGCAACCCACTAAACATACATTACAACTATGCAATCCACTAAACATACATTGAAACTATGCAATCCACTAAACATACATTGAAACTATGCAACCCACTAAACATACATCGCAACTATGCAATCTACTAAACATACATTGCAACTATGCAACCCACTAAACATACATTGCAACTATGCAACCCACTAAACATACATTACAACTATGCAATCCACTAAACATACATTGAAACTATGCAATCCATTAAACATACATTGAAACTATGCAACCCACAAAACATACATCACAACTATGCAATCCACTAAACATACATTGCAACTATGCAACCCACTAAACACACATTGCAACTATGCAACCCACTAAACATACATTACAACTATGCAATCCACTAAACATACATTGAAACTATGCAATCCACTAAACATACATTGAAACTATGCAACCCACTAAACATACATCGCAACTATGCAACCCACTAAACATACATTGCAACTATGCAACCCACTAAACATACATTGCAATATATGTAACCCACTAAACATACATCGCAACTATGCAATCCACTAAACATACATTGAAACTATGCAATCCACTAAACATACATTGAAACTATGCAACCCACTAAACATACATTGCAACTATGCAACCCACTAAACATACATTGCAACTATGCAATCCACTAAACATACATTGCAACTATGCAACCTACTAAACATACATTGCAACGAGGCAACCCACTAAACATACATTGCAACTATGCAATCCACTAAACATACATTGCAACTATGCAACCCACTAAACATACATTGCAACTATGCAATCCACTAAACATACATTGAAACTATTCAATCCACTAAACATACATTGCATCTATGCAACCCACTAAACATACATTGCAACTATGCAATCCACTAAACATAAATTGCAACTATGCAACCCACTAAACATACATTGCAATATATGTAACCCACTAAACATACATCGCAACTATGCAACCCACTAAACATACATTGCAACTATGCAACCCACTAAACATACATTGCAACTATGCAACCCACTAAACATACATTGCAACTATGCAATCCACTAAACATACATTGCAACTATGCAACCCACTAAACATACATTGCAACTATGCAACCCACTAAACATACATTGCAACTATGCAACCGTCTAAAAATACATTGCAACTATGCAATCCACTAAACATACATTGCAACTATGCAACCCACTAAACATACATTGCAACTATGCAATCCACTAAACATACATTGAAACTATGCAATCCACTAAACATACATTGCAACTATGCAACCCACTAAACATACATTGCAACTATGCAACCCACTAAACATACATTGCAACTATACAACCCACTAAACATACATTACAACTATGCAACCCACTAAACATACATTGCAACTATGCAATCCACTAAACATACATTGCAACTATGCAACCCACTAAACATACATTGCAACTATGCAACCCACTAAACATACATTACAACTATGCAACCCACTAAACATACATTGCAACTATGCAACCCACTAAACATACATTGCAACTATGCAACCCACTAAACATACATTGCAACTATGCAACCCACTAAACATACATTGCAACTATGCAATCCACTAAACATACATTGCAACTATGCAACCCACTAAACATACATTGCAACTAGGCAACCCACTAAACATACATTGCAACTATGCAATCCACTAAACATACATTGCAACTATGCAACCCACTAAACATACATTGCAACTATGCAATCCACTAAACATACATTGAAACTATTCAATCCACTAAACATACATTGCAACTATGCAACCCACTAAACATACATTGCAACTATGCAACCCACTAAACATACATTGCAACTATGCAACCCACTAAACATACATTGCAACTATGCAACCCACTAAACATACATTGCAACTATGCAACCCACTAAACATACATTGCAACTATGCAATCCACTAAACATACATTGCAACTATGCAACCTACTAAACATACATTGCAACTAGGCAACCCACTAAACATACATTGCAACTATGCAATCCACTAAACATACATTGCAACTATGCAACCCACTAAACATACATTGCAACTATGCAATCCACTAAACATACATTGAAACTATTCAATCCACTAAACATACATTGCATCTATGCAACCCACTAAACATACATTGCAACTATGCAAGCCACTAAACATACATTGCAACTATGCAACCCACTAAACATACATTGCAACTATGCAACCCACTAAACATACATTGCAATATATGTAACCCACTAAACATACATCGCAACTATGCAACCCACTAAACATACATTGCAACTATGCAATCCACTAAACATACATTGCAACTATGCAACCCACTAAACATACATTGCAACTATGCAATCCACTAAACATACATTGCAACTATGCAACCCACTAAACATACATTGCAACTATGCAACCCACTAAACATATATTGCAACTATGCAACCGTCTAAAAATACATTGCAACTATGCAATCCACTAAACATACATTGCAACTATGCAACCCACTAAACATACATTGCAACTATGCAATCCACTAAACATACATTGAAACTATGCAATCCACTAAACATACATTGCAACTATGCAACCCACTAAACATACATTGCAACTATGCAACCCACTAAACATACATTGCAACTATGCAATCCACTAAACATACATTGCAACTATGCAACCCACTAAACATACATTGCAACTATACAACCCACTAAACATACATTACAACTATGCAACCCACTAAACATACATTGCAACTATGCAACCCACTAAACATACATTGCAACTATGCAATCCACTAAACATACATTGCAACTATGCAACCCACTAAACATACATTGCAACTATGCAATCCACTAAACATACATTGCAACTATGCAACCCACTAAACATACATTGCAACTAGGCAACCCACTAAACATACATTGCAACTATGCAATCCACTAAACATACATTGCAACTATGCAACCCACTAAACATACATTGCAACTATGCAATCCACTAAACATACATTGAAACTATTCAATCCACTAAACATACATTGCAACTATGCAACCCACTAAACATACATTGCAACTATGCAACCCACTAAACATACATTGCAACTATGCAACCCACTAAACATACATTGCAACTATGCAACCCACTAAACATACATTGCAATCCACTAAACATACATTGCAACTATGCAACCAACTAAACATACATTGCAACTATGCAACCCACTAAACATACATTGCAACTATGCAACCCACTAAACATACATTGCAACTATGCAACCCACTATACATACATTGCAACTATGCAACCCACTAAACATACATTGCAACTATGCAATCCACTAAACATACATTGAAACTATGCAAACCACTAAACATACATTGCAACTATGCAACCCACTAAACATACATTGCAACTATGCAACCCACTAAACATACATTGCAACTATGCAACCCACTAAACATACATTGCAACTAGGCAACCCACTAAACATACATTGCAACTAGGCAACCCACTAAACATACATTGCAACTATGCAACCCACTAAACATACATTGCAACTATGCAACCCACTAAACATACATTGCAACTATGCAACCCACTAAACATACATTGCAACTATGCAACCCACTAAACATACATTGCAACTATGCAATCCACTAAACATACATTGCAACTATGCAATCTACTAAACATACATTGCAACTATGCAACCCACTAAACATACATTGCAACTATGCAACCCACTAAACATACATTGCAACTATGCAACCCACTAAACATACATTGCAACTATGCAACCCACTAAACATACATTGCAACTATGCAACCCACTAAACATACATTTCAACTATGCAACCCACTAAACATACATTGCAACTATGCAACCCACTAAACATACATTGCAACTATGCAACCCACTAAACATACATCGCAACTATGCAATCCACTAAACATACAACTGCCTTGTGCATGTAAACACTCATCTGTTTGTCTGTGAGAAATAAATGTGTGTATTTATGTAAATACAACCGTTTCTTCATTACCGTCCCTTTTTCTTTTCATGTTCAGATCTCGTGTTATCCACGATAACTCAACTCCCAAGATATCAAATATGACGGCATATGTTGAATAGTGACATTGTAACGATCGGGGTCACTATTTATGTAGCAGGTGTAGGCATTAGTGTGATGATTTGCGTTAGAAACGCAGAATTGTATGAATATGTGTGTCGCCTTTTTTCAGAGTGAGTTGAGAATTGATAGATTGTGTAGACATTTGTGTGTGTGTGTGTGTGCATGAGTTGAATAGTAGTCGCTCGGGGCGTCCCCTGCCCAGAAGGGCAGGGACAGTCTTGAAACGTGTCCTCTGTTAAGTTTCGAAGGAAACAAAGAAATTTTGTTGCGGCATGATACTTTTATATTTTATCACGCATGGTCGCACGGACGTAGTAGCAAGCAGGTCATGTGACAAACAATTTTGTTTTTTTTTTGGTAAAAAATGTTAAGTTTGTTCTGGGAGCTGATTTTTGGAAACAAAATTCTGATTTTTGGAAACAAAACTCTGATTTTTTTTTTAGCTGTAATTTAGGGGTCTGGCTTGTGTTTTCGCCAACGCCGTCGGTCAGCCAACTTTATAGGATTGGAACAAATGTCAATCCTATAACATCAACACCTACATCGCAAAAAAAAAAGATTAGCTTATTTGAAGAATGACATGACATATTTATCATGACGTAAAATCAGGGCAGTTTGAGCGTCTGATCTTTACAGGCTCGGGCCTTTTTTTTAGCGGTTATGCTTCTGAGTTTTTTTTAATCGTCACTTGATCATATCATGAAACTGTTTTGTTTTACTTTCGTTCACCTCAAACAAGGCATAATACCACTGAGATGTAAGTGACTACTGGGAATCAGGGGCATCCTAAGTGGGGAGTTGTGTAGTGATGCTTGTCACATTACATTTAAACTTCTGCATGTTGGTACAGTCAGGGAAACAGGAAGCAGGAAGGGAATTGCAAAGGCTAGCAGTTCGAGAAAAGAAGCTATTAGAGTAGAAAACTATCCGGCATCTGGAGACTTTTACAGTGAAGGGGTGGGATTCTGCTGATTGTTGGGTTGGTCGGGTGGATTTATGCTGAGGGGGCACCAGTGTAGCAAGTTCATCAAAGCATATTCCATTAAAGTACTTGTAAAACAAGCACAGGGATGCAACATTGAAGCGATGGGACTAGGACTGGAGCCTGTTAGATAGTGTGGGATCTAGTAGATTAGAGGCTCTTTTTTGGACCTTGTCAAAGAGGGAGAGACTAGTGGTTGGTGCACCAGACCAGATGTGACAACAATACTCAATGCATGGGCGAATGGTGGCTTTGTAGAGATATAGGATACTGACAGGTGTGAGAAGTTTTCTAGCTCTGTGAAGGGAGCCAACCTTCTTTGCAGCAGTCTTGGCAATGTCTTCTATCTATTTGTTCCAATTCATGTTATCTGTGAATGTTAAGCCGGGTAGTTTGAATTATTCAAGTTTCTCCGATCATAGAAAACATTGTTGTAGGAAAGGCAATATTATGGCACAACGATAGTGACCCTTCTGGGGGAGCTGGAGTTCCTTTACATTTAAAAGCCTTGTACCTGGTTTCCATTGTTTTCAGGGGGGGGGGGACACCTAAAATCAACAACACTGCACTTCAAATGTAATCCTGTATCAGAGGGCAAGTCGTTTAGGCAGTGTGAAAGCAATCTGGGTGCATCGGATGATATTATAAACATTGGTGACTGTATTTTCTCTCTATCTCCCTTTTCTTTTCATGCATATTGTGTCTCTTTCCTTTTCTCTCTCTCGTTTATCACAGCGAGGGAGATTTAACAGTTGGAATCTCGACTTTGTGACAGTCGGGTCGTTGCAAAGTCCAACTCAGCCGACTTCAAGTTTTTAATTATTTTTTTCAGAAGCTAAAATGAATAAAGAAATTATAATTTTCTATATATAAAATGGTTTGTCCGCTCATTTATACAGCGTTCGATTTCAGCAACTCAGTTCCCTCAATTCAGATAATTTTTTTTTAAAGATATTTCACCCCAAACGAGGCAGGACACCACTGTAGACGTAAGGGGCTACTGAGAATTAGGGAGTAGGTTTAGGGTGTCATCCTAAGTTGGGAGCTGTGCAGCGAGATGTCTGTTTACATTAGTTTTAAACCTCTGCATGTCAGTAACGTCGGGGAAGGAGCAGGGAAGGAGTTCCAGAGGCCGGCAGCACGAGGAGTGCACAGATGAAATTGAAAATATCTCTGATTGCGAGTTGGACCACACAGAATTTGTCTTTTGTTTGAAATAAAATAAGTGCCTCATTAAACAGGGAATCATGCTGAGACCGGTCTACTTGAAAAAAGCAATGTACCTCGATGGGCTCCAGATAAACCCCTTTGAGTGGACACTGTCTGGCCGTTTTCTCTAGTAGATAGCTCAAGTAGTCAGTTCTTGGGTGGTCGAATGGTGACCACTGAGAAAGATCAGAATCTAAGATTTCCAGTCAGGAGTGAAAATATTCCAGGAGAGGGGAAGGAGAGAAGTCCGAGCCGGCCCTCTGGGCATGACACAGGCAGTTGTTTTTTTCTGAGAGCTGGCAGTCAGTTGGGTCGATACGCCTCTCCTTGCAAAGTGAGCACTTGGGGGTCTTAGCTAGAGGATTGTGTTGATTGGGCTTATATTTCTTTTGGCCAGGATAAAAGATCTTATTTTGCAAGTCTGCTATTCAACCTAAGAAAACGAGGACCATTTTAACCTCCAAAGGAAAATAAATCTTTATTAATTGTTTTTCAACTGGAGTTGCGGTTTTTGTTTGGAAGGAGAATTCCTTAGTTGCAGCACTAACTGAAACGAGCAACAATTTTGAACCGGCACAGCGAGCGGGACGATCATGGCCTGTGCACTGAATACATGTTCATATATGTATGGTTACCTGTGTTTGAGACAGTGTGAAAATATGTTCTTGAACTTGTGCGTGGGTGAGTTCATAAATGTTTCTTGTGTGTGGTTCGGCGGGCGAAGCATAACATTTGTCCATCGTTATCAACGTCTGGATTGGAAAGTCTGGGCGTGAGCGCCTTGGTTAACGCATTTGAATAATGAAACATCGTCCCACTTTTAGAAATATCGTTTTGTATTTGTAAGATATCTTTTTAGAAATTTGTAACCAAAAAAACACACTAGCCAAGGCGTTCAAACCTAGAGACTTTTTTTTCGACTTTGTGTGTCGATAACAATGAACGGACATTTTGCTATCTCCACAAGATCAGTAAAACGAAAGAAAAAAAGTCTTGCTTTGAAAAAGACATTTTACGTCGAAAGCTCAGCTATTAAAATAAATAATTTAATTATTTAAAAAAAAATGCAGTTTGATTTCAAGTCTCTATAAAAAAATATCTTATCAAATTTGTTAAATTTGTAAAGATGTGTTTGTTTTTAAACATTTTTTTCTACAAATTTTAATTCTTAGTTAAAATTTTGGTGCTTCTACAGAATTTGAACAAAATTAAACTGATATTTCTTCAAGCTGTTTACATGTAATCTCCCCCAAAAAGTAGAATCTGATTTTTTTCGAGGGGGTAAACTATGACAGGTGTGATAGTAAAAATTGCATGTTTGCAACTCTTACTTGCCAGGTTTCATTTCCATACATCATCACACTGCGTACATATGCTCTTCTCTTGTTGCTTTCTCTTTCTATGGCAGATTGCACGCTAACATAAGACTCAGTTTCCTTTTTTGATGTTAATTTGCCCAGCATGCTCTTCCAAACTTGCTTACGGTAACTTCAAAGTGGGTGTTTTTTTATTTGTGACAGCATCATTAGTAAATAATTTATCTGGACTAACAAGGTCTAACTGAAACTAAAAAAGACGACACACTATTTCAGTTGAACTAATTTTGGTGACTAAAATAGGATGTACCTGGTGTTTGTGTGCATTCACTGCGCAGGCCGTGATCCTCCGCTGTTGTCTTAATTCTTAAGTCAGTGCTTGATTTCAACACTGGCCGTAGCGTCAACCATGTGGTCTGTCAATCATGTGGTCTCAGTCACGGCTGTAACAAAAGGAT
Source organism: Sepiola atlantica (assembly GCA_963556195.1). Lineage (NCBI taxonomy): Eukaryota > Metazoa > Mollusca > Cephalopoda > Sepiida > Sepiolidae > Sepiola > Sepiola atlantica. The sequence continues at coordinate 77,380,389 of OY744518.1, read as the reverse complement.
TTTCCTTCGAAACAAAATCACAACACAATTTTAAAACAATGTTTTATTTTGAGCGGTTTCACATACTTGATTTTTTCTACTGAACGACAAACCTGCAATCAGAACTTTGAACCCGACCAAATGAAAATACACGTCCAACCAAACAACAGTCCATCAGCTTAAGGTCCATCTGTCTCCGAGACTCACAGAAACCAAACTGCCAGATTTGTTAGAATAAATATAGATATTGGTTTCATTTGGGGTAGACCACACAACCAAGCTACCTGAAAATCAATGGCTGTTTTATTACTGGACATAAAAACTTACTGACAAGGAAGGGGGGGGGGGGGGGGCTCGTATCTGGAGTGGATATTAATTCTGTAAGATTTTGAGTGATCTGATCTCCCAGCATAAACCCGTTTTAAAGAGGTAATTACTTTTTTTCAGAAGGGCTCAACCAATTTCTTGGGTGGTCTAACCCCCTCCCGAGTCAGATATTTGTTCCATAACTGGCCCGTCGTCTACAGCATGCATCTATGCACTCAACTAAACATGCAGCAGTACACATTTACACACTAAAAAAAAAACCTTACTCGGCCTGACAACTGAACAACCAAAAGCAAACCTGTAACACGTGATGCATTCTTCCCCTCAACTACCCCTGCCAAACAAGTATTTTTCTTTTATATTTTCCCAAAGTCCTTAATCCAGGTGTTTCAGAAATAAGATTAGCACACATCTATACAAATCGCATCACTCTCAACATCTTGGTTTTTCAGTTGTTTGCCTTTTTGTTTCTCGATTAAATCAGCCTCAGTTCGCTAATGCGAGGCTCAAGTTCTAATCGCATCCGGAAGGTTTTTTCTATACTTCAAATATTAGCAAAATCTTTCCACAACAAGCAAATCGCGCTTTCTCTCACACTGATGTTCTGCAGCATACTCTTTTTTGGTAGCGAAAATGGCAAATCACATTCCCCTTCCACTGACAGACTCTTGCTTCGGTTCAGTACTCCTACGACACCAAACCAAAAAAATAAATACAGAGATATGAATATTTTACAAACACAAATTGATAGAAATAAGGATGAACAAATTAAAAAACAAAATAAAAATAACATTTTTCAAATTTTATTAATTTATAAACATGAATGAAACACAACCAATTTAATACATGATTATTCAATAATGAATTTCTAATGTTTTATGTTTTTTAATTTGTTTTTTTATCAAAAAAAAGCTGTAAGATGAAGCAGGGTAAGGCTGGAAAACCCTGCCGGGTGTTGTTGCAGAACTGATCATAGACTTGAGAAATCAAACAATCAGGGATGTGAGTAGTAGCTAATGGCAAAAAAAAAAAAACTGAAATTGAGATGGTTAATTGCCTAAAACGCTAGAATAACTCTAAAATAAGGGATCATTTTATGTCTAATTCATATATGCAACTAAATCTCCACTCTAAAATAATTGTTCTTTTCTTAATTCTGCCTAGTTTTTCAGGGTGTTCCTACATAATAACCCCAAAAAAGAATCTTGTTTATTGGAGATGTGGGATTTTTTATACTGAAACTATCGACTGATATATTTTGCGTTTAAATTTAAGTTCTGTTAAAATAAGCTTTTTGCGTAAAAAGAATGTTCAATAAAAGTTTAAAACAGTAAAAATATGATCGGTGCAAGAAGAGAAATAAACATGGCCGTCAGCAAAAAGAAGGCCCCAATTGCGTATGTGAGGAGGGGGGGGGGGCACACATGAAACCATTCCTTGATGAAGAAAAGTCTTCTACCTCACCCTACCTGCATCATGAATTGTTTGAAATATGGATTGAGGCAAAGCAATGAGCCGAAGGGAAACCAGAAAAGATAAAGAAAGAGAAAACAAGCGAGAGAGAAAGAGAAAACAAGCGAGAGAGAAAGAGAAAACAAGCGAGAGAGAGAAAGAGAAAGCAAGCGAGAGAGAAAGAGAAAACAAGCGAGAGAGGGAGAAAGAGGAGCCAATAAGGACGTAAAGCAGAAACTAGCCTAAAATTTTTTTTTTTTTAAGTAGCAGATTTAAGCATAATTCTTAAAATTAAAGAAAAAGCGGAATTCGAATTACTAGATAGTGGAGATCTGAAAGGGGTTGTTCAGAAAGACTGGGATCTTAGTACAATTGTAAACTGTTACAAGTGTAAAAGACGGTTTGGTTTGTTTTACGGCATATCAACCATCTATGGGTTATTTAATGCTGAATAAAGTTGTCAAATGGAATCCTAGAGGTAGGATAATTATTTTATATACTTAGAAAACATTACTCTTAGAAGGAAATATTTCGGGGAGTGGAAACATTACTTTTAGACAGTGGAAATCTCCTTTGTTCTCAACACAATTGACATTCAGTCACCGCCTTCTAATATATAGATACTTGGGAGACAAATAAAAAGGGGAAAATAAGGTTTTTAATTTTAAAAGAATTAGATTGAATAATCTGAGTATGAACTTAAAGATACTAAGGCATGATGTGACCAGCCGATTGATCGGATCGGGCCTCTTCGACCTCCCGTCTAGCCGAAGTAAGGGCTGAGTGGAGTGTTGCAAGTCACGTGATCATTTATGCAATCAGGTCACGAACTAATCAGCACCAGGATCACGTCCTAAGGCATCACAGGTTGCTACCCAGGCCTACAGGTGGCCCGGTTTTTGGAGGGATTTTACCCCTCTGAATGGGGTTGCAGTTGGCGATTTGTGGCCCTGCCGACAGGGCGGACAAGAGTAAAAGAAGGAGGAGCTCTGAATAGAGGTGAAAGTGATTGATAGAATAATTGAGCAATAGACAAGAAGTCAGATCAGCATCAGAGATGAAACTCACAAGCTCTCCAACCCAAAAACTGAAAACGGGAAAGATGTTCGTCTTTTAATCTTTTATCAATGAAAACTGAAATAAATAAGTACGGTGAACAAATTAAATAATTAATAATAAATTAAATAAATAATTAAATAAAAATAGCATTTTTCAATTTTTTTAATTTTATTAATTAATCTGTAAAAATAAGACAAAATTTTTTTTTTTTTTAAATTAATAAAATCAAATCTATTTCATGTATGTTTTGAAATAAGATTCTTCAAAAATTAAGAAAATTAATTTTTTTTAATAGAAATCGCTCCAGACAAGGCATGAAGCCACTTGATGTAAGGAGCTAACAGTAACAAGAACAGAAGGATGATTATCGCAAAGACGGGAGATGCCTATTGACCTTAGTTTTATCTTGTAATGACAAAGGCTATAGGTAGGCTGAAAACAGTCAGCAGAAAGAGAGTTCCACAAGCCTGCAGTTCTTGGAAAGAAGCTGCTGGAATAGGAAGCTGTATTACAATGAGGTATCAAGACAGCAATGGAGACCACTAGACCAACGAGTAAAACAAGCTGGAACAAAGGAAGCAGGGAATAGATCAAACAATTCTCAAGAACACATGCCATAATAGTGTTTATAGAAAAGACTGAGACTAGCAACATCAAGTCTGTGAGAGAGAGAGGGCAGAGAAGAAAGGGGGAAGCCAATCAAATTACAGATACGTTTCTGCACCTTATCAAGAACCCTCAAATGGGACAGAAATTCACCAGCCTAAATATGACAACAGTACTCCATACATAGTTTAATAGTAGATTTGTAGGGATAGAGAATAGCCTCAGGTGTGAGAAAGTGTTTGGAGCGATAGAGAGAACCAACATTACAAGAAGCAGAAAGTGCAATGGATCTAATGTATGAACTCCAAGAAAGAAAGACCAAGAAGTTTCAGAGTCGATTTCTCCTCAATGTTCATGTTTTTCTTTATTAATCTTTTTGTCATTCAGGATGCGAGTAGCCAATGGCAAAAAAAAAAGCTGAAATTGAGATGAATTTCCCAACCTGGGGAGCCACAGCACCTTGTGTGTGCGAACATGGAGAGTACAGTGTAAAAAAAACAAACTTTTTTTCCTTAACAACTCACATCAGTTTCAACTAAAGTCCAAATTAAGAGAAATACACTGAGTGCACATGTGTGAGGAAGGAGACAGGAAGTCATTCTTTGATGAAACAAAAGTCATCTAACTCCTCATCATGAATCGTTTGAAGTCTTAGCCTTCATGGCAAAACTAAGTTTTCAAAGAGAACTGTTATAAGAGAGAAAAGAAAAGCAAAACAAAACAGGAAAAGAAAAGAAAAGATCTCGTTATTTGGTAAATAACGAGAAAAAAATTAGGTAGTAAAACTCTAGTGATTTGGCATAAATCAGCCTTTTCTTTATAAAAAGAAAGTGGATTTCGACCACAAAGCAGAGAACTCACATCCATGTAAAAAATTTATCCAGTAAAACTCTAGCGATTTAAATGGAAATCCGCTTTTTCTGGATCAAGAAACAAAAATGCAGAATTTCAGTTGAAAGTGGAGAACTCTCATCTCTGTGAAATAAATAACGCTGATAGCATAAATCAACCTTTTCTTAAAAAAAAAGCGGATTTCGACCACAAAGCAGTTAACTCACATCCATGTAAAAAATTCGTCCAGTAAAACTCTAGCGATTTAAATGGAAATCCGCTTTTTCTGGATTCAGTTGAAAGCGGAGAACTCTCACCCCTGTGAAATAAATAACAACGCCGATAGCGAAATAAAAAACAATAAGAAAAAAAAAACAGCATTTTTCAATTTTATTAATTAATTAATCTATAAACATGAATAAAACGCAAAAAAAAAAATTTTTTAATTAATAAAATTAAAATCTATTTCATGTTTGTTTGGAAATGTGATTCTTCAAAAATGAATTTCTAATGTTCATGGTGTGTTTTGATTTTTGGATTTATTTTTTTCAACCCAGATGTGAGTTTTGTACAAACGTATTTACACAATACATCATTAAAATCAATGATGACCCACCAAGAAGTGCGTTTTGTTAATTCTCATATTGGCCTTTGTTCTTTAACAAATACGTCGCAAGGTACTCGATAGGATTTGGGGGTCTGAAATAGAAAAACAAAAAGCAATTCAATACAGACAAACAAAGAACACCATCATCATCATCATCATCATCATCATCGGTTTAACCCCCATTTTATATGCTGGCATGTGTTGGACAGCTTTTAGAAATTTACGATGCTGATCCAGATGAACCACTATATGGAATATTGCTGTTAAAAAGAAAATAGAACAAAAACTTGATGTACTTACCTGTTAGGGTAAAAAAATACAGTATACCAGAATTCACAGAAATTCATCCAATATTTTTGTTTTTAAAAAATAAAACCAACTTCTCGCCGCCATTTTTTTTAAACAACATAGAAGTACGATATAAGATAAAAAACATTAGATTTTATTAATTATCTCCCTTATCTCACAAAAGTTTGCATTATCTCCCTTGACCTTCACACTTCTGTTGTTTAAAAAAATGATGGCAAGAAGTCGTTTACCGATAAAAGTTGATTTTATTTTTTTTAAATAAAAATACTGGATGAATTTCCGTTAATTTTGCTGTACTGTATTTTTTTTACCCTAACAGGTAAGTACATCATAAAGTTTTTGTGCTTTTTGTTTTTTTTTTAACAGCAATATTCCATATAGTGGTTCATCTGAAAAAGCACCAAATTGACTTCCAAACTAAGCAATCTCTGGCCAGGTCTTCATTTATTCCTCTTTCTCTCAAGTCTATTTTTATCACTTCCTCTTGGGTTTTCCATAGCTTTTCCCTGTTAACTGACCCTGCTACCACAACTGTTCTACATCTACTAATTTAAGAACTCTCATTCATTCTTTCAACAATGTAAAAATTAAAACCCTTCTATTTCTAAGGTGTCAAAATATTAAAACAACATTATGTATTATTTCGATTATTCGGACAACTTTTCTCATCTTGAATATTATTTCCACAAAGTCGAGTTAAGTAAAAAAAAAAAAAATTGTTTTTTTAAATCTGTGTGCCAACAATAATTTTCAGTCACATGCGTTCAAGAATCCAAAAAGACAAAGCAGTCGTAAACAGTAAGTAAAACAGTAAGTAAAACACAAAGTTTCTTCACAAGGACTTCCTGTCTGTGGAACCCATTATCATGGAACTGCTTCCCTGCAGATTAAAATCCAATATAAACAGATTCCTGTTATGAATCGTCCCAACTAGTAATTCGAGCTTCGTCCATTCCATTAATCTTTCCCAATCCTCTGATAAGATTCTTCATCTCTCTCAACTGACAATCATTCCATCTTATCCTCGAATGGCTTTTGGCCTGGATAAGTCTATTGCAGGTATAGTTGTCATGTTCTGCAATGTTGCGCAAGTGTTTTTTTCAATGCAGTAGACATCATTATTAAATTGGGTGTCTTTTAGCATCAACGAGGGGGGGGGGTCCTTGTAAATGGAATTCTTTCGAAGAATGGTAAAATTTCGAGTTAGAGCATCGGTTAGTTTATGCATTTTTTGACCATGAGTAAAGATGTTAGGAATGTGGTCTTCATGGCTGAGAGTAGCCAATGGCAAAAACAGCTGAAATTAAGGTGGAATTTTCAACCCGAGACATCCCTCTGTGTGTGTGTGTGTGTGTGTGTGTGTGTGGAGAAAGTAAGAGGGCAGCACAAACAACAACTTAAACAACTTCAATCAGTTTCAACTAAAAAAGTCAAAATTAAGAGAAAGACACTGATTGCGCATGTGTGAGGAAGGAGACAGGAAGTCATTCTTTGATGGAACAAGACAAATCTAACTCCCCTACGCACTTCATGAATCATTTGAAGTCTTAGCCTTCACGACAAAATTAGCATTTTCAGTTTTCAGAGAGAACTGCCAGAGGGAAAAGGTAGGCACGGCAAGACAAGACGGAGAAAGGAAGAGAGAAAAAGAGGAAAGGAGATAAAAAGATAAAGCGAGCAGGGGGAAGAAGGGGAAAGAAAAACCAAGCTCAATGGCAACAAAAATATAAGGAGGTAAAACTTGAGCAATTTGGCAGAAATCCAATTTTTCTGGATTAAAAGAAAAGCAGAATTCTGTTAAAATGCAAATAACTCACATTCCCGGGTTTTGCGTAGGGTTTTATGTCTTAATATTTAAGGTTTAGTTTGGTTGTTTTGTTTTACAGCATATCAACCCTTTTCGGGTTATTTAATGCTGAATCCAGTCATTTTGGTAAAAAAAAATTTATGCTTCAAGTTCTTTATATCTTCAAATATTTATTCATGGTGTTTGGTTTGGTTGTTTTGTAAAGGATAATTGTTGTTTTTGTTTTTAACTTTGCAGAACATGATTGAGATCTGCAAAGGGAAAGGAAAAAAACAATAACATCAATGTTTGGTGCATTTTAAGTCAGGAAAGTGGTATCTTCAGACATCCTGATCTGGTAGCACCAGTAATATTTAAGGAGACATTTGGACTAGACAACCTAATAAACTTTCACCAATAATTAACACCGCACAATAACATTTACCATTGAACCTCTACTCCATTCGTAGATAAAATAATCCAATCCCAAAATAATATTATGTACACTAAGCCGACAGATAACAGCAAATTCTGTAACTATTATAGCAATCATCCTCACAATCTAAATAAAATCCATAATATATAGTGCCATCATCTGCATTAAACGCATTTGTTCAGATCCCCATGTATACTGAAATTTAAGCATTGTCCAGTGACGGTTGGTTTTCGATGTAAAGGTTACATGAATCTCTGATCAGTGCATGTTATCAACACATCCAGGAAGAGAAATTCATTATTTTCATTATTATGTTCCTTTTCTATGGAGCATATAAATGCATGGTTTAGCTATGCTGAAACATATAAATGCATGGTTTAGCTATGCTGAAACATATAAATGCATGGTTTAGCTATGCTGAAACATATAAATGCATGGTTTAGCTATGCTGAAACATATAAATGCATGGTTTAGCTATGCTGAAACATATAAATGCATGGTTTAGCTATGCTGAAACATATAAATGCATGGTTTAGCTATGCTGAAACATATAAATGCATGGTTTAGCTATGCTGAAACATATAAATGCATGGTTTAGCTATGCTGAAACATCCTCCTGATGCGGCCAGAGTGTGAACCTATCACACTCACATTGATGGCTTTAGTAGCATTACCAGCCGATAACGCCTTTACTGTTGGACAATGGCAACATTTTACACCTAATGTACTTAAACACATCATATCTCTCCTAATTGTGGGCCAATTTTTTAAACAATTATATGGATGGAAAGAGAATAAAATAAGCTTTCAAATGACATTAATTTCATGTGCTTTCATACGTTGCCTATTTTTATAATTCAAGTTAAAAAAATAAAATTTTTTTAAAAAAATGGTTAAAACTGACGACAACAGAAAAAGTAAACCGTTTTTTTTAATTTCATAGGTTAAATTTCGATTAAAATGCACGGGGTTAAATTTGGATGGATATTGCTGAAATTTCACAGCCTATTTAAACTTAGACGACTAGTTCTACCAAAACTTGATTTATATTCCTATGATAACTAGAAGCAGAGTTACACACAAGCAAAGTTAACAAAGAATATTTCAAAATTGATAAGGTATATTTACTTACATTATTAAGTTCAATTTTGAAATCTATACATTTCGAAATTATTTTTACGTATATGTAAATATTTGATAATTTATTGTACAGACTTTTCTTTAAAACGTATGTTATTGAATTCTGAATAAAAATGCGAATGCGCCGAACTGAAATACTAAATTTGTAAAAAACATGCCTCCCCCCTCATGACTAATGGCAACAGCAAGAGAGAAACCGAACACTCACTCCCTTTTTTTTTCTTTCTTATTTTCTTCCTTTTTGTTTATTTTCTCTTTTTGAATAAATATTAACAATATTCTGAAAACATAACTTTTCCCACGTGTGAAGGATTCAAATGATGTAATGGTCTAAAACAGTAAAATGGCATTTTTTTTATTAAAATATTTAATAAGTACAAAAATTATTTAATAAGTACAAAAAAATATTTTTTTATTCTCTCAAAAAAAAAATTGTGCTAACTTTCCATTTTTAAAAGTATTTTGTCTGACTTATTTTTAAAAAAAATATTTCTTTAAATGAGGTTCCTGTTGTATATTTGATAACCCATGAACCTTTGAGTCACGGGTCATCTATGATCTATTTTAATGGATGACGTCATCCTTTATGATGTCATAAATTATCTTCCTGGTGTTTTCAACCAAGTAAATAATATAATACATTTATGAATACATTCAATTTGTATGATACAATGTGTCAGTTTTAAAAACTTTAAAATTTACACGTTTAATTTATAATTCATGGCTTACGGTAAAGAGATACATAAAATCTGACTGTATAATCAGAAAGAGCACAAAATTTTACATAACACAAAATTTCATGAGAATAGCTTAAAAAAATAAATGGTGGAGAAATTAGGTAATTTCTTGAAATGAGATCCATATTTTGGCCCACTTTTTAAAAAAGAATTATTAAAAACACAATGAAAAACACAAATTTCAGCACTTTAAATTCTGATAACTTTTGAACCACTGATGCTATTTGCATAATTCAAACGGCTTTGAGCTTCATTTACACAACTCTATGCACCCAAGTTGATAAAATAAGTTAAAAAAAAGAAGAAAAATCAACTTGTAATGCTAACTTTAGTGATGTGGATCCTGATGTTATTTTTTCAGAAGTATTTCATGTATATATCGGCCAATATTTGGAAAATGGTGATTCCATAGCCAGACCTCTTCCTGCCGGTATATGTCAGATCCAATCCCGAAGTAGGTAGTTTCTCCACAAAAAGTCAACATCTGCATTAGATTATTAGGATACAGGTGCATTCCCTCAGCAGAGATGTGAGTATTGATTTACTCCTCTCCAGGAGTTAGACACAAGGCCAGTTTTTATCTTACTCCCACAAGTAAGATGTGACCCAAGGTTGGGTCGGGAAAGTGGAATTTAAAAATTGCCTGGGCAGCCCCGTCGGCATTCCCCGGTAGGGGCGCCTCAGGCAGTAAGCAATAAACTTCCTCCTCCCCAAAGAGGGGAGGCGAAGCCTGGGAGGGTGGACCTCCTAGAACTGCACAAGACAGACTCGTAGACAGGCATAAATCAAGCCCCGAAGGCCAAGACAATACCAGTCTATGGGGTGCAGTATCCATCGGAACAGATACTACACTTTGAAAAGTGAGATGAATTTCCCAACCTGGAGAGCCACGGCCCCTATGTGTGTGGAAAGAAGACAGCAGAAATAACAACTTTTTCCCTAAACAATTCCAATCAGTTTCAAATATGTCAAAATTAAAAGAAATGCACTGAGTGCGCATGTGGATGGAAGGAGAGAAGATGTTATCCTTTGATTAAACAAAAGTCATCTAATTCCTCTGACCCAATTATGAATTGCTTGATGTCTTAGCGTTCACGGCAAAATTTAAATTTTCAGTTCTCAGAGAGAACTGTTATACGAGGGGAAATCAACTTCTTATTAAAAGAAAAAAGTAGATTTTGATCAAAAATGGAGAACTGACTTCCACGAGAGGCTCTAGAGATTTAAGCAGAAATCCACCTTTTTTTCTTATTTAAATAAAAAAAAAAATAAAAAAAAAGGCGATATTCCGCTATAAAGTAGAGAACTCACATCTCTGTGTCAGTGAGGGATCTGAAGCTAAATTATCCTGTACGACAGCCAGAGTCTCATCAGCGGATACCTTCATGAACAGACTTACTACATTTAGACTCAACATACGGTTAAAATGAATGGGAACATTATGGATTTTTACACAACGTGGGTGAAGTTCATGACATATGCTGATTGCAGTGATTATATCCACCAGAAAGCAACTCAATCGATGGCAGGCGGAACATCTGCCGCCGACAATAAGCCTTAATGGAATACCATCTTGAAGAATCTCAGGAAGGCCGTATAAGTATGATAGCTGGCTGTGTTGCTCAGCTAACTGTTTATATTTTGCAGATGGTATGAAATCATTGTTCTTACTGAGGATTTCTGATCACAACTTCCTTTCTGTCTGCAGGGCCAAATTCTTCTTTACTTTACAGTAGCCACCAGATCCTATTAGATCTGCCCATTTCTTGGAATATTCCGTTCTATCCATTTACACTAACATTTTAAGGCGTTTTTTAGATTTTTTATGTGAACGTGGCTTCCGGTTAAATTGATGGCTCACCTCCGCTACGGATGACCATAAATGAAAAAAAACGTTGTTAGACTTTCTTGTTTATGCGATTTATAAGTACTTTTCTTTCGAATTATAGTTTAATAATAACAATACATTTGTTTTTTAAATAGTTGACCAAAAATGACATTTTACGAACCGAAAGTTATTTTTTTTATTTGCCAGAAAATGACGTTATTTTTTTATTATAATTCATAACATTTTCTTATCTCATAAAATGTTGCCAAAAAAGTTTTTTTTCGTTCGCCGCCACCGCCAAAGAAACTCTTGCAGGTGACTATTAAAGTTTCCTCTGCTAGTTCCTCGCATGGCCCTAAATTTTGCTTCACACAGACTATTCAATATTATTATTAAACTATAATTCGAAGGAACAATACTAATACTAATAAAAAATCGCATGAACAAAACTAATTTATGAAAATCGCATAAACAAAAACTTCTTTTTTTTCAATTACGGCCATCCGTAGCGGACGTGACGTCATAAATTTAACCGGAAGCCACGTTCACATAAAAATCTAAAAAGCGCCCATTTTATTTATCTTCCTCCAACAGCGGGAAGATTAGACACAAGGTCAGGACAGTAGGATTTGAAAAGCCAGTGCTCTAGAGGAAGAGAACTCTGGTCGAACAAAATAGCTTGGGAAGCCCCGTTGGCATTCCCCATTGGGGGCACCTTAGGCGATGAGTAATAAATTAATCCCTTCTCAAAGAGCAAGAAGGTAAAGCCTGGGAAGATGGACCTCCTAGAGCTGCATAGGACCATACCTCAGACAGAGAACAAGGCCATGCCAGCCACAGCATGCCCAAGACTGTCTGATTTTTGTATGAAATAGCCACCCCGGAGGGCGGCTGCGTAACTGTACTATTGCCTTGCCTGCTGGTAGTCTAATGATATCATCACTTCGTAATGATTTGACGGCCAATACTTCTTGAGATGTTTTGGAGGCTTTGACATCTCGAGTGTCTGTCTCACCTTCCATCTTAGCTCATCTCCTTGAGCCTTAGGTATACTCATGGCCGTCTCTTCAATTGGAGATCCAGGTCTAGGTATGGCATCTGCTTAATGGTTGTGATAAAGTTGCGGCCTTTGTTTAGGTGTTGTCGAATGGTGGACTTGCACTCACACCTTTAGCTTTCAGTTTTACAATAATCCAAATAAGAGAAAACCGGGCACTTCCAGTAGTAAGAAAATTAAATAACCTATTTTCTATTATATAAAGGGCAGTTGTCTGTGTGTGTGTCTAGCGAAAAGTTAGAAACTACACAAGACACTCCCACAAAGCTGGGACAGAATATAAATATTTCTTTTGTAACATTCGTTAATTTGGGGAGGGGGGGGGGGGGGGTTCACCAGGATCAAATTATTAGAGCAAATTTTTTTCCTACAAACTTTTTGGCCTTCGGTAGATAGATAGATAGATAGATAGATAGAAGGGGAAGGGGGAGAGAGAGAGAGAGAGAGGTTTTTAAAAAATGTTACACACACTTTTTAACTCTTCTATTTTGTTGCCCATGACCCCCACCCCACCCCAGCAACGCCGGGTAGCCATGCTAGTAATAAAAATAATGTAATTAAACCTATTTTTTTTTAACTTATATAAGTTAAAAAAAAAAAAAAACAATTTTAATTACATTATCTTTATTTTACATATTTCTTTCAAACTTTTACAGATGGAAATTGTAAGTGTACCTAGTGTTGATAAATTATTTACATATGCAAAGTTTGTATCTCACATACGCATTATAAATTTTTTACTTTTGAAAGTTTTATTTAATCACAAATAAAAAATAAGAAACAAATATATTACACTGATCCATTCGGTGAAAAAGTAAACTATAAGATTAATAATTCAATAAATAATTAATAAATCCCTTATTCGTCACTTAGACATTGTTTAGTTCAATATCGAGAAACCCTGATTCGTTATATATAATTGTATCACAGTTCATAGTTTTCTTTGAATGTCCGGCTGGCTTGGCAGGCCAAGAGCAGACTCAAGACGTTTCCACGAATAATGGTGATAGAGGCGCTCGTAAAGCCAAGACAATTCGCGATTGTCTCCGGTATTGCGCGTCATTAATAGACCAAGGCTGCCGAGGAAGTCACGTGTGGCAGAGCCAATTACTCCACTCGTCTCCACAGCGATCGGTTGAAATACAAATCGGTCGAGAAGATTGGCATATTTTGACCGCTTGCAGCTCTCTGCTGACGCTGCTGCATGTCCAGGGTTTGTTGCCAATTCTATCACAGACGAGGGCACAAAAGTGTCGACACAAGTCACATCCCATATCAGTGACTTACTGTTTGTAAAGGGAAACACTGTCAGGCTATCAGGTTGTTTGCCATTCCCTGTCAAGGCTAACCGGTTTGAGGATCGACGGGAAGCCAGCAATGTCTAGTGCTCATTGAACGATATCATTGAGAGCGCTGTGCCTCAGAAATCTGCCAGCGCTCCTTCTACATGAAAGGGTATGGAGTCCATATATGTCGACCAGCTGGCCACAACGGCACCTGTGATGGTGAAAACTTTAGAATATGTGCGCAGAGCGTCATCATCAACCAGGTTACCAACAGCTGATGATGCGCAAGAGAAAAAGTGACGGATGCTTATCAATGAGTAAGAGCCGGGATGACATGTTAGACAAGTTGGCAATTTTTTTGTTGATGTTAGCTTGGATCGCTGGTTTGAAAATTGGGGAGCCGAGGATTATGAGATCGTCTCGATTGGTGATGTTAAGCCTATGTAAGACTTTGCTGATTTGCAAGACGGCCACCGAGAATGATTCTGTCGAACAGTCGATATTGACGATCTCAGACTTGGCAGGGTTTACCTCACGCACAATTGCAGAAAGGGCTGGGATGATTCTGGAGAGGTTCTCAACAACATTTGCCCAACTGCCTCAAAATGTTGCATAATCGAGATACCAGATGTTCAAAGGTGTAGTTACTGTCGACTCCCAAGGCAAAAAGAAGGGGTCCCATTGGGTCACCCTGCTGTATACCACACTGTGATTCAAGGGTGTGGTCGGCTATAATCAGGGTGCTGGAACTTGCGTAGGCAGTGTGAGCCAAAGGATGAATCGCAGGAGCTCGATGGAGACAGGTTTCTAGAAGATGGGCTCGTTCTGCTGCCATTATTGTTGGTCCTGGATGAACGCCCTAACAGCATGTACTGCAGCTTCGCCTCCATGACGGACTCCGACACCGAGTTGGATGGGGGACAGCTCGGAGGCCAGTGTGTGGATCACAGGGTGTGTGGCCACTTTGGAAGCGAGACGACCAAGTGTTTCTAACGGCAATAGGTCGTAATCCGCCATCCTTTTTCCTTAACACCGTCAGATTTGCTGAAAATAGAAGCTCCCTATAAATTCTCATAAAAATAAAAGTATTTCTTTATTCAGATATAAATTCATTTGTTTTGTATGTATATATATCGTGGATTATTTCCCTTAAAACATTTTGATTACGTTTGGTGCGACCCCCTATCAGGCTAAAATTTAGATCTCAGAAAGTGGCATGGTACACAGGGATATATGGTGCACAGAAGATAAGTGCCTTACCGTTCCTTTGCTAAAGCAGACATTCCTTGCAGTAATATTGGAACAACTGTTTGGTCAAGGTAGGCTCGCGTTGGCAGAGACTGGAGATCGACCTTCGGGCGCTTGGCCGGCATTTCCGTCGTCTCTTTCTCATTTGACACAATTTTCTACAAAAAGGCGAAAAGAAATAAAAGTCAGATTATTTGGGCTCATTAAAAGAAAAAAAAAAGTCTCAAGAAATTTTTTAGTTTATTAGTTCCATGCAATTAGTAAATAATGAAAGATAATAACATAAATAAAAACAAAGCTTTTTAAGCGGAAATTTTAATGAATAGCTCAAGTGATTGACCACAATCAAGGGTTCAACTCCTTCCCCATGTGTAAACACAATTTGACTACCCTAATTAAGCTAATATAGCAGAGTGTGGAGGGTTTCTTTGATCCCCCACAGATTAGCTGTTACCTTAGTCAACAGAAACAGTTTTTATTCACCGCAGGAAGGTCTGACACAGTGGGAGTGAAAAGCCAACACACATGAAGACGTGCAGTCTGGGCCACAAAATATGCCTAAGCAGGAATGTCAGCATTCCTTGGTAGTGGCACCTCAGGTGATTAGCAATAAACTAACCCCTTTTCCACACAGAATAATACCTCAGCACAAAAAAAGGGCACTAGCTTCAAAATGGCTCAGACTGTCAGGCTGATTGTCGATGACATGTCCATGACTGGTATGAACAGCCTCTATGCAGAAACAGCTGTTTGTCTCTCTGACATGTAAGTAGTTGGTTCATTGGATAGTGAAGTCTAGTTGTAAATGTGGTCGTAGTGGTGATGTAGCAGCACAAATTTCTGTGTATTCCTCTATCTTTACATTAATGTGATAAAATAAAATAAAAACTCTAACTGTTATGTTACGCTTTACCGTGTGTATATAAACTGTTATTACACCCACGTTTCGCATCTACTTGCTTCAGTTATCAGTCAGAAAGAGACCAAGACCCTCTCGGACAGAAGTCAGGTGGTGTCATCAAATTCCGCTTTTAGGCCACTTCCGACCATTAGGGTGCTACTCAAACCCCTCTATCCAAACATACCCTTTGCTATCTAACACCTTTGCCCAATGGTGTCATACTTTTTGAACTTTTATTCTTTTACACATCACTCACTCCCCGGAGGAGAGGGTACACAAAGGGTTTTGAAAAACAGCATCCTCACTAGATCAAAGAGAAAGATTATTCCATATTTGCTATGTTTCACATAAATATAAAATATCAAAAATATAGCACTACATGTACCCCAAAATCTGGTAATGATTGCTCTAATTTTTTTGAGGGGTGTGAGGACTGAGTTTTTGTGACAAAAACATACTCCAATTAACTAAATTGAAAATGTTGCCCTTTAGCAGTTAAAAATTTCCACTAAATGCAAAACAAGAATTATATATACATATATATGACTAAATAAGCCTTGTCGGCTTGAGCACTGTCGTAAGTGATATCACCAGCGATAATGCAAAGCTCTTTGTAAATAAACAAATGGAGAAACTAGTAATTGATGATGTTTATACATAAATTAAAAAAAAAAAGCATTGAGATATCACTTACCAACAGCATCCACCCTACAGTCAAGTGGTACGAATCGTCAACTATCAACTACATGGTTGCAGGTTTGATATAAACTCATTTATTTCTACTAACAAACTTTGCGACACAAATACATTCTTTTCTTAACTGACTAACTATTCGAGTATCATTAAGCAAAGAAATAAACAAAATAAAACAAAAATCAGAAGAACCCTTTGATGTAAAAGTTACAGAATTTGAATTGGAATAGGCATAAAATAAAATTTGAATTGCAGTAGACATAAAAAGTGTTTTCGTTCTTTTTCTTTTTATCTTCTTTGTAATGGTTAAAATAAAAAATCATATGACACTTCTGAAAGGAAGAGGTTTAAAAGAAGGCAAAGAAAGAGAGTTGAGTTTAGCTTACTCTATTAGGGTCACATGCTCCTTCTCCGTAATATTTGTAATCTTTAAAATTAAAGACGTTATCCAATTTTTCTTGTTTAATTTTCTTTAATATATTTATACCCTCATCAGAGGATACACACATATTTCTTAGATTGAAATACAAGTGCTTTGTGTAGCCAAGTTTGTATAAATAAAACTTATTTTATTTATATATATGTATATATATATATATATATATACACTCACACACCTCTACTTGTTATTAAACACTATTAAATAAATACTGTTAATGTTCAAAGGATTTATTTTACAACTTTCTGAACACAGGTTGTTTTGTTTTACAGCATACCAACCCTTTTCGGGCTATTTAATGCTGAATCCGGTCATTTTGGTGAAAGTTTTTATGCTTCAAGTATTTATTCATGGTGTTTGGTTGAGTGAAAGGGGGGAAGGGAGGGAGGGAAATTGTTATTTGTTTTGGGTTTTGCAGAACATGATTGAGTTTCACAAAGAGAAAAAAAAACACAATAAAACATCAATGTTTGGCACATTTTGAGTCAGGAAGCCGATATCTTCAGACAGCGTGATCTGGTAGCACCAGACTCCTGAACATAACACCAACACTTTATATAAACAAGCAAAAGATAAATAAGCGCAACAACGGTTGAATAAAAAAGTTTAAAAAATTACTTACCCATTCTGTATTAGAAAACGAGTATGATAACATTCTGGACATTCGTTATTTTCAAAAGTTAATAAAAATAAAGTGAAGAAGGGGGAAAAAATAGCAAAAGTAGTCAACACTGGTGTTACAATAAGAAGACATAAAACACATTCTATAGTTCGACAATCATTAACCAAAAATTGCAAAAATAACAATAATGTCCAATCTTTTGGAACTTTTAAGATGATGATTGATACTTTGTATTATTCGGACTACTATTTTCATCTAGGATGTTATTTTTACGTTTTGGTAGATGTAATCTGTGATTTTTTCAGGTGTCTTGTCGAACTCCAGAATCTTTATGGAACCCTTTATTTAATCAATGAGGCTCTTGTTCCATCAGCAAGAACCCATGGCCTAACAGATAAAGTGCTTAGTAATAATGAGTTCTAAGTGAGTCTTCTGGAGATTGAAGGTTCAATCCTCAGTGCGAGCGATGCTAAAATACAATTACAAATTACTTCAGACTTCTACACAGAATGAGAGCAAGCTCACCCTGTGGATTGAAATTTCATACAGATTCCAGAATTCAACAAGACGTACCTGAAAAAGGTCAAAGGTTACATTTTCCGGAAAGTTGTGAGAATAACATCCAAAATGAGAACAGTAGTCGAAATACTACAAATAGTAAGATAATGTCTGACTCTCAGAATAATCAGATTTAAATAATAATAATAATACTCTTTGCTTTTCTAGGCAGAAAGCCATTGGTTTGGAACGTCACTCTTTCAGACTCTTTCACGTTGTCAAGAATTGCGGAATCTGGTGTTAACCCCGGCACTGCAGCTCAGTTTGCCGAAACCACAAAACGACAAATAACACACCTCCCTAACTGACTGTTTCATTTTTCAGCCTATCTCGGTCGAAACGTAATGTGTCCTTGATCCTGATACTTCACGATTCATACGAGACATTGGATGGATGATAATCATTTGAGAGGCTGCTTGGATGTTCTAATGCATCTCCTTATCTATCATCCGAGACAACGCCATGTCCATGATGAAGTCTTGCTGGAGGAGGAAAAAAAAAACAAAAACATTCGTTTTTTGTGCACTGTGTTTCAAAATATTAAAAGCTTATTCATATTTTGATATCCTTATTCTGTTTTTTTTTTTTCAAAATAAAAAATTATTTTGGATCTGCAAATATATAAATACACAATTGCAGTTGATGTGACTGTTGTTGGCATCTAATTACAAATTAACCTCCACTTATATTTATATATATATCTTGGTTGTGTAGTCAAACTCAACACACACAGCTTTGCTTTGCTGCGGTATTTGCTTGTGTGGTTTGTGCGTGCATGTCTTTGTGGTTGGGAGGATCTAGTTTTAATTTAAAATATAATATAAGAATGAACTGAAATGGATTATTCTGGAATTTTATTTTGTAATGAAATTAATGTGTGTGTATGTGGGGGGGATACTTACTGACTCGTTTACTTTGCCACGGTGTGTGTTTTTATGTGTGTATGTGGGGGTGGATTTTAGAAAGAAAAAAAAGCAGAATTTTGCTAAAAGGTGGCAAACTCACATCCTAGAGGATACAATTTTGAAGTAGAAAAGAGAAGAATTTTTCTTGCACTCGGTCATAATTCTTACTGAAAAGTCGCCAATGGGAAATTCCATGCCAAATCATCCAGGCCTGAAACCACTCCTTTCTGATTTTTTGGATTTTAACACTATTTCATCTTTACCTAACAACTAGAGAAGTGTACAATATCAGAACGATTGGACTAGTAGAATCCTATATTCTAGACCAATAAAAATTAGATCAAATCTCGTCTTTTGGAGCCGAGCAGTACTCAAAATCCAACAACGGTAGTTTACAAACACTGCAGTTTTTAAGCCAAAACTTAATGAATCTCTTTGCAAACTTCACCATGTAAGTTTTTTAAAGAAAGGATTCCAAAAATGGTACTTAAAGAGAAAGAAATCACTTTTTAAATTTTTGTTTTGTGTGGACGTTTTGAAAAATGCTACATGGAAGAGATTTAAAAAGTTGAAACAAAAACAAAAACATAACAGTGTTAGCATGAAAGAATAATCTTTTTATTCAAACAACAACATGATGGAACTATTCAAAACATCTAAAGTTTTTGGCAAAGTTGCCAAACTTAAAACTATGCTGAAAATTTGCTAATTTTTTTATATCTTTTTATAAACAAATCTGAATAAATTTTCAAAAGAGTTAATACAGAAAACAAACAAAAACTTGATTTATGCCTATTTAAAGTGTCAAAATTAAACCCAAATCCCACACTAAACATCTAATTAGCTTAAAATAGCGTTGCAATGCATATTTAATAATAAAGAAAATCAAAGTATGTGCCAGTTTCCAGCAAATTTTCACTCCAATCCATCAAGATTGAAAGTATACATTGTATTTAATACAATCAAAATAATTTTGAGCCCTCTTCGGTTCATCTTTTAGAAGGAAATACGGCTTTCTATTTTCTGGTGGTTTCAGGCCTGGATGATTTGGCATGGAATTTCCCCAATATCAAAAGAGCATGCGGAGAAGGGCCCATAAGTGATCGTGAAGCCTTATGATTGTCTCAGTTGGTCACGCTACGGTAAAAACAACATACAGATAAATCAGTAGTGCTCGGGGGTGTGTGCGTGTGTGATACTGCCGTGGCTAGAAAAGAAAAAGCTATCTGTTGATAGTTCTTTAATCGTGTCGGTCCCAGTGACAACCTTCTTAGTACCACAGCGAGATCCTTCTTCTTTGATTGCTCTCATCGGGCTCTGTCATGGATCTCTCTCTAACAACCAGTGTCCCCCAAATATGTTTACTTTCTGCCAGAAATTCGATATATCCGGTTTTCCCTCAGCTAACCACCGGAAACTGTTAGCATCACTCGTTTCCTCAACTTACTTTCGCCATCGTTATCTGGCCACCAAAAAAGTTAATTATCATGGTCTGTGGAGTTGATAAGATTATTGCCATTCATTTTCCTAGCTGATCTCTCCTAGTGGTCCTAGCTGTGAGGGGGGGGGGGGGGATTCCATAGTATCACAATCGGACAGTGCGACGTTGGTTTCAGACATTCCGTAATTGTAAAAAAAAAAGCCTTGAACATTAAGAATGTAGAAGAAATCGTCTCTAAAAACGATTAACTTAACCAGTTTTTTTTCCTTTTATTTTCTTCTACCATGTCTCCTTGTAAATTTTAAATAACATGAAATCCTTCCTTTTCCCTCTTTTTCTTTGCCCCACCATAACACGCTCTCATATCAATGTAAGATTTAATATTGATATCAGCGTTTACAAATAAAAGAAATGAAATTTTGCAAATTTAAAAAAAAGCAAAAGAGAAAAAAAAAAGCTTTTTGTCTTAGGTCATTGCTTCCATGACCTCATTTTTAAAGGGTGAAGAGAGCAATTTCTGCCTCCCCTTTCCCTCCAGCCTAAATCCACACCTTTCATTTTTTGCTACCGATGTGATGGTTTGGTTTTGTTTTGTTTTATGGCATATCAACCCCGTTCAAGTCATTCAATGTCAAATCCGGTCATTTTGGTAAAAGTTTTTATGCTTCAAGTTCTTTATTAGTTCAAGTTGTTTGTGGTGTTTGGTTTGGTTGTTTTGTAGAGGAAAAATGTTTTTGTTTTTGTTTTTGCAGAACATGATTGAGTTTTGCAAAGGGAAAGGAAAAAAACCAATAACAATGTTTGGTGCATTTTTAGTCAGGAAGCCGGTATCTTCAGACAGCCTGATCTGGTAGCGCCAGGGCTACCAATGTGAACCTGCACCTGTGTATATTCTCTGCATAAGGTATGATTGTCCACTCATTATCTTCGTCCGGATTCGGTGATTGATTTTGACACTGGCCGTAGTGTCAATCAAGTGATCCCAGTCACAGCTGCAACAAAAGAATTTTCCTTCCAAACAAGATGACAACTCAACAATACAGACATCCCAAGTAACAAGTAAAAATAAACGACAGGTTAAAATGGAAAGCTCACGATACTGGTTCCCTGCAGTCCGTCCACACAAGATTGAACTCAATTCAGCCCCTCCCCATAAGCACAAATCATATCACTAAGATAGCAAAATGACTCCACAACTTCTGCAAACAGTCCACAAATAATACATGGTCTGCCTTTAATTGCACGAGCAGTAACAGCACATCTTTTAGAGATCGTTTTCAATAGAGATCGTCTTCCTCGCAATCGATTGCGTCCCTTCGAAACCCAACGATGAAAGGCAAAAACAAAACTGATGCTTTACTGCATCTTACACTTAAAAGAAATCATAAAAGACACTCGAATTCCATTAAAATTAGATAATTCTTGGATTGTTGGTGATTAAAAGGAATTAACACATTCATTTGATAACAAAGAGAAGTGCCAGTATCCTAAGCTGGTCCATGAACCATCAACGCCGACATTGTCCATGGCCTTTCATAAAATAATATCAAATTTATTGGCAAAAAATCACGAAGTGCAACAAGCCATGTAAAAGGACAGTTAGAAAATGAGTACTTCTATATACCATCTGAATGTTTGTCTAAGGCGAATTTAAACCTGGATATGATAGGCATCGTCACTACCTGGTCTGGTAGGCTGTGCCACGGACCAGAAACACGGACAGAGAATGCTGCCTTTCTTCTAATGAGATGAAAAAGCGGTGCTTGTGCATATCAACCCTGACATTGAAATATTTAAAGAATGTATAAACTTTATTATGTACTTACGTGTTAGCTGAAAATAAGATTGTGCAGAAAAAATTACGCAAATTCATCCAGTAGTTATTAAATTATAAGAAAAAGAAAAAAAAATGATTTTACGTACATTTTGACATTTTTGTAAACAATGGAGACCCCAAACACCGAAATCGTGAAAATATGAGTTATCGTCCTTGACCACTAGAAAATCTAAGATACAAAATGGTGGAAATATCTACCGAGTGATAAAATCGTTTTTATTTATAATTAAATAAATACTGGATGAATTTGCATAATTTTTGGTGTACAGTCTTTTTTTCATCTAAAGTTTATACATTTCTTTAGCTATTTTATTTTTAAGAGCGGTCTAACATGTCAGGGTTGATATGCACAAGCACCGAAAAAGCTTATGATACATCTTTTGCTGGGTCCTGTGGAAATCACGATTTAGCATTTGAGTGAAAAACTCCTTGAAAGGTTTATTTAAATTCTGGATGATGTTTTACCGATACCAATCGAACGATGACGTGCTCTGTCTTACACGTGAAATCATATTTGTGCACTTTGATGATAGAAACAAAACAAGAAAAATGTGTTATTAAAAGCCTTGACAATGCTAATTTTAAAATAAAATAAATCAAATGTTAATGGATAGTCGTATACCCCCACCACCAATATCTCAAGAAAAATCTTTGTCAAATGAGAATTAAGAATTGTTACCAGAGCACCCCCCTCCCCCTCCACACTCTTTCTTTCGTTATCTGTTGTAGTCCTGGACTGATTGCAAGATTTTAATTTGGCATTTAAGAAAGTTAAATTTTTCGAGAATTATTGGAATATATATATATATATATATATATAATTCATGGTTCTGTTGGGTACAAAGAAATCCAATAGTGTGCTTGCTTATTTAATAATAAGAGTATAATATCTATCATGATACAGACGTTAAGATTAACATGGTACCTTAGGTTTCAAGCTGGGGGAACGAACCCAAGCGAGAAATACTGGGTTTTGAGTTTTAATTATAAATGGGTCAATGGCATTCATCATCAAAATATGACTGACAAAATTAAAAATAAAACTCAGTATTTTTTGCATATATCCACTCCCCCAGCTTGAAACTTAAGGTACCATGTTGATCTGAACTTCTGTAACATAAATAAATATAAATATAAATATATATATATATAGATTTTTAATGTTACAGAAGTTCAGAGTTTTTTTTCCTGTTAATCTGAAGATTCATTTTGTCTATAAGATTTGGACTTTGTTATTACCAATGCTCCGTTTGTATGGCTATGATGAAACAGCTGTTAGTTTTTAAATTAAAACTAATTTTTTGAACTATGCTTTTTTTTGTCAAATATTACTTCTTGGCTTTTTAATATAATTATGAAAGTTAAATTTAATTAAATTTTGAAGGGTCACAAACAAATTCAGTTTTTATTTTTCAACTAACAATAAAATATTAAAATGGCTGACTTGTTTACAAAGAAACAAAAATGCATTGGTTTTAGTACTTTACAATATTATATTTTTGACTTTCATAGTAAATACTAGAATTCTAATAAAGAAAAAAAAAGCAGATGCTGAGATCTGTGATTGAAACAGACCTTTAGATCTTCAGTCTGACACTTAACCAACGAAGCTATGTGGGCTGACTATACATGTTGTAATGCTAACCATTTTGTAATGACTGGTGATGCTATCTAGTTAAGATCCCGCCCATTTTAAAAATGTTCTTAGGCGGATAAAATATTTTTTTGAAAAAAATTAAATCGAAAAACATTTTTTTGTTAACGTAGACCAATGATGAATAAAAAAAAAACTGACGAATCAGAGTTAAATATTTCGTAGGAAAAGAGGTATTAATCAAAGATTCAAGAAACAGACGACTGATTTTACTTTATTATATAGATTTGCATTGTCAAGGCTTTCGATAAAACGTAATCATTTTTATGCTGCACGCAAATCTTTGAGTGAACATTAACACTTTCTAAAAGATTTTTTTTTAAGTAAGAAAAAGAAGGAAAAAGAAAAGAAAATCTCTTTGACAAAGAACAAAAGTCTACCTGTACATTGCCAGGAATCTCTCGGTTTGTCACAGACTCTTGTTGCTCAATGGAAGCTTCGAGCGCTCCAGTTGTCCCGTTTTCTCGTTCTGAATTAAAATAAAAGTAGCTCAGAGAAAGCCAACCAACTGTGTAGGACGAAGGGGGGATCACTTATCCCTGAATAACGACAATTTCTAATCAATAAGCTTGTGATGCAAACACGCATTAATATTGGTATACTGGTTAAGATTGTTCAATATTGGTGATTGAGTATATGTGTAGATTTAGGTTTAATATAGAGGGGGGAGACGAGTAACAGGGGGAAAGAGACAGGAGAGGAGGGGAGACGCGAGACAGGGGAGGAGGGGAGACGCGAGACAGGGGAGGAGGGGAGACGCGAGACAGGGGAGGAGGGCAGACGAGAGACAGGGGAGGAGGGCAGACGAGAGACAGGGGAGGAGGGCAGACGAGAGACAGGGGAGGAGGGCAGACGAGAGACAGGGGAGGAGGGCAGACGAGAGACAGGGGAGGAGGGCAGACGAGAGACAGGGGAGGAGGGCAGACGAGAGACAGGGGAGGAGGGCAGACGAGAGACAGGGGAGGAGGGCAGACGAGAGACAGGGGAGGAGGGCAGACGAGAGACAGGGGAGGAGGGCAGACGAGAGACAGGGGAGGAGGGCAGACGAGAGACAGGGGAGGAGGGCAGACGAGAGACAGGGGAGGAGGGGAGACGAGAGACAGGGGAGGAGGGGAGACAAGAGACAGAGGGGATGGGGGACGAGAGACAGAGGGAAGAAGTAGATAAAGAGATCTAAGTTCGGAGACATGGAGTCAAAAATGCATGGTGACTGGCAGTTTCTCGCGTAGCGTTCCTCAGACCACAGATACCATGCATTCACTGTTGATTCCATTTCTTCAAACTTAGAACTATATAAACTCTATTTCTGATATTGAGCATTCTCCTCTATAAATATAGCAAATAATACTGTATTTATTAATGTATATATATTAGTGTATGTGCGTGTAAGTGTATCTCTATAAAGTCAGGTATGTTTATATATTTGTATATACAGGATTCGCTCCTAAACTAATGATTATGAACCTGGAACATAGCTGCTAAGCTTGAGGGATCCAAATGTGAGCTATATTTAGTTTAATCAATTTCATACAAAGGGTTGGAAGCCTTTCGTGCGAATTCAGATACCTTCGATTTTTATGAAATTTTAACAATTAGATATCAATTATTAAATATTCCCTAAATTAGTTTCATTGGAACATTTTAAAGGGTTTTAAGGGGGCATAATATGAGCAACCCTTTTATTTGAAAATTAAAATATTTTAGATTTGTATTAAATTTGAATCATAGTCATTAGACAAGATTTCCTTAATTTCAATTTCTTCATAAGACTAAGTGTAAGCTCTAAATTTTAGAAGTTAATGAGTTTGTTTTGGTATTTTTGAGATGAGAATTGATAATTTCTATTTGTATTTTTCAGACTACTATTCTCACAATGTGATAAGCCAATGTTATCAATATTGAATAGTCATATATGACTGATCACATGGAGAGAAAACAGAAACCATCTGCCCTTGTGAAACAAAGCAAAAATTATAGACAGAAGAATAGTGGAGAGTAAAACTCAAAGAAGCAGCACATATGTTGGGTGACAACTTATATATATATATATATATATATATATACTAGCAAATATATGCTCCATATTTTTGCTAGCCTGGGAGGATGATATCATAGTGAACGAACATATTCTAAACTGACCTCCAAAGGAGGGAGCAATGACTGATAGCATAGTATCATGACAAACGCCCCTACCCCCAAACGAGGAGTTAATGGCTGGGAGGATGATATCATACCAACAGAACAGATACTACCCCCCCCCCCCCAAACAGAGAAGATAATCATGGAAGGATTTTTTGAGGAACAAACATACTATACTGCTCTCCCTCCCCAAATGTAAGGAAGTAATACCTGGGAGGATCGCTACCATAAAAAAAGGTAATGCCTGTGAGTATGGTATCATGGAAACAGAACAGATACTACACTACTCCCATCTCCACCTCAACAAATGAAAAGGTAGCCCCTCGGAAGATGGTCTCATGACACCAGAACAGATATTACATTGCTATCTCAAAAGGAGGATGTAATACCTGGGAGAATTACCCCACCCCCATAAAAACCGACAAGGTAATTCCTGATAGGACGGTCTTATGACAACAAAACCAATAATACACTACCCACCCCCATTTAAAGATAATACAATAATAGCTTTCTTTCTTTCATTCATTTAAAAATGCCTCGCCATAAAAAACATTATTTCTTGGACTTTAGGCTAAGATGAAAGTGTAATATCTGTTCTCAGAATCCCAGCGACCTCAGACTTACTACTGACGAAAATATTGTGTATATATAAGAAAATATGAAAATGCAAAATTACAACTGAATATTACAGAATATTAATTTATTAGAAGCTGTTTATATAATAAATATGCAAATTAAGAAAGACCTATTTGCAGTTTCCTATATATATACGGTATTTCAAAAGTCTATGTTGTATCATAGAATTAAATAAGCACAACCTGTTTTGATGTTTATATAGTTAGGATGGATGGAAAAAAACTTTCACATTTATTCATTTAGATATATACATACCTACATACATTTTTTATGAAAATCGCTCTAGACAAGGCATGAAGCCATTTAATATAAAGAGCTAACAAGAACGAAATATGATCATCGCAAAGACAGGAGATGCCTATTGACCGTAGTCTTGAAAAGACCAAGGCTATATGTAGAAGGAAAACAGTCAACAGTAAGAGAGTTCTACAAGCCTGCAGTTCTTGGAAAGAAGCTACTGGAATAGGAAGCTGTATTACAATGAGGTATCAAAACAGCGAATTGATGGAGACCACTAGACCAACGAGTCAAACGAGCTGGAACAAAGGAAGCAGGCAATAGAGCAGATAATTCTGAAGAACACACGGAGACTAACAACATCACAAATGACTCTCAAAGGGACCGAATTAAGTTAGATACTTAGCGTTAAATAGAGCTTATACATGTATATTTATTTCAAAAGTTTTAATAGCATTTTATAATAATTTATACCCAAACCAAGTCATCGGGTTTAGAATTGTTTTAAAAAAAAAATTTTTTTTTTAAATCGATATAGTAAACAGATGTTTTACTACAAATAAATATAAAATAAATTATTTTCTTCAGAACCTCAGAGTAAGATGTAAACAGAGAATTGAAAACGTTTTTGAAACAATTGTAAACCCGAGGACTTGGTTTGGTATAAATTATTATAAAATTATATAATAATAAAATGACACAAATTATATATATATATATATATATATATATATATATATATATACACACACACACACACACACACACACACAGAGTAATACTACATATCTAAAACAAGATTATGTTTCGGAATTTTTTTTAGATGAGGATTGATAATTTGTATCATTTGAACTACATCTTGATATTTTCACAATGTTTCAGCCAATGTAACCTCTGACCTTCAGGTACCCCACCCCCTCGAAAAGAAGAAGATATATATAGTAATAAATAGTAAGACCAAATCTAAAACAAGAATAGGTTTAAGTCTCCTAAAATTAATACTAGAATTGTCAGCAAGGACCTGTGGCGTAACGGTATAAGTGCTAAGTATAATTATTACTGGGGGTTGAAGGTTCAATCCTCAGTGCGGGCGATACAAAGAATACAATTATTAATTACTTAAGACTTCTAACCGGAATGGAACGAGAGCAAACTACCTCCGTGGATTAAATAAATGGTTTTCTTTGAAATTATGTACAGATTCCAGAAGGTCATAGATTACAGCGTTCGAAACGTGAGTATATTATAACAGATGAGAACAGTAACCGAAATAATCCAAACGAAACAAGATTAGGTTTAAAGCTTCCAATGAATAAGGTGTTATGCAACTATCAGTTCTACATGACAGTTTTCTTAGAAACTAAGAATAAAATAAAAATTACTTAAATGGCCAATGGCAAAAAAAAAAGCTGAAATCAAGATGGATTTCCTAACCTTGGGGGCCATGTCCCCCTTCCCTGTATCTAAATAAGGCCAAACGAAAAATAATAGGGCGTAAAGTTCTATCAATTTAGCGGAAATCAGTCTTTGCTTAAAAAAAAAAAAAGAAAACAAAAGAAACAACACCTTTTCTGAATTAAAAGAAAAAGCGAAATTCCGCTTTTTCTGATTTGCTCAAAAGTGGAAGTCTCACATCCCAGCTTAAGATTTCTACCCGGTCATATCTGACAGAATGAAAACAATCTCCATGGATAAAATGAAGGGTTCGGTTCGGCAAAGATTCCCTGAATTTGACAAGAGGAGAATAGTCATCCAAAGAATCCAAATCAACACTTAACACTGAAACAATTCATTGTATACATTTAATTAAACACAAATTGCTATTTTCCCCATAACTGGCAGAACATTGCGTGTTCATACAATATTAGCATAGAAAAAGACTGCAATAGATCCGAAAAGATTTGAACCCGGCACAGCTGATTCCATGGTATCGATTAGGAAAGTGAGGCAGCCATAAATCTACTGTGATATTTGGAATGCCTTTAACATGTTAAGTAACCTGAGTAAATGTTAAGAAAAAGGAAAAGAAATGACATCAGAATGAGAGAACAAAAAAAAGGATACAGATGCAGAGGAGGCGGCAGAGGTTAGATTTTAGGATGATGGGCAGAACAGAGGTCAAATCAAATTAAAAGAAAACTAATCTACAAATTGAATGCTGACAAACATCGAAAGCAAATGAAATATTAGCAATACAAGACGTGGCAGATATATATATATATATATATATATATATATATATATATATAAGTATTTTATTTAAACTATACGTTATAGTGTCTGTTGGGTGTATCAGGGTTTCGGCGATCTGACCATGCCAGGTCTGGGGTAGAAACCAGCTAATAGTGGGAGACAGACTCAGACTTTGAGGAAAAAAAAGGGGGGGGGGGGAACGCAAATCATCAGTTCAAGGAAAATGGTGCCAACTTTTTTGTGTTCTCTCATAATAGATATTTCATGTTTGTAGAGAGCTTTCTGCTATTGTTTGTTTAAGGGATGATTTTTTTTTTAAATGTTTGTTTAATTTTATTTAAAAGGCGTTTTTATTAGTGTTTGTTTAGGAATGTTTGTGCAGAATAGATTTTTATACATGTTTTTCTTTCTCTCACGATTTTCAATATTTGTTGACTGGCTCAATTGTGCATTGCTAAAAAAAACAACAACATAAAAATAGGTGTTTTCTGACAATAGTGCCTTCCAAAACATCCATCCGGGTTAAAGGTAAATCAGGTATAGTTTTTAAATAAAATACTTTATATTAGCTCTCGTAGAATCTGCAATCAAGCACTTTGGTTTTTTAAACTACATGCTATATATATATATATGAGTAATAAAAATATTTTATGATGAAAATCACAGCAAATGAAGGGAACAAATTTTCACAAATTTATCAAAAAACAGTTTTTATCCGTATATAATTGTTTTCGGCCTACCTCAATGAAACAATTGTATGCAAACAAAAACTTTGATTGAATTTGTGAAAATTTGTTCCCTAAATTTGCTGTGGTTTTCATAATATCTAAATATTTTTATTACAGCTATAGTTCTACACTACCGAGCTATCATAAAACCATTGTGTTATAAAAAATTTATATCTCAAATTTTCAAATAAATATATACATGTATAGTGTAATGTGTTTTTAGTATAGGAGAAATAACCAGAGTGTTTAATTATGTAAGAGCATTTAAAAAAAATTTCAAATAACACTATACATTAGTTAGATAATCTATCAATACTTTTGGTTGCATGGTAACACTGAAAACTCGGCCTACAATGCCAAAAGTACTACATGTACTCTTCTTCAGTTGATGTTATGGTGATCTAACACATCGTTTTATTAAGTTACACAAAAGGATGTAGAATATCCTGCCTGATAGGCATTCATTCTGGGCGGGTTGAGCCGGCATCCTCCAAAGGAGGAAGTTTCTAAGGAATATTAAATTCACAAGTGGTCCACAGTCGCATGCATATCCCAGTCAGGGGAGATGACTTTTTCTCCCCAGTTCTTTTTTTGCATCCTTCTATTGCCAAAATGTCACCCATCCTGTACAAACCAGGCTTAACATCGCTTAACTTTGGTAATCTAACGAGAACTGGTGTTTCAACGTGATTATGTTGTATATCTGTGTTAGATCATCATAACATCGACTGAAGAACAGGTACACTTGATACCTTTAGTCCTGTGGACTGAGTTTTCAGTGTTTCTGTGAAACCGAAGGTATCGATGGACGATCAAATTAATGTATAGTGTTCTTTGAAATAAAAATATATTTATAAAGGATGTGTGGGAAGTAACTATTATTAAGTACTAGTAAGTTATCACTGAAATATATTCTTACACAAAATGACTATGATATGAAGTGTATAGCATAGAGATTTATTAAGGATTCAATATGGGCACCAACTTCAAGCTGCCTGGGAACTGCATCAAGTGATTTCACGAATAACCCCTTTTTAAAATTTTAAAAAAAAAGCACTGAGTCACCACATGCCAATGCTAAGAATCCACAATACTGTAAAAGGATCGAAAATCTCCATATACCCTAACACACTCAAAGCAACAACCGACCCAGAAAACAGCAAGTCTTCATATTCAATGAGTGATTTTTTCTGATATAGGATGAAGAATTGCTGTTTTGGGAGCAGGCTGTTATTTTGAGTGCATGATGTGGAGATTTTCAATCCTCTTATCATTCAATGGTCAATCTATCCATCCATTAACCCTTATCGAGGAGTCAGGAGTCATTAAAAAAAAATGTTACTTGTGAAATCAGTTGATGCAGTTTTCAAGGATTGAAAAGCTGGCGGCAAATGATGTCCGTTTTTTTTTTTCAACATCTTTCCGAATTCTCTATCTTGACCCCTACCCCGACTGTTAACAGCTAATTATCATGGCGTCGCTTTGTCTGTGTAATTAAAAGAACCCATCCTTTTTAATGTATTTTTTTGTTAGTTGTTGTCATTAATTGATTCCTAGCTAATCTCTCCCGGTGGTCCTGAAGGCATTCTATAGTATCACATAAGTATTTAGAACACAACACATAATAACTTTTAATATAAGACTTTATACAATATACACAATGCTTCAAGCAAACTACACTTACATGCATTTCAAGCAGATCTAGATTTTAGACGTTAGTAATTAATCTAATGCTATTAGTACTAAACAGTTCATTACATTTTTAGCCATACAAATGTAACTACATACAAATGTAACTACATACAAATAAACAATAGAAAAGACAACATAGTTTGATGACAAGCAAAAGAATATTCAGAAGTTTCTTTAAAAAAAATTAAAATAGAAATGAAGAGAAAGTTTTTTTTTTTTTTAAATATTTTACCACCAATCAACTATACAAGAATGAATGAACAAGTTTCTGCCAGAAACTTTTGAAAGCAAGACTACTGATGAAGGTGATACCTTAACACTAGGTATCCCAAACCAAAATTTTATTTTCATTATAACTAAAAGTTTTCAATATGGGCACATAAACCTTTGCAAAGCAAATACATGGTAGCAAATTTATTTTCGTAGCTAAATTAGCCACCGAATTATGACGGTTCAAATTTTGTAGGAAATTAGGGGCTATTGGTCAAGAAGCCAATTTACAGTGTAGGCTGTGAACAAATGAAAAATAATGCCATTGTGCGATAAATGGAAATCAATCATAATGGAAGGAATAATTATTAGATCAAACCAGCCTAAACATTGGGCAAAATTCCATTACCCCTTGAAAAACAAACGTTAAAAAATGACATGGAAGCACAACGTTGACTGTTCATATAAGATTCATTTCATCCGGGTTAGGTTCATCATGTTCGCCACAACAGCTAACACATTGAATCTTCTCAATATAATTAATAGCACATTAAAGATCAAGCTAGATTTTTCTTTTAATAATAAAGCAATAAAAAAAAAACCCTCAAATTTGGACCATGTAAGAACAGCTGGAAACACGATTTGATAAGGAAAATATTTCAGTCACTAAAGTTTTTAACTTGGATTTTTTTTTGTAAAAGACAACTTACAACCCTATATTAAGCCCACTATATTGACGAGAGGCCCTATTTCTGTAAGATGAGACTATCTTTAAAAGCATAATTACACACACCAAATTTGCAAAGACCAACATTAAAAAATAGTAACCTAACTTGAAGTCGACTGGAAAAAAATAAAAACTATTAATGACGCAAGAGAAAAAAAACTACGTTTATAAAGGAAAAAGACTAAATTTTGTTTGCATCTAAATTTTATTAAAATAACCCAAAATAAGCGAGATATCACAAGTTGTAATTGAACGGAAATTTCACTATATATTTACCCAGTTTTTGCACGCTAATCTCGGCTTGTTTGTGACACTTACAGTTACTTTTTGACTGGGGGGGGGGGGCATTTATCAATCAGCAGCAGTCTAAGAACAGTTGTCGCTTAAATCGAATAAGAAAATGAACATTTTCTAAAATAAAATTTTTATATTCTACTTTCATCATCATTAAAAAAAAAAAAAAATAAATAAAAAAAAAAAAAAAAAAAAAAAAAAAAAAAAAAAAAATCACTCCTGGAGGAGGAACACCTCCCTGGTTTCTTTCCACCTTGTTTTGTTCATAGCTAGGCGTGGCCAAGTAGGACCTAGTTGGTTATCGAGGTTGTCTCTCCACCGTGTTTTTGGCCTTTCCTCTAAGTATTTTCCATTGCCTCAGGGTTCATTCTGTCATTCCAGATGTCCACCTCTTGTCTGTATATCTCGAAAGGTGACCTACCCATCTATGTATGGGGATGTCATTTACTCCAGTTTGCTGTCTGATCCAGGTGTTTCTTTTTCTATCACGTAAACTGATGCCGAGCATAATGCATTCCATTCTGCCACTCTTCCCTTTTCTATCGCTGCATTATTGTGGCCATGTTTCGCTACCATATGTCATAACAGGCATGATGTATTCATTGAACACTTTCTACTGAATGACGATTTTAGTACAACAGCAAAAAGCGTTGATTGTTTCGTCAATTTTAAAATTATCAATATCAGAGGGCATTGCTTTCGTTTGTGTCCTAACTGGAATCACTCAAGAGGAATTCTTGTTTTTTTTAATACAACAATAAAAAGTGTTGTTTGTTTCGTTAATTTAAAATATATTATAGAATTTTGAGAAAGAAACGTTATTTTTTTATATTTATTAAATGAATAAAATAATTTTTTTCATAAATACGTCTCAGACTTTCGCCGATATCATAGCATTATCAAAGAGTTATTTCCTTTCTTTTTTTCTTTTTTCTCTTCATTTTTCTGGTGTTAAAAATCGCAAGTGAATTCCTTCATATCAAGAATTTTCTGATTCAAAACCGAAGGATTGGTGCTTTGACTAAATGTAAACGCTTACAAGTCGTTGGCAAAATGCTGTGGACAATGATGGTATTTATTTTGAGGAATATTTGTTGTTGGTTTTGAATAAATTCTTGCATGATAGATCATTTTTGGGGGAATTTGGGGGGAATTTTTAGGATAAGGATTGATAATTTGGATTATTTGGACTACTGTTCTCATCTTGGATGTTATTCTCACAATGTTTCAGCCAATGTAATTTCTGAGCTTCAGATCCATCTTGAACTCAGGGAATATAATTACGAATTACTTAAGACTTCTACCTGGTCTTTGCTGACAGAACAAGAGCAAGCTACCCTTATGGATTAAATAAAAGGTTCCGTCTAAAATTCTATACAGATTCCAAAGTTCGACAAGTAGCACCTGAAGAAGGTTGGAGGTTACATCGATCGAAACATTGTGAGAATAACATCCACCACCTGCATTGAGATATGAATGTTTATTTTTTTGTTGGGTTATTTCTTTCATTGGTTATTTTCTATTTTTACTGGATAAAGGGGAATAACTTTTATTTAATAACTTTTGTTTATTAATAATTTAAATTGTTTTTTTATTTTATAATTTTTTATTTATTTCAATTTCTTTATTTTATTACTTAATCTGGGTTTAACTAGCAAATCTATTTGTGTGTGTGTTGACAGTTCTATGTGCTTGCATTAAGCTATGAATTCATGTTTGTTATTGAGTAATTTGTATTTTTGTTTTGAGCTTATAATTTGGTAATTTTCCTCCTGATGATCTCCCATTTTATGCAAGTGTAAATGTTTGTTTTTTGATACCATACATATTAGGTGTACCTGGCCTTGAATGTGTTTTTAGTAACACATGTAAACCCTTTCTTTATTGTTAATGTTGCTGTGCTGTGCATGGTGGCTTTGTATACAATATTATTCGTCAAACACTTATTCATCAGAGGGCAATTGGTTCTGATTCTGCAGTTGCATAGGTAGGTATTATTAGTGATGTTATTGTTATCTGCTGTTATTATTGGGTTCGTTGTAGCTATTTAGTATGTTTATATTATGTTTCTTTACGATTTCTCTTATTTATAATTTTGGAAAGTGTACTACTTTTAAGAAAATGTAAAATGACTTATTTGAAGAACAGTTTACATATTGGTGTAATAACTTCACTATTATAGGGTGGGTTAAACCAAATGATGTTGTGTCTTCTATTATATTTATAGAATAATACACACCTAAAAGATATATTTCAAATACTACTCTACATTAGTTAGATCGTTTCACGGAACACTAGAAATTCAGCCAATGGTCAGAAGAGTGGTTATGCTTGGTATTCTTTAGCCCTATGGGCTGAATTTCCAATGCTTGTGTGAAACCGCAGGTATCAATGGACAATCAAACTAATGTATAGTGTTATTTGAAATAAAAATATTATGCTCTTATACATGTAATTGAGCATTCTGGCTATTTCTCCTATACAAAAACAACATTATACTATATATTCTACCAGCTGATTTGAAGGATAATGCATGGGTCATGCTAGTTCTTTAAAAACAAGTTGGTCCATGTTCTTCCCCTCCCCCATGAAGAACCCTTGGTAAAACTAGGGTTTACTTGAATGTAAGTGGACGTACAGTTCAAACAGAGAAAAGAAGAAAAAGAGATACAAAGAGATAAATCCTTTTGAAAAAAAAAAGTTATTATGTAGGTTATATATATATATATATATATATATATATATATATTGTGTGTATATATATATTTTGAAAATAAGAGAATAACACACTAACCTTTTCTGTGGGGGGTTTCAAATTTATATGAAAATAAGAAAAAATGTTGGAAAAAAAAAAGAAAAAAAAAGGAATTAAATATTATTTGGGATAAAAAAAATAGGACAAAAAAATGAAATCAAGAAAATTAATTAAAAGTTTTTCTTAAATTTGTTAAATAAGTTTTTATTTTTCATATTTACAAATACCTATTATGGGATCACTTATTTAAATCAATATTTTATTTTCTACCCCTACATCCCTATTGTCACTGCTGGACAGTTCAAGAAACCTGAAGATAAAAATATAGGTTATTCGAATCACACATTTATAAAAAATAAAAAAATGCTTCTTCTATGGCATTATTAAACTGGGTTAATATGAAGGAGAGATGGAGAAAGATTATAGATTACACAAAATAAAAATGGCAAATAAAAATAAAAAGGAGAAATTAAATAATATTCTTTAAGAATTTTTTTTAAAGTCTAATCTAATCTTATATAATTAGGGATGAGCAATAAAAGTAATTTGTTTTTATAACCAAAAATAAATACCTCCCCCCCCAATTAAATTTTCAACAAAAAAAAAAAAACTCCATTTCTCTGAACAACGGTTGGTTGAGGGTTTTTGATACAAATAAACTAAAGCAAATTACTTTGATTTTTAAATACTAATTTACTTTCACAACAAATATAGAGAGACTAAAAAAATTTAGAAAACCCATCGAATCATTAATAAAATTCAAATTCCTTTCTGAATTCCAACCATGATTGGTACAAATCAATTTCAGTCTATGCCTTACTTGTCCACCAAGTTTAATTTATGAATGTTCAACAGTTTTTGTTTTATCACAGTTCAATGAGATGTGTGTGTGTGGTGGGGGGGGGATCACTTTGGTGATCGTTTCACCAGACGTGATTCTGAATGGGCTTCTTCACATTCACTGCACAATGGATCTAGTGTATGAACTCAAAGAAATATTTGCCGAGAAAGAAAGACCAATAATTTAATAAATGAAAAGATTAATTAGACTTATTCCATATTTCGCCAAGGTATAATGTATTGAAGGAGGAGGACTTAGTACTGTGGAGGGTGGGGGATATCTACTCCAACTTCCTCTTTGAAAACAGTAAGCAAAGAGAAAACTGTTGATCAGTGTAAATATACAAATTGATGAACTTGAATGAAATTAAATTTGTTTTGAAAACATGTACGACTAATTGGCCTAAGTTGCTGACAAAGCAGATTTTTATATGTATATAGCCGGGTCATACAATGCTATATCACAATGCAAGAAGTGGAAATATGCTGATGTTGAGAAGGAGGACAAAAACGAAGTGATTTTTTTATTTTTTTTTATTTTTAGTAAATATTACTTTTTTATATGTAGCTTTTGGTTATAAAGTTATACCCATTAACAGGACGGGAAAATCTTATGCTGCATTATATAATAGATAAATACAGACTCACAAGTGATCTAATTGGTATTCATAAAAGTATCCGATCAGATGTGCGTAAATATTTAAATTTTAACGATTTCTAAAAAAAAAAAAAAAAAAAAAATTATTGTAATCATTACTACTATCGACAAATTATTTCAAAGGAAATACCGTTGGGAAATAAGTCAAAAACAATTTATTTTGTTTTACCTCCTCATTTGTGACCTATTTGCGTAAAAAAGTTTTTTTTAATTAATATTTAATACAAGTTATAAGCATTTAAACTTCCGTAAATATTGGATCTAAGGAAAGTAGCCATCTTTGCTTATGTTACTGACTAAACAAAGATGGCTACTTTCCTCAGATCCGATATTTAAAGAACTTAAAATGCTTATAATTTCTATTAACGCAAATAGGTCACAAATGAGTATGTAAAGCAAAATAAATTGTTTTTGACTTATTTCCCAACTTATTTCCTTTAAAATAATTTGTCTGTAATACCAAACAGTTTTGAGAATATGACCATAAATCTTTTAGAAGAGAAGGTCGTTGTTGCCAAGAGAAAAAAAAGGCACTTCTGCAGATTAAGGACGGCCGGAAATGTATTTGTTTTCATTTTAGAAGAACTCCAATAGTGTTGACAACTCTTTTTTTCCCCCACTAACCCACTGCAGAGTCTTTTTGAACAAATTTCTGAATTGTATCCCGTTTAAAAAACAAAAACAAGAGAAAAATTAATTTTTAAACTGTAAAAAAAAAAAAAAAAAAAATATGATGACTGTTCTCCTTTAAATTTTTAAACTGTTCGTTTTGAAATGAAAAAATATACTGTCGATTTCCCCAAATTTTCTTTTCTTCGATAAATGTTCTATTTCTTAATTAAATTTGCATTACTTCTTATTTAAAAAATTCATATTTTCCATTTTCGCAGAAATTACGTACTAAAAGTGAACCAAAAAGAGTTGTCGGCCCCTTACACTATTGGAGCTCTTCTAAAATGAAAACAAATAAATTCCGTCCCGTACTTAATCTGCAGAAGTGCTGAAAAAAATAAATACACAAATAATAAATAAACATAATTTCTGGTTAATTTCTATCTCAGAGTGAAATGAGTTTCTGCATAACTCTCCGTCTCAAACAACTTTTTTATGTTTTTATTAACAAACAAACAAAAAAGCATTGATGCTTATTTATATTGAGATACATGCGAAATATGGCAGTTCAAAATAAAATAACAGGAAAACTTATGGGTATAGGGTAATATGGGGCATTAGGCACCAGGAACTCGGTAACCTTCACAAACCTCTCGATAGCACTTGTATGGCAATAAGCACCAAGCTTGTCTGATCACTGACCAATCACAGGCCTTGTTTCTCACGAGTAGCATTTACTGAGCCAATCAAAAGTAGTCTTTTTTGCCAAGTTTGAGAAGCTGTTATTTTATCCACATCTGCAGTCATTTTGAAACAGACTTCAAAACTTTATGCTCCAGAAAGGCAACTGAACAAAACTTTGTTTCTCTGCGAAACCACTGAGCCTGCAAATTGATCTTTTGCTGCTGAAGCAATGACATATATCAGAGATAAGTATGAAAACATTTTTACACTTGATTTAATTCAGATTTCCATTTTCCAGAGCTGGGAAGTGTGTCATGGTGGTCTGCCTCCACAACCTATCAAATGTGATCATGATTTCCACACCAATTTTTAAAACTGCTACAAATTCAACTTGCCATGTTTTTGTATGCTTTTAGTAAGTTAATTGCTTTTGTACTGGTTCTCATTTAAGCATAATGCATGTCATTGTGTGTAATTTATGTATTTGTTTTCTTTTAATATCTTGATCTTTTAAAAAAGGTGGTGCTTAATGCCCCATGTCTGTATTTTTCTGAAGGAAAAGAGTTGGAAATCCTTTAAAGTGATTTAATTAAGAAACATGACTATATAAGTTTGACCTGTTTTTATTATTGAGGAAGTTATATAAAACCAGAAATTTGTAATAAGTCAACATTTACCCATACTAATAGTTGGGCATACAGGTGCCTAATTATTTGTTAAAAAATTGTTTGTTCACAGATGGTTCGCAACTATCAGAAGACCGAGGGTAGAAGGAGGAAACTGAGCCAATCAGAGGAGATGGTTGCTGTATATGAGGTTGTCATGAAGAAGCAGATGTCTGTCAATCAAGCAGCCAAATAGTATAAAGTCAACAAGAAGCCAGGACCCTCATCCTTAACTCAAGGACCCTCATCTTTTTCATCATATTCATCTGATTCATTGAAAGACTTCTTTCTCAAGCAAATGACTCCCCACTTTCGATCTGCAGCAAGAGGGAAATCAGCTAGAATACAGCGATTCGATATGTGGAGAGCCTCACAGCAGATGAAAGTATCACCAGACTCATGGAGACATCTGCTGCTAAGGAGGTTGCTACAGCATTTAGAGGACATGGCAGAAGGAAAGGAAATGGAAAAGACAAGGGTAAAAGATACCAGTACAGGAGACACAATCAACATCACGATCAAGAAGCCCACTGTCAACATCGGGTGATTCTGACACTGATGAATGTTGCAGATGTGGTAGAGGGGATGGCATTAACTGGGTTCAGTGTGACATCTGTAATTCCTGGTATCACATACAGTGCACGAGCATCAACATTTCACTTGAAAACCTCCAAAATGAGGGATGGCTGTGTGATTTTTGCACACAGTAGCACCGGTGCTTAATCCCCCGTGAGGTGGTGCCTATTGCCCCAGGTGACTGAAATTTGTGGAAAGTTTACCTTAGTTTTTAAACAATTCAATAAATACATTTGGTGCTTTTACAGTTTAGCGGATACTTTAAATAAAACAAACTGTTTGATGTGCGTACCTGTCACGGGTTGAATAAACAATAAATAATCAAGTAGTTTGTTTTTTTTTATAAAAGAAAATTAAATGTTAGCCATGTACGGAGAGGACAGCCATTTTGAAAGTTTCCAAAGTGGGATTGAAAGTTTTAAAAGGGGGATAACCGTAACTTCAAAAATCGCTCCATTTGATCACGTGACGTTGAGAACAAACTGAGAAATATCTGATGTACGTAACCCTTTGGAAACTTTCAAAATGGCTGTTCTCTTCGTACATGGCTAAAATTTGATTTTCTTTTATAAAAAAAAAAACTACTTGATTAATTTACGTGCTTTTTGGTATAGGATTTATTCAACCCATGACAGGTACGTACATCAAACAGATATTCCTCAGTTTGTTTTATTTAAAGTATCTGCTAAACTGTAAAAGCACCATACATTTTCTTCTCTGATGAACACATGTTAACTGGTATTTGTTTAAACGAAGACATCAGATATATTTTGCCCATGATAGTCAGAAAGAAACTTTGAAAACGATCTTTTATGTCGATGAAACGCAGAGTCAGTGAAAAAGGTGGTGCTTAATACGCACATTTACCCTACTTATCAGTGAAAAATATTGGTTTACACCAAAAATTATGGAAAATTATCGAGTAGAATTTTAATAAAAATAAAATTGATTTACTATTCGTGGGCCATGGACTCCGAACAACATTCGCGTCAAGCCAGCGCATTGTAGAAGATTAGGTGCTTCTTGAGTTCAACCCCAATATGTAAAAATTGTCGCCGGCTTTGTTAACTATAAATAGATTTATCTCCCCTTTAATTAGCTCTCCTTAAGAGTTCCTTTTTTACATATTGGGGTTAAACTCAAGAAGCACCGAAGATGCCATGCAGTCTTGTCGTTTAGAGTTCGTTGACTCCGAATAGTAAATTAATTTTATTTATTATTAAAATTCTACTCACTTATTTTCCGTAATTTTTGGTGTACACTAATATTTTCACCTGCTAATTAAGTATATTCACAAGTTTTCCTGTTATTTTATTTTGAACTGCCATATTTCGCATGAATCTCAATATAAATAAGCACCTGCGTTTCAAATCATGAATTAAACTTTGAAACTTAACACGAAAACAAATTTAATTTGAAATTTCAAAATAACATTTTTAAGTTTAAAAACGTATTTAATAGTAAACATTAGAAAAATAAACAAGAACTCTACGAAGTAAATCTTGCTAAAATAGCCACAAAATAAATCTGATGATTTTATTGAATCGGTAATTCTAGGTTTTATTATTTAAATTTATTTAGAAAACTGAGTTAAAACGAAGATTATTAAAATCATTTTAATAATATGTTTTCTTTTTTTTATTAAAAAAAAATATTTTTTTTAGTATTATTGTAGATTAACACCTCCGACTACCCTCTCCCAATGAGATTCTACATCTTTAGGCGATTACATCTGAACAGTGCCCTGAAAAACTTGACAGAAAAAAATTATTTTAGAATTTAGAGTGGGGAATCAGTTTCGTATATAAATTTAACGTGAAATAATCACTTAGCCATTCTAGCGTTTTAAGGCAAAAACCAATTTTTATTTTTTTGTTATGGGAGATAAATTCTGTGGACCTATTTGGGAGGGAGTGTCTATATTTTTAGGTGATTACATGTGGTAAGTAATGGTTAGTTAATGCCCTAAAAAGTTAGAATGGCCCGGTAATTGTACGTTAAATTTACATAAGAGACTGACTCTTTACTCTTAATTCTAAAATAATTAGGGTTTTTTTTCGTCAAATTTTTTAGGATGTTTACACGTAATCGACTAAAAAAAGTAGAATCTCATTTTTTCGTTTTTGAAGGGGAGAGGTTGATCAGCTGAAAGTGTTTATTTACAATAATATTTTGGGGGGTACTTTATCAGATTAAGACTCGAGTTAATATTTTTTTGGGTACTTTATCAGATTAAGACTCGAGCTAACTGACCCTGACGACGGGGTCAAAGTTAGCTCGGGTCTTAATCTGAATAAGCACCCTTTTTTTCTTTGCGTTAATTTTTCAAGTTTTTCCATTAAAAAAGTTAATGGTAAAATTCTACCCTTACACCGTATGCTAATTCACACAAAAATAAAAACGAAATCCTACATTTTTAAGCGATCACATGTAAACAACAGCCTGAAAAACTTGGCGGTAAAAATGAATGCGACAACAAAAAAAATATTTCAAAATTTAGCGTGAGAGATCAGTTTCGCATAAAAACTTAACCT
Organism: Sepiola atlantica; assembly: GCA_963556195.1. Lineage (NCBI taxonomy): Eukaryota > Metazoa > Mollusca > Cephalopoda > Sepiida > Sepiolidae > Sepiola > Sepiola atlantica. The sequence goes on along the minus strand of OY744518.1, from coordinate 77,338,471 downwards.
AAAATGATCACCCACTTCTTAACCAGATAGCATTTTTAAGGATATATAACTACATACTAAAAGAAAAGTTAATTTTATTTAAATTTGAAAATAATCTTTTGTCCGGTCTTTTTATTTTAGAAACTGCGGTTTGTTATTTTTTTTATTATTATTTAATTTTAATTCAAAGAGTAAATAAAAATTCACATAAAAAAATAAAAATATTAAGTTTTAACATTATTAAACAAAAACAGCGTAATCTTAAATGGACTTAATTTAGTAGTTCGCATTTGACAATAAAAAATAGAATTTAACAAAAGAAAATAACTTTAAAATATTCTCAAATATATATCAAGCTTCTATTTAGATAATATAAACTTTATATTTCTAATAATATTTCACAAAAAAAGATCATATTAAAAAAAATCACGGGAAAAATGACAAAAAGCGCTCTTTTTTAATCATAATAACGCTAATAAATAAACTTAACGTTAGAATGAAAAAAAAACTCTAATATAAAAATATTTTTCTTTTAAATAATATAGTTAATAATATAATCGTCATGTAACGCTATTTTAATAATAATATTTGTTTGTTTGTTTTTCTAACTTGGAATGACAAGTTCGAGGTATTATTAAATCTTACCTTCCGCCATGTTGGTATCTATGGACTATGATGACGACAATGAGTCGAGAATTTAAATAAATATTATATTTCACAAAAAGTGATGATAGCAAATATATATAAACAAATTCTAGAATACTTTCTTGGGTTATTTTATAAAAATATAACAGATTTGAAAAAAGAAAAATCAACACGAAAACAAACAGAACTCTCGCATGCACGTGAGTACAAGTAAATCTCCCAAGTTCTCGCTGTGTACGTGACTTTGGAAGAGAAAATGGTTACCTGTCACAGCAACGGTTCCCTGCCCCTAGATAGTTATCCAGATGTGACGAAATATTCTCTAAATATGCTTATTTAAAACAAGAAATAAAGTACAGAATTAGATTAAAAATTCGATTCTTTTATACGCTAAGTGTTAATGGGAAATTTATTGTTTTTTCTTCTTATTTGCATTTAAACTTTAATTCTAATTAGAAATTAATTTTCCATTCGACAGTTTAAAAGCTTCAAAATTACTTTCGAATAATAAAGTCACAATAGTAAAGACATTGGAGCCATTTTTTAAATCTGTTATATTTTAAATCCGCTTAAAGTAATTTTAAAATCTTCCGACTGTCGAATAATTGGAAAGTAATTTCCGGTTTGAATTAAACTTTAACAGTAAAAGTCCAGTATTATTGTTATTTTATTTGGTAAATTTGTCGTTTCCCACCTAAAATGGCGGTCAACTTTGACGTCAATGAACCGTCTGCTAATTTCCGACCTCACAAATGAATGAATAAATTATTTTTGATTAATTTCAAATTTACCTTAAATTATTTTAAAGGAAATACAGTTAGGAAATTAGTCCCAAAACAATTTATTTGAGTTTACTTACTCATTTGTGAGGTCGGAAATTAGCAGACGGTTCATTGACGTCAGAGTTGTCCGCCATTTTAGGTGGGAAACGACAAATTTACCTTTTATTTTATCTTAATCCAAAGAAAGGGTAATATTCTCACCACTGTTGCAAAAAAAAGAACCATAAATTTAGAGGAATCCTAAAAAAATATAATGGTGTTTTGAGCAGCAATTTTTACGATTTTGTTAAAGTTAGTTTGAATCCCAAGTTATCCAGTGTTGAAGCTACTTTTTGCTTTTTGTATTGTAATACTTATAAAAAAAAACAATTTGCTTAAATAATGTCTACTTTTTTGTGTGGAAAGAGCTGTAAAAACTGCAGCTTTCTTTTGGGACAAAAATGAAAGAACTGGCTTAAACCAAGATCTTTAGTTTCAGGAACCAAATTGAAAAAAAAAGTCATGTGAATATTAATTAACACAACAATTCTTTGGAAATATGAAAACAATGTTAAAGGAATTTGAAATAAATATTAAATTTAATTAAATGCTTTTATTTACAAAGAACATTAATTACTTTGCAGCAATCACATGTTTCGATGTACTATTTTCCCTTCCTTGATGTAAACAGGCAAACAAGCGTTGAATAATTAGCTCATCGACAAATAGAATGGCTTGGCGTATGAATACAGTTTATTGTATTGTTTTTTTGTTTTTTGTATTTATCTCCCTCCTACAGCAGAAAGATTTGACACAAGGTCGGGAAAGTGGGATTGAAAAGCCAGCGCCCTAGAGGAAGAGCACTCTGGCCTACAAAAAATGCCTGGGCAGCTCCTCAGGCGATTGGCTATAAACTAACCCCTTCTCAAAGGGTGAGAAGACAAAGCCTGGGATGGTGCACCTTCTACAACTGCACAGAACAATACCCCCAGACCGGTGGAATCAAGGCCCGAAAGCCAAGACGGTACCGGTCTACAGTGTAGCATCCATCAGATACTAGTTTGATCTTAGCCAAAAGACCAAACCACATGCAGAAAACCAAGTTGCCGTAATCGCCACAAAAACATTAAAGTTTTCAAATTGTATTCATACTTTGGTAGCTGCATGTTTTCAGGGGTTTTTTATTTTTCAATTTTCTTATCCTTTTTTTTGTTTTGCTGGGTATGCCAAACATTCATCAACTATTTCAGAGACTCCAACCAAAAGATCTTTTCAGGATTCTAACCGTCCCTTTAACTTGCACTTGGTTCACCGGGTAAATTCGTCAGGTAGTTTTTGAAATTCTTTTTCATGATCCCGGTAGCTCCTATGATTACTGGAATGAAAGAAATCTTCCTAAGATTCCAGTTTCTTTTCATGTTGTACATAAGACGTTTGTATTTAGTTATCTTCTCCCACTCAGCTTTGTTTAAGCCAGCATCATTAGGGACACTGACTTTAGCTAGGGATATTACTCTCTCCCTCTTGTCCCATATCACAGTCAGGTTTAACAGCTCAATTTTCTAAATATTTAGCTGTAGGAATTGTATAGTCATAGTGGATGGTGCATGATTTATTTCCAACTGTTCTTTCTGGTATCTGTCCCCAGGACTTGCTGCTACGCTGGATATTCAATTTTTTATAGATGGTTCCAGGGCCGGCCGGACAGTTATAAAAGTATGTGGGGGGGGGGGGGGGTTCTTATAAAGGGGGGGGTTAAACACATGCATATCAACTTAATTATTGATGACCATAAAGTGGGGGTGGGGGCAAGTAAAAAAGTGAGGGGGCTTGAGCCCCCCTGCCCCCCCCCCGGTGCCACCGTCCATGGGTTCAGTGGAGATATTTACACACTCCTTTGTGTCACATTGTATAGTAGCCATCCCCTAGCAGATCTTACAACTGGATGGCAGGTGGCTCACACTTTCTACTTCTGTGTGGCAGAATCTGCACTTGTTGTTGTTACTGGGACAACTCATCTTCTTAAAAGCATTGGTCATTAAGCCTTGATTTTGGGCAATCATTATCATCTCCTGATTATAGTGGAGTGATCCTCTTTTCAACCAGTCTACAGAGCCTTTCTTATCTATATATTCCTGGGATAATTCATCCAGAAAATATTTGGCACATTGTTGGTTGGCTCATTCTTCACTTTTCTATCATTTCTGGCAGCTCGCTTGTTTAGTGTTTCTGTCTCATTTGTGAGACAATCTTGTTCAAAATGTTTTGCAAGTTTTGTGATGGAGGTTGTTTTACTGGTTCTTGTTTCTTGATGTTGATGTACCATCATAAGTTTTGGGTTACCAGATATTGGCCAGTGTTCACATGCACTCCTGCATCATCATTCTAGACTAAGGGCTTGCTATCCTGAAATCAAAGTTCCTTATTTATACTTTCAAGGTGATTGTAACAAGGAGTGTCCATTTTGTAGGCTTCGTTTAGTAAGAAGAAAAGAAGGGTTGCCTTTAGCTCGATTATAAAGACAAACTCTTCTTCCACATTTTAAATCAGGGTGATTCTCCAGATTAGGACCCGAGCTTAAATCGACTTGGCATCGTTAGGGTCAGGATTAGAGTTAATGTCAGGGTTAGGGTCAGAGTTAAAATCGTTTCTGCATACATATCTTTGCATACATATCTTTTCGCATACACTCGCCTGAATTAATAAAAATAAATAAAAACATTTTGAGCCAATCAAATACATTTCTCTGAATTTGTCCAATTTGCTGTTTTGATCCACCTCGAGTGCATAAAAAGCCAGAGTTTTCCATCAATAAACAGTTTGAGCCAAAGTCCACACCAGATCTAACATCGTCATTTCGCTAGCTTCCCTCACCCTTCTGTTGGGCGATTAGGAAAGCAAATAATGCCTTTCTCAACTAACACACACAGTCATAAGCATACACACTTTGACACTAACACACACGCATACACAAAGCATTAACATGTTCACGCTGTCGTCTGCTCATCAAAAACAGAGGTACAAACTCATTCCTTTTAATACTCCTGACATTTCTCACTGAACTTTCTACAATGAAAACAAATGAACATCGACTCTTATTAATAACTTTCAATCAAATGTTATTTTTGTAACTGAGTATGGTAGTTTTAATTACGATTTTTCAGACCTGTGGATAATTCACTGTCCTTAAATTATCAACTCAGGCTTCCTCGATATCTCAGCTAATGAATCCGCCTTGTTCTGCAAAGACTCTCATAATATAAACAAATATTCTATGTTTTCCTATCTATGTAAACTTCCATTCTAAGCATATATAAGCATATATAAAATATCTCTTTTGTGAACTTATGCTTTTTTGTATTTATTATTTTGTTTGTGTTTACCAATCAGACTCAAGGGTGTATTAATTTCGACTGAACCTTTGAAGGACTATTTTTCTTACATTATTACTTCCTTCAGCAGTGTAGGTCACTTAAATAAATATATTATTTGTTATTTATAGAAGGGCTTTATTTTTGTTTCATTTGACGACCTCTTTTGTTACAAAATATTATAGGAGTTGGTCTTACTGTTTATGCAAATATACGTTCCTATACTCACATCCAACTGTCCTATGCATGGCAAGTCTTTTTCGACTGGGACGAGAACATTGCATGTCTGTTCAGTTTGACGTTTACAATCCGACTCATTGGAAAGCGGAAAAAGTTCAGCAAAAGTACATCCCATGCAAAGTGTTCTGATTGGATAATGTATCAATCACTCCACGTGGAAGAGTAAACTTGCACAAAAGGAAATAGTTTATCACATTATAACTGCTACAGGACCAAGTCGAGGCAAAACTGATGGAAGACAGAGACGGTTTATTTGACTTGATCTTCTTCCAAACCACTGACCGAGGGGGGGGGGGGGGGCAGAGAGAGAGATCGATAGTCATTGTTTAATCATATTTTGTCAGCCCATATAAGTTTTCATATCCACACACTGCTTGTTCCCAAATGGACTGCCTTCTTCTCTCACACACTCTTTCTTTTAGCCATGTGATGTCATATCCATTTCTATTAATCGCCACAGTCTAGCAATCCTCACTTCGAGTACATCAAGTTGACCCCAACCGACCTCTCATTTTCTGTTATTCTCAACTAACTATTTTATAAACTAGTGAGTCTACTCACCTAATATCTAACAGTTGGGCTAATTTTTCAAAGCATGCCCATGCAAGATTTTCCTGCTACACAACCAGTTCGATTTTGTGAGTCATACGAATCGGACGTTCTGTGGCTTGCTCTTCCAACTCAACAGCCTGCATTGAGCTTGCTATGGAGCGTAGTGCCTTACAATTTAGCATAGCGCCTTACAATGGAGTGTAGCGCCTTACAATGGAGCATAGAGCCTTACAATGGAGCGTAGAGCCTTACAATGGAGCGTAGCGCCTTACAATGGAGCGTAGCGCCTTACAATGAAGTATAGCGCCTTACAATGGAGCATATCACCTTACAATGGAGCGTAGTGCCTTACAATGAAGTGTAGCACCTTACAATGGAGCGTAGCGCCTTACAATGGAGCGTAGCGCCTTACAATGGAGCATAGTGCCTTACAATGGAGCGTAGCGCCTTACAATGGAGTGTAGAGCCTTACAATGGAGTGTAGCGCCTTACAATGGAGCGTAGCACCTTACAATGAAGTATAGCGCCTTACAATAGAGCATATCACCTTACAATGGAGTGTAGTGCCTTACAATGAAGTGTAGCACCTTACAATGGAGTGTAGTGCCTTATAATGGAGCGTAGCGCCTTACAATGGAGCATAGCACCTTACAATGGAGCATAGCGTCTTACAATGGAACGTAGCGCTTCACATTTTATAAAGTTTATTATTTTTGCCATTAATCTCTTTTTCCAGTACGTCCAAAATAAAAAGGTATTTTGATTACATAACAATAACATTGTCTACTCTTTTATCTCTGCACCAGAATAACACTTCAATTAACTGCTTCTAACATGGAGGCAGCTGAGTCATCGATCCCTACAAAAAAAACTTTGATGCTTATATAGATCAGGACACACATGACAAACGCATTTCCAAATAAAAACTATTGTTTATACTTACGTATCAGGTAAAAATAAATATCCTCACCAAAAAATTAGGAAAAATTATCGAGTAGAATTTTAATAAAAAAGAAAAATCAGTTTTATCGTATTTTGCTGACTGGCATTGATTTATTACTTGTTAATACGACAGACTGAGTTATGCCCCCTGATGTACGTATATTTCACTTGATTCAATGGTGCACACTTGAAATACGATAAGACTGATTTTTATTTTTAATTAAAATTCTACTCGATAATTTTTGGTGTATATACCTATTTTTGTCTGATACATAAGTATAATATATATCAAAGTGTATTCCGGTTAATTTATTTGGAACTTCGATTTTCACCTGTGTAACCGCGTTATTTATAAGTGCCCTCATCTATATAAGCACCAAAACGTTTTTATGGTGGTTTCAGATATCCACTTGCCTTCACTTCATCCATTCTAACCGACCATCTATAACTTTGTACAAATCATTGTTCAAACATTTGGGCTGATGAGACCCGCCCCCCCCCCCTCTTGCCGCAAAATAATAAAAGAGAATAAGTAATCTTCTGCCCATTTCACCCATTCATTCCTATCCTCTCGTAGTCGCGTTCATTGTCCAACTGACAATCTCTCTAAACCTTATCCCCGAGTGGCCCCCAGGCCTTGATAAGTGGTTACCCATTAGTAAAAAAAAAAAAAAAGATATTAATAATAATTAATTTACTCTTCCATTTAAGAGAATTTATTTATTTGTTTGTTTGTTTGTTTGTTTATTTGTTAACAGCAACGATGATGACGACGTGTCACTTTTCTCTCCATTTGGAATGTCAGATATTCTATGATTAACCACAAAGTACAAAGGACAAGTAAGATCATGTTCAAACACATTACTGCATACAGGAGTGCTCTCTCTCTCTCTATTTCTCTCTCTCTTTCTCGCGCGCACGCTTCCCCTTTCTCCCTCTCTCTCTCGCTCCCTCTATCTCTCGCTCTGTTTATCCCACTCTCTCTCTATCTATCTATCTATCTATCTCTCTCTCTCTCTCTATCTATCTATCTATCTATCTATCTATCTCTCTCTCTCTCTCTATATATATATATCTATCTATCTATCTCTCTCTCTCTATATATATATCTATCTATCTATCTCTCTCTCTCTCTATATATATATATATCTATCTATCTATCTCTCTCTCTCTCTCTCTCTCTCTCTATATATATATATATATATATATATATGTGTCTATCTTTCTCCCTCTTTCTCGCTCTATCTCTCGCCCGTCTCACTCTTTCGATCTAACTTTACATAGATAGAGATATACAAGGTGTTTGAGACAAATTTGATAATATCTAGCTATTCTTTAATTTCAGAACGATTTAATAGTGGTAAAGTGCAATGGATAGCTGTTTCTCTATACTATTGGTGGGGTTGAGAGCTGGAGACCATGGACAACTGGAAAGCACTGGAATATTGGAAGAGAGTGACGTGCCTCGTGATGATTCGCACCGGATTACAAAATTTGGAAATTTTAGCTACAGTTCTGTACTTCTTGAATGACGTGAGATGTGAGCTGGGAAATTGGACAGAGATCTGGAAGCAGTGGCTAGCAGGAAGGATCATATCAGGCGTTCTGACTGTGATCACACAACGAAATTTGTTGAGAAACTGCAAAAATAGGTTCAGCAAGATCCAGGCAAAGCAATGCGGACTTTGGCGAAAGTCCAATACAAGAGTTGCAAGGACCAACTACTCACCATAAAGGCTCAAGAGAACCGCCTTACGAAAGTCAAGAAACTTCTCAGCAGGTGGTTAGCCTAGAATCCGCACGAAGTTCTGAATGTGACGAAGACCATGTTCCCTCAAACTGTGAAGATCTTGCCATCCACATCTTCGAAAAAGGACTCAGACTCAATTCAGATGGCTATATTTAGTTGCTGTCTACTGTTGTCAAGCATCGAGTGGAGAGGCTGGCCGTAAGGAGGTGATATGTGTGGCAGCAGGATTCAGCTCTGTGTCACACCTCCGGTTATACCAAGAAGTGGCTGTCTGAGAATTTCTACAACTTCACCAGTTCCAACATCTTGCTTCCCCCAATCCTCCAACTCGCCTGATTTCAACCCCATGTGTTGAGAAACACACCATACTGCCTGCAACAGCTATGGCAGCTTCTTCGAGTGAAGCCTTAGTGGAGGCTACGAGCAGCTTTTTCGAATGAGGCCATGGTGGAGGCTACAGGAAGCTTCTTCGAGTGATGCCGTAGTGGAGGCTACAGACAGCTACTTCGAGTGAGGCCGTGGTGGAGGCTACGGGAAGCTTCTTTGAGTGAGGCTGTGGTGGAGGCTACATGCAGCTACTTTGAGTTAGGCATGGTGGAGGCTACAAGCAGCTTTTTCGAATGAAGCCGTGGTGGAGGCTACAAGCAGCTTTTTCGAATGAGGCCGTGGTGGAGGCTACAAGCAGCTTTTTCGAATGAGGCCGTGGTGGAGGCTACAGGAAGCTTCTTCAAGTGAAGCCGTGGTGGAGGCTACAGGAAGCTTCTTTGAGTGAGGCGCGAACAACTTCTTGTCTGGGTGGTATTAACGATAGTGTCCCCCCCACACCGTTTTTAGCAGATAAGTTACAACTTAATTAACAACTTGAAAATCGTAAATGGAGTTTCACGCACAGAGAGACGACGAACTAGTTTAGTAAACAAAGACAATTTACCAAAACCATAGACTCTAAAATTCAAGTGTAAAATTAATCCTTCTTTTTAATTGTTTTAATAATTATTTGCTGCAAAGAGAAACCGATGTTGTTGGATTATTCTATTGTCGAATTGTCCTGCTAGGTAACTTTGCCTTCACAGAATCACGAGATCATCATCATCATCATCATCATCATCATCATCATCATCATCATCATCATCATCATCGTCCGACCCAGAGGAGATTCAGCACATCTTTGTTTTTGCTGCCACTAGGACGACATCACTGGCCAGCGAGGGTGTTCACAGTCTAGAAAGATTTCTGCGCAAAGAACTAGACGTGTGGGCACAGTGATAGAGACACGAGTGGACCACCTATGTTACAAGGGGTTCAATGACACCGGAGCAGAGTGAGGTATCTGTTTTACTAGGCACCGCGACCAGGATATCAAACACCAATGCGCGAGTAGCCGACGACGATACTCACGGGGTCAGAAAGAAGCATGTGGGGTCCTGTTTACACAGGCAGCTTCTTCGAGTTAGGCGTAGTGGAGGCTACGGGAAGCTTCTTCGAGTGAGGCCGTGGTAGAGGCTACGGGAAGCTACTTCAAGTGAGGCCGTGGGTGAGGCTACAAGCAGCTTTTTCGAATGATGTGGTGAAATCTATCAGCAGCTTTTTCGAATGAGGCCGTGGTGGAGGCTACGGGCAGCTATTTCTAATGAGGCCGTGGTGGAGGCTACAAGCAGCTTTTTCGAATAAGGCTGTGGTGGAGGCTACAAGGAGCTTCTTCGAGTGAGGTCGTGGTAGAGGGCTACGGGCAGCTACTTTGAGTTAGGCGTGGTGGAAACAACAAGCAGCTTTTTCGAATGAGGCCGTGGTGGAGGCTACGGTCAGCTTTTTCGAATGAGGCCGTGGTGAAGGTAACAAGCAGCTTTTTCGAATGAGGCCGTGGTGGAAGCTACGGGAAGCTTCTTCGAGTGAGGTCGTAGTGGGGGCTACGAGCAGCTACTTCGAGTGAGAGTGTGGTGGAGGCTACAGGAAGCTTCTTCGAGTAAAGCCATAGTGGAGGCTACAAGCAGCTTTTTCTGAATGAGGCCGTGGTGGAGGCTACGGGAAGCTTCTTCGAGTTAGGCCGTAGTGGAGGCTACAGGCAGCTTCTTCGAGTCAGGCGTGGTTGAGACTATGGGAAGCTTCCTTGAGTGAGGCCGTGGTGGAGGCTATAGGAAGCTTTTTTGAATGAGGCCGTGGTGGAGGCTACAGGAAGCTTCTTCGAGTGATGCCATGGTGGATGCTACGGACAGCTACTTCGAGTGAGGCCGTGGTGGAGGCTACAAGCAGCTTTTTCGAGTGAGGCCGTGGTGAAGGCTACAAGCAGCTTTTTCGAATGAGGCCGTGGTGGAGGCAATGGGCAGCTTTTTCCAATGAGGCCGTTGTGGAGGCTACAAGCAGCTTATTTGAATGAGGCCATGGTGGAGGCTACAAGCAGCTTTTTCAGAAGAGGCCATGGTGGAGGCTACAGGGAAGCTTCTTCAAGTAAGGCCATGGTGGAGGCTACGGGAAGCTTCTTCGAATGAGGCTGTAGTGAAGGCTACAGGCAGCTTCTTCAAGTGTAGGCCGTGGTGGAGGCTACAAGCAGCTTTTTCAAATAAGGCCGTGGTGGAGGTTATGGGCAGCTTTTTCGAATGAGGCCGTGGTGGAGGCTACAAGCAGCTTTTTCGAATGAGGCCGTGGTGGAGGCTACGGGAAGCTTCTTCAAATGAGGCCGTGGTGGAGGCTATGGGCAGTTACTTTGAGTTAGGCGTGGTGGAGGCTACAAGCAGCTTTTTCTAATGAGACCTTGGTGGAGGCTACGGGAAGCTTTTTCGAATGTAGCTGTGGTGGAGGCTACAAGCAGCTTTTTTGAATGAGGCCGTGGTGGAGGCTACGGCAAGCTACTTTCAGTTAGGCGTGGTGGAGGCTACAGGCAGCTTTTTTGAATGAAGCTGTTGTGGAGGCTACAAGCAGCTTTTTCGAATGAGGCCGTGGTAGAGGGCTACGGGCAGCTTTTTCGAATGAAGCCGTGGTGGAGCCTACGGGAAGCTTTTTCGAATGAGGCCGTGGTAGAGGCTACGGGCAGCTACTTCGAGTGAGAGCGTGGTTGAGGCTACAGGAAGGTTCTTCGAGTGAGGCGGTATTGGAGGCTGCGGGCAGGTACTTCGAGTGAGGCCGTGGTGGAGGCTACAAGCAGCTTTTTCGAATGAGGCCATGGTGGAGGCTACGGGAAGCTTCTTCGAGTGAGGCCATGGTGGAGGCTACGGGAAGCTTCTTCGAGTTAGGCTGTAGTGGAGGCTACAGGCAGCTTCTTCGAGTCAGGCGTGGTGGAGGCTATGGGAAGCTTCTCTGAGTGAGGCCGTGGTGGAGGCTACGGGCAGCTACTTCGAGTGAGGCCGTGGTGGAGGCTACAAGCAGCTTGTTCGAGTCATGCGTGGTGGAGGCTATGGGAAGCTTCTTTGAGTGAGGCCGTGGTGGAGGCTATAGGAAGCTTTTTCAAGTGAAGCCGTGGTGAAGGCTACAAGCAGCTTGTTCGAATGAGGCCATGGTGGAGGCTACGGGAAGCTTCTTCGAGTGAGGCCTTAGTGGATGCTACAGGCAGGTTCTTTGAGTCAGGCATGGTGGATGCTACGGGAAGCTTCTTCTAGTGAGGCCATGGTGGAGGCTGCGGGCAGCTTTTTCGAATGAGGCCGTGGTGGAGGATACTGGAAGCTTCTTCAAGTGAGGCCGTGGTGGAGGCTATGAGCAGCTTCTTCGAGTGAGGCCATAGTGGAGGCTACGGGCAGCTACTTCGAGTGAGAGCGTGGTGGAGGCTACAAGCAGCTTTTTCGAATGAGGCCGTGGGTGAGGCTATGAGCAGCTTCTTCGAGTGAGGCCGTGGTGGAGGCTACGCACATCTTATTTGAGTGAGGCCATGGTGGAGGCTACGGGAAGCTTCTTTGAGTAAACTGTATTCGACAAAATATCCTTTTATAGATGCACTTTGAATTTTGTAGAATGCATTAATTATTGACCAAGATGACAATTTTATTTCTTTTCTAAAAAGTGTCAAATTTGTTTTAAACACCTTGTATATCGGGTTATGGTGAGGGGAACCGTTTGAGAGGATAATATTGAGGAGCTCGGTCTGACAAAGAGGAAGCTATGCCTTATCTGGCCTAGGGTGCGCAGATTTAATTGTCTCGATAACAACGAGGTATCACTCACCTGGCAAATAATAAGGAATGCCCTCTTGGTCGGAAAAATCTTTACTTAGCTTAGCTAATACGACTACTTGTGTTTTGTGCCATGAAGAAGATGAGTCTATGGATCACGCCTTATTACATTGTGATACCGTTCAGCCGTTGTGTAAATTAGTTGACGGCTACATGGATTATAGGAGAGAGTTTGAATGCCTAGAGAGAGTTTGAATGCCTACTAGACACCATTCTTGAATTTCTTTGGTCTCTCTGTAGAGGGGGTTGTTAAGACCACTTGACATGAGGATACTTCACCTTACAAGTAAACTCTGACCAAATATTCAAAATAACATAGTATTCGAAGCCCAAATAAGATCCCCTTGGCATGGCTATGCACTGGCTCATATGAGGAATAGTGCACCTTCTCCTTGTGATGTTACTTCTAGTAACAGCACTTAGCAAGATACTCAACCAGACCAGATGAATTCTTGTCCTGGAATCTGGCCAAACCAAGAAAAGGTCACAAGCAAGTTAAACTATGACATAGTTAAGTGGTCAATTAGCGAGAGGAAAATTAGCATTCTTCACTGCTTTACTAACTCAATGTTTGAGAGGTAGAAGAGAATCTTGATTGAACACTCAGATATCTATATATCTCATACAGAATCCAAGTGTTAGCCCCAAGAAAGCCCCTTTTGATTTCTAAGAAGTTATACTGAAGTAAAATGAAAAAAAAATCATACTGTTCTTTGTCCTGGAACCCTTTTCTGCTTGTTGCAATTGAGCTCCTACAATGGATAAAGAGAAACGCTATGTGTTTCTGTGCTTACTAGCCATTATGAGAGTCATGATACACCAACTGAAGTTAAGCAATCTGGAGCCTTGGCAGTACCAGATGAGTGACCATTTAGAAATACCAGGCATTGTATGTGGGAGGACGGCGATACTTCTCTGCAAACAATTAACATTGTCATTTTCTCTGACCGGGATATACATAGAATTGAAGTCTGCCTGTGAATTTAGTATTGAAATGTAAATGCCGCACCAGGACCAGAAGTAATTTTATGGATATGAGCCCTTCATCTCTCTCTAACTTGTTCTCATTTTCAATATTATCTAAAAATAAGAATTAAGACAGAGGTGAAAATTTCTCTGGCAAAATTTGTCGACGGGTGAGATTTTCTGCAACTGTGTCGAGTGAAAGGTGCTTCTTTTGAGTGGTATCTAGACGTACCTTAGGAGTTTGGGCTGGCCAAACGAACTTCGACCTCATGAAGACTAGTCTAGGTTATATATATAAAAAACCGATTGTTTTCACACTTTCAATTGAAGCTTCCCGAAATATATAAGCTTTACTAATAAGAACTTTCATATTGAGCAGAACTTGCTGAGAAATAACTTGGAATGTATCTGTTGAGTTGATAACACTCTTCAATAATTGAACTGAGTTTGAAAATGGACTATAAATAGTACTTAGAATCGTTGCGTAATGTGAGAGCAGAATAAAAAGATATATATTTACTTCCTTCAGGTGTATTTATTCTATACAACATACTGGCAATGAGGAATTTTGTATTGAACTATGACTTTGACCTATGAGGTATTAACAAAATTATGAACAAGACTCAAAAAACAGTTAATCAAGAATTTTTTTAAATGGAGGATTTTCAAATCAAATCAATCAAATTTATTTGACAAAAAAAATAACAAAGTGCAACAAGCCATGTAGAGACAGGTGGAAGCTATTTACATCCACATACAGTCTGAATGTTTTTACTCCCATGGTACATCCAAAGACGGGATTCATTCATGCCCGGATCAGTTGTAATAACAAACTATTGTCTGTGTGCAGAGAGTTGTGATGCTGAGCTGCAATTCATCAAATGTGAGGTCAATCAGGCGGCTCAGCATAGTGACCTTCTTGGAAACTTCTTACAGCGTTTTGCTGACAGAAGAAGAGACAGACATCAGCTTGGCATCGTCGACATGAAAACTTCCTTCTCCCACTTCCTGCCTTCAAAGTTGGGCTCAGCTTTTGGCTTGACTGAAAAGATTATCATAGCATATAGCATTACCCATATGAAGCACAGCAAAACTGCTAGCATACCCTAACCCTTGTGTACACACAACGTCTCATAGAGCAAACACACCTACTTCCTTCCCAAGTGTAAATTGTTCTTTCAAATACTTAGTAATACACATATATGTTTTTACAAATGTTTTTGTTCTTATTTCTTTTCTATCAATATTAATAATAGGACAGGTTTTGTAATTATTACCAAAATTGTCTCTATAGATCAGGGGTTGGTAACCTTGGCCCGTGGACCATACCAAGCCCTCAAGTGGTTTTTGTCCAGCCCGCCAACTTAACAACATATACAAGGTAACAATTTTTTTCTATACTGAAATATGCTAAAAATAATTTTAAAACAAGGTTGCGTAACGACCACCTGGACGATGTTCTGCTCCTATCATCGACAAATATTTCACCTGATGTGGAGAAGTTATCACACAATAAGCAGAAACAAGTGTCTCATTAAATAATTTTACGATTTAAAAATTTGTTGTTTTTTTTATTAAAAAGTAGTCACCATATATCAAGGTCAAATGTCACTCGAGGATAAGGGTTAATGAGATGGAAATCATTGTTAGAATCAAGTCCGAATATTTGTGGGGATGGTTCTAGATAGGAATCTGTTGATATTGGCTTTGAAGATGGCCAAGTTGTAATCTGTGGGGAAGCAGTCCCGCGGCAATGTGTTTCACAGACTGGTAACCCTTGTGAAGAAGTTCTGTTTGTGGAAATTTCGCCTAGTGCTAGGCACACTGAGGAAGAAAGGAAAATTTGGTGCTTGTTCGTAATACTCAACCACCCATTTTTCTCAACTTATTTAGTGACCAAATTTTTTTCTTTTTTTGGTGTACAATTAATTACCTATCACGTCGCTAGAGAATTCCGTGTTTTGGGGAAATTTTCAAAAAATATTTTAGATATTTAAGAGAGGAGATCAGTTTCCTATATTAATTTAACATAAACTGATAACCAACTTTTTGCAAAAATATAAAAAAGAATTTTTAATTTAAATTTAAAAAAAAATTTTTTTTTTTAAATTATTAAAATAAAACGGAATTTTGTAGCAGCATGATAGGTAATTGTAGACAGAAAGAAAAAACAATGTTTTACCTATCATGTAGCTTGAGAATTCTGTGTTTTTTGGAAAAACTTTTCAAATATTTTAGATTTTAGGATGGGAGATCAGTTTCCTATATAAATTTAACGTAAACTGATCACCCACTTTTTGACCATGAGGCAAAAATTAAAAATATTTTTTTTTTAAACTATTAAAATAAAACGTAATTCTCTAGCGAAATGATAGGTAATTGCACACCGAAAAAGTAAAAAATTGGGTCCCTAAAAAAGGTGAAAAAAATGGATGATGGTGTATTATGAACAAACAACATGCCACACTATTTTCACCTTTTTTACAGACCAATTTTTTTTTCTTTCTATCTACAATTACCTATCATGCTGCTACAGAATTCCGTTTTATTTTAATAATATTTGTTGAGGTTGTTTACATGTAATTTGTCCCAAAAAGTAGAAACTTTTTTTTTTTAGGGGTCGAAATACGAGTGGTGAGATTCGGTGGCCAAGAAATGCGTGCTCACTTTACGTATAACTTATATAGGAAAGTGACCCCCCTCCTAAAATCTAAAATAATAAAAATTTCATAATTTTTTTTCATAGCGGATATTTGTTGAGGCTGTTTATATGTAATTTGCCCAAAAAAGTAGAAACTTTTTTTTTTTAGGGGTCGAAATACGAAAGGTGCACTTCTATAAATTTACCGAAAAAATATGGCCGGGGTGGAAGTCTTTGTTTATGGCGGGAGATTCAAAAGAAGAACAAAGGGTTTTTGGATTTTAACCACAGTCGCGAAGGATTTCGGACAAATGGTTTTGCGATAATGAATCCCCCAACCATAGGTAGTGTGATAGATGCCTTTATAACTGCATGTTATCACACCGTTAGGCTTCCACCATCGGACCATGTGGGGATTAAATAAAACAGTTTAAGACAACCAAGATGGAGGAAGAAAACATTATTTAAACTTACCTTAAAGAAAGCGAAGGAATTAGGAAGCTATACACATATACGAAGAGGCCTTTTATAATGGTTAATAAAAAAGGAAAGGAATAACATTTTTATCAACAAAACAATTTATTTAATATTTGAAACATTTTAAAGAGTTCCTAGATTCATACTTGTAAGTGTATATATGCGAGCATGTGAATGTATTTTGTGTGGCTAATTTGTAATTGATCATGTGTGAAGAAATGTTCGTCAAATTGAAAGATTGAAGAAATGTTCATCGAATTGAAAGATGTGAATAAGATTACCTTTTTCTCCCCCCCTCCTCCACACAGCTCGTTCGAGCTGGTGGTGGGGGGGTTTGTCGACGAGAGTTCTTTGTGTGCGTCCGCCCAGAACGCTGAAGGCAAAAAGAGGAAGAGGAAAGGAAAACGTGTTCTTTTATCAACTTCAAATCTCGCGTGGTCAAGCTGGCCGAAATCCTTTGGCCAACGTGATTCTGCGAGATTTCACGAGTTTCTCCCTTCAGAGGCGAAGAAGGGTCAAACAAAGAAAGAAAGGGAGAGAGTAAGAGAGAGTAAGCCGAATGAACCCAGAAAGAAAAGGGGTAGCTAAACAGGCTAGCACCTTTCCCCAATGCCCGTTCGTCTCATCGATCTGCCACAATAGTCCCCCACCAGTAAGCGGAGCTTACCCGATAGACACTACCCTATTTCAATTTTACTTTTATTTATTTATTTATTTATATATATAAACAATCTTTATCAGCGAGGATTTAGCGTTCATTCCGGGATGGATGAAGCTGAAGTTATATGGGTGTTCCAGCAAAATTAGCGTTCGCAGGCGAAATTTTAATTTTTGTGCACATTGGGATTTTCCGCCACGCGAAGCTGGTATTGTTTGTAGTTTTAGATTTCGGATGTGTATTTTTCTGCTGGAACTTAGCGTTCACCTAGAGATTCTTGTGCTGATGAAATATCAGGAGAAAGAAATGTCTCTAGACGAAGCTGGGTATTTTTAGGAAATAATCTTTAGGCCTACGTTGAAATTTGGTCGCGTTCATGCAAGTATTCTTTGGCTGATAAAGGTTTTCTCAGGTTGTAGATTTCTTACACGAAGCTGTATTTGGCTTGGGAGATTCAACGCTTGGCGCCTTTTGTTGCTTCCATTGTTCCTCGACTGATAAGACTATCATTATTATTTTCTTTTGGTTGTCGGGTTGACGTCGTTAATTTTTCATTAAAAAATTTTTTTTCTTTTTTGTATTTGCCTATTGTAGCTCCAGTTTTTTTTTTAAATGGCGTTTGGCGGGATTTTCATTGTTCGGTATATTTGCGCCATGTGGGAAGATTCCTGTTTTTTTGTAGAGAGATTTGATTTTTTTTTTTTTTTTTTTCTTTTTGTGTAGACCCATCTCTCCTTGTCTCGCGAAAAGCACTTTCCCTCTTTGTTCAGTGAAAGGATGTTTTTTTTTTGTTTGTTTCGTTAAAATTTGTTTTTGAAAGAAGTTTTTTTTTTTTGTAAAAAATATTCTTGTGTTTTTTGTTAGAAATGATTTTTGTTTTTCAAGATTTTCTTTCCTTGCGTTGCTTCGTGAAAAGGATTTTTTTTTGTTGTTGTTGAAAAGGATTTTGTTTGTTCTATGAAAAAGGATTTTTTTTTTTTTTTGTTGAAAAGAATTTTGTTGTTTGTTTTACGAAGATTCTTTTTTTTTTTGTTGAAAGAGATTTTTTTTTTTTTGTGATGTGAGACGCTCATTTTTTCTTTGTTAAGTTCGTAGACTTGTATTTTCTTCGTATATGAATTTTTGTTTTTTTGTTTTACTTACTGCCGTATTCTATTCTAAGTTTCCTTCGCTAAATAAGATTAATATTTAAATTTATTTGTTTGTCTTTAAGTTTAGAAATGGTTATCTTATTTTTTATTTATTTGTATCTTAAAATTTAATCAGAAGGATTTGTATTTATGTTATCGTAGAAGGATTTTGTTAGCGTGTTAACGTCGAAGAGGTCACCAATTATGGCCGGGGTAGAAGTGTTGTTTAATGGCGGGAGATTCAAAAGAAGAACAAAGGGTTTTTGGATTTTAACCACAGTCGCGAAGGATTTCGGACAAATGGTTTTGCGATAATGAATCCTCCAACCATAGGTAGTGTGATAGATGCCTTTATAACTGCATGTTATCACACCGTTAGGCTTCCACCATCGGACCACGTGGGGATTAAATAAAACAGTTTAAGACAACCAAGATGGAGGAAGAAAACATTATTTAAACTTACCTTAAAGAAAGCGAAGGAATTAGGAAGCTATACACATATACGAAGAGGCCTTTTATAATGGTTAATAAAAAAGGAAAGGAATAACATTTTTATCAACAAAACAATTTATTTAATATTTGAAACATTTTAAAGAGTTCTTAGATTCATACTTGTAAGTGTATATATGCGAGCATGTGAATGTCTTTTGTGTGGCTAATTTGTAATTGATCATGTGTGAAGAAATGTTCGTCAAATTGAAAGATTGAAGAAATGTTCATCGAATTGAAAGATGTGAATAAGATTACCTTTTTCTCCCCCCCTCCTCCACACAGCTCGTTCGAGCTGGTGGTGGGGGGGTTTGTCGACGAGAGTTCTTTGTGTGCGTCCGCCCAGAACGCTGAAGGCAAAAAGAGGAAGAGGAAAGGAAAACGTGTTCTTTTATCGACTTCAAATCTCGCGTGGTCAAGCTGGCCGAAATCCTTCGGCCAACGTGATTCTGCGAGATTTCACGAGTTTCTCCCTTCAGAGGCGAAGAAGGGTCAAACAAAGAAAGAAAGGGAGAGAGTAAGAGAGAGTAAGCCGAACGAACCCAGAAAGAAAAGGGGTAGCTAAACAGGCTAGCACCTTTCCCCAATGCCCGTTCGTCTCATCGATCTGCCACAAAAATAAATATTTAATATACCCATCAAAGTGTAGTATCTGTTCCGATGGATACTGCACCCCATACTGGTATTGTCTTGTCCTTCGGGGCTTGACTTACGCCGGTTAATGGGTCTGTCCTGTGCAGTTCTAGGAGGTCCACCCTCCCAGGCTTTGCCTCCCCTCTTTGGGGAAGAGTAAGTTTATTGCTCACTGTCTGAGGCGTCCTTACCAGGGAATGCTGACGGGGCTGCCCAGGCAATTTTTAAACCCCACTTGTGCCTAACTCCTGGAGAGGAGTAAATCAATACCCATCCCCTTTTCTTAAAATACACAGCACGAAAAATAGAATCTTCTGTGTTTATTTTAATAAACACAGAAGATTCTTAAAAAAGAAAAGACGCCCCCTATAAGATTTTTTATTTTAATATGCATCTAGCCCTCGTGGGGAGGCAAGTAAATAATGACACGAAAACATTTTAGAACGAGAATTCTGCAATGTTTCGTTTAAGATTACTTGTTTTCAATACATTTATTTATTATTCGTTTATTTACAAAAACTGGTACGGTCAACCGGTGTAGACCGAATTTCGTCTCTTTTCATGTTTATAATATCCGGGGTCCTTATTCTTTATGTGGTCCGGAAAATCCAGAGAATTAGTAAGAAAATACATTTTTAAAAAGGGTAGTGATACAGTTTACGGACCAGGATGAAATAATACGTTATAATTTAGAAAGACATTCTTAACAAGAGGGGTAGGGGTTGGGTTACTATTCTGTATTTTCACCTAATAATTAAATAAATAGAATAGTTAATCAACTCCCACGTCCCCATGTTAAGAATGGCTTTCTAAATTATAACGTTATTATTTCCGTCCGGTCCGTAAACTGCATAAGTAGTCTTTCTTAAGTTTATTTTCATACTAATTATATGGATTTTCCTTATGGGTTATGGTTACAACAAAAAAAGTTTGAATTATCTCCCTTTTCACCAGACTCTTCTAACTTAGAGATGAAATTTCATTTGCCCCAATAATACAGAACACCCAAAAACATTTTTACTATTATGTATTTATAATGGACAAAAAGCAGTATTTAAAACTATTTTTGTAAAAAAATATATTTTCATTAAAAAAAAATTGATTATTTATTATAAACTTTTTTGAAACAAATATTTTCATTAGAGCACAACAAACTTATTTTATTATTTGCAAACACAAAAGAAATACTAATACTATCTAGATGGATAAATGAGAAAGTTCTTTTCATTTATCACCACAACGTAATAATTAAAACGGGTATTATTTACTCCTCCCCAGGAGTTAGGCACAAGGCCAGTTTTATCTTACTCCCACAAGTAAGATGTGACCCAAGATCGGGTCGGGAAAGTGGGGTTTGAAAAGCCAGCGCTCGAGAGGTGAGCACTCTGGCCATTTAAAAATTGCCTGGGCAGCCCCGTCGGCATTCCCCGGTAGGGGCGCCTCAGACAGTAAGCAATAAACTTACTCCTCCCCAAAGAGGGGAGGCAAAGTCTGGGAGGGTGCACCTCCTAGAACTGCACAGGACCGGCAACCCCCAATAGACCGGCGTAAATCCAGACTCAAAGGCCCAGACAATACCGGTTTATTAAGTGGGATGAAAAACGGGTTTTATTTACTCCTCCCCAGGAGTTAGGCACAAGGCCAGTTTTATCTTACTCCCACAAGTAAGATGTGACCCAAGATAGGGTCAAGAAAGTGGGGTTTGAAAAGCCAGCGCTCGAGAGGTGAGCACTCTGGCCATTTAAAAATTGCCTGGGTAGCCCCGTCAGCATTCCCCGGTAGGGGCGCCTCAGACAGTAAGCAATAAACTTACTCCTCCCCAAAGAGGAGAGGCAAAGCCTGGGAGGGTGGACCTCCTAGAACTGCACAGGACAAGCGTGCAGTATCCATCGGAACAGATACTACACTTTGATCTTAGCCATAAGGCCAAGAAGCCCAAAAACGGGTTTTATTTACTCCTCCCCAGGAGTTAGGCACAAGGCCAGTTTTATCTTACTCCCACAAGTAAGATGTGACTCAAGATAGGGTCAAGAAAGTGGGGTTTGAAAAGCCAGCGCTCGAGAGGTGAGTACTCTGGCCATTTAAAAATTGCCTGGGCAGCCCCGTCGGCATTCCCCGGTAGGGGCGCCTCAGACAGTAAGCAATAAACTTACTCCTCCCCAAAGAGGGGAGGCAAAGCCTGGGAGGGTGGACCTCCTAGAACTGCACAGGACAGGCGTGCAGTATCCATCGGAACAGATACTACACTTTGATCTTAGCCATAAGGCTAAGAAGCCCAAAAACGGGTTTTATTTACTCCTCCCCAGGAGTTAGGCACAAGGCCAGTTGTATCTTACTCCCACAAGTAAGATGTGACCCAAGATCGGGTCGAGAAAGTGGGGTTTGAAAAGCCAGCGCTCGAGAGGTGAGCACTCTGGCCATTTAAAAATTGCCTGGGTAGCCCCGTCGGCATTCCCCGGTAGGGGTGCCTCAGACAGTAAGCAATAAACTTACTCCTCCCCAAAGAGGGGAGGCAAAGCCTGGGAGGGTGCACCTCCTAGAACTGCATAGGACAGGCGTGCAGTATCCATCGGAACAGATACTACACTTTGATCTTAGCCATAAGGCCAAGAAGCCCAAAAACGGGTTTTATTTACTCCTCCCCAGGAGTTAGGCACAAGGCCAGTTTTATCTTACTCCCACAAGTAAGATGTGACCCAAGATCGGGTCGAGAAAGTGGGGTTTGAAAAGCCAGCGCTCGAGAGGTGAGCACTCTGGCCATTTAAAAATTGCCTGGGTAGCCCCGTCGGCATTCCCCGGTAGGGGCGCCTCAGACAGTAAGCAATAAACTTACTCCTCCCCAAAGAGGGGAGGCAAAGCCTGGGAGGGTGGACCTCCTAGAACTGCACAGGACAGGCGTGCAGTATCCATCGGAACAGATACTACACTTTGATCTTAGCCATAAGGCCAAGAAGCCCAAAAACGGGTTTTATTTATCTACCTCCCACAAGGTAAGATGTGACACAAGGTCGGGAAAGTGGGATTAGAAAAACCAGCACTCGAGAAGTTGAGCACTCTGGTCATTAAAAATTGCCTGGGCAGTCCCGTCGGCATTCCCCGGTAGGGGCGCCTCAGACAGTAATCAATAAACTTACTCCTCCCCAAAGAGGGGAGGCAAAGCCTGGGAGGGTGGACCTCCTAGAACTGCACAGGACAGGCGTGCAGTATCCATCGGAACAGATACTACACTTTGATCTTAGCCATAAGGCCAAGAAGCCCAAAAACGGGTTTTATTTACTCCTCCCCAGGAGTTAGGCACAAGGCCAGTTGTATCTTACTCCCACAAGTAAGATGTGACCCAAGATCGGGTCGAGAAAGTGGGGTTTGAAAAGCCAGCGCTCGAGAGGTGAGCACTCTGGCCATTTAAAAATTGCCTGGGCAGCCCCGTCGGCATTCCCCGGTAGGGGCGCCTCAGACAGTAAGCAATAAACTTACTCCTCCCCAAAGAGGGGAGGCAAAGCCTGGGAGGGTGGACCTCCTAGAACTGCACAGGACAGGCGTGCAGTATCCATCGGAACAGATACTACACTTTGATCTTAGCCATAAGGCCAAGAAGCCCAAAAACGGGTTTTATTTATCTACCTCCCACAAGGTAAGATGTGACACAAGGTCGGGAAAGTGGGATTAGAAAAACCAGCACTCGAGAAGTTGAGCACTCTGGTCATTAAAAATTGCCTGGGCAGCCCCGTCGGCATTCCCCGGTAGGGGCGCCTCAGACAGTAAGCAATAAACTTACTCCTCCCCAAAGAGGGGAGGCAAAGCCTGGGAGGGTGGACCTCCTAGAACTGCACAGGACAGGCGTGCAGTATCCATCGGAACAGATACTACACTTTGATCTTAGCCATAAGGCCAAGAAGCCCAAAAACGGGTTTTATTTACTCCTCCCCAGGAGTTAGGCACAAGGCCAGTTTTATCTTACTCCCACAAGTAAGATGTGACCCAAGATCGGGTCGAGAAAGTGGGGGTTGAAAAGCCAGCGCTCGAGAGGTGAGCACTCTGGCCATTTAAAAATTGCCTGGGCAGCCCCGTCGGCATTCCCCGGTAGGGGCGCCTCAGACAGTAAGCAATAAACTTACTCCTCCCCAAAGAGGGGAGGCAAAGCCTGGGAGGGTGGACCTCTTAGAACTGCACAGGACAGGCGTGCAGTATCCATCGGAACAGATACTACACTTTGATCTTAGCCAAAAGGCCAAGAAGCCCAAAAACGGGTTTTATTTACTCCTCCCCAGGAGTTAGGCACAAGGCCAGTTTTATCTTACTCCCACAAGTAAGATGTGACCCAAGATCGGGTCGAGAAAGTGGGGTTTGAAAAGCCAGAGCTCGAGAGGTGAGCACTCTGGCCATTTAAAAATTGCCTGGGCAGCCCCGTCGGCATTCCCCGGTAGGGGCGCCTCAGACAGTAAGCAATAAACTTACTCCTCCCCAAAGAGGAGAGGCAAAGCCTGGGAGGGTGGACCTCCTAGAACTGCACAGGACAGGCGTGCAGTATCCATCGGAACAGATACTACACTTTGATCTTAGCCATAAGGCCAAGAAGCCCAAAAACGGGTTTTATTTATCTACCTCCCACAAGGTAAGATGTGACACAAGGTCGGGAAAGTGGGATTAGAAAAACCAGCACTCGAGAAGTTGAGCACTCTGGTCATTAAAAATTGCCTGGGCAGCCCCGTCGGCATTCCCCGGTAGGGGCGCCTCAGACAGTAAGCAATAAACTTACTCCTCCCCAAAGAGGGGAGGCAAAGCCTGGGAGGGTGGACCTCCTAGAACTGCACAGGACAGGCGTGCAGTATCCATCGGAACAGATACTACACTTTGATCTTAGCCATAAGGCCAAGAAGCCCAAAAACGGGTTTTATTTACTCCTCCCCAGGAGTTAGGCACAAGGCCAGTTTTATCTTACTCCCACAAGTAAGATGTGACCCAAGATCGGGTCGAGAAAGTGGGGGTTGAAAAGCCAGCGCTCGAGAGGTGAGCACTCTGGCCATTTAAAAATTGCCTGGGTAGCCCCGTCGGCATTCCCCGGTAGGGGCGCCTCAGACAGTAAGCAATAAACTTACTCCTCCCCAAAGAGGGGAGGCAAAGCCTGGGAGGGTGGACCTCTTAGAACTGCACAGGACAGGCGTGCAGTATCCATCGGAACAGATACTACACTTTGATCTTAGCCAAAAGGCCAAGAAGCCCAAAAACGGGTTTTATTTACTCCTCCCCAGGAGTTAGGCACAAGGCCAGTTTTATCTTACTCCCACAAGTAAGATGTGACCCAAGATCGGGTCGAGAAAGTGGGGTTTGAAAAGCCAGAGCTCGAGAGGTGAGCACTCTGGCCATTTAAAAATTGCCTGGGCAGCCCCGTCGGCATTCCCCGGTAGGGGCGCCTCAGACAGTAAGCAATAAACTTACTCCTCCCCAAAGAGGGGAGGCAAAGCCTGGGAGGGTGGACCTCCTAGAACTGCACAGGACAGGCGTGCAGTATCCATCGGAACAGATACTACACTTTGATCTTAGCCATAAGGCTAAGAAGCCCAAAAACGGGTTTTATTTACTCCTCCCCAGGAGTTAGGCACAAGGCCAGTTTTATCTTACTCCCACAAGTAAGATGTGACCCAAGATCGGGTCGAGAAAGTGGGGGTTGAAAAGCCAGCGCTCGAGAGGTGAGCACTCTGGCCATTTAAAAATTGCCTGGGCAGCCCCGTCGGCATTCCCCGGTAGGGGCGCCTCAGACAGTAAGCAATAAACTTACTCCTCCCCAAAGAGGGGAGGCAAAGCCTGGGAGGGTGGACCTCTTAGAACTGCACAGGACAGGCGTGCAGTATCCATCGGAACAGATACTACACTTTGATCTTAGCCATAAGGCCAAGAAGCCCAAAAACGGGTTTTATTTATCTACCTCCCACAAGGTAAGATGTGACACAAGGTCGGGAAAGTGGGATTAGAAAAACCAGCACTCGAGAAGTTGAGCACTCTGGTCATTAAAAATTGCCTGGGCAGCCCCGTCGGCATTCCCCGGTAGGGGCGCCTCAGACAGTAAGCAATAAACTTACTCCTCCCCAAAGAGGGGAGGCAAAGCCTGGGAGGGTGGACCTCCTAGAACTGCACAGGACAGGCGTGCAGTATCCATCGGAACAGATACTACACTTTGATCTTAGCCATAAGGCCAAGAAGCCCAAAAACGGGTTATATTTACTCCTCCCCAGGAGTTAGGCACAAGGCCAGTTTTATCTTACTCCCACAAGTAAGATGTGACCCAAGATCGGGTCGAGAAAGTGGGGTTTGAAAAGCCAGCGCTCGAGAGGTGAGCACTCTGGCCATTTAAAAATTGCCTGGGCAGCCCCGTCGGCATTCCCCGGTAGGGGCGCCTCAGACAGTAAGCAATAAACTTACTCCTCCCCAAAGAGGGGAGGCAAAGCCTGGGAGGGTGGACCTCCTAGAACTGCACAGGACAAGCGTTCAGTATCCATCGGAACAGATACTACACTTTGATCTTAGCCATAAGGCCAAGAAGCCCAAAAACGGGTTTTATTTACTCCTCCCCAGGAGTTAGGCACAAGGCCAGTTTTATCTTACTCCCACAAGTAAGATGTGACCCAAGATCAGGTCGAGAAGGTGGGGTTTTAAAAGCCAGCGCCGAGAGGTGAGCACTCTGGCCATTTAAAAATTGCCTGGGCAGCCCCGTCGGCATTCCCCGGTAGGGGCGCCTCAGACAGTAAGCAATAAACTTACTCCTCCCCAAAGAGGGGAGGCGAAGCCTGGGAGGGTGGACCTCCTAGAACTGCACAGGACCAGTCTTGTGCAGTATCCATCGGAACAGATACTACACTTTGATCTTAGCCATAAGGCCAAGAAGCCCAAAAACGGGTTACTGCTATTCTAATAAATATTCTTTTGAATTAATTATGAACGGTTTAAAAAATAGTTATGCTAATTAGCATAACTATTTTTTAAACCGTTCATAATTAATTAACATTTAGTATTATGGATTTGGAATTGCATTTGCTTATGTTTGTTATTTATATGCAATAGTTCGTTTATATTAACAATAATTACTTAAAGTTATTTAATAAATACATCGGAAAAATTACTAAAACACTTTTAGTTTAAACAACCAGCGCTCGCTTACGACCTTGAAGGTCGAGCGAGGCATAAGCGATAATAGAAGGGGAGGAGAGAGAATGTGACTGTCTCGCTAGCTTTCTCTCTGATCCCTTTCTTGGCACTCTTTTTTCAGTTGTTACATTTTCACTAAAAAAATAAATAAATAACTTTTTTTATTAGTGTAGTTAATGCCTTTATTGTAAAGTTTAACAATAACATTATTGTCTCCATATCTGTCCGAATCTTCATTTTCCTTCTCTTATTAAAAAAATGCGACGCATGCAAACCAACTTAATTTGCATAAATCTCTCTCTCGACGCCGCTGCCCGGATCTTCAAATAAAAACCTTATTTGACTTTCTGACGCCTTTCTCCTCCCACTCCGCTTTCTTTTTTGTCGTCAGCGAGCGTTTTCGGGTTCGTCCCACACACACAGCATACCAGACGCTGCCTCTTTGAACGGCATCGACAAGTGTCTGCATATACGTCAGTCGGCCGCTCTCCGTTCAATTACCCCCCCCCCCATCTACCCCCAAAGTATTCTATCTGTTTTAGGCGATCACGTGTGAACACCCTGAAAAACATCACGTAAAGATGAAAAGAAAAAAAGAAAAAAAGAAAAAAAAATGTATTACTTTTTAATTTAAAGTGGTGGAATCTTTTTGTATATTAATTTAATGTAAAATGATCCCCATTTTTCAGGCCAGGTTTAGAGCAGTTAACTAAATTCTTTTTTTTTCTATGGGAGTTAGATCGCTGCGTTTTTTTTTTGTTGGGGGGGGGTGGGTAGCTACTTTTTTAGGCGATTACATGTTATTTTATGACCTTGGCACTCGGACTTAGGGTTAGTAGTAAAAACTTTTGGTAAGTTCCCTAAAAAGATAGAATGGCCCGGAAATTGGGAACATAGTACGTTTGATATATATATATATATATATATATATATATATATATATATATATATATATATATACACACACAACTGATCCCCCACTAAATTCTAAAATATTTGTTTTTCTTTATCTCCGTTTTCCATGGTATTAACACGCAACTGCCTAAAAACAGCAGAATGTCATTTTTTCGGGGAGGAGGATATATAAGAGGGTATGAATCTGCAAATTTACCCATATTTAATTTTTTAAAATCTTATACATTTTTTAACTATACGTCCATTTTTTTAATTTTTATTTTAAGCAATTGATTTTAGTTGTGTTTACTTTTCCCGTGAAAATTGAATAAAAAAACTTTAAAATTATCTAACTAATTAAATATCTTATTTTTATGGTATAAACAAAAATATTAAAAGTTTGGATATTATTGTATATGGACACCCATCTCCCGATAAAATGCGATTCTACTTTTTTAGGCGAGTACGTAAGAATACCCTAAAAAACTGGCGGAAAGAGAAACAACAAAAAATATTTTAGAATTTAGCCTAGGGGATTAGTTTCGCAAATAAATTTAACATAAAATGATCCTCCATTTTCGAGCCATTCTATTATTATTCTATTATTATGGCAGTTAACCATTTTTTTGCCATTGGAGATGAATTCTGTACGTTATTGTTTTGGGGCGATTGCATGTGGTTTTACAACCTTGCCAGTCGAACTTGGGATTAGTGTTAAAAAATATATTAATAATTTAGAATGACCGTAAAAAGAAGTATCTCATTTTTCAGGGGGTGTAATTTGGCTGAGTGTTTTAATCTACACATTTACCAAAGTTTTTTGTTAAAATTTTGGAATTCTCTGAGTAAAATTATTTTTTTAATTAACGGCCTCCTATTGCAATTAATTGCTGCCTGGGGGTCGGGCGGGTAGGTTTTGCTAGTTTGTAATAAAAATACAATTCTACAGGTGCAATGACAACTGATTTTGTTATGTGTTGACCTAAAATACAAGGTGACAGATTTCAACCGTGCACCGTTTTTCTCCAATGTAAACAGGAAATCGGGAAGATCGAATGAACTTCCCATTTGCCAATTCTCATCTAAAATAATTTTGCCCGTTTTATATTTTTTTTATTTTAAGGTGGCTACCCTAAACGAAAACAAAAATTAAGTATATATAGTAAGGGAGATAACTTATCTCAACTTATTTTTAGATTTTTTTTCAACAATTGATTTTAATGAAGATTTTTTAGTGGTTGTTTTGATTAATACACAAGTGAATTATGGCAGTTCAAGATAAAATAACATAAAAACTATCTGATATACTCACGTATCAGGAAAAAATACGGAAAATTATCGAGTAGAATTTTAGTAATAAATATAATTCATTTCTTACTCATATTTCCACTATGGGCCTTTAAGCCAGAAGATTATCTCCCTTCTTCTAATATGAAGACGCCATGCGTAAGAAACAATAAAACAACAAAAAATAAAATTATGGTATTGGAGAAAATAGGGTAAATGTTAACTTTAGGATCCTAAATCGGTACAATTGGTGCCTGAGATGTTTTATTTTACTTGTTAGTCATAAGTAACGAACGATAACACGAGGTATAGATTTACCATGTTTATTGTTTCAGCCATATTGGAGAACTACACCGATATTAATACAAGGGGGAGAGAACTCTTATTAATTGAAGAGTTCATCATGTCACATCCCTCTTCTCAGATAGATGTTTTCGATTTGTATTGATTTATTTATTTTGTCTTTTATTTATACATTATGTAGTCCTTGTACTTGAGGGAGGTTCGCCGTGTTCTTGTGGGTCGTTGGTTTGCCTCCACTGGTTGTCTTTGGTTGGCTGATGGAATTTCTCTGTCGTCGATATTAGATAGAGTGTCGATTTCTGATGAGTTTGTGTGTTGTTGGGGGAGTGATGTTATATTGTCCCAACTGGTATTTTGGGCGGATGCGTTGATAGCTGTTTGTCTCTGAGGGTTGTACAACTCTTGTAAGTGTCGTCTGTTGCGCCTCAGTAGCCTTCCATCTCCTTGCATCTTGACAATGTAGCTGCGTGGTTCTGTGCATCTGTCGACCACTGTCGCCGGTTGCCAGGTGTCATCCTCCTGTAGGACTGACACTTTTCCACCAATAGTTAATTCTGGGAGATCTCTTGCGCTCTTGTTATAATATTGTTGTTGTTTTTTGCTTTTGCTGCACAATCTTTGTCTGATCTCCTCATCCTTTGGGGTATATGAATTTAGCAAGGTTGGTATCCTTGTTCTTATTTTCCTATTGTATAGGATTTCTGCCGGGGATGGTAACTGGCTGTCAAGTGGGGTTGATCGGAGGCATAGAAGGGCCATTTGACAATCCATTCTAGATTGTTTGGCTTTTGTGAATGTTCTTTTTACAGTTTGGACCATTCGTTCTATGAACCCGTTTGATTGTGGGTACCTGGGGCTTGATGTGATGTGAGTGAATTCCCACTCTGTGGCAAAATTGTGGAATTCGTTGGAGACAAAATATCTTGCATTGTCTGTGTATAGCCTTTCAGGTATGCCATGAACAGCGAATATTGCTTTGAAGTATTCTATGCAATTTAAGCTTGTTGTGCTTTTCAGCGTCTTGACAAAGGGCATTTTGCTATATTGATCAGCAATCAGTAGGAATTGTTGATTGTTAAAATCAAAAATATCTGCAGCAACATACTGAAACGGTCGTGTTGCATGTTCTTTGATAATCATAGTTTCCTTTTGATTTTTCCTTTGATATTCTCTGCAGATCTCGCATGTCCTTACTAGCTCCTCTATGTCCTTGGACATTCCTCTCCAGAATACACTATTTTGTGCCTTGAGTTGACATTTTTCGATGCCTTGGTGAGCATCGTGGATCCTCATTAATACCATCTGTTGCATACTTTTGGGTATGACTATGGATTGCCCCTTTGTGATCATACCATCTTGTACGGATAGGCATTCTTTCAGTGACCAATAATTTCTAATTATCTTAGGAGTATTTTTTACGTCATCTGGCCATCCATTTAGTATCATCTCTTTAAGTGTTCTGAGTTCGTCATCTGCTTCAGTTGCATTTTGTAGTTCGGTCTGTTTCTGAGCTGT
The DNA here is from genome assembly GCA_963556195.1 of Sepiola atlantica. Taxonomy (NCBI): domain Eukaryota; kingdom Metazoa; phylum Mollusca; class Cephalopoda; order Sepiida; family Sepiolidae; genus Sepiola; species Sepiola atlantica. The sequence goes on along the minus strand of OY744518.1, from coordinate 77,307,941 downwards.
AATGTCAACAGTGTGTATGTTTACATCAAGCTCGATTTCCTTACCTAATGTTGGTTGATTTCTTGACAAGTAGTCTGGGATACACATTTCTTTTCCTGGTTTATATTTTATCTGTGCATCGTACGGTTGCAATCTTAATAACATTCTTTGCAGTCGTGGGGGTGCCTGCGCTATATTCTTATTCTGAATGTTTTCTAGTGGTTTGTGGTCTGTTTCCACTATTATTTCTTTTCCATATATGTATGTGTGGAATCTCTCACATCCGAATACTACTGCTAGTAGTTCACGTTCTATATTTGCATAACGTGATTCCGTTTCAGTCAGACTCTTGCTCGCGAAGGCAACAACTTTGTTGTTGTTAATGAGTGTTGCACCCAGTCCTATCATGCTTGAATCTACTTGGATAGTTGTGTCTGCATTGGGATCAAAATATGCTAGACAGAGTTTTTCGTGGATGTGATCTTTTATCGTTCGGAACGTCTTGTCGTGCGTCTCGTTCCACTGATACTCTGCATCCTTTTTAAGTAGTGACCTCAGTGGCGTTGTTTTGGTGCTGAGATCTGGTATAAATGGGCTTAGGTATTGTATCATACCTAAGAATTGTTGGAGTTCTTCCTTGTTGGTTGGTGCTGGTTTCGATTTTATTTTATCGCATTTGTCGGGGTCTGGGTGAGATCCGTTCTCGTCCCAGATGAGACCATAAAATTTTATTTGTTTTTGCCTGATGGTGCATTTCTCTTTGTTGAAGACTAGACCATATTTTCGGGCAGTGTCCATTGTCTCTAACAGGTTTTGATCATGCTCCTGTATTGTTCTGCCATACACGCATATATCATCTGATATACCTATGGCTCCTTTGCATGGTTCCAATATTTGGTCCATTTTTTGTTGGAAAATGTCTTGCGACATCTTTAGGCCAAACGGACATCTCAAATATCTGTATCTCCCGAACGGAGTGTTGAAACAGGTGAGTAAGCTTGATTCCTCTTCAAGTTGTATTGCCCAGTAGCCATGTTTTGCATCCAGTTTCGAAAAGTGTTTGGCACCCGTCAATTTGTGTGAAATTTCTTCTAGTGTTGGCGTTTTATGGTGTGTCCTTATTATGTATTTATTTAACGGTTTGGGGTCTAGACAAATCCGTAGGTTTCCATTTTTCTTTCTGCTGCATGCGATGGCGTTGACCCATTCTGTGGGCTCTGTAACCTTTTTTATTACACCCAGGTGTTCCATTTTGTGTAATTCTTGTTTTAGTTCGTCTCTGAGGTGCACTGGGAATTTTCTTGGCGGTTGTACTACCGGTATTGCATCTTCGGTAAGATGTATTTTTTGAACGCCTTGGAATTTCCCTATCCCTTGGAATCTGTCAGGGTATTCCTCAGCGAGGTTTTCCATATTTTCAATTTGTTTTGGTGAGTGCCCTTTTGTTATGCTGCAGTTGACGGTTACTAAACCTAGTCGGATGCTTGGTCTTAGGCCCAGTATGGTTACATCGCTATCACACACGAAAAATTTTGCTCTGATAGTTGCAGAGTTTTTGTGTTTGATCTTTAAAATTATTGCTCCATAATGGTTTATCTTCGTACCATTCGCAGCCCACAAGGTAGTTATCTCTTGTTTTTTATGTCCATGAGTTAGTTCCCTTTGACCATTCGTTTGTTTATTTATTTTTCTGTCGCCATTTTGTGGATACATTTTTTTATAGATTCTAACAGGTAGAATATTTCCGTTTGCCCCTGTGTCAACCTTCATTTTTATTTTATGTTCGTTATTTTCTGTATCCTCACAGTCTATGTTCGCGAAAATTTCTTCACGGTCGTCGTTCTCTGCATTTATTGCGTATAGATATAAATCGTCGTCTTGGTCTGTTTCGTTGTCTTCCTTTGACGTTGTATTTATTCTTTTTTTTTGGAAACTCTGCTTTTTGTATCCGTTTGGGGGGTTTTGTTTTTTAGCTTTATATGAGCTATTTTCTTGCCTTATTTTGTTTTTGCAAGAAGTATCTCTCGAGTCTCTCCGGCCTTGCATATTTGTTAGGCAGTATTCCTCGAAGTGAAGTAAACCGTTGCACCTTCTGCACGTTTTGTTGAAGGCGTAGCAGTCTTCTTTCCTTTTCCTGTGGTGTTTACCACATCTCGTGCAGGGTTTGTTTTTCACGGATACTTCGTGATACACCCCATTTCTCCCTTCGTTAGCATCCTTGTATCGAGAGTTATCTTTTGTTGTGATTTCATATGCTCTAACGCTTTCTATGGCTGATTTGAGGGTTAGGTCTGGTTTTGCAATTAGGTTTCTTCTTTCCTCAGCGCTCCTGAGCCCTTTAATAATTTGTTCTAAGATGCGTTCGTCTTTATTATTTCCGAAGTCACATCTGTCGGCTTTAGTTTTGAGCTTGACTAGGTAGTCGTCCACTGTGTCTTCATTTTGTCGCATTGACGTGAATTCCAAACGTTCGACCCATTTGTTTGGTTTTTGAATCATGTGGGATTCGAATATTAAAAATATATTCTCGGAGTTTTCTTTCTGCTCATTTGTAAGCTGAGCATTTTTTTAAAGTTCACGACCTTTTGGTCCGGTGCTGAGCAAAATGTAGTTGTATTTCAACTTTTCTTCAACATTGTTGATTATGAAATACGAGGACATAAAATCCACCCATTCGCTGTATGCCTCGTGCTTGTTCTCGTTCGACCAGTCTAGAACGGGTAATGTTATATTTGAAGACGCCATTTTTTTTTTTTTTTTTTTTTTTTTCGCGCTTCCTTTGTTTTATCTCGTTTTAGAAAGAAGGAAATTCTTTTTTTTTTTTTCAATTTACTCACTGTGTGAGGTTATCTTGATTCTTTTCTGTGACTTCTCGTCCGTCTGGTTTCTTTTACCGCTGCCACCATGAGATGTTTTATTTTACTTGTTAGTCATAAGTAACGAACGATAACACGAGGTATAGATTTACCATGTTTATTGTTTCAGCCATATTGGAGAACTACACCGATATTAATACAAGGGGGAGAGAACTCTTATTAATTGAAGAGTTCATCATGTCACAGTGCCCTTCATGAACCGAACTATTTAGAGTGGGGGATCGAAACAAATATTTTTTTGATTTGTTTTGAAATGGAAATGAAGAACACAATTTTTTGTTTGTTTGCCATTCAAATTTTGTGGTAAATTGCCTTAAAAAGCTATATTAATCCGGAAGCAGGTGATCATTTTACGTTAAATTTATATGATCCCACACTCTAAATCGTACCGATTTATGCCCCTAAAGTACACATTCACCCTATTTTCTCCCATACCTTCATTTGATTGTTGTTGTTTCATTATTTCTTGACATGAAAAATAATATTTGTTGAAAAGCAATAAGGTGAGATAATTTATCTCATTTACTTTGCCACCATAAAGTAAAAAAAAAAATTGTTCAATAATTTAATTTCCTTGAAAACGATATACCAACAAATACGATGTTGAAATTTACCTGTACCAAATGTTATGTTAGACAACTCTTACTTTACTCTTTGTAGAGTTACATCCCTTGGATTAATTTTTCATAATTAATACAAACGAGGAGATTTTGTCAACTAAAAACTAGGGAAAAGGTTATTTTAAAAAAATGATACTTTGTATTTGAATTATTTGAAATCAGTAATCATTACTCTAACTCGACATAAATTATTCTAAAGGAAACAATTTATTTTGCTTTACCTACTCATTTGTGACCTATTTGCGTTAAAAAATGTAATATTTAATAAGAGGTTTATGTAGTTTGCTTGAAGCATTGTTTATTAGTATATAGAAATGTGATACTTAGAAGGCAATACAATGCAGAGGTGTAACGGATAGACACAAGTTGGAACAAATAAGACATATAATGGTGGAACAAATTAAATAGTTTCACCCTTAATACAATGTATACATACACACACACACACACACACACATATATATATATATATATATATATATATATATATATATATATATATATATATATATTTATTTTTTTCACAAACACACATATATCTGTTTATCTACACAATGTTACAATGTTATGTAATACCTGTATCAAGATGGTCTGGTGGAAATATTTAATATTTAAAAGAATTTAATTTGTCGTAAATGATGACTGAATAAAAAAAAATACGCGTTCAGCCATTACAGGAAGTAAAGTGGAAGAAAATAGGGTAAATGTTTACTTTAGGGTACTAAATCGGTACAATTGGTGCCCTTCATGAATCCAACTATTTAGAGTGGGAGGTCAGTTTCTGTAGAGAAAAGTGAATATCAAAAGAAAGAATGACAAAGTCGATCCATACAAAAATATATCCATTTTTATTGACATCATCATTTATCATCATCATATTCGGTTTAATATCCGTTTTACATGCAGGCATGTGTTGTACGGCTTTTAGAAACTGTTCTACATCTACTTGTAGCAGTCATAAGCATTGTCATTTCTTTCCTCTAGCAGAGAGCAGCACGAGTTGTTTGGTCACACATGGACCAATCAGACTCCTGCGCGTATAAATTTCGACCGGACTTTTTAAGGACTCTATCTTGACAGCCACGAATAAAGACGTGGACACTCTCTCCTGCCCCTGTTGACTAGACACACTGAGCACACTTGAAGATATACTGCTCCAAGAAAAAGTCTCTCGACAGCCGACATTTATTATTATTGTTATTATTTAATTCCTTTCTTCACTACGTTAACTTCTCGCAACCTACACCCAACTGTGTATGCCGCACAAATAAATATTTATCATTCGTTGTTTATGGAAGGCCGAGCTTGTTTTCTTTTCTTTGGTGATCTGTTTATTACAGATTCTTATAGGAGATAATAGTTTATGTGAAAGATTCGCTCCTAAATGCTGTAGCAGATCTATTTCCTGTTAGATGTATACGCAATCCCTTGCGTAATAGTAAGTTGTGATTTGGTTGGTAAAAATCAGACACCTCCAAACTAGTGCATGGATGCACAGTTGATTAGCACATCACTGCACATGTGCACTACAAAGTTCTGCCGAAAGCTTGATTGGTGCGCAATATAAATTAGTTCGAGTCGAGACTTCAATGTTGACAAATGTGGCATTACCTCTCGCCTCGCATCATCATCATCATCATGGTAATAAGAGTAGCAATAAACTGAAGACCAACTGGAATTATATTACATTTCTACTTTGATGCCTGCCGACCTTGCAACTCAACTTACATGTCTACATTCATCTATTCTTGTTTCAGTTAAATAAAATACATATTTATATTATTGTAGAGAAGACGTTGGTGTTTTCCTTCGAATTCTGATGACCTGTTTCTTATTCAAACCAAATATGTACGGACGTGGCCAACTCAGCAAAATGGCTCGACACTCTCAACAAACACCCAATACTAACCGATAACTCTCATCTATTCTTTCAATGTGACCTTCCAAACTCTAAATAAATATTTTTATTTATACAAACATTATTGGTTACATATGTGCATACATGTTTCGGTTGTACTCTTCAGACCAAAACGAGGAATTGAAATGAGATCGTAAATTTTCTTATTTAGTATATTTTCTAGGATGGGATGTGTTTATAATTCAACGGTCAAGTCTCCTGTTCTGCACACATCTCCCTATACTGACTAGATTTAATCTTCCTCTGAGGTCATCAGATCTAAGTCAGTCATTACAAATTCATCATATCATTCTCATATCATTCCTCTTCATGCAACGCATGTCCTCAACCCTCACTGGCCAGATCTCACTTCCATACAGCATAATACTGTATACACATGTCTGAAAGGCTTTTCTCTTGGTAATAGTATTAAATAGCTCAACCAAAAGAAGCTTGCAATAATTTTTATTGCAAGCTTCTTTTGGTTGAGCTTTTTAATACTGCCAGATATGTTCCGTAAAGAATTCCTTCCACTTTCAACGAAATGCATTCCAATACCAACTGAAGACACCTACAAAAGACATTTCATAATCTCGAATTCTTGGAACTGAAATAAATAATGTTATAAATTATAAATTTATTTGTCTCAACTTTCTCTCTCTCTCTCTCTCTCTCTCTCTCTCTCTCTCTATATATATATATATATATATATATATATATATATATATATATATATATATATATATATATAATCTAAAGAAGCTTTGCGTCATTTTAAACAAAGAAAGAAAATGCAGTTTAAATTCCCAGAGAAACTAACTAGATCCAAGTTATCGCAGACTTAGTACTTGCATAAACCGACCCACCGTTGGAAAATTCATAAATAAAAAAGGGGATTCAAGTATCTAAAAGTGAAACAAAAACAGGGGACCTTAACTTGAGCGTGAAATATTAAAACGGGGATCATCAGCTGTTTACCACGTAACTGTTTCGGAGATTTAAAAATAGGGCAGTTATAATATTCATGGCTCTCTAATTGTACTGATCAAACGACCATTTCCCCAATAATCAAATGTAGAAATAATTCAGATTTAACTTCACCAATATATACCTAAATAATAATAATAATAATAATAATAATAATAATAATAATAATAATATATTACCCTTAAGACTACAGTGTGATACGGTAATTTGCATATCAAATAATATTAATTATAACAATAATAATACTATCCAAACACTACACCCAAGAACCATTCTGCAATATGGTAGCTAGCATTAAAATTATATAGGAATAAAAGTTAAATTTTAAAAAAAGAAAAGAAAAAAGGCTTAAGTACCTTTGGTACCAGATAGGTAAGTAGATAATATCTATGAAAGGCAAATAACAATGTCTTTTTTTCTTTAAAATAAATAACTTATTTATTTAAAAGATATAATCTTTCGACATAAAATATGTCCTTCTCAAATACCGATTTTAAAATTTTTTTACTCATCCTTCTTGAAATAAAAAGTCTCTCGTAGATAGTAGTCCATTTGATGGAGAGAACATTTAAGTTTGAATGTCGGCGTGTGTTTGTGAAGTAATTAAAATATTCACACTTTGAAACATTGTTTGGTATTTGAATAACAATTAAGAAATTTATGAAAACCAAATAACGATGTGTTTTTTTTATTAATAAATTATATATTTATTTTAAAGACTTTTATGAGATTTTGACATTATATATTTCAGAGGAAACATCATTTTTAATCAATGGAGCGGGGTCGGTAAAAAAAAGAAAATTGCTAAAATTTTCCTTAAGGCCTTTTAACAATTTTTTTTCCACCCGATTATTGATTAAAAATAATGTTTCCTCTTAAATTTATCATAGCATTTTGTTGTACTAGAAATCTACTTATATATATATATATATATATATATATATATATATATATATATATATATATATATATATATATATATATAGAGAGAGAGAGAGAGAGAGAGAGAGATAAAGATATATAGATATATATGGTACATGTATTATATTAGTTTCTGCAGATGTTAATACGTTGAAACTCTAGTGTTTATAAAAAGTGCTCACTAACATTATTGGTTACATATGTGCATACATGTTTCGGTTGTACTCTTCATAGAGAGTCAACCTCTTCAGACCAAAAGTATATTTTCTAGGATGGGATGTGTTTATAATTCAACGGTCAAGCTTACTATTGAATTTTATTTTTTTTACTCATTGACATTTTCAATTCGTTTCTATTTTTTAGTTTCTTTATTTTTTTAATTATTTGGCCTGACCCGCGTTTATGACCCCATATATTTTGTATTTCTTATCATTTACTTTTTTCTTTTATCACCTCATTGAAATAAGTCCTTATCAACTCTAGAAATCCTAGCGGCTAGTTGGATTCAGTGCATCTAAATTAGCATACACACCCACAACCTACATACTTACATGTTAATGTATCAATATTTCACCATATATACACACACATATATACATAAATAACTGCATATATATATATATATATATATATATATATATATATATATATATATATATATATATATCGATATCTACATACTCTGATCTCCATATAAAACATATAAACGCACATATCTGCATATACATAAGTACACACACACACATACATATATATACACATAAATATAAACATATATATATATATATATATATATATATATATATATATATATATACACACATAAATATATATATATATATATATATATATATATTTTTATTTTTAAATACAGATTTTAATCAGACATGGACCAGTGGTTTCTGACAAGAAACGGGTTGAATTCCCGATTCACGTCGTCTTCAGCATAGTCTGAAATAGTAAATGATGGAATTTCTTCAAAAAACATCCAACTGTTATGAAACGCTGTGTACACCGAATTTTGAAATGGAGAGCCGACGGAAACGCTTAGGACAGAAAAGCCGTTAAAAGATTCTATATTTAGAAGTAAAGCAAGAAAGAAAGAAAGAAAGAAAGAAAGAAAGGAGTGGAAAAGTAAAAAAATTAAATTTATAATAATAAAATATTACTTTTATATTTATATATATTATTTTCATATATATATATGTAGAAAAATAATTAATTAAGGTACGCAACTCTAATTAATTAAATAATCTAAAAAAAGGGGAGGTAACTATTTATCATTATATAAAATGTATATATATGTTTTTATGAATTACGATCATTTCAATTAATAATTCTCAATTTAAAGTAAAAACATAAATATAGATAAATATATAAATAAAAAATATAAATATAGATAAATATATAAATACATAAATAAAAAATCAATATATACATAAAAAATCAATCAATATATAATTAAAATATCAATATATAAATGAAAAATCAATATATAAATAAATCAATATATAGATAACAAATATAAATAAAAATTCTATATAAATAATAAAATATATATAAATAATAAAATATATATAAATAAAAAATCAAAAATCAATATATAAATAAAAAATCTCTATATAGAAAAAATATAAAAAAATATAAAAAAATAAAAAAATCAATATATAAATGAAAAATTCAATATATAAACACAATCATAATATGTAAATAAAGAATCAAAAGTCAAAATGTAAATAAAAATATAAATAAAAATATAAATATATAAAAATATAAAGATATAAAAATATAAATAAAAAAATATATAAATATAAATATATAATATATATAAAAATAATGAATAAATAAAAATAAAAATAAATGTAAATATAAAAATAGAAATATAAATAAATCAATATATAAATAAATAAAAACCATATAAAAAATCATATAAAAATTCAAAAATCAAAATATAAATAAAAAATCAATATATAAAAAAATCAATATATAAAAAAATTCATATGTAAATAAGAATTCAAAATTCATATATAGATAAAAAAATGTATATATATAGATAAAAAAATATATATATACATATACATAAATAAAAAATCAATATATAAATATATATAAAAAGTAAATATATAACCATAAATAATCAATCAATATATATATAAATAAATAAATATATAAATAAAAAATCAAAAATAAATGAATATACACATACACATGTACACTTACACACATGCATACGCACACACTCACATACTTATATATATATATATATATATATATATACATTATATACACACTCACACACATACAAACACATGCATGTGTAAATAAAAAATTATCAATATATAAATATAAATAAAAAATTAAAAGATCAATATATAAATAAAAATCAATATATAAAATTCATATATAAATAATAAATAAATAAATAAATAAATAAATAAAGATTTAAAAATTAAAAATTAAAAAATATTAAAAAATATATAAAAATAATATATAAAAAATATAATATATAAAAAATAATATATAAAAAAATAATATATAAAAAAATAATAATAAATAAAAATAATATATAAAAAAAATAATATATAAAAAAATAAATAATATATAAAAAAATAATAATATATAAAAAAATATAAAGATATAAAAAAATTATTATATTAAAAAAATTATTATATTAAAAAAATTATTATATTAAAAAAATGTAAAAATATAAAAAAAAAATATAAAAAATTAAAAATTACTTTTTATATATATTTATATATTGATTTTTTATTTATGTATATGTATATATATATTTTTTTATCTATATATATACATTTTTTTATCTATATATGAATTTTGAATTCTTATTTACATATGAATTTTTTTTATATATTGATTTTTTTATATATTGATTTTTTATTTATATTTTGATTTTTGAATTTTTATATGATTTTTTTATATGATTTTTATTTATTTATATATTGATTTATTTATATTTCGATTTTTATATTTACATTTATTTTTATTTTTATTTATTTATTATTTTTATATATATTATATATTTATATTTATATATTTTTTTATTTATATTTTTATATCTTTATATTTTTATATATTTATATTTTTATTTATATTTTTATTTACATTTTGACTTTTGATTCTTTATTTACATATTATGATTGTATTTATATATTGAATTTTTCATTTATATATTGATTTTTTTATTTTTTAATATTTTTTTATATTTTTTCTATATAGAGATTTTTTATTTATATATTGATTTTTGATTTTTTATTTATATATATTTTATTATTTATATATATTTTATTATTTATATAGAATTTTTATTTATATTTGTTATCTATATATTGATTTATTTATATATTGATTTTTCATTTATATATTGATATTTTAATTATATATTGATTGATTTTTTATGTATATATTGATTTTTTATTTATGTATTTATATATTTATCTATATTTATATTTTTTATTTATATATTTATCTATATTTATGTTTTTACTTTAAATTGAGAATTATTAATTGAAATGATCGTAATTCATAAAAACATATATATACATTTTATATAATGATAAATAGTTACCTCCCCTTTTTTTAGATTATTTAATTAATTAGAGTTGCGTACCTTAATTAATTATTTTTCTACATATATATATATGAAAATAATATATATAAATATAAAAGTAATATTTTATTATTATAAATTTAATTTTTTTACTTTTCCACTCCTTTCTTTCTTTCTTTCTTTCTTTCTTTCTTGCTTTACTTCTAAATATAGAATCTTTTAACGGCTTTTCTGTCCTAAGCGTTTCCGTCGGCTCTCCATTTCAAAATTCGGTGTACACAGCGTTTCATAACAGTTGGATGTTTTTTGAAGAAATTCCATCATTTACTATTTCAGACTATGCTGAAGACGACGTGAATCGGGAATTCAACCCGTTTCTTGTCAGAAACCACTGGTCCATGTCTGATTAAAATCTGTATTTAAAAATAAAAATATTACGCTCTTAATTTAATTTAATTGAGCACTCTACTGGTATTTCCCTTTTATTCTTTATTGAGTATATCTTTATTGAGTATTCCTTTATACTTTATATATATATATATATATATATATATATATATATATATATATATATATATATATATATATATATATATATATATATATATAAAGGCGCTGATGAAGAGACGTTTTGGAGTAGCTTTGTTAATTTATAAAATAAAATAAAGTATTTCCAAAATGTTTTGGAAACGACCGTACGCCATATTAGATTTGATGTTCTAATTCTTGGAACAATTCTAATGTTCTAATTCATTCAATCCTTTATATATATATATATATATATATATATATATATATATATATATATATATATATATATATATATATATATATATATATATATATATATATATATACAGATCCACACACGCACTCATATATATACATATACATACATATACATATCACTAACGGATACATCCCCTTTTCCTACTGATTACTACAGTATAATATATTCCATATATATAAATATATTGGTCAATATTTACCTCTTTCTGTCCAATATTCTAACGGTTATTGAATTAATTCACTATAAACACAATGTATACATACATACTCTACCTGTGCGCTAACACGTATCTATGCATATGCATAACTACAGAAACATACATATATCTATACCTCGACATATATACACAGAGTCCCTACGCATATATACACACAACCACATTTATTACTTATATCTTACTTATACTCTCAGATATCAGCATACCAGGTACTCAGTGTCCACATATAGGATTAAGAATATTAGAAACAGAAAAGGCCTCAGCTTTAAAAGGCGAGATCTTGCTTTCCATATTTCTCATAACTGGTTTTGAAGAGTAGTTATCTAATATGTAAACACCATGTAGTATTCAGTAATTGTAGCTCTAGTATAAGGAATAGCTGTTTTGTGAATGGCTTCATAATAGTTTTTTTATCAATGGTTCCCAACTCATAGTTGGTGGTTTCATGGCAAAGCATACAGCCGTGTCGGCCGTAAAATAGCAATTACTACCTAACAAGTATAATCTTAATAGTGACAAAGAGAAGGAGGGGGAGGAGGAACACCCCATCTTTCTGTCTATCTCTCTCTATATATATATCTATTACTAATGGAGATTTGGTATCTGTCTGTCTGAAGCAGAAACTATATTATTACTTCTATTAATTGTACTATTGTACTTCTATTACTAATGGAGATTTGGTATCTGTCCGAAGCACAAAACTATACTATTACATCTATTAATTGTACTAAACTATATTATTAGTTTTGATCGCTCTTTTTTATATCTACTTATCAGCTCCTATATATACCCATTCCAAAACTTCCCCAAACATCACGAGTCTTTCAAATTTACATAATTGATTTGTTTTAAAGCTTCTAATAAATTAATATTCGCAAATATATATTCATGATTGTTTTTTTTTCAGATTTCCAGATGTATTTAAAATATTTTCCTCGATTTTTTGTTTTACATTTTATGCAGTAAAGGGTAAATTTTGTTTAAAAACTATGTTTTTATTAAAATAAAGGATGGGGTGATTTTTGTTTCTTGTTTTTTTTGTAAAAAAAAACAAAAAAACAAACACATTTTACTGAGCAATTAAATAAAACAACTAGCAAAAATATGCTCCCTTCGGTCGCATATATTTGCTAGTATATATAATAATTTTAATTGAAAATAATATTTATTTATAAATAATTGTTATATATATATATATATATATATATATATATATATATAATGACGGCCCATGAATTATTTTTATGTACGTATAAAATTATATATATATATATATATATATATATATATATATATATATATATATTACTTATGTAGTTCATGAACACGTGTTTCTAGCTCACAACCGTCACCAGCATGGATGACTTAGACAAGGATCGAACATTCAGTCGGGCGTTTTACCCCCGGACCATGACGCCCTGCCTAGAAATATGTACCTAAATATTTTAATGTATTTTTATGTAATTGTTTTTTTTATTGGTGAAGGTATTTCGTTTGTTCACTTCCTAAGTGATACAGATAAATGCAGAAGATTGCACTATTAGTCGCCTTTTATCGGACATATTTTACCAATTAAGAACTTTAATAAAGCCAAATAACAATATGTTTTTTTTCTTTAAAATAAATTAATTTCTGCTGACTCAAATTTTTTTAGGCAACCGTTTTTGGTGAGGTTAGGGTTATGGTTAGGATCAGGGTTTTTGGTAGGGTGTTATATTGTTCATGACTCCCCACTCGCTAACTGATCGATGGTGCCAATTTTTTTAAGCACGACGGGGCTGTCCAGGCAATTTTTAAACAGCCAGAATGCTCAAATTCTCGAGCGCTGGTTCTTTCCCACTTTCCCGACCTTGTGTCACATCTTACCTTGTGGGAGGAAGATAAATAGAACCGAATACATGTTTAGATTAATAACTTTGAAATATAATTAATATTTTTTTGGATGGGGGGGGGGGCATCAACTTCTTGTGGAACGGACCCCTTACTTTGGAAATTAAAAAAAAACTAATATGAATAAAATATTGCTCTCCAAGCAAAATTTTTGGGGTTAAATATTTTCTTAATTTATTACGGATGAGATAGTAAAAAAAAAGATTTAATTTCTTTTATTATTATTCTAAGAAATGTTAGAAAAATTGACACCTCAAAATGTATTAGTTTCAGGAAGTGGGGCGAGCCACGGTCGTCGTAATATAAGGCCCGTTAACTGAGTCGGGTTTTTCTGGTGGCGTCTTTGATAGTGGGAAAAGAACCGCTATCAATGAGGACCGGAAGTGCCCAAAGACGCTAGCGTGCATGCGTCCATCTGTTGTCAACAAGTAATCAGAGCGAGCAGACTCACGTCCATAGGATTATTCGTTCACTTGGAAATCGTTGTTAACTTGTTCCTGTTATTTTGACTTTATTCCCCTACCAAGAATACGGCTTCCCTCCTAAGGATAATTCATCCATTTGGAAATCATTGTTAACTTGTTCTTTTTTTACAACGAATTTCCTTTTTTATCGATGTCAAGCGCGAAAGAAAATAAGAAAATCACAACATGGCGTCCAACGATTAAAGCATTGCATTAAAGTTCGAATTTCAAGTCTGAAAAAAATAAATTAGAATTTTATTTCTGGATAAAAAAATACAATTTTAGACAAAATAATAAGTTTCATCCAAAATGTATGCGAAAATCCAACGAAATAAGCGAAATATTCAAATAATAATATATTGTAAATAAATTGTTCGTTTGGACCTCCCCCCTCAAAAAAGAATGACTGTTTTAATTTATTACAAATTTATAATATATTGTAAATAAACTGTTCGTTTGGACCTCCCCCCCCCCTCCAAAAAATAATGACTGTTTTAATTTATTACAAATTTATACTATATTGTAAATAAACTGTTCGTTTGGACCTCCCCCCCCCCTCAAAAAAATAATGACTGTTTTAATTTATTACAAATTTATAATATATTGTAAATAAACTGTTCGTTTGGACCTCCCCCCCCCCTCAAAAAAATAATGACTGTTTTAATTTATTACAAATTTATACTATATTGTAAATAAACTGTTCGTTTGGACCTCCCCCCCCCCTCAAAAAAATAATGACTGTTTTAATTTATTACAAATTTATAATATATTGTAAATAAACTGTTCGTTTGGACCTCCCCCCCCCCCTCAAAAAAATAATGACTGTTTTAATTTATAACAAATTTATAATATATTGTAAATAAACTATTCGTTTGGACCTCCCCCCCCTCCAAAAAATAATGACTGTTTTAATTTATTACAAATTTATAATATATTGTAAATAAACTGTTCGTTTGGACCTCCCCCCCCCTCCAAAAAATAATGACTGTTTTAATTTATTACAAATTTATAATATATTGTAAATAAACTGTTCGTTTGGACCTCCCCCCCCCCTCCAAAAAATAATGACTGTTTTAATTTATTACAAATTTATAATATATTGTAAATAAACTGTTCGTTTGGACCTCCCCCCCCCCTCCAAAAAATAATGACTGTTTTAATTTATTACAAATTTATAATATATTGTAAATAAACTGTTCGTTTGGACCTCCCCCCCCCCCTCAAAAAAATAATGACTGTTTTAATTTATTACAAATTTATAATATATTGTAAATAAACTGTTCGTTTGGACCTCCCCCCCCCCTCCAAAAAATAATGACTGTTTTAATTTATTACAAATTTATAATATATTGTAAATAAACTGTTCGTTTGGACCTCCCCCCCCCCCCCCCCTCCAAAAAATAATGACTGTTTTAATTTATTACAAATTTATAATATATTGTAAATAAACTGTTCGTTTGGACCTCCCCCCCCCTCCAAAAAATAATGACTGTTTTAATTTATTACAAATTTATAATATATTGTAAATAAACTGTTCGTTTGGACCTCCCCCCCCCCCCCTCAAAAAAATAATGACTGTTTTAATTTATTACAAATTTATAATATATTGTAAATAAACTGTTCGTTTGGACCTCCCCCCCCCCCTCCAAAAAATAATGACTGTTTTAATTTATTACAAATTTATACTATATTGTAAATAAACTGTTCGTTTGGACCTCCCCCCCCCCCCTCAAAAAAATAATGACTGTTTTAATTTATTACAAATTTATAATATATTGTAAATAAACTGTTCGTTTGGACCTCCCCCCCCCCTCAAAAAAATAATGACTGTTTTAATTTATTACAAATTTATAATATATTGTAAATAAACTGTTCGTTTGGACCTCCCCCCCCCCTCCAAAAAATAATGACTGTTTTAATTTATTACAAATTTATAATATATTGTAAATAAACTGTTCGTTTGGACCTCCCCCCCCCTCAAAAAAATAATGACTGTTTTAATTTATTACAAATTTATAATATATTGTAAATAAACTGTTCGTTTGGACCTCCCCCCCCCCTCAAAAAAATAATGACTGTTTTAATTTATTACAAATTTATAATATATTGTAAATAAACTGTTCGTTTGGACCTCCCCCCCCCCCTCAAAAAAATAATGACTGTTTTAATTTATTACAAATTTATACTATATTGTAAATAAACTGTTCGTTTGGACCTCCCCCCCCCCCCCCCTCAAAAAAATAATGACTGTTTTAATTTATTACAAATTTATAATATATTGTAAATAAACTGTTCGTTTGGACCTCCCCCCCCCCTCAAAAAAATAATGACTGTTTTAATTTATTACAAATTTATAATATATTGTAAATAAACTGTTCGTTTGGACCTCCCCCCCCCCCTCAAAAAAATAATGACTGTTTTAATTTATTACAAATTTATAATATATTGTAAATAAACTGTTCGTTTGGACCTCCCCCCCCCCCCCCCCCCTCAAAAAAATAATGACTGTTTTAATTTATTACAAATTTATAATATATTGTAAATAAACTGTTCGTTTGGACCTCCCCCCCCCCCCTCAAAAAAATAATGACTGTTTTAATTTATTACAAATTTATAATATATTGTAAATAAACTGTTCGTTTTGCAAACAACAACAACAACAAAAAACACTCACACATTTTAATGTATTTCAATAAATGTTCTATTAATAAATTATTTTCAATTATTGATTTTGTGTTACTTTAATGAATTCGTAATCTTTCATGTTTGATTTCATGTTTGATTTACTTTTAAGTTAAAAAATCAAGAAACATTTTTTTTTTCGGAAATGAGAGCAACTCTTATCAGATTATTCAGCTAAAACTTATGATAATGAAATGTTCATATAAAGAATAAAACTGCTTAAGAATAGGGATTTGTCTTCTTGTTGTGTTTATAAACCAAGAGATATTTCCATGCAGCATAACTGATACTAGGCTTTCCATTCTATGTAAACCAGGTTGTCATAACAATCATTTCAAGCATAAAAATTAATCCGGATAAAATGAACTTATTTTAAGAATGAATATTAAATCAGACAAATTATTTTTCAAAGAAAAATGTTTGTGTTTTAAAAATTCAAAAATTTATGACAACAACATTTTATTATGTTTATGAATTTCTGAGATTTATAATTTGGAATATTTGAATATTCGGACTACTGTTCTCATCTGTGTCACAAATCCCCAGTAAGAACAAGGACCTACTACCACCTACAAAATACAGACAGCTAGTTCAGCATTACAGCAAGCTACCACACCTATACGGCCTTCCGAAGATTCACAAAGACGGTATTCCATTAAGACCCATTGTCAGCACCCGAGGTTCAGCATGCCCTCCATTGACTCGATTTTTGGTAGATATAATCACCCCACTCATAGGCAAATTTCCATCCTATGTCAAGAATTCAGCTCACTTCGTGAAAAAAAAAGCAAAAATGCTCCCATTCATTCCAACCAGATGGTAAGTGGAGATGTAGTGAGTTTGTACGGGATATGTTGACTTCAGATACCTTACTGAAGAAACGCTCTTGTATCCCAATTGATAATATAATGGAGATGTTGACCTTCTGTGTAAAACCACATACTTCGTGTGGGATCTGATATATACTGACAGGAAGAAGGTCTAGCTATGAGATCACCATTGTCCCCAGTACTGACCAATGTATACATAGGAATACTTTCAGAAAATGGTGTTAGGATCAACACCACTAAAGCCAACAATGTGGCTACGATATGTGGATGACACATTCATACTCTGGCCTCACCAGGAAGATATTCAAACATTACTAGAACATGTGAACTCTATCCGTCTATCTATTCAGTTCACGATGGAAAAATAACATAATAACAAATTATGCTTCATAGATGTGCTGATAACTTGCACTGATCAGGAGTTTAGGTCATCTGTATATCGAAAGCCAACTTTCACTGGACAGTATCTAAGTTTCAACTCCCACCATCCATATAATGTAAAGAAAGTAATCGTCCATTGCCTACAATATCGAGCAAAGACAATATGTAGTAACAGCAATACATATGAAGAGGAGATGGGCAGCTTGAGAGAAACCCTTTACCGAAATAACTATCCAAAAGGCATGACATCAGCTAAAAAAAATCTAGACCAAACACCAGGGGACACCGTCAAAAAACTCACCACAGTTTGTATGCCATATATGAAGGGCTCGTCGGAAAATATTCAAAGAATATGCAATCCATATGACATCAGGGTAGTATTCAGGAAAGCATCTTTTTGTAAACCTCGTAATCTAGGTTTAATCAATAATATTTGTAAAGAAAAATGGATAAAATATCAGCAGATACTTTTAACTAATTTATTACGACTGACACAAAATAAATTAATGAGTTAATTGCCGCTGTAACGCGAGATGAAATATACACAGTTTCCAAGACGTCGGTCTGTTTATCTTTTCTTCAGGCAAGACTTTTCATCGACAAGGGCGATAACTCTTAACTTACAAAAGTGGCGACGAGGATGAGATAACTCTTAACCTTACCGAATGATGCAAGGGAGATAAGTCGTTTCGTTAGTTATCCCTAACACATCTTGTGCGAGTCAAACCCCTTACGGTAAAATGTATGACAAAGAACTGTATGTATGTGATCCCATGTAAGTGGAGGAACATATACAAAGGTGAGAGATATCACCCACTAAAAGTAAGGCTAGAAGAACAGCAGAAACCCGTAATACATAGAGATATCAAAAAGTCGGGTATGGCTGACCACATATGGAGGGAAATGGGAAACCATCTGCACTTATGGGACGAAGTAAAAATTATAGATAGAGAAGAACGGCGGAGAGTAAGACGACTCAAAGAAGCAGTGCATATGTTGGGTGACAATGACTTACAAAGCAGACCTAGTATAGAATTTAATACAATATCGGAACCATTAATCATAAATAATAAAGGTTATAATATATATATATATATATATATATATATATATATATATATATAATAGTAATAATAATAATAATCACGGTAAAACATCCACAGGGTAGTAATCCAAAGAATTTCAACCGGGTTTATAAAAAAGTGCACAATATCAAATAGAGCTTTTATATATGATTATTTTTATTTACACAGACATGTACAAAATCTGCAACACTGGCATGTCGATGTTATCGATCAACAGTTATTATAAACTGAGATCTCATCAGGCAGAGTTAGAATCCGATCTTAACCTTAGATCATATATATATATATGATTTAATATTTGTTATTGTTGTTGTTGACGATAACTAGCTGTATTGCAGCTACTGGTACATTTAGCTTTCCTAAGCCGCGTAGAGTTTATTCTCCGTTTGTTTACATAATTTCACCCGATTGTTAGGGACGAATTGCAAATTACTGAAGACTTCTCCCAGTCATAGCTGACAGAACGAGAGCATGCTACCCCGTGTATTAAATAATGGGTTAGTTCGACAGTAATATTCTCGAGTTCGTAAAGATACACCTGAAGAAGGCTGGAGATTACAGCGGCCGAAACGTTGTGAAGATAACACTCAGTGTGAGAACAGTAATCCAAATAATCCACCATTTTATTATTAAGTATTCATTTAATGTTTACTCTCTAACGAAATAATAAATTTGCACTAAGATTTCTTATAAAGTAATGGGTTAATTATATTCTGTGATCGTTAATTAATAAATACTGAAAATATCATTAAAATTGGATGATTTCCTTAATTTTGATGAATTTTTAAGTGAATGGAGGGGGCAAAATGCTCATAGTCTGACTGTTCGACAGATCTCGTTTGTTACTTTACAGCATGACGTCATTTTCCAGTACTCTGGCCTCCTTTGCGACAGCCATTGCCAATGAGCTTCTGTACTGTAGCGCCCCCCCCCCCCCAAAAAAAATGGCTGACGCTCTGCCAGGGTTGTCAGACTCGGCCTTTTGGTCAAGATCAAAGTGTAGTATCTGTTCCGATGGATACTGCACTCCATAGACTGGTATCGTCTTGGCCTTCGGGGCTTGATTTACACCTGTCTATGGGTAAGTCCTGTGCAGTTCTAGGAGGTCCACCCTCCCAGACTTTGCCTTCTCACCCTTTGAGAAGGGGTTAGTTTATTGCTAATCGCCTGAGGCGCCCCTACTGGGGAATGCCGACGGGGCTGCCCAGGCAATTTTTAATAGCCAGAGTGCTCACCTTCTTGGGCGCTAGTTTATCAAATCCCACTTTCCCGTCCTTGTGTCACATCTTACCGCTGTGGGAGGTAGATAAATAACAGACTCGGTCTTTTGGTCAAGATCAAAGTGTAGTATCTGTTCCGATGGATACTGCACTCCGTAGACTGGTATCGTCTTGGCCTTCGGGGCTTGATTTACGCCTGTCTATGGGACGGTCCTGTGCAGTTCTAGGAGGTTCACCCTCCCAGACTTTGCCTCCCCTCTTTGGGGAGGAGTAAGTTTATTGCTTACTGCCTGAGGCGCCCCTACCGGGGAATGCCGACGGGGCTGCCCAGGCAATTTTTAATGGCCAGAGTGCTCACCTTCTCGGGCGCTGGCTTTTCAAACTTGCGCTAAGGAACATTACTAATACATTCTACAGTTTACATATTATTCTTTTAAGTGTACTAGAGGACTTTAAAGAATATTTGAAAATGTTATATTTAAATAATTGTTTTAAATTTGTAGATGAGTACCCTCCAACCAAAATGAGATTCTCCTTTTTTTAGGCGATTACGTGTTGAGAACAAAAAAAACAACAATTATTTCAGAATTTAGAGAGGGGGATTAGTTTTGCATATAGATTTAACGTAAAATTATCCCCCATTTCCGGTCGATCTTCTATTCAGATAGCGATTTAAGAGTATATAACCAATTTTTTTAGCTGAGGGGGATAAATTATGTGTGTGTGTTTTTATTTTTTTGACACCACAAACCCTACCACAGACCCTAAGTCTGGGTGGCAACATACCCCCACCCCCCTTGTAAAGAATATGTTACATCTAAGATTTAACTAGAACGGTTAGATGTCATTTAAACGCTATCCCTCAATCTAAATTCTAAAATATTTTTTTTTACTCAAGTTTTTCATAGTGTTCATGCATAATGGCCTAAAAAAGTATAATCTCATTTTTTGGAGGGGTAGTGTCATTTAGCTGAGGATCCTCATCAACAATAATATCAAAAAGTTAATACGCTTGAAATTTTCACTCGCATTAAATTTTATATTTTATTTTACGTATATTTTTGATTGTTGTGTAAATGTTTAAAAATCTCTAAAAGTTATTTTCACATAATTTTTTTTTTATTTAAAAAAACAATTTATTTATCTACATCCCACAGCGGTAAGATGTGACACAAGGTCGGAAAATGGGATTTGAAAAGCCAGCGCCCGAG
Source organism: Sepiola atlantica (assembly GCA_963556195.1). Taxonomy (NCBI): domain Eukaryota; kingdom Metazoa; phylum Mollusca; class Cephalopoda; order Sepiida; family Sepiolidae; genus Sepiola; species Sepiola atlantica. Next base: position 77,286,323 of record OY744518.1, on the reverse strand, counting down.
AATTTGAGCACTCTGGCCTACAAAAAATGCCTGGGCAGCCCCGTCGGCATTCTCCGGTAGGGGCGCCTCAGGCAGTAAGCAATAAACTTACTCCTCCCAAAAGAGGGGAGGCAAAGCCTGGGAGGGTGGACCTCCTAGAACTGCACAGGACAAACCTACAAACCGGCGGAATCAAGACCCGAAGGCCAAGAAGACACCGGTCTATAGGGTGTAAAAAAACAAATTGTCCAACTTTTTTTGTTACTAAAAGAACAAGTTAAAACAAATAATCATTTTTTTTACAAATTTCTAAGGTCATTATTTGAAAATAAAATTCCACATAAATGAACGTTTTCTTAATATCGGAAATGATGTCGAGTGCATCACAAAACATTGAAATATGCTAATATATTTAATGATGTCGAGTGCATCAAAAAAACATTGAAATATGCTAATATATTTAATGATGTCGATTGCATCACAAAACATTGAAATATGCTAATATATTTAATGATGTCGAGTGCATCAAAAAACATTGAAATATGCTAATATATTTAATGATGTCGAGTGCATCACAAAACATTGAAATATGCTAATATATTTAATGATGTCGAGTGCATCACGAAACATTGAAATATGCTAATATATTTAATGATGTCGATTGCATCACAAAACATTGAAATATGCTAATATATTTAATGATGTGGAGTGCATCAAAAATTATTGAAATATGCTAATATATTTAATGATGTCGAATGCATCAAAAAACATTGAAATATGCTAATATATTTAATGATGTCGAGTGCATCACAAAACATTGAAATATGCTAATATATTTAATGATGTCGAGTGCATCAAAAAACATTGAAATATGCTAATATATTTAATGATGTCGATTGCATCACAAAACATTGAAATATGCTAATATATTTAATGATGTGGAGTGCATCAAAAATTATTGAAATATGCTAATATATTTAATGATGTCGAATGCATCAAAAAACATTGAAATATGCTAATATATTTAATGATGTCGATTGCATCACAAAACATTGAAATATGCTAATATATTTAATGATGTCGAGTGCATCACAAAGCATTGAAATATGCTAATATATTTAATGATGTCGATTGCATCAAAAAACATTGAAATATGCTAATATATTTAATGATGCCGATTGCATCACAAAACATTGAAATATGCTAATATATTTAATGATGTCGAGTGCATCACAGAACATTAAAATATGCTAATATATTTAATGATGTCGAGTGCATCACAGAACATTAAAATATGCTAATATATTTAATGATGTGGATTGCATCAAAAATTATTGAAATATGCTAATATATTTAATGATGTCGAATGCATCAAAAAACATTGAAATATGCTAATATATTTAATGATGTCGATTGCATCACAAAACATTGAAATATGCTAATATATTTAATGATGTCGAGTGCATCACAGAACATTAAAATATGCTAATATATTTAATGATGTCGATTGCATCAAAAAACATTGAAATATGCTAATATATTTAATGATGTCGATTGCATCAAAAAACATTGAAATATGCTAATATATTTAATGATGTCGATTGCATCAAAAAACATTGAAATATGCTAATATATTTAATGATGTCGATTGCATCAAAAAACATTGAAATATGCTAATATATTTAATGATATCGAGTGCATCACAAAACATTGAAATATGCTAATATATTTAATGATGTCGAGTGCATCCAAAAACATTGAAATATGCTAATATATTTAATGATGTCGAGTGCATCACAAAACATTGAAATATGCTAATATATTAAATGATGTCGATTGCATCACAAAACATTGAAATATGCTAATATATTTAATGATGTCGAATGCATAAAAAACATTGAAATATGCTAATATATTTAATGATGTCGAGTGCATCAAAAAACATTGAAATATGCTAATATATTTAATGATGTCGAGTGCATCACAAAACATTGAAATATGCTAATATATTTAATGATGTCGAGTGCATCAAAAAACATTGAAATATGCTAATATATTTAATGATGTCGATTGCATCAAAAAACATTGAAATATCCTAATATATTTAATGATGTCGAGTGCATCACAAAACATTGAAATATGCTAATATATTTAATGATGTCGAGTGCATCACAAAACATTGAAATATGCTAATATATTTAATGATGTCGAGCGCATCAAAAAACATTGAAATATGCTAATATATTTAATGATGTCGAGTGCATCACAAAACATTGAAATATGCTAATATATTTAATGATGTCGATTGCATCACAAAACATTGAAATATGCTAATATATTTAATGATGTCGAGTGCATCAAAAACATTGAAATATGCTAATATGTTTAATGATGTCGAGTGCATCAAAAAACATTGAAATATGCTAATATATTTAATGATGTCGAGTGCATCACAAAACATTGAAATATGCTAATATATTTAATGATGTCGAGTGCATCACAAAACATTGAAATATGCTAATATATTTAATGATGTCGAGTGCATCAAAAAACATTGAAATATGCTAATATATTTAATGATGTCGATTGCATCACAAAACATTGAAATATGCTAATATATTTAATGATGTCGATTGCATCAAAAAACATTGAAATATGCTAATATATTTAATGATGTCGATTGCATCACAAAACATTGAAATATGCTAATATATTCCTCACAGTATTAGTTATGTAGTTTTAAGTATCAGCGGCAGTGAATTTTGTTTTAGGTATCGACTCTTTATTGGACAAAAGCTCAAACCAGCAGTTTATTTCAACCAATTAACACATTACTCAATCAGTGATGTTCAGTATGGCTTTCGTGGTTTTCATCAATTGCTGATCTGTTAACTGTTGTAACTGAGTTGATCTGTCGGTTTATGGATAATTCCCATCAGAAAGTAAGGTTGAAATGGTTAGTTTAGAAGTCAATTTCTAAAAGCCGTCCAACACATGCCCTCATGTAAAACGGACGAATATTATGATGATAATAATGATGAGGAAGCAATGCTTTATTGACACACAAAATTAAGATTTTTCGATTCTTTTGAAAACTTGCAGCAGTAGCTTCATATAAATAACGGTAATTTGTAAACTAATAATCTGATTGGGTTCACATCTTCACATCTGCCATTTGAAGGTTAGTACTTTATCAAAATTATATAGATTTTCTTTTAGTGGTTCACTCTATATTTCAAGCTGAGAACTTATTGCGTGATGTGTTACAGCACAAGAAATACTCAGTCCCCAAATTGGGTGTTTATAGTATGTGTACATGCAGCTCTTTTCTTTCTCTTTTATCGGTTTCTTTCGAACAACATACAGGGTGCATCACAATCTAGTTTAGCCCCTTGAGAGGGGGGGGGGGGCGAAATCCCTTGACAAACAACGAGAGACACACACAAACTTCTGTACACGCAACGAAGCACACACACGCTGCTCACCGAATGCATATCTCCAGTTCGTACATACACTCTCTCACTCACAAAACACGCACGCTAATATACACACAGATATTTTCATGCCTATTGCATTTACATGCACGTAAAAGCACACGGCGGTAGCCGAAACAAACATGAGTACTGAATTTCTCCTTACAGAGAAAACACATTTCTTTCACCAGAACATTCTCAGATTCTTTGAACCCTTGTTCTTTGCGAACACTTTATTTTGCACTGTTGTAACATAGTTGTAAATAAAAATGAATTTTTTATGCATAGACTTTGTCATTCTTCCTTTCTTTTGATAAGGTCCTGTCTTTCACAATGTTATTGGGCAGCGGAGATAATGTTGCTGGTTCGAATACGGGTAGCAACCATTTCCACTTTTAGCTTTGCAATATGGATAGGCACTAAAAACTTTTTACAGACAGAAGTTTGAACATGAGTTTGATAGTTTTGAATGTATGCGTCTATGAAGTTCACTTGTACGTTCGTTGAACGATATGTAGATGCTTCGCCGGACGCTGTGTCTAGAAGTCTATAGAAGTCTCTTGATCGTCTGTCGAGGCCTTTTTTCGACAGGGGCCGAAATTAACTTTTAAGGCCATACCCACGTGCGTCGAGTAAGGACGAAAGATAATTGAACAAAGAGAGTTTGGTTAGCAGTTTGAATATTCCCGAGAACATTCCCGAGAACCAATCTATCCGGGACAGCTAGATTGTAACATACGCACGTGTGTTCTCTCTGGAAGGAGAATAGGATATATGAAGAAAGACATTGTGTTCGGCTTTTTATATTACGCACGCTTTCTCTGATTAGCTGAAAGAAACTGCTAAATGGAAGTTTTGTCCAACAAAATTCGACTGGGGCTTGATAGATAACTTTATAGATTTTTCCTTGGACCTGATTGTAATCTTAGTGCTGTATTATTTTCCATTAATTATATTCCTGCTAATGTGCATAAGTTGGCTATAACGGTGTTAGGGTTCTGTAGAGACAGTGTTTTAATTTAAGTATCATATTGGTTTACAGAGTTTTTATGTGATAAATTTATGATTATATAATTTTATAATTTATAGTTTAAAAAGAGTTAATTTGCTGATTTTCTAAATACCGGGCCCGAGTATAAAAACACTAAATTAAAATCAGAATAGTTTTCTTTTTAAACAAGTAACATGAATGCGGGGAAATGTTTGAATGAACGTGTATAACTATCCCCAATCATATGTGTATGTAAATATTTAATGTACGGTGGATAGTGTGTGAGAGGTGATTTTACTTGTGACTGGAACATGAATGTGTATAAATCGTGAATTGCTTGCGGTACAACGAAGTATGCGTGTTGACTTGGTGATTGAAGGATGGGGAGAGTATGGCGGATATAGGAAGGTCGTCCGTGAAAGTTAAATTTTACATAGACCCGGCAAATGTGTTGGGGTAGGGGAGGGCTGCCTAATTGTAGGAAGAATAAATGGTATGCTTAATAAGGTTAACTGTCTGTTAGCACCCCTTTTTATTGTCTGCCTATTTTTGGAAAATTTCAGTTTTAACTTCTTAAACTACTCCAGAGCCCTGAACGAGATGTGTAAGCGTCGAAACGTTGGTTGATCCGCGTAAACTTTTTCTAATGTTATATATATATATATATATATATATATATATATATATATATATATATATATATATATATATATCCAAGCAAGCGTTGTTGAACGTCACGGAACTTTCTCGTTTGTATATCTTCTTCGTGAGGTTCTTAAACCGTCGAGCTATCCTTCTGGTTTCAGGTGGCAATCCGTAGAGTATTTCTCCGATTGTTCTTAATTCGGCCATTTTTTTTCGAGCGCTTTCGACTTTCTTAGTCGTCTTCAGGATTAGTTTTTTTTTAAATGGAGTTAATGTTTTATAGGTATCGTCAATGGCGAATGAAAGAAAAGAGAGGGTGTGTGGTTGAGTTGATTTTATTCTATCGTTTGTGTTTGGTTTTATTGTTTATTTATTTTATTAATTCTTATTTTTGCTATTATTTATTTATTCTTTATTATTACTATTATTTATTTATTTATTTTTTATTACTTTATTTTCATTTAATTATGGAATACTTTTAATATGTTAGTACCTGTGTTGAAAGCTATTTTGTTAATATTAGGCTGTTTAGTTTTAATGAATATTGCTTCTCGTATTTTAAGTCTGTTTATGCAGTTATTTGTGTGTATTATTTTGGTGTTAGAATTTAATATTTTCCGTATATCGGCCGACCGTAGTCTTTTGTTATGTGTAGTAATGTGACGTTGGGTGGCACTGGTATCGGATAAATGGTAAGTTATTAACAAAATAGCTTTCAACACAAGTACTAACGTATTAAAAGTATTCCATAATTAAATGAAAATAAAATAATAAAAAATAAATAAATAAATAATGGTAAAAATAGTAATAGGAATAATGATAATAAATAAATAAATAAATAATAGTAAAAATAAGAATTAATAAAATAAATGAATAAACAATAAAACCAAACACAAACGATAGAATAAAATCAACTCAACCACACACCCTCTCTTTTCTTTTATTCGCCCTTAACGATACCTATAAAACAGTAACTCAAGTCTTCTTATTAAAAAAAACTAATCCTGAAGACGACTAAGAAAGTCGAAAGCGCTGGAAAAAAATGGCCGCATTAAGAACAATCGGAGAAATACTCTACGGATTGCCACCTGAAACCAGAAGGATAGCTTGACGGTTTGAGAACCTCACGAAGAAGATTTACAAGCGAGAAAGTTCCGTGACGTTCAACAACGCTTGCTTGGATAATGACTTGCTGCCTAAGTCTATATATATATATATATATATATATATATATATATATATATATATATATATATATATATATATATATATATATATTATTATTTAATTAATTAATTAATGATCTTTTTTATCCAGAAAAATATTTTCCATAAGATGGCCGAAAAATATCAATACATTGTTTGTCAATAATAAATTTATTCAGTGTCAGATAACAAATCAATGTTTTAAAAGTTCATACAAAAATATCTGACTATGGTTAAGAAAAAAAAATATCGGATGGATCATATTCTTTGGAGTAGAATTATTTTAGTTCAAATTCCCCGGTGGCAGATTCGTCGGAAAGACATTTATAAGATTGTCATTAAATTTGTTCATTAAATCATATCATGATTTATCTACAAGTTTACCAATGTGTATTGTTTTTTTTCATAACTTATCGGTGAAATACCAAATATGAACATATCCGTTTTTTATAGATTTTGTTCCAGTGCAAAATTATATTAAAAAGAAAATGACGTAAACAAATTGTTAGTTGATTTTTTTAACATAACTTTGGTATATTCATTTTAACCTCATTGTTCTTCTTGGGAACATGTTTGCGATAACAAAAGTTCCAAATATCGGAAAATTTCCATATAAGCGAACTTAAATTGACGCCATTTAATGAACTCTTTCAATAAAAAGTCTATAGTTGCATCGAGGTTGTGTTATTTCGGATGCTTTTGAATCGGAATCGGTAATTGTATCGAAATCAGAAATTTAAAACAAAGTCGGTAATTGTTCGAAATCGGGAAAAATATTGAAATAGTCCCATCACTAACACACACACACACACACACACACACACACACACACATATATATATATATATATATATATATATATATATATATATATATATATATATATATATAATGGACGTGAAAAAATGGCCGTGGATTATACGGACCATGGTTATTAAAAGGGGCTTATCATACATGTTTTGTATTAGTTTCCGCTTAAATTTTGATTGTGTTTGAAAGATAGAAGCCTAAAGTTAATCTCTAAAAGGAAAAAAATGTATATTTTTACATGTGAAAAAAATAGAATGAAAAATGTTTTCACGACGGCTAAAAAAACAAAAATTCTGTGAATTTTGTAGTTTGAAGAAATAACTTGTAAAAATCTCTGGAAAGATAACTATTATTTTTCCGGAACTATTTCAAAGATAATTAGTAAATTAAAGTCTTAAAATACTGAATTTAAAAAAAAATGTACCTCATTTTACTAAAAATTGCATAATTATCAAAAAAGTGAGAGTTACGTTAAAAACCTCTGCAGTCAAATGTAAAAATAAAATGGGTACAGACTTTCACAAAACTATGGAATACACTAACTGTAATAATATTTCGTTTTCTCATTTTTTCATATAAAAGATATGGTTTTGTAATAGTTTATAGAAATTGAAAAATTATTATACCTTAATTTCTTTATTTTTGAAGGTTATAAAAATGTCTACATTATTATCTTATATTGAACAGATGGCTTTGTAATAATTGTTCCTTAATTTATTTCTAGTTTCATCAGACTAAATATAAACAGTTAATTTATTTTATGAAAAAAAATAGTTTTACAGTTTTAATTGTTTTGTAGCAGTCACCAATAGGGACTACTTTTGAATGCGTAATCACTGTCCCTGTGAGCTGGCTTGTCCAATCAAATCACAAGGCGCAGTAATATCGTTAGTTCCCTAAGGGACTACTTATGTCCCCTTAGGGTTCGAAGAAAAAGATCAGACGACCTCCTGGCACCAGCTTGGACACATCGCAGAGAGCACCAGCGAGGAACGAGGAAACGCTCTCTCTCCCGCCGCTGTCGCCACTTGACGACTACTACCATCTTCACCAGAAGAAATACACGGGCGGCCCTTAGAACTCTTATATTTTTTCTCTTCCTCAGATGGACACTGTCCCACTCTCTTCTACCTATACCAAACGGTATAGGTAACCTTGAGTTAATAAAACCCATTTTTGTTATCGTTACAGAAATACTTTTCGTTGTTCCGTTTCTTTACCAGAAGATAAAAGAATAACCCCTTACACCTCCTCTCATCATCACGTCCTTGCAGTTTTACCTATTAATGCCATTTAATATTTCATTTAGCTCAATGAGATTTAATTTCCCTAAAATAACGTATCTTGATTCATTCACTATGTTTATGCAGATAACATTAAAAGAAATCGTCACTTTACCTCAACTTAATGATATTTTCCTGCGTTTTTTTCTTCCAGTAATCAGAAAGTAGCGGCCATATTTGAGGCCAAACATTACTGAAGAAGTGCAACTCACGGTTAACTTGTTTTTACCATAATTCTTTTTATTATTATTAACACATAAAAAAATGAAACTGCTTTTTATGAATGGACATTTTTATTTTTATTACAAATAATCAAATAAAACGTTTTTATAATTGGAATGTTTTTTGTTTGAAAATATTTTTAAAATAGTTTATTTTGAAAATATTTTTCATAATCGGAATGTTTGTTGGTTTTTGTTTGAAAATATTTTTTAAATAGTTTATTTTGAAAATATTTTTATAATTGGAATGTTTGTTGTTTTTTTGTTTGAAAATATTTTTTAAATAGTTTATTTTGAAAATATTTTTTATAATCGGAATGTTTGTTGGTTTTTGTTCGAAAATATTTTTTAAATAGTTTATTTTGAAAATATTTTTTATAATCGGAATGTTTGTTGCTTTTTTGTTTGAAAATATTTTTTAAATGGTTTATTTTGAAAATATTTTTCATAATCGGAATGTTTGTTGTGTTTTTGTTTGAAAATATTTTTTAAATAGTTTATTCTGAAAATATTTTTTATAATTGGAATGTTTGTTGTTTTTTTGTTTGAAAATATCTTTTGAATAATTTATTTTGAAAATATCTTTTTAATAGTTTATTTACTATATTTTATTCTTTCAAAGTAATGAAATTAAAAATTCCACCAAACTCTAAGCGGACGAAAATGATGAGGAACTGTTTGTCAATTTCCAAATTAAAAACCGGAAGCCGTCACCAAGTAGACTGTTTCTCTTTTACCACTTTTGTTGTTACAGTTGAATCTACCTTCTCTCCCTCTTTCATTTAATACTGCCTTCCCTTTGGTTTCAGGTACCTTTTCAGTTTTCTTATCCAATTCTTACTGTTATTAATCTCAAATATATTCTTGTATGTGTCGTCTTCAGAATAAAGCTAGAATTCTAACAATACGTTCAGTAGATGGAATGGAATGGAATATCAGACTGGTTTTCCCGGGCTATGCTGATGAAACTGCTCAACTCTTAATCGACATGATACGTGAAAGAATAGAAAAATTGCCAGTGAAATCATTGCAATCAACATAATTCGTCCAACATTGTTTTTTCTGTTCTCAATTGTCAGCTTAGATGAGTTTAAATTCGACCTTATACTGTTGGTAGAATGCATAACATCATTGGTTTTTACGGTCGAAGAGGTCAACGGGGTTTGCCTTGAATTCGACATTATATGGTTGGTAGAATGCATAAAATCATTGGTGTTTAAGGTCGAAGGGGTCAACGGAGGTTGGTTTGAATTCGACCTTATACGGTTGGCAAAATGCATAACATCATTTGTTTTTAAGGTCGAAGGGGTCAACGGTGTTTGACTTGAATTCGACATTATACGGTTGGTAGAATGCATAAAATCATTGGTTATTAAGGTCGAAGGGGCCACCGGGGGTTGGCTTGAATTCGACATTATACTGTTAGTAGAATGCATAACATCATTGGTTTTTAAGGTCGAAGGGGTCAACGGTGTTTGGCTTGAATTCGACATTATACGGTTGGTAGAATGCATAACATCATTGGTTTTTAAGGTCGAAGGGGTCAACGGGGGTTGGCTTGAATTCGACATTATACGGTTAGTAGAATGCATAAAATCATTGGTTTTTAAGGTCGAAGGGGTCAACGGTGTTTGGCTTGAATTCGACATTATACGGTTGGTAGAATGCATAAAATCATTGGTTTTTAAGGTCGAAGGGGTCAACGGTGTTTGGCTTGAATTCGACATTATACGGTTAGTAGAATGTATAACATCATTCGTTTTTAAAGTCGAAGGTGTCAACAGTGTTTGGCTTGAATTCGACATTATACGGTTGGTAGAATGCATAAAATCATTGGTTTTTAAGGTCGAAGGGGTCAACGGGGGTTGGCTTGAATTCGACATTATACGGTTAGTAGAAGGAATGATATTGATTTTTAAAGTCGAAGAGGTCAACGGGGTTTGGCTTGAATTCGACTTTTTAAGACCGATAGAAGGAATAACGTTATTGGTTGTACAGTTCAAAGTCATTAGAGGTATTTGGCTTGCAATCAATCTCATACATCCGGTAGCAGAATTAGCAGAATTATTTTTTAAGGTCGAAGTTGTTACCGGTATTTGGCTTGCAATCGATTTCATACACCCGGTAGAAGGAATGGCGGCATTGGTTTTACAGATCAAAGTGGTCAACAGTGTTTGACATGCGATAGATCTTAAACGTCCGGTAGAAATAACATCATTACTTTTAAAGGTCGAGGTGGGCACTGGTATTTGGCTTTTAATCGATTTCATGCATTCGGTAGAAGGAATGACGGAATTGTTTTTGCAAGTCAAGGTGGTCAACCGTGTTTGACATGCAATAGATCTTATACGCCCGGTAGAAATAACATCATTACCTTTAAAAGTCGAGGTATTTACCGGTATTTGGCTTTCAATCGATTTCAGGCATTCGGTAGAAGGAATGACGGAATTGGGTTTGCAAGTCAAAGTGGTTAACAGTGTTTGACATTCAATGGATCTGATATGCCCGATAGAAGGAATAGCGGCATTGCTTTGAAAGGTCGAAGGGGTCCTCAACAATGGGTTCGAATTCGTTCTCATACGTCTAGTAGAACGAGTAACGGTATTGGTTTTGAATGCCGAAGCAGCCAGCCGTGTTTGGTTTGCATTCGATATACGTCCAGTAGAAGGAATAGCCGCCGTACTCTTGAAGGTCGAATGTGTCAGCGGTATTTGATTTTTAGTCGACTTCATACATCCGGTAGAAGAGATAATAACATTTCTTTTGACAGTCGGTGTGGTCGTCGGTGACGGGGTTGAATTCGACCTCATACGTCCGGTAGATGGAATAGCGACATTAGCTTTGATGGTCGATTCCTTCAGCAATGATGAGTTTGAATTCGAAATTATACGTTTGGTTGATGAAATTGCAGCATTTATTTTAACTTTCGAAGGTGTCTCTAATGAAGGGTTTGAATTCGACCTTATACGCCCGTTAGAATGAATAGCTGCATTGATTTTAAAGGTCGACTTCACACTTCCGGTAGATGAAATCTTAGCATTGGTCTTGCACGTGGAAATGGTCTTCAGCAGAGCTTGTTTAGCTATCGGTCTCATGTATGTGCTAGGAGAAAAAGTTGTATTGGTTTTAAAGGTCGAAGGGAGCAACGGTATTTGCCTTGCAATCGATCTTATATATCTGGTAGCAGGAATAGATGGATTGGTTTTGAATGTCGAAGATGTCGGCTGTATTTGATTTGAAATCGACTCCATACGTCTGTTAGACGAAATACTAACATTGGTATTGCAGGTCGAAGTGGTGCTCAGTGAAGGGTTTGAATTAGACCTACTACGTTTGGTAGAAGGAATAATGGTATTAGTTTTATTGGTTTTGTCGATTGAATTCTTTAGTAGTGATGTGTTTGAATTCGATCTTATACGCCTGGTAGAAGAAATAGCAACATTATTTTTGAAGGTTGAATTGGTCCCCAGTGAAGAGTTTGAATTCGACCTGGTATGTCTGCTAGAAGGAATAACGGGATTGGGTTTATCGGTCGAATTCTTCAGCAGTGATGGGTTTGAATTCCATCTTATATGTCCGGTAGAAGAAATAGCAGTATTATTTTTGAAGGTTGAATTGGTCCCCAGTGAAGAGTTTGAATTCGACCTGGTATGTCTGCTAGAAGGAATAACGGGATTGGGTTTATCGGTCGAATTCTTCAGCAGTGATGGGTTTGAATTCCATCTTATACGTCCGGTAGAAGAAATAACAGTATTATTTTTGAAGGTTGAACGGTTTGAATTCGACCTGGTATGTTTGCGAGAAGGAATAACTGGATTGGTTTTGTCGGTCGAATTCTTCAACAGTGATGGGTTTGAATTCGACCTAATACGCCAAGTAGAATAAATAGCAGCATTATTTTTGAAGGTTGAATTGGTCCCCAGTGAAGAGTTTGAATTCGACCTGGTATGTCTGCTAGAAGGAATAACGGGATTGGGTTTATCGGTCGAATTCTTCAGCAGTGATGGGTTTGAATTCGATCTTATACGTCCGGTAGAAGAAATAGCAGTATTATTTTTGAAGGTTGAATTGGTTCCCAGTGAAGAGTTTGAATTCGACCTGGTATGTCTGCTAGAAGGAATAACGGGATTGGGTTTATCGGTCGAATTCTTCAGCAGTGATGGGTTTGAATTCCATCTTATATGTCCGGTAGAAGAAATAGCAGTATTATTTTTGAAGGTTGAATTGGTCCCCAGTGAAGAGTTTGAATTCGACCTGGTATGTCTGCTAGAAGGAATAACGGGATTGGGTTTATCGGTCGAATTCTTCAGCAGTGATGGGTTTGAATTCCATCTTATACGTCCGGTAGAAGAAATAACAGTATTATTTTTGAAGGTTGAACGGTTTGAATTCGACCTGGTATGTTTGCGAGAAGGAATAACTGGATTGGTTTTGTCGGTCGAATTCTTCAACAGTGATGGGTTTGAATTCCATCTTATATGTCCGGTAGAAGAAATAGCAGTATTATTTTTGAAGGTTGAATTGGTCCCCAGTGAAGAGTTTGAATTCGACCTGGTATGTCTGCTAGAAGGAATAACGGGATTGGGTTTATCGGTCGAATTCTTCAGCAGTGATGGGTTTGAATTCCATCTTATACGTCCGGTAGAAGAAATAACAGTATTATTTTTGAAGGTTGAACGGTTTGAATTCGACCTGGTATGTTTGCGAGAAGGAATAACTGGATTGGTTTTGTCGGTCGAATTCTTCAACAGTGATGGGTTTGAATTCGACCTAATACGCCAAGTAGAATAAATAGCAGCATTATTTTTTAAGTTCGAGGAGGTCCTTAATGAAGAGTGTAAATTCGACATTATTTGGCCGGTAGAAGAAATAGCAGAATTGGGTTTAACGGTCGAAGTTGTCAACGCTATTTGGTTAGCAATCGGCTTTATAATATCAGAAAACGAATGAATAAAAGCGTTGTTCCATCAAGTCTCAATAGACGGTGCTTCTTTCCGTGACTTCATAAAAGGCAGAATAAAGATTTCGCAAAATATGTTTAACGTTTCATGTAATCAAACTATTATGACGTCATAAAGTAAAACATCGTCATTTGATCTCATAAATCTTTGCCAGGATTCGCTTCTCGACTCTTCCGATGGATACTACACCCTATAGACCGGTATCGTCTTGGCCTTCGGGGCTTGATTTCCGCCAGTCTATGGGTTTGTCCTGTGCAGTTCTAGGAGGTCCACCCTCCCAGGCTTTGCCTTCTCACCCTTTGAGAAGGGGTTAGTTTATTGCTAATCGCCTGACGGGGCTGCCCAGGCATTTTTTGAGGGTCACAAGTGCTCTTCCTCTAGGATACTGATTTATCAAATCCCACTTTCCGACCTTGTATCACATTTTACTTTGTGGGAGGTAGATAAATACCCACTTAGTGGTCATTATCTCCTGTCCAGTCCAGATACAGCAACTTTTCCAAGGAACTTCTGTCCATAAAATATTTTCGCCACCTACTGGAACGCCACAAACCCCTGACGCATTCCTTGTTTTAAAAACTCGGGCCAGTACACCTCTCGTGAGATTTGTGGTGGTGGAAGTTTACTCTTTTGTGCACAAAATGAAAGCGCTCGAAATCGTTTGTGCGCCTATGGCTCCGGGTATACATCTGCCTGGATTAATAAAAACAAATAAAAAATATTTTGAGCCAATCAGAGGCTTCTCTGAATTTGTCGAATTATCTTTTTTGATCCACTGCGAACTGATATAAGGCCAGATTTGATTAAAAATCCACAACAGAGCTAACATCTATATTCCAGCTTTCCTCGCCCCTCTGGGAAAGCTAAATTCATTTCTCAGCTCACGCACAAGCCGTCATACGCATACACACTATGACACTATCACGCCACACACACACAATTCCCTAACTCTTTTACACTGTCGCATGCAAATTCACGCTGATTGAAAACAAATGTATAAGCACATTCATTTTAATGCTCGTAACATTTCTCACTGAACTCTATACAATAAAAACAAATGAACATTAACTTATATAAATAACTTTCAATCAAATGTAGTTTATTATAATTGAGTGGGAAAGTTTTTATTACGACTTTTCTGACGTGTGGATAATTCACAGCCCTTAAATGATCAACTCAGGCTTCCTCGATATCTCAGCTAATGCAGCCCCATTGTTGTTTTGCAAGGAGTCTCATACTTTGAACAAACTTTCTTTGTATTTCTTTCTCCCTATGCAAATTTCATTTCAAAATCTATCGATAAAATATCTCTTTTGTGAACTTACGCTTTTGAACGCATTATTTTATGTGTGTTTTTCATATAACATTTCTCTCGCTCTCTCACACTCGTGAACACTCTCGCCGATATTCTGTCCTGATCCAACGTTCACACTTTTTAAGATGGTCCACTCAGCCAGGATCTGATAGCGGAAGCCCAAGAATCCGACTCGACTCTCCCGGACGTTTTCGTCTGCACATCTTTGCAACTGAAAGAATTTCCAGCTCTTTCCAGCAACAAAATCCTGTACTGTGATATGAAATTGGATCATTCCAGACCTTATACACTTTCAGCACTCAGAAAGCAAATCTTCAACTACTTGCACGGATTGTCACATCCAAACACACGTACTACGGTCAAAATAGTCGCAGACCGTTTGGTTTGGTCAAGCATGAACACCAACAGCAATGATTTGGTATCAATTTGTCTCGAGTTCTAGAGGTGTAAGGTATATCGGTATACAAAATCTCCATCCAGCACATCCAGCAATCCTAACACTCGTTTCATATATGGACGCCTACCGATGTTCCAAGATTTTCAATACCTCCCGACGGTCATTAACCGTTTCTCCAAATAGCTGATAGCAGTTTCTTATCAGGGAGACTTCAGCAAATACAGTCGTCAAGACGATCCTGCATGAGTGGATTGCAATTTTTGGTGCACTGAACATCATCACCACAGACCGCGGTGCACAGTTCCAGTCTTCACTTGTCCAAGAATTCAATAAGCTGCTCAGTACTAATCACATCAATACCACCGCATACAAACCATGTGCTAACGGTCACATAGAGAGATTCCACCCCGAACTTTAAAGGCTTTTCTAGCAACAAAACCGGCAATTTGGTAAATGAACTACCCTTCGTTCTCCCGTCAATCTGCAATTCACTCAAAGAAAACCTAGGATACACTTCAGCCGAGATAGTCTTTGGTAAAGCACTCTCTTTATCTGGACAGTACTTCGATAACTCCACACCTGGTTTGCACCAAATACTCCTTTTATGCAGGAGTTACACTATGAAATGGCACAGTTTAAATATGCACCACCCAGGCAGTCATCAACAACCACCCATATTCCGCACCAACTCTGAGACTGCGAGTTCGTTTTCATCTGAAACAACACGGTAAAGAGACCGTTCACACCAACACCCTAAGGCTCATTCAAAGTGCTGAAGCATCTTGAGTAGAACCTCACCATCAACCGAGATAACTGGCCGAACACCATTATCGATCGAATGTCAGCTTTTCTGAAGACAAAAAGCAAAAAACGTCATTGGAGACACAACCCGTTTCAACAGCAACAGAAACATGACCTGTCCCAGCAACAACAGAGATGCACCCTATCCAAAAAACACCAGAATCACGACCTGCAATACCAACCACTCCAGTTAAGCTGACGCGGTCGGGAAGGAAGGTAGTTTTCCCTGAGAAGTACAAGACTTATGTCTATTTTTAAAGGACGGGGCCTTGTTGCGGTGTCTTTATTTACAGTCAGTGCTCCAAACACATTCAGGCATTGGCGTTAGCCACGTCTGCAGATTCATGCCACTACTGACTTTTTCGGAGGTCAATTCATTTTCGCCGCAAAAGTGTTAAAATTTTATTCTTCAGAAGCTGCTCTCAAAGGCAAGGGCCGATATTTTCAGTGCTTAGGGTTAGGCAGATAATGTTAATCCCCTTGCTTTTGTAAACAGAAGGGTTTGTATTTTGGGGTAATTTGATATTTTGTTAAAGAAAGGGAAATGTATCTTTTTTTCCCAAAATAAAAAGTTTCATTGCGAGACTAAGCCAAACAAATCCTATTTCTATGAACTTCTCTATATGTGACACTTGCGATGCTGGTCGTGGCAATGTGGATGACTGTTACGTCTGGATGTTTATATGTTTCGGTTCAATTCCAACTCAGAAAAATGAAGGAAGTACGAAGTAGACACTTTAATAGATTTATTTAAAAATACACTGATTAAATTTGAATGTAGAAAAAAACGCTGAACGCGATATGCTTGTTTGATTGTGAGACCGTTCTGTTTACTTTTCACTGTCCGCAGACGACTTTTTAAATCTTTGATTCAAGGGAAATAACTCGATTTTGTTTTGTTAGGTTGCCTTAACAATGACACATCTAGAAATAGTACATAGGGGATAGAACTTTTTCTGATTACCATCCGATTTAATTCTTCAAGCATCAGCTTAAGATTAAGATCAGATGTGATAAGAAATAATTGTATCCTAAAGATTTTTTTTAATTGAAGATGGGTGCACACTACGAGTTTGTGCATTAGAAGAGGAGATAGATTTGAGTACATGTTCACTGCCGAGGCATGGTACACGTGGTCCCAGGTCTTTTTGGTACCCACTTCGCTAGAAGTAGGCTTTTAAATAGTTGAGTAAATGAGCTCTGTCCAAACTTTTATTTTTCTGATATTATGTCCACTATCTCCATTTATTTTGATCCGGCCTCTTAAAATTGTACTTACCGTGGAAAGACACCATCCACTTCTCAATTCCACACCGCTTTTTCTTCCCTTCCCACTTGAAACCCCACTCCCACTTAGAGATCGACTTGCTTGTTTGAGGTCTACAATTAGCAAGGGTTGGAAGGGCCTTACTAACCCACACTTTATCCCTTTTTATCTGATTCATTATTTTTCTTTCTTTTTGAATGGTTTAGTCGTCCCCCCCCCCATTATTTTCACATCTGTATATATTTCTGAAAATAAAACTCATAAAAACACTGAGGATATTTTGAATAGTTAAACCTATAAAGCAAATGTGGTATTGCGATGCAAGTGCCTAGTTTAAGAGCAGATCATTGACCAGCATGACCCCTCACCCTAAGGTTTAACGTGATGGATGGATTGTCAGTTTAATGATGAATAATATTATGAGAGGATTGGAAATGCTTAATGGAATGATTATTTATGGGACGGTTTGTTACAAGAATCTGTTGATATTGGATTTGAAAACGAACATGTTGTAATAAGCAGGTAAGCAGTTTTGTGGTAACGTGTTTCACAGACAGGAAGGCCTTGCAAAGAAGCTATGTTCATGGAAACATGTATTCTAGGATAATAAAGTGTATAACATGGCCATTGTTTTTTAAATAACTATTTATTTTTTATTATCACTTTTATTTGAATTCATGTTTTGAAACATAACGTAAATCATAAATCTATGACGTCACGCCAAAGTTATAATTATTTTCTTAACGTCATGTTTTAATGTGTATTTATAAGAAAGTCCAAATAGTTCAATTAGTAGAACGCATGACTGAAGATCTCGAGGTTTTGGTTTCGATTTTCGGTCATGGCATCCGCTTCATTTGTCGGGAATTTATTATTTACAATCAATGCAATTCTAAAAGTACTTGAGATCTCTGATATTTCGAAATAAGACAAATAATGCTTGACGCCAGGCACACGGAGGAAGAAAGAACAGGGTTTTTTTACGCATGAGTCACCACTTATCAAGTCTAAAAGCCATTCCATGATGAGGGTTAATGAGATGGAATGATTATCAGTTGAGAGATGAAGAATATTATGAGAGGATTGAAAATGATTAATCAAATGAACTAAGTTTGGTTACTTATGGGGATGATTTGTGTTTAGCTTTGATAAGTGATGACTTATGAGTAAAATAAAACAAAAAAAAAACACGAGCCTCGTCTCTAATTTATTATATTTAAAAAAATTTTTTTTACAGTAAATAACTAGAAGCATTTCAACCAGGGAGTCAGGAGATTCCCCAGCATCTGACTGAGACACACATTTTCTAATTATCGAGCCCAGACTCAACAGAAAAATCAGAAGCAGCAATAAAACTGCCCTTTTCAGGGCAACCTTTCACAACTACTCATATGAACAAAAAACTGCCCTTATCAAGGCAATTGTTTCAACTAACTACTGCAATAACCTTTGTTGCTGCTAGCTTCCTAAGATGTCTCCTACCTTTTCTGTGACATCCTACTGCCTCTCCTGCACTTAACTACTTCCTCCTGCCGATTCAGTTCCTGGCGACCCCCCCCCCTACCGATCTAACTCCCAGCAACGTCTTCTTGCCATTTTAAGATCCTGGCGACACCCTCCTGCTAATCCAGATCTCAGAAGTGTCCTCCTTCCTTTCCTGTACTCCTGTTAATCCAGTTCTCTGCGACATACTTCTGCCAACCAAGATCCCAGCGATGTACTACTGCTAATCCAGTTCCCTGCGATGTACTTCTGCCAACCCAGATCCCAGCGACGTATTCCTGCTGATTCAGACCCCAGTGATGCCATCATACCTTTCCTGTACTTGGCGACGTCCTCCTGCCGACCAGCTCCCAGCGACTCCTAATGTGAAAGTTGAAAACACGCAAAACAAAATCAAAAGTCCAACTTTCGAATTGTATTAACAATTCTCCAAAACACAAATCTCGTCAACGGAATATCCTGACACAAACGACGCCAACTCAATCTTTTCTCTTTTTTCTCGCTTAACACTTGACGTGGTCCCAACTCGTCACGTCAACTTTACTTCCCCTTGGAGGAAAGTTACTACATTTTTTTTTTATCTCAACGAGAATTCGCCCATGCAAAAGAATGCTGATTTGCATAAATGAACGCGTGTCATCGCACAAAAATAACAAGATTCTATCTTGTAATCGGAACGCTCTCAGTTCAATCGTCGATGGATGACATACAGCGCGACCCTAACTTTTTTTTTGTGGATCGACATGATGGTTGCTACACTCCTCCTGATCTCTTGATCACACATTATTGATTATATTAATCAAGTATTATGTGATCGATTATATTAATCAAGTATTATGTGATTGATTAGGTACAATTCAAAGAATAACAACTTTTAAACTAATTCACCAGGAAATGTCGCTTTGAATTCATACACACAAAAACGGTTTAGCTGAGAAGCCTTAATATAGAATCTAAATGAATAAATACGAAAGTTTCGCCCACTACTCCCACTAGCGATAAAGTCAAAACACTCTATTTCAAGTTAATTCATCTTTACACAATAGACGCACCATATTTTTTTATATACTGCTCATGTATATGCGATATCAGTCGCAAGGTTTACTAATTTTTTGAAAAAAAGCATTTTATTAATTAACTATTATTTGTTATTTTTTTAAAATTCAATGATTGTTTCAATTTTAATATAACAAATATTTCTGTTTCGCAATATTGTTTTATTTCTTCGACAAATATTTAGCCTTTGTATTCAAATGTTTTTTTCATTTAGAGGGACCGACTTGATTTTCAACACGTTGCGATCTATTTCTGAATTGAAAGTGAAAAGACAAATTGATTTCTTTCTTTTCCTTTCTTTACAGTCATAGTTAAAAGATGAATAAATTTGTATCGAATTTATCAAAATGTTAACATTTATCTATCCATATGAATATCAACTTGAATGCAACAGCTCAGAAGTAAATGTACCGAAGAGGCAGTTCCACTGCTAGACCAAATATATGTTTCAGGTACATATGCCCAAAGAAGATTCACCCCTCAGCAAGTAGACAGGGTGTCTAACCCTAAGGTGTATTTCAAAAAGATGTCCACCACAGCTTTGGAACATTCATCAAGCTCTATTAGATAACGATCCAAAAACCAATAACTTGCGTAAAAGTTGGAACAACTAGTTTCATCCATAGTTTATTTGGAAGCTAATAAAGACACTGGTAAAAATACTGTTTTAATAACGTACACAATGCATAATATTCTCGAAGAAATTGCTTTTTATTCCTTTTAAGAAAAAATCCTTGTAGACAGAAGCAATTTTTATTTTGTATCAGGAACGGGATTTGCCACAAATAATAAGATAAAATATTTAAGTTATCTTAAAGTTACGCTGAACCGAGAAATGAATTAGGAAAGGTGTCAGTCAAAGACATCATTGTTACTCGATGACGTACTCTGCAAGCAGTTAGTTAATGTAATCCTGAACTCTGGAATGTCAAAAGAAATGTATACAGAATAGGCGGTGCTTCTATAATAAAAAGCCGAAAAAAAGTTTTTCTTGTCTTTTAGTGTTGGAGAGGTAAATAAGGGGCACGTAACTCTTCACAACAGCTCTAGCTTTCGAACAATATTTTTCTAACCCTAAACCCTAACCCTAAACCCTAACCCTAACCCTTTTATGTCTTATCAACGTTCTCCTTGCACAGTAGCCACATGTGCAACGCCAATTAAAGCCATCAGTTTTGATTACTGATGGCACAAGTCGCATCTCATGGCCACAGTTGCAGGCTTCTGCACCAGAAATTAGTCTGTGTGCTTGCAAAAAATCAATTTAAAGACAAGAAAAACTTTTTTTCGGCTTTTTATTATAGAAGCACCGAATAGGCCGACCAAACGACGGACACAATTTGGTGTCTAAATCTGAATAAATAGTGAATGTTCTTTGTTTCACAGGAAGAACTTAAGAAAAATGTTATAGATAAATGAAATAAAAAGACATGAATAGCCGTGAGGTCTGTGAATTTTATATCTAATCCGATATTCTTGTATTCCTAGAATTTAGGTGATTTAATCGAAATTCCCTTATATTAAGAAAGGACCCGGTAAATCTGGAGGCGTTGAGAGTAGATAAATAGTAACGGATAAAAGAGGATGCCACTTTCTCTTGAGAAGTATTTTTGGGAGAGTAAGAGTATCCGGAATAAATATAAGAAATATTGAAAGAAGTAGAAATAAATACATAATTTCTGGAAACACACATGAGTGCCTAGGCTAATTGAAATGCGGAACAGGTTAGCATATGGAAGTTCTGATTATTTTGCTATTATGTCTGAGGAGGGAAACGACTTTACTTTATTATAGAGATATTGTCTTTGCTCATCAGTATATATTTGACTCATAAGTACAAGTAATCAGGTCTCCAGACATACTTTTTTCACTATCACCCTATAACTGGCCAAAATCAAAATGTTTTTGTTGTTGTTTACTTTGATATCATTAGAAAAATACCATTGACCCGTGATTGGTAATTGATTCTCCAAAAGAATCAGTCTACATAATTCTCAAATTCGCTAATTTCTTATGTCTTAATGAGCAATGAAATATGTTCATATATAATATTTGTATATCATTTCTTACCATTTTGGTTATTTTATTCAAAGTAGCAGCGGTAGCGAATTTTGTTTTAGGTATGGACTCTTCATTGGACAAAAACTCAAATCAGTAGTTTCTTTCAACCAATTACAGCACAAGAATTATTCAGTTCCTAACTTTTGCACATCATCATCATCATCATCATCATCATCATCATCATCATCATCATCATCATCATCATCATCATCATCATCATCATCATCATCATCGGCTTAATGTCCGTTTTACATGTTGGCATGTGCTGAACTGTTTGTAGAAATTAACTTCAAATTTAACCTATCTCTGGCCAGGTCTTTATTATACCTCTTTATCGCAAATTTATTCTTATCACTTCCTCACATATTTTCCTTGGCTTCCCCTTTGAACTGATTCTGCTATCTTAATTGTTTTAAATCTACTAACCCAAGAACCCTCATCCATTCTTTGAACATGGTCATACCATCGAAGTCTCTTTTTCTGTACAATTCGTCAATTACTGTCTTTAAGACTCACTTTACACATCCATGGTATCATTTTCGTATCATTTCTCTCCATGCAACGCATGTCCTCAACCCTCACTGGTCAAGTTTCACTTCTATACATCATCACACTACGCACACATGCTTGATAGACTCTTTCTTTGGTTCACAGTGGTAACACTCTGCTGGTTAGTAATGGCAGTAGTTCTCCGAACTTACTCCATCCACTCCTAACTCTTGCAATCACACTAGCACCAAATCTATCGCTAAGATAAAAAACTTTGCCATCCAAATATTGTCTTACATTTCTGGCACACAAACTGCTTATCATCTCCCAGCATACCACTGTGTGACACTGTGTGTCTTACGTACTCAATGCTTACAAGTAACATTTAAAAAATTGAATTGCACCCAACTCCCTTGCCACAAACTGAACAGAGGAACTTTTCTCTTTCTGGTAACTTTCCAACACTACAACCACTGATCATCACTTTGATCTTGGTAACATTAATTCTCAGACCATTACTTTCCATAGCATTCCTCAAAGTCTTTAACTGAACAATTAAACCTTCCATTGTTTCACAGTCATCAGCATACAGCATCTCTTCCGGACAACTCGTATGAAATTCCTTGGACAACGCTTCTAAGACACAAATGAAAAGCAACGTACTCAGTACAAAACTCTGATGTACACATACGTTAACATTAAAGCTGTCACTAAATGTGCTGTTAATCCTAACACAAGCATTTCTGTACATTGCTTGAAAAACCTTCATCAATCACTCGTTTGCCCTAGTTTATGCAAAGCCCACCAGACAGCAGCTCTTGGGATTCTGTCAAAAACTTTCTCTAAATCTATAAAAGCAAAATACAGATTCTTCTTATCATGCATCTTGCGCATACTATATAAACACAAACACAGCTTTTTTCTTCTTCGTCTTTGGTTTTCTGTCAGACAACATAAATGCGTACTAGTGTTGGGACGATTAATCGGAATCGGAAATCGTAAAAATCAGAATTTTTAGGGTATCGGTATCAGAATAAAAACTCTTTTAGTCTAATTTCCGATTCGAAAGACGATTCTTTTTTTTTTTTAATTAGTTTTCTTAAAACTTAATTTCCTATTGCTGGCACTAATGATAAAATTATAAATATTTATCCATGTTAAACTACCAGTAAAACTAAAATCCATAAATCATAATAACGAATTTAAGTAAAAATGGCACAGAAAAACATTACGGTAAAATGACACAGATAGAAATGGCATGAGTGGATAAATAGGAAAAAAAGGCACGAGTGAAAAATATAGATGGATATCTCACAATGAGTTTATCAAAATCTTAGATAGAATACATAAAGGTAAAAAAATAAGAAATTTGTCAAATTAAAAAGAAAATTTTATCTACATTTAAAAGTAGATGAGGCTCCTCAATTAACCCCCTCCCCCCAAAATGAGATTCTACTATTTTAGACGATTACGTGTGGACACCCTGAAAAAAAAACTGGGGAAAAAAAACCTTTATTTTTACTTTAGAATGGAGTATCAGTTTCACATATAGATTTAACGTAAAATGATCACCCATTTCCGGGCCAGTGTCTAAACAAATAGCGTTTTAAGGGCATATAACTTTTTTTTTTAGGGGGGGGGGGTTAAGAGAGATAAATATTGTGTATTTTATTTTGAGGGGGGAAGAGGATATAAAACAACACTCTTAATCCTACCACTAACCCTAAATACGGGTGCCCCCCCCCCAATACAACTGCACTCTCTTAATCCTAACTCCGGTTGGCAATATCTCCCTCACACCACACAACCCTTTCCTAACCCTACCACTAACCCTAAATGCTGGTGGTAACAGAATCCTCCCCTAAAAAAAATAGAAAAAAAATTATGGTTACATCTAAGATTTAACACAACAACAAAAAGAACTTTATTGTTTTGTGTTCAATATTGGGTGGTATGTGTATGCGTGTATGTAAGGGGGGGGGCTTATCCTATATTTAAAACTATGGGGAGGGAACCTATCCCCCATAAACATGGGGTGTAGCTCCTATTTACAATTACAGGGGAAGGGACTTAGCACCATCCTCCTAAAAAAAAATTAGAAAAATCAATTTTATTTGCTTGCAAACAAAAGAATAACATTTTTAATATTTATTCATAAACTATTGGAGGAGGCTTAGTTCCTGTTTAAAAGTACAGTGGAGAGGACATACCCCCCAAATTTAGAGAAATCGGTTTTATTTGCTTGAAAACAACAGACTAGATACATGTATTATTTTGATTATTCGGACTACTGTCCTCATCATATATATTATTCTTATAACGTTTGGCCGATGTAACATTCCATTTAATCGTGTAAAAAAATGAAACTTTGAATAAATTCGCTAGGCAATCTTTAAAATTAAATGAAACAATTTTGCCCTCCCCCAAATACTAATACATCATTGATAATTAAATTATAAAAATGTTAAATATAAGAAAATTTCATTCTAATTTCTAAAGATTCATTTATTTGTTTGTTGTTGGTTTTGTCGTCCCTTTTTAATTATATAATGGACTTTTGTTTGTAGGCTTTTGTCCGATCCCCCAGCATTGGCAACCAGTGTGAAAAAAAAGTGTGAAAAAAAACAACAACTTTGAACATTTTGAAAGGCTTGGTGTAGAGTTTAATTAGGTATGAATTAGTGAATTTAAATATTTTCACGTGTATGTGTGAGAAGTCTACATTTTGGCGTCAGTTCTTTTTTTGATTTTGAGTTTTCATGTCCGTTAACTGGTTGTAAAGTGGACTTTCAAAAGATATAAAACATATTTAAGCTTCTTTATTGCAACGAACTTCGGGCACAAAAAATAAACTTTGAACACTCTTTTTATACAACAAGAAACAAGTCTAAAAGTTCGACACAGAAAATCCCGTTCTCCGAAAAAGGGTCACTCTGGATTATGACAAAATTAAAATTGCCTAGGTTACAAAGATTTGCCATTCACTGACGTAGGGCAGACAAGATGAAGTGTAGTATCAGAACAGGTGTCGATGGATAGCCATAAAAGTTCAATTTTATATACGTTCTAAATAAAAAATATTTTTTTATTAAAACAAACAAAACTCGTGTAGTCTCACCACAAGTGCATTTTACGTTTGCGAAAATATATATTTACACGAGTTTTTATGGTAAATTAAAAAATATACTACAACTTTATGATCAAATATTTAGAAATTTGAAAAGAATCAGAATCGGGAATTGTATCGGAATCAGGAATTTAGAACCGAATCGGTAATTGTATCGAAATCGGGAAAAATATTAGAGTCGTCTCACCAGTAATACATACAATACAATCTAACTTAGCTGCTTTCGGGGAATGAAGGCCCTCGACAAACACGAGAGACAAACGAACTTCTATACGCTCAACGAACCACAAACACGCCACAAATCGGAACTAAACTATATATACAGTTCGTAAATACACTCTCTCACTAACAAAGCAGGCACGCTGATATACACATACCTATTTTCATGCGTATCCCATGTAAATGCACATGGCGCCACCCGAAACTCAATTTCTCCTTACAGACAAAACACTTTTCTTTCACCAGAACATTTTCGTATTCTATGAACACTTTATTTCGCATTGTCTTAACAAATTTATCAATAAAAATTAATTAGTTTGTATGGATATACTTTGTCATTTTTTCCTTTCTTTTGATGTCTTATCTTCGACAATGTTATTGGGCAATTGAGATAATGCTGCAGGTTCGAATACGAGTATCGCCCGTTTCAATTTTTATCTTTAAAATATGGATAGGCATGAAAAACTTTTTACAAATAGAAGTTTGAGACTGAGTCAGATTTTTCGGTTTTCATTTGTATGTGTGTGTGTATCCCGCTCTCCCCCCCCCTCTCTCTCTCTCTCTCTCTCTCTCGCTCTCTCTCTCTCTCTCATATATACATTTACCACAGAAATAATGAAATAACTCAAAAAGTTTAGCCCAGATTTATTTTATTTTTACTAGCTGACCTGTGCCCCGGCGTTGCCCGGGAAAGTAGATTAATTTAAGAAATTCCATGTCCAACCTTAAACGATCCGGCGTGAACACAGACCCCACAATGTTAACAGTAGATCCCCAAAATTTTCTGCCATTTTGTGTCGATGTTATCTGTTATTAGTCAAATACCACGCTTGTTAAGCAGACGGAACTAGTGGCCCTGTAGATACCTATCTCGTTCATGTAACTCCGAAGCTAAACTTTCAGTTTCGCCGAAGCAAGCAGCCAAACGCACTACTTGATACTGTTCATTACTTTTTCTGTTTGTCGACTTCTCTTTTGAGAGCCAATTCTATTTCGTATGCATGTTTCACGTATCAGATAATCAGCTGAAGGGTTAGGCTTCTATCTTTTTTCGTTAGTTCGAATATGAAGTCGTCAAAAAGAGAAAAATGAGTGCCTAAAAATTAAATAAAATGCAAAAATAATATTTCTATGTACAAAACTACTAAACTTGTGTCATTATTTCGATGATTATCTCCGATGAGAATTTTTTTTTAAATGTGTAAAAGAAAAGAATAATAATAATTTTAAAAAAACTGAAAAGGTACGATTCCTTGTTCGTACGAAAAAAAACCCAACCAATTCTTACTCGTATAATCGTTTCGTAGTTTCTTTTTTGTTGTGTTAGTGAAATGCTGAAACAGATTTGCACATGAACGTGTGTGTACTGATCTATGGTGGTAACTGATCTCTTGTGTGTACTGATCTATGGTGATAACTGATCTCTTGTGTGTACTGATCTATGGTGGTAACTGACCTCTTGTGTGTACTGATCTATGGTGGCAACTTGAACAGGCGAAAATTCACTTTACTTTATCAGCAAAAAACTCACTTTACTTAATCAAATCTACCTACAGTATATCGATAACGCCCCTCCCACCCAATCTAAAAATTGTAAGTTTTTCACTGCATAAGAAAAAAAAAGTTCCTCCTCCATTTGTAGGGTGGGGTGGAGTTTAATGGGTCAGCGGGTCAACTCACATATTTCTTTTATTTTCTCCCGACTCAAAGTACTTCCTATGCTCTCCTTGCTAGAGTTACCAGTTATTGGCTGATTTGATGAATTTTTTATGATAAAGTTGTCTTGTAAAGCAGGGGGGCGTTGTCCCTTACTAAGGTTTAGGACACGAAATGAAATAACAAAACCTCTTTATAGCAACAACGAAAAGGATTTATTCATAAAGGTTACCTATACCATTTAATATAGGTAGAAAGAAACTTGGACAGTGTCCGAGAGAAGAAGAGGAAATTAAGTGTTCTTAGAGCTGTCTGAGGTCTGTCAGCAACTATCTTCAGGCGAAGATAGTATTTGCTGTGAGCGTCCAGTGGACAGGGGCAGGAGAGAGAGAGAGAGAGAGAGAGAGAGAGAGAGAGAGTGTGTGTGTGTGGGGGTGTGTGTGTGTGAAAGAAGTGTTTCCTCGTTGCTTGCCGGGGTCTTTCTCTGGCTGCTCGTGATTCTCAAAGGGGCTGAAGTAGTTCTTCAGCCGACAGAAGGAATCCATGCGCCTTGCAGGCTGATTGGTCAGTGTGTGACCGGCTCACTCCATGGGGATATTTATCGAAGGGAGAAAATAGGTCTATGTTTATGACTGCTACATCCTCATCTACTTCTGAAGAAAAGAACTTTGGCTTAGAAAATTGAGATTGAGACATTATTGATAGAGTTATAAAAAATCAATTACTTTTCAAGATGGGGCAAATTGGGTCACCTCAGATTTTTATTGGAGACAGAACTGATTTGATTCCTTGTTTGCATGAATATTGAGTAATTTGAATAGATTTGTACTAATGAGTTTGTGCTTATGGCATTTGTGTGTTATATTCAGAGGATATGGAATGATAGAAAAGATTGTCTAGGTGAAAATACATGTTGGTTGAGAGAGCTTGTATTTATAACATTTGTGCGATATTCGATATGTTCTGTATTTTTCCTGTCAAAGACTTGTTATAGTATTGGTAGCTTTAAAGGTAAAGCTCTCCAAGTGCATGTTCTTGGTATGTTGCATGTTGGAACTGCTTATCACTTTTTGTTTTGACAAAATGAGTTTTATTGAAGAGACACAATGGTGACTAATTATGCCTCACCACATAAAGAATTTTACCAATTTTCATAGTGTTGGTTAGAACCCAAAATGGACTTATTATACATGTGTTGCACATTTACTCCTAAGAAAATACCTGTTTTTTCATACGTATTAATAATAAAAAATCCCTTTTCTTTTCAAATCTTCAAAAATCTACCTAATTTATTTACATGTTTGAAATAATTTTTAAAGCAGAAAAAAATTTAAATTCGAGAAGTGAAAAAACTATCCCCCCACCCCCAAATAGTTTCTACAGTTATTATTGTACTGCGGAATGCTAAATAGTTTCCGCGCCTTAAGTTATGCTCCCAAATCCGATGGGTGTGATAGTAAAAAAATTATTAGTCAAGAAGAACCCGTCGTTAAAAGTTAGTAAGCGATTTTCTGTGTTATTTTAGTTAAAAGAAAACAGTCGATGAAACTTAGTAAGCGATTGTCTGTTTTGTTTTATATATAAAAAAAAAAGTCGTTAAAAGTTAGTAAGCGATATTGTGTTTTGTTTTAGTATAAAAACAGTCGTTAAAAGTTAGTAAGCGATATTGTGTTTTGTTTTACTATATAAAACGGCTGTTAAAAGTTAGTAAGCGATATTGTGTTTTGTTTTACTATAAAAAACAGTCGTTAAAAGTTAGTAAGCGATATTGTGTTTTGTTTTAGTATTAAAAAAGTCGGTAAAAGTTAGTAAGCGATATTGTGTTCTGTTTTAGTGTTAAAAAACAGTCGTTGAACGTTAGTAAGCGATTTTATGTGTGGTTTTAGTAAAGAAAAAGTTGTTGTAAGTTAGTGAGCGATTTTGGGAATCTTTAATAATAGCCCTACAACTCGCGAGTCGGGTTGAAAAAAGTTGTAGAACGTAGTTAAAAAAATGAATATGCAACAAATAAATGCAACGTACGTAGAGACCGGAGATTTTCCTAGTTTTCTATTCCATTTGTTTGTATGTTTACGTATGGTAAATGGGTTTTTATTAGACATGAAAAAAAAAAAATTTTTCATGTCATTTATTTAAAAAACAAAATGGCGTCATTAGTTTTTGCTATCGGTGTCACGTGCGTGTTTTTTTTTTACCGGGACTCATAATCAAAGCGGCGTTTTTTTTGTTTTTTGGGGGGGTTTAGGTTAGGGTTAGGGCTGGGTTAGGGTTAGGGTTAGGGCTGGGTTTAGGTTAGGGTTAGGGCTGGGTTTAGGTTAGGGTTAGGGCTGGGTTAGGGTTAGGGTTAGGGCTGGGTTTAGGTTAGGGTTATGGTTAGGGCTGGGTTTAGGTTAGGGTTAGGGTTAGGGCTGGGTTTAGGGTTAGGGTTAGGGTTAGGAATTTTTTAAAGAAACAGGGAAAAAAACATTACGGTTTGACGAATGAAAATAATCTGTAAATAAAAGCACACTGACATGTAAATAAAAAGAAAATTATTTTATTCCTTTTGCTTAAAATGTAGTTTTGTTTTGTTCTTCTGCTTGGCTAAAAAATGCAAAAATTGCGCTTTGACTATGAGTCCCAGTAAAAAACCAACCGAATCCAGAACGAGGCTGAAGTCTCGTTCTGGATTCAGTGTTTTCTATCGAAGCAGCCATTACTGGGTTTTTTCCACTTCACTTACGCTAAAACTATTAACTTATAGAAAATAGCACTTTTAACGGATTATAATCATTAATAACTGTCACAGTTAACTTGGAAATTCAGTTTTATTGGCTACGGTAACTTTTATTTGTTGTATATTTGTTTTTTCAGCGTTTTCATTGTTGGGCTATTCTTAAAAATACCCGCGATTTTTTGTTTTATTTTTGTAAGAAGATAACAGTCGATGAAACTTAGTAAGCGATTTTCAATTTTGTTTTATTAAAGAGAAAACAGTCGATAAAACTTAGTAAGCGATTTTCAATTTTGTTTTATTAAAGAGAAAACAGTCGATAAAACTTAGAAAGCGAGTGTTTTTTTTTATTTTAGTAAAAAGAAAACAGTAGTTAATAGTTAGTAAACGATTTTCTGATTGGTTTTAGTACAAAAACAGTCGTTAAAAGTTAGAAAGTGATGTTCTGTTTTGTTTTACCACTTTTCATAGTGTTGATTAGAACCCAAAATGGACTTATTAGACCTTCCATTGAAAACAGTCTTTAAAAAAAAGTAAACGATTTTCTCTTTTGTTTTAGTTTAAACAAAATCAGTCCTTTAAACTTAGTAATCGATTTTATATTTTGTTTTAGTAAAAAAAAAAAACAGTATATGAAACTTAGACGTTTCTTGTTTTGTTTTAGTTAAAAAAAACACCTGAATAACCGTTACTTACCAAGACCCTATGCGCCAGACTAAGGCGCCATTGCGGATACTATGTGAGGTGTTGATGTATTCTTTTATTCTGAAAAGTTATTAAATGTATTATGAATAGCTAGATGGCACTGCTGATACAACCATTCCGATATTCCGTTATTCCTCAAATACAGTCCGGTAGAATACGCCAGGTAAATGAATTTGCGAGATCGTTTGTTATTTATCATTTAAATATTGTGTAGTATGTAGGAAATAGTATGAGTTAATAAAAATTAAATAAAAACGCTGGCTTAAGAGTAAGTATACCTATTAAGGAAATAACCCGGTGAATGCATATGGCGTGGGAGGAGATAATTGTAGGATAATGAAGTCTACAGTGGAATGTGGGCAAAAAAGTGATGATAACATTTAATGATGCAAAGACAAAGCTCCTGTCCTTCAACAACTACAGGAAACCTCTTCAACCACCGACTGCCATGGAAAATAACACCCTACCCGAGAATCCAACTTTCAAACTCCTCGGACTAACATTCACAGGTAACATGAATTGGAACGAATACATTGAAGACATTGCCAAGGCTGCTGCAAAGAAGGTGGGCTCCCTCTACCGAGCTAGTAAACTTCTCACACCTGACATTATCCTATATCTCTACAAAGCCACTATCCGCCCATGCATGGAGTATTGTTGATACATCTGGGCTGGTGCATCATCCACTAGTCTCTCCCTCTTAGACAAGGTCCAAAAAAGAGTTGCCAACTTAATAGGTCCCTCACTATCTACCAAGCTCTAGCCCCTGCCCCATCGCCGCAATGTTGCATCGTTTTACATGTACTTCAATGGATTGTGCTCCGATGAACTTGCTGCCCTGGTGCTCCCTCGATGTAAATACACTAGACGAACCCGAAAATCAGTTAAGTCTCATCCATTCACTGTAGAGATCCCCAGATGCCGGACAGCCTTCTACTCCAATAGCTTATTTCCTCGTGCTATCGGGCTCTGGAATTCTCTCCCTGCTCCCTGTTTCCCCGACTCTACTGACATGCAGAAATTTAAAACTTATGTAAACAAACATCTCGCTGCACAGCTCACAACTTAGGATGACCCCCACTCTTACTCCCTAATTCTCAGTAGCTCCTTACGTCTACAGTGGCGTCCTGCCTTGTTTGGAGGAACTATGATAAAAAAGTGTTTGCCACGTTCTGTGTGGGAGTACACATTTGAGAGAAGCAGCTTAGTTAGAATAAATGTAATAAATCGTAAAAGGAGACGAAATGTGCGCATATTTTCTCAAAACGCGCATTATGAAGTGTTGTAAGTGGATACTTGAAAAGATTAGCATATGAAGTGGTCGGTTCTTTTTCTAGAATGTCTAAAGGCGTAGGAGAAAACGATTTTATTTTATACATAAGATAAGATTGTTGAATAAAAACTAATGCATCAGCCATTATGGATACACCATTATAGTTTCACCATCACGAGTCCGTACGATAATTATTTGAATATTTAAGTAAAAAATTAAAAAAAATTTTTTTTAACTTAAATTCACTCCAAACAAGGCACAATGCCACTAAGACGTAAGGATCTACTAAGAATTAGGAGCCAGATTTATAAGGGCATCCTAAGTAGGGAGGGCCTGTGGACGAGTGGTTATAGCGCTTGTCTTTGGGCTGGACGACCCGGGTTCGATCCCACTCACGGCATGCGAATTTTCGCCAGCAGTAAATGGGTACCTGACTATAACTCAGGGGAGGTTCAAGGCAGCGGAAGGAGAGGGATGGGCTCCGCCTTCCATATGCTGTGCCCTAGACACGGTGATTCTTAACAAATCACGTGTGTACATTCGTTTTGCCCACATGTCGAAAGTAGAGCGTCGTGTCAACAGCAGATATACCCATCTTGGGTGTAATAGCACCAGGGAGATCGTTTTACTGTCCAGTCAAGATTTGCATATCTAGCGGGCATGTGCATTGAGAGATACCGAAAATAAAGAACGGCCGGGAAAAACTAATCAGTTTAACCCCGGCGCAAATTGGAAACACACGTCTATCTCTTTGTCTTGTTATTTCTTTCTTTTTACCTTTTGTTTTAGTGTTGCGAGACGAATCTACGACATTTTAGCTGGCGACAAGAATTTTAATGACGTGCTTATATTCACTAGAAAAAAGTCTACACGAAAGAAGAGAGATATGGCTAACAATTTGTCCGTTTCTTCCAATTTCAGTGTCCACGCTGACTAAAATACAATTAGCATTCGCTGGTAAAAGTTGATAGATGAATTGGAAAGGCTGGATATTACCGTAAGTATCGATACTGACAAAAAGAAAAGCGACTCTTTTACACTATGCCGAAGACAAAGTTTCAAATTTCGACACGCGATGCAAAACCCAAATGAATACTTTGATTAATACCACTTTAACATCCACATGCGACTTTCAAGATACAAACCGAGAAATAATGGTCCAGATACTACAAGTCTGTTCGTCCTCTAATGTTAAGGGGGCTAATAGACAATTCTACCTTCAAACAAATGCTAGACAAAGTCAGGGCCATTGAACTTGCTCACACACGAGCTGCAGACATGGAACTAAGGGAAGTCCATGCACTTTCGTCCTACAGCAATAACGAAAACCACAAGCGATACACGCGCAGATACGAAATCAGTAAAAGTACCAAAAACTCCAACAGCGGACGTCATCACGGATACACACAAAATAGTAACCACCATTTCACCTTGAGACCCTGACCACGTGAGAGACAGAATGAATATGGCGGACAGGCCTGCTATTACTTAATTGGCAACACGCGTGACGTATCTCGTCAAGCGGCACGAGTGTAGGAACTGCCTTAAAAGGAACCATTTCGCTCAAGTCTGCAATTCCAAGCCGATGTACAAACAAAAAGTGAAGTATCTAATGTACGAACACCAGAACAACATTGCCAAGTTTAAATTGGGCGAAGATGGCAAACGAACTAACGAGATGGATTTACACAAAGACAAACGGAATCTTAAAGTAAAGCTGAAAGAAAAAGAAATTTCACAAGAAAATACAATCAAAACCTTCAAATTGAAAAACGACGAAGATATGACGAATTTACAAAATGCATTTGAGTGCAAAGCCAAAAATAGTGAATCCAAATTCGAAAAAGAGTTGAAGGCTTAACGGAACGAACTTGATCTGAAACGTAAATTGTAGAGAAAAAGCCAAATAAAACCTTGATGAAGAATAATGAGAAAACGTTCAGTGACATCAATAATTATTACAGTGATATTAACCTTTGGTTTAATTAACGTTCTCAAGGAGCAGGTCGCTATGAAGAAGAAAAAAACGACTGGAAAAAGAAATGGCTAATCTTACAACCGAAAACAAACGATTAGTCGAGCCTCTCCAACACGCACGAAAAAAGTGGATGAACTGCGAAAATCTTTGGTCAATTATGAAAAGGATAAACATAGTTTTAAAACGACCACGGACTATTTAAAGGTAACAACAGAGGAACTAAAAGCTTTTAAATGTGATGAATTGTACAGTTTGTTCATAAAGTCAATCCAGGTCAATTGGAGGTGTCAAAGTTTTTTATGATATGTCGTCCGAAAGCACCGAAATGTCTCTCTTCTAAGGGCACCCAATCCGACCCAAAACAGTCACTAGTCCGCAAACACCAACTTGAACTCCAACTTCACTCTTCTGACAGCACCAAATCCGACCTCCACCTTCACTGGTGTCAATCCGGGATGAACCAAAGAAGAAGTGCGCTTTCTCATTTCCTGTCCTCTTTATGGGGACTCCCATCATGCAATGCAAAATAGGTCACATGATCATTTGGTACTTTCTTTCTATAAAACCAGCCATTTGCTTTAACTCTGTTGTTCCACATGGCCTGGTCTGGTATTACAGGTAAGTCTTATGTTTTTAAGTTTTTTTATTTTTTATTTTCCACTACATGCCCCCGTGATCTTAAAACCACATCTCACCTCGCATAGTCAGCCATCCAGACCGGTTGTTTCCTCTCACGATTAGAGCGTCGAGGGGGTTCTTCCAACGGGGGTTCACCGGCTTCTTCCTCAGCATCTCCATTTGATGGCAGAGAGACACGACGTATGTCAAGCACGTGTCGCGGCATCCCGTCAACACTCACATTGTTTACAGACTGTACATGCGTTACCCTTCCTCGTCCCCAACGTGTAGTGCATAGAGCTTCCGGTGGCTTGACCCACACTTCTTCACCAACTGTGATGGATCCTTGTCCCTCTTCACTCATGTTCGTTCTAGCAAGATAATGACGGCACTCATACCGAAAAACTGACTGATGCGGCACTGACTCTTCATCTTGACCACTCTTTGGAGACATTTTGTACCAAAATACTGCCTCTTCTGGTGAGATTCGGCCTCTCTCTGCAACAGCTTTTATGATTCGGTGATGCCTTTCGACAATCCCATTTCCTCCCAGTCGATATGCAGCCCGAAAAAATTGCCGAGTTCCCCACCTGGCACACAGCTCTGTAAAGTCTTCAGAGTGGAAGGTGGCACCATTATCCAGTAATATCTCCTCCACTGGCCTCCTCTACAACAACACCGCCTCCATGGCTCTGCAGATTTCACTCGCGGTTTCCGCTCTCAACTTATGCCAGATTGCCACTCTCCCAGGTCCACAGTCGACCATTGATAGGAATATATCGTTTCTATAATGCGTGACGTCAATGGTCAGCCGTTTCCAAGTTTCAGTCACCTGTAATTCCCCTCTCTCGTTCCTGGATGGGGCAGGGTCAATTGATTGACACTCTCTGCATTGTTCCACCACCTCTTTAACCGTCTCCTTTATCACACTCGGGTTCACCTTTCTTGCAAGAAAAAGTGTCCTCTCTTTCCCAAAGTGGTGCATTTCATGCAGCTCTCTCGCTTCCTCACTAACGGCGCACACAGCCGCTGCATCCTTCTCTTTAAGCCAGGCCTTCTTTACTCGGGCAGGGCATCTGCTCTGTTCTTTTGAGTTGGGACAAGCGTAACCGACACTCTCAGTCCAAACTCGCGAATCAAGTCTCCCAAAATCCCTAGCCTACGCTTGATCAGCATCTCAGCTGCTCCCTTGGTCCTTACTCTCCTGTCTCCTGAGACTTCTGACTGGATCCAGGAGGCCACTGTGGCCGAGTCCGTTTTCAACTCTGCATTTTTCAAGCCCTACTTTAGAGCCAGGTTCACTCCCTTTGCTGCAGCCTCGAGCTCTGAAACATTTATGTGGGCATGGTCATTCCTTTTGCGTAGCCAAGCGGCATCCTCCACTGTTGCTCCTCCAATTTCAAGCAGCACACCGAGAGCCAGAGTGCTAGCATCACACCAGATCACACCTTCTTTGCCCCGTTTGACACGCCATTTTCCTTTGACGGGGTCTTCCACCTTAACCTCCTCCACCACCTCGCGTATCAACTGCACAACATCCTCGGTCACTGTGTCATCCCAGCGGCCGCCTTCGGTCCGCCTTCGGTCCGCCTTTTTATATAGCTACATGCTACTCTGAGCCACCCGCAAATGGGGTAATGGCCAACCAGCTTCCCACATATGGAGAACAGCTCTCTCTTAGTCAGTCCGTCTGAGATATCGGGCACCTCATTACCCCGTCCGAACATCAACGTCCCCTCCTTATTCCTTTGCAGCTTTAGTCCTAGGGCCGTGCCATTTTCTAGTGGCTCAGATGGCTTCGCAATCAATCCATATCTTCCAACGTGATTGCTAACACTTTCCGCAGAAAGATTTCCTTCCTCAACCAGGATGTCATCAATATATGAGCTTGTGGCCCTCTCCACCTCGTTATTTTTCCCCAGTACTGTTTTCAAAATTGCAGTCATAATTTTGGGTACAGAACTGAGCCCAAAACCCAACCTTGTCAAGCAAACGGTCTGACCCTTGAACTTAACCAGCTGGTACCGCCATAGCCTCTCGTCTATGTGTATCTGGAGGTAGGCTGATTTTAGGTCCACAATCTTGCTTGCCCGCTCCATCTTCTTCCACTCTCGCATTACTTCCTCACAAACGTTGATACCGTCCCCTGTGTGGCAAGCAATATGCTGGTTTAGCTCTCTGTAGTCCAATACTGGCCTAACCTTCCCTTTGGTGGGCTGGACTACCGCCATGAGTGGTAGAACTCCGTCTGTTTCCCCAGACCATGGTACAAGGATACCTTCCTCAATCCACCTCGCTATCTTTTTCTCAAATTCAGCCCTTGTGTCACCATTCAGAGTACTTTCGTAGCACCCAACTTGATTTTTTAGTATTGGCGGCTCTGAAACCCAACGCCATTCCACCGTCCACTTATCTCCATCAAAACTGGCCTGAAAGTCTTTGTCTTTGATTTGACACGGTTCTGCCTTCTTGGGTTTAACACTCTCCATTCCTGCCAATCCGACTGGGTGCTCGCATCCAAATGTGATCATGCCCATGCTAAACATAGCACCCCCTAGTCGATCGATGACATCCAGGCCCAACACAACATCAACACCTGCAACAAGCCGCTCCATCACAATTGCCCTCACCTCAAGTTCGGGCTCTCTCACTATTATTCTCACAGTGCACATTCCTCGGCACATCACCTCACGGCCATCAACCGCCCTCACACTGGTTGTTCCATGCCAAGATTTAGCAACATTCGTTGTCACCAACGTGGTCGTGCAGCCGGTATCAACCAGGGCTTTGGCTCTCTTCCCGTTTGCGGTGACCTCCACGTGTGGTAATGCAATCCTATGCGCCGTCACTTGATAGGGGGGGTAGCCACTGGCGCTATGGCACCCCTCTAATCGTTTCCCTGTACCGTGCAGGTTCGGCTGATATGCCCAGTTTGTCCGCAACGGAAGCAGGTTATGCCAGGCTTAGGTTCTCGGCAGTCCCGTACAAAATGAGGCCCCTGGCATCGAAAACATTTCACTGGGGCTTTTCCAGGTGACCGCCCCCATGAGAGATTCTCCTTAACTGCGGACTTCCCTCCCATCAGGCTTACACTCGCGGTTGCCTCCATCTGGTGACTCTTCTTTGTCAGCACCCTGGCATGGGTCAGCACTTCATCCATGTTCATGCTCTCGATCATTGTCAGTCTCTGCAGCTCTGTGGACACACTATCAGGAAGACCAGTCACAAACGTCATTTTCACCGTTTTTTCAAGGCTCATCCCTGCATAACCCGCTAGTCCCGCTAGCCTCCGGATCTCCATCGCAAAGACATCTACTGGCTCCCCTGTCCATGTGATCCTGCGCATTTTGCTATAGGCGTCGAAAACGCGTTCTGCGAAAGCAGTCTTTAGTCTTGCCTCTATCAAATCTGCGTCGTCTTGTTCAGCGTCATTCATTTCCAGGTAGACCGAAAGTGCATTTCCTTCCAAATATAATGGAATCAAGGTTGCCACATCCTCAATTTTCTGCAATCTTGCAACCATCTTCAATTTAAACAGCCATCGCACTACGTCTCCATCACCAGCGTACGCCTTCAATACGCCACTGCTTAATTTGATTCTGTCACCCATCCTGTTATGTAGGTAGGCCACCGAAATAGCTTGTCGTCCGAAAACACCGAAATGTCTCTCTTCTGAGGGCACCCAATCCGACCCAAAATAGTCACTAGTCCGCAAACACCAACTTGAACTCCAACTTCCCTCTTCTGACAGCACCAAATCCGACCTCCACCTTCACTGGTGTCAATCCGGGATGAACCAAAGAAGAAGTGCGCTTTCTCATTTCCTGTCCTCTTTATGGGGACTCCCATCATGCAATGCAAAATAGGTCACATGATCATTTGGTACTTTCTTTCTATAAAACCAGCCATTTGCTTTAACTCTGTTGTTCCACATGGCCTGGTCTGGTATTACAGGTATGTCTTATGTTTTTAAGTTTTTTTAATTTTTATTTTCCACTACATGATATCTACGACATGAGAAGAGGTGCTGGTCAGAAGTGTGGCTTCTGTGTGTAGTGGGAAAATTTTGGAAGGGAAGTCCAAGGTGGGATTTAAGACGAACCGCTGAGCAAGCACTTCAGCATTATTCGTTGCCGTGCAAGCGAAATCATAGTAGTTGGATAGTGGTGCAATTGTTTGTTGTCCATTATTCACCACACTCTTATACATTTTCCAGAAATCGCGAGTTCCTAATTTCTGCGACTCAATACGTTTTCTGATAATCTCGGTATAAGTACTTTTAGTTGGTTTACTTTAATAATTACTATTAAATAGATATTTATAAAAAATATTTTTAAAAGCTAAATTATAAAAAGGTCAATAAATTTGTTGAAGTCTAAACTGAATGAAATGAATTAATTTTTTCTATGAATTTTTAAGACAATGAAAGATGAAGTTTGTGAAGAATGAGAGTTCAAACTGTTCAAGGAACATTGCGCATATTTGTTTCGGCTAACGCCGTGTACGTTTACATGTGTGTAATGAATATGCGTGTGTGTATTGACGTGTCTTTGTTTTGTTAGTGAGAACATTATACGTCTATTAACATGTGTACTTGTGCATTCGGTATCTGGGCGTTATGTTTAGAAGTGCACAAAAGTCTCCGATTCACCGTTTGAAGATTTTCACCAGGGGCCGGAATTAGCTTGTTACTTATTTTTCGTTCTGCTAGCAAGATGAGATTGGGATGCAGTCTTTTTTTGCTCAATTGGAGTAATTGTCTTTCCTGATTATGCTTCTCAATATGTATGAACTGGATGGACTATATGGATTCAACAAAAAGTATGTTTTTGGGTTGATATGTTTTGATGTTATGTATTTTTGTGTATTTGTGTATATAATTTTATATATTTTCAGAGCGTAATTTTATTACCTGTAGTAGTATAACTGCGGTAATGGTCCTCTGAAGAGAAGAATTATCTTTGAAAACTCATGAGCTAAGGACTTAAGAATACTTTGCTTGAACTTTGAATTCTAATAAAATTTGATTGACACCTAAAATAAGGTGTCAATCAAATTTTATATTATAATATTAATGCTCTATCCAGTATATTGAGCTTCAGTTTTTATCCGGATGTTTCACTAATTATAAGATATTAGTTGACGCTTATATCTTTTGTTGGATTACTTATATATATATATATATATATATATATATATATATATATATATATATATGTGTGTGTTTGTGTGTGTGTGTGTGTGTGTGTGTGTGTGTGTGTGTGTGTGTGTGTGGGTGTGTGAGTAGAGAAAATATTACATACCAGAATAGTGTGCTTGCGTGTGAACACATACATGTTGGCGAGATATTTATCAAAGCAGCCCCCGCCTGAGGTCTGGAGTGTATCGCAGTCGAGGCCAATAGACTAAAAAGAGAATGTGCAGTTCTTTTTATAGTCATTGAAAGGAGCGACACCTGGCGTTTACAAAGGGTAAATAACTCGAGTCTGAAAACACCCTCCGGTGGTGAGTCTATGTAATTGTGTTGATAAAGTAGTCCCCCCAGATTGAGAAAAGGTATTTCTGAAATCTGTTTTCATGTATTTTGTTTTGGTGGGATGCATGCGGTTAGAGTATTGAATTACTGTTGTGTTGAAAGTCTGTAGTGCAACTGAGTCCGTATGGTTGAAGTTTATGAGTGCACACCGGTCTGCACTGCTGTTGGTTATGACTGCAAGTGCACGGTTGAAGTTAATGTTGTCGGAGCGCGATTGTTTTAGTTGAGTCCTTGGAGTTAACGAACGTTCAATTGTCGGGATCACTGGTGCACTATAATCGAAGTCAAATGTGCAAATGGGTTTGTACTGTTGTGGAAGTGCGAGGTTTGAGTGAGTCTGCATATTTAAATAGACAAGTACAAGTGGATCTGTACTGGTGTTGAAGTGCGTCGTTCGAGTTTATAGGTCCTCATGTTGCGGAGTTGATCAGCGAATGCCCAATAATTGCGAAATTTAGTATTGCATATGCAGCTGTACTCGGTTTAAACTGCTGCGACTTCTTTCATATAGTGTTGTCAGTTATGATTTTATTGATCGAATTTCCTGACATTTTTTTGTACTGGATGGATGTCCGGGATGGTTTAGTTATTGTATCTTTGCTGGAGAGTGTTGTTTGTCCTTGAAAGGTGATGTTGATGTTTTGCTGAAACTGACTTTTTAATAGTTAATAACTCGGTAGTCTTGTCGCTCGCTTTTTGGCTGGAATGGAAGTTTTCTTGTGTAGCTCTTTTTGTAGTCACTGATAGAAGCGCCGACTGACGTTGACAAAGGGCAGATAACTCGGGTCTGAAAACACTCTATAAGGGTGAGATAGTGTAATTATGTTGACAAAGGGAGGTAATGCTACAAATTTAACATTTTGCTAAATTTTACACAGCGAAAATAAATGTTGAAAATTGATATAATATTAATTTTGATAAGATAGAAAGTGTTTTTTAAATCGGTAATTAACAATCGGTGTTTAAAAAACAGTCCCTCATAATTTTATACCGGTTCAATTTTCGCAGAATCTTTAGTTTCACTTAGATGTACTTTGTTTTGTAAACATTTACTTTATGTTGTTAGCCCTGGAAACGGTGGAGAAATTCCGGGCAATGCGTGGCACTAGCCAGGAAAACGTCCACAGTCATCTACAGGAATGTCTCTGGCGCTGTCGAATAAAAAATAATTATTTCGGAAATATTTGTACGTTATTACTATGATGTTTTATATATTTAAATTTTGTTAAATTTATATTTATGAAAAAGCTATTACACTATTAAAAATGTTTTCAAAATAAACTATTAAAAAATATTTTCAATCTTGAAAAAAGTTTTATAAAAAATAGTGAATAAACTATTTCAAAAATGTTTTCAAAATAAACTATTAAAAAATATTTTCAATCTTGAAAAAAAGTTTTATAAAAAATAGTGAATAAACTATTTCAAAAATGTTTTCAAAATAAACTATTAAAAAATATTTTCAGTCTTGAAAAAAGTTTTATAAAAAATAATGAATAAACTATTTCAAAAATGTTTTCAAAATAAACTATTAAAAAATATTTTCAATCTTGAAAAAAAGTTTTATAAAAAATAGTGAATAAACTATTTCAAAAATGTTTTCAAAATAAACTATTAAAAAATATTTTCAATCTTGAAAAAAAGTTTTATAAAAAATAGTGAATAAACTATTTCAAAAATGTTTTCAAAATAAACTATTAAAAAATATTTTCAATCTTGAAAAAAGTTTTATAAAAAATAGTGAATAAACTATTTCAAAAATGTTTTCAAAATAAACTATTAAAAAATATTTTCAATCTTGAAAAAAAGTTTTATAAAAAATAGTGAATAAACTATTTCAAAAATGTTTTCAAAATAAACTATTAAAAAATATTTTCAATCTTGAAAAAAAGTTTTATAAAAAATAGTGAATAAACTATTTCAAAAATGTTTTCAAAATAAACTATTAAAAAATATTTTCAATCTTGAAAAAAAGTTTTATAAAAAATAGTGAATAAACTATTTCAAAAATGTTTTCAAAATAAACTATTAAAAGATATTTTCAATCTTGAAAAAAAGTTTTATAAAAAATAGTGAATAAACTATTTCAAAAATGTTTTCAAAATAAACTATTAAAAAATATTTTCAATCTTGAAAAAAAGTTTTATAAAAAATAGTGAATAAACTATTTCAAAAATGTTTTCAAAATAAACTATTAAAAATATTTTCAATCTTGAAAAAAAGTTTTATAAAAAAATAGTGAATAAACTATTTCAAAAATGTTTTCAAAATAAACTATTAAAAATATTTTCAATCTTGAAAAAAAGTTTTATAAAAAATAGTGAATAAACTATTTGAAAAATGTTTTCAAAATAAACTATTAAAAAATATTTTCAATCTTGAAAAAAAGTTTTATAAAAAATAGTGAATAAACTATTTCAAAAATGTTTTCAAAATAAACTATTAAAATATATTTTCAATCTTTAAAAAAAGTTTTATAAAAAATAGTGAATAAACTATTTCAAAAATGTTTTCAAAATAAACTATTAAAAGATATTTTCAATCTTGAAAAAAGTTTTATAAAAAATAGTGAATAAACTATTTCAAAAATGTTTTCAAAAACTATTAAAAAATATTTTCAATCTTGAAAAAAAGTTTTATAAAAAATAGTGAATAAACTATTTCAAAAATGTTTTCAAAATAAACTATTAAAAAATATTTTCAATCTTGAAAAAAAGTTTTATAAAAAATAGTGAATAAACTATTTCAAAAATGTTTTCAAAATAAACTATTAAAAAATATTTTCAATCTTGAAAAAAAGTTTTATAAAAAATAGTGAATAAACTATTTCAAAAATGTTTTCAAAATAAACTATTAAAAAATATTTTCAGTCTTGAAAAAAGTTTTATAAAAAATAGTGAATAAACTATTTCAAAAATGTTTTCAAAATAAACTATTAAAAAATATTTTCAATCTTGAAAAAAAGTTTTATAAAAAATAGTGAATAAACTATTTCAAAAATGTTTTCAAAATAAACTAGTAAAAAATATTTTAAATCTTGAAAAAAAGTTTTATAAAAAATAGTGAATAAACTATTTCAAAAATGTTTTCAAAATAAACTATTAAAAAATATTTTCAATCTTGAAAAAAGTTTTCAATTATAAAAAATAGTAAATAAACTATTTGAAAAATGTTTTCAAAATAAATTATTTAAAAATAGTTGAAACTAAAAAATACATTCCAATTATAAAAAAGAGTTTGATTTGATTATTTGTTAAAAATATATTCAAAAGTAAAAATATTTTAAAATTCCAATTATAAAACCAGTTTAATTTTTCATTTTTTAATTATTTTAAAATTGTGAAAACAAATTATTAATTGCAAAAAAACACACGACCTGGTTAATTAAGATGTTATTCCTGTTTTCTGATTTTATAGAAATTTCTAGTTTTGTCAGCTTTCATTGGTATCTTGTTGGACTTTTCGATTATTTTATTCTATTTGTTTTGATTTTACTATATTTTCTGTATTTTATTGTGTTTTATCAATATTTTGAGTCTTATAATTTTAAATCTACTTTAAATCTATTTATCAATTCTGAAAATTTTCGACTTTTATCTTCTAATCTTAGAACTGAATTTCAGTGTTTCTATATATATATATATATATATGTATCGAGATTTATTTATATCATTTTATTCTTACTATGATATGTACATATACAAGTATGTGTATTTATATTTGTATATATATGTGTGCATGTATGTGTATGCAAGTATATGCATGTATACATGTGTGTGCGTGTGGGTTTATATAGGTACATGCATGTTATATGCGAATATATGTTCATGTGTGTTCATAACTTCTTCAGTGGTCAATGGAAGCATATGTATTTTAAGTACCCCAGACAGCGTGTCTATAAAACTCACTTTTGACACCTCAATATCTTAAAAAACGAAAAGATGTTCTTATCAGGTTAACGATATAGAAATCTATATATGGATAGGGTTAGATGTACATATAGGTGAACGTGCTGATGTGTCTGTGTGTGGGTAATTACAAACACACATATACATATGTGTGCATATGCCCCTGTGAGTGTACGTATGTGTATGTATATACCTATACACACGTATCTTCCTATGCCTCTCCCCCTCTCTCTCCACATGAATGTGCGTGTATATGTGGGTACGGATGTGTATGTGTGTGTATGCATGTATGCATGTGTATGTATGTATATATATGTATGTGTATATATGGGTGTGTATGTGCGTGTGCATGTGTATATGTGTATGCATGTGTGTGGGGGTGTATGCGGATATATGCATGTATCCATCTCCACAGTATTTTCATTTTTCATTTTTCTAAGTTCACAAACTCCCATTGTACTAAAAAAACCCACCTCACTCTGAACTTTCCATAACTCCAGTCAATTGACCTGTCCCCCTATCCCCCTATCCCCCTCCTCTCTCTACTGCTTCATGTGTATATGGATGTATGTCTGTGCGTGCGCCGGTGTATAGGTAAGTTGACATATGTAGGTGAACGTGCTGATGTGTCTGTGTGTGGCGTGGGTATTTATAAACACAGGTTCACTTGTGTATCTATCTATATATTCATTTATTTACATTCGTTCATATCCGGGTACATTTGAATCATGTTTCTGACCACTTGACTCTTGC
Source organism: Sepiola atlantica (assembly GCA_963556195.1). NCBI lineage: Eukaryota > Metazoa > Mollusca > Cephalopoda > Sepiida > Sepiolidae > Sepiola > Sepiola atlantica. Next base: position 77,241,380 of record OY744518.1, on the reverse strand, counting down.
CTCTCAGTTATTAGGGACAACTCCTGTTTTTTTTCACCATTTCACTGGTCTACCCCACTCCTTTTCCCCCATTCTACCACCACCCACCTCCCACCCCCACCGTACACACATAATCCCTCATTACACTGACGAAGGCCGAAGGATCGCGGCTAAAATGTTGCTCTCCTTTTAAGAAAAACTTTAAAATTTTTTTTATACATAAGGGACAATTGATATTCCTTGACGTCAAAAAATAGAAAATAAATAAAAAATATATTTAAAAATATATACCTTTCACATTGATTTTATATATATATATATATATATATATATATATATACCAATAAATGAAGTGAAAGAATAGAATAAGGTGCGAATCAAATTTTATTACAGTTCAATGTTCAAGCTAAGTTCTTTAAAGTCCTTAACTTATGAGTTTTCAAAGAAAATCTTCTCCTCAGAGGACCATTTTTATTTTTATCCGGATGTTCACTAATTAAAGATATTAGTTGCCTCTTATATTTTTGTTGTACTAACCTTACACACACACACACACACACACACACACACACACACACATACACATACACACACACACATATATATATATATATATATAAATATATATATATATATATATATATATATATATATATATATGGAGTGGAGAACTAAATTGCTTTTTTGCGGAATATACCTTGCATTGAGCAACTGAATTGAAAAAAGATCTGCCTCCGTCGCTTTTCTAATTCCTTTTCATTCTTCTACCTATATATATATATATATATATATATATATATATATATATATATAGAGAGAGAGAGAGAGAGAGAGAGAGAGGGGGAGAGAGAGAGAGAGGGGGAGAGAGTATGTTTAGAAAATAACAAATTAAAACATTACTTATATCATTTCCAAGAATTCAAAATCAGCAAATACATATATGTATACAGTAACATGTTTTTGTGTATGTCATTCTAGTTTAGATATGTACTTAAATGCCGGAAGTGATATAGAAAAAGACATGTTCGACGTAGTCAAATGTGTTTACTCATAGATGAGGTCTTGATTTTCTCAGTATTCGTTTAATTTTATTTCTATTTCATTCTTTCTGTCACCGTGTGTTTTTCTTTTTGTTTGTTTGGTTCCTTCCTATTTGCGGTTGTGTTGTTGTAATCTGTGTTAGACATTAATTCAACAGTGGATGATGAGGAAACGCTAGTCATCCTGACGTTGCTGGTATAAAGTTCGTCTATGAATATCAATTTGATTTTGGTGACTAGATTTTTACAAACTCATTGTGAGATTTTTATTTTTTATTTTTTATTTTTTATTTTTTTCCTGACTTTAGGCAAAAATGGAACAAGTGGATGAATAAAACTTATGTTCTAATCCGGACAACGCCGTAAATGCAGCTAGTTTTTTTCGAATATATATATATATATATATATATATATATATATATATATATATATATATATATATATATATATACAGAGGTTGGATTTGAGTTGAAAAATACTTGTAGTCCAGGGTTTCGAATCGCATGACCGGTAGTGAATAGTCATATCTCTATGCTGAAGAGTCCAGATTAAAAAGGACGAAACGTAAAAGATTTATAACAAACCTAAACTAGACACCCAACACAAAACATCTTCGCCTCCGCCCTTAGGGCTCGCATTCACAAATATCCGGCGACTTAAGACCAACATTAACGACGTAGAAACTTTTCTCTTGACAAACTCCCTGGATATCCTAGCTGTAAGTGAAACGAACCTTCAATCCTCAATTCTCTCTCACCACTTTGACATGACTGATTACCTTCCACTCTACCGTAAGGACTCTGACAAACATAGTTTATGTTCGGAACACCCTCCCCTTGACTAGAGAACATAGATTAGCATCAGATGACCAAGCCTACATGTGCTTTAGATTGACCCTATATCACAGCGTTAGTTACTTATATGTTTTATACCGTTCTCCTTCGACCAAGGACTGTACCCTGCTTGACTCTGTCTCTGAAACTTAGATAGAGCGCTCTCACTCGACTCAAATGCCCAAATACATGTGACTGGTTGGGATTTTCCAGTGTTACTGATGCAACTGGGAACTCTACGTTTAATTTCTCCTCAGCTCACGACCTCTCACAGATTGTCACTTTTCTGACCTGCCTTCCTGATCGTGCGGACCAGCAAGCCTCACTTCTCGACCTGTTCTTGACCTCACTACTCGATGCTTGTGTGGCGAATGCCCATAGCCAGCTCGGAAACTCTGATCACGTGATAATGATACTTATCACCTTAAAAACTCATCCAAAAGCTGATGAGCCGTTGCTCAAAACGATGAGAAACTATGAGCAGGCTGATTTTGAATCTTTCAGAGATCACATCAGCTACGCCGCATGGGGTGAAACCTTCTCACTCCCTGCTGATTAGTGTGCAAATGAGCTAACCGAATGGGTCAAAGCAGGCATTGATGCTTATGTCCCCACACGAAAATTCTTCAGCAAACTCCACTCTAGTCAATGGTTTACCTCAGAGAGGCAGAAGGCATTCCGAAAATTTGGCCTCCATAAGTCAACTGCGAATAGACAGAAATTTATAGAGGCAAGAAATGATTGCAAAGTAGTGATAGATGAAGCAAAGAGAAGGTATTCAGAGATGACCAGGAAACACATTCAGTCATAGAAACAAGGTACTCATGATTTCTGGAAAATCTACAATAGTGTGATGAACAATGGACAATCGACAATTCCCCCACTATCAAATCACAATGATGTTGTTTGCACGACAACTGATAAGGATGAACTACTTGCCTAGCGTTTCGCCTTAAACTCCACTTTGGACTCAGCAAATAACCCCCTCCTTAAATTCCTATTGCGGACTGAAGCCACAATTGAGAACCTGGTCATCACCCCATCTCAGGTCAAAGTCATCATAAAAAACCTTGACACCTCCAAAGCCTGTAGGCCTGATCTTATACCAGTAATAGTAATAAAAATGCTCTGCTGAGCTGGCCCCTGTCCTCTCCAAACTATACAACAAATACCTTGCTGAATCATGTTTCCCTGATAGTTGGAAAATTTCCCCTGTGGTACAAGTATTCAAGAATTCTGGAAATAGAACTGATCCTCTAAACTACTGTCCAATCAGTATACTCCCGATCTTTACTAAAATCTTTGAATCATTAATCAATCTTGCTATAGTCCGGCACCTAGCTAATGCTAAACTTCTTTCTGATCATCAATACAGATTTAGACAAGCACGATCTACCGCAGATATCCTAATGGTCATCGCTGAATGCATATATCATACACTGGACAAGGCAGGTGAAGCTAGGGCGGTAGCGCTTGATATATCCAAGGCCTTTGACAAGGTATGGCATGAAGGGCTTCTCCTAAAACTGCACTCATATGGTATTACTGAACAAACATTTAATATAATTAAATCCTTCCTAACAAAAAGAAAGATTCAAGTTGTCCTCGATTGCCGTTCATCTAAGCAACATGACATAAATGTTGGTGTACCCCCATTCTAGGACCTCTACTGTTCCTGATTTTCATAAATGATCTCCCTTGACGACAACACGCTCTACTCTTGTCATGTGGGCAAAACCGACGCGCACATATCTGAGGCAATGGCTGAATCCTTAGAAAATGACATCCAGTCTGTAGTGGAATGGAGTAAAAAATGGATGGTAACTTTTAATGCCACAAAGACAAAACTACTTTCCTCTAGTAACTACAAGAAACCTCTTCAACCACCGATTGTCATGGCAAATAACACCCTACCTGAGAGTTCATCATTCAAACTCCTCGGCCTAACTTTCACAGATAACATGAATCGGAACAAATACATTGAAGACATTGCCAGGGCTGCTGCAAAGAAGGTGGGCTCCCTCTACCGTACTAGTAAACTGCTCACACCTGACATTATCCTATATCTCTACAAAGCCACCATCCGCCCATGCATGTAGTATTGTTGCTACATATGGGCTGGTGCATCATCCACTAGTCTCTCCCTCATAGACAAGGTCCAAAAAAGAGTTGCCAACTTAATAGGTCCCTCACTATCCACCAAGCTCCAGCCCCTATCCCACCGCCGCAATGTTGCTTCCTTGTGCCTGTTTTACAAGTACTTCAATGGACTGTGCTCTGATGAACTTGCTGCTCTGGTGCCCCTACTACGCAAATTCACTAGACCAACCCAAGAATCTGCCAAATCCCATCCATTCACTGTGGAGGTCCCCAGATGCCGAAGAGCTTTCTACTCCAAAAGCTTCTTTCCTCGTGCTGCTGGACTCTGGAACTCCCTCCCTGCTCCCTGTTTTCCTGACGGTACTGACATGCAGAAATTTAAAACTAATGTAAACAGACATCTCGCTGCATTGCTCCCAATTTAGGTTGACCCCCCCCCCCCGCCCCTAAAAAAGATTTTTAAATTAAAAAATTTAAAAACTCTCAATTTTTTTCTAAGTAACCCCTTACGTCTACAGTGACGGTCTGCCTTGTTTGGGGTGAACCATGTTTAAAAAAAAACCCAAAAAAACATTATTTATTACAGTTTCAAGAATTCAATGTCAACAATGGTATGGCATACTATCGTTACAGAGGCGATTAGGAATCTTATTTAATTTTCTATATATATATATTTTTATATATATATATATATATATAATTAATTATAAGTATTTTTTTTATCTACATACGTATACGTATCGTCAGTGTAGAGAAGATTTATTCACACCGGTTGCCAGGCTCGAACCCTAGAACCCGAGTTATATTTTAAATTCAAATTCATACGCTCACACGGGCGTCGCCAATAACTCGGTAAATCAGCGAGAAATTAATCCTACTTAAAGGCAGTTTTCCTTCTAAAACCTGCTGAATAGATTTTTTTTCCCCACTTATCTCTGTAAATGCGCCATTGTCTTAACCATTTCTTTATTGTACATCTAGAGGCTACTTGCATATACAACGATTAGGATGGTTTCTGATTCTGGTTTTTGACCAGGCCAGCCCATTTCAATTGCGAAGGCATGACTAACATTTCCTGACCGATACTCAAAATGCTGTCCAGGAAGAAGCTATCTGCATATAACATTAACCCTATATTAATTTTAAATGAAAATCAACAAAATTACTTTTTTATGTATTATTTGGATTGTTCGGACTACTGTTCTCATTTTTTGAAAGGAACATTATATATATATATATATATATATATATATATATATATATACAAGATCCAAACACAGTTTGTTGATCATTTTCACTGCTCGTGTAAATTAGCCGCCGACTCGCTATTTACAAAGTTAAATTCCTCTTTAATTATTAGCTAATTCCCTATGACCGAGGGGTTAACGCTCTTGACTACGAATCAGTGGCAATTTGTGATCGGAGTTCGAGCCCGCCGACCATTGAGAATTAACTTCCTGCACTGAAGATTGCGTCTGTAGGTAATAAATAATTAATATTTATTTATAAATATTATATGTATATGTATATATATGTAATTTTTGCAGGGTTATTAGATCATAGGTGATAATCCCATGAAGTTACGGTTTTATAAGATAGTGCTCAATAACAAGAAGAGCTGTATTTTAGTATAACATTTTATTCATACAAACAGTTTGGGCTACATATGTGCATACATGTTTCAGCTACGATCTTATTTAAAGCATAGCTTCCTCGGGCTATGTTGAAGATGCTGAAAAACGAATGAGTTCCATGCTGGTGTAGAGTCTTGGGGGAATAATTCGTAAAGAGAGAAGGGATATTAGAAGGGGTTAAATTTCATTCTATACACATACATACGTATACCCAATACATATTCACACAATGAATATATACACATAAAAAATGGCAACCGATAAGCAAAAGGTAATTAAATAAGTAAGTTAAAAATATAGAGATTAAATATGTCCAGCCAGAAATCAATAAAGTATTTCAGTGTTATTTCTGTGCTACTTCTCTATCTGTGGACGATAACCTTTGTCAAATTTGGAACAACCTCCAGTGGATCTTTCTAATCTGCCAGATTCAGAAGTTGCTACCTGCAAATAACTACATTTCCATTCCTACAGCGGATAAACAGCTTCTATGAAACTACATTGAATTCACTTCACTCCTGTGTCCCTAAAGCTCATTGCAAAATTGTCTATTCTTCCCTGTAAGAACTGGCTCACTCCGTAATTTCACCCACAGTGAAACTTATTTCAGTTAGAATCTTCTAACTGAATATGGGACGTGAATTCACTGTCTGGAAACTTCTCCTTTTTATCCTGCCAGTGCACAGACCACATCCACATGGGCTCTGGTCAGCCAAGTCTACTCAGAAAATGTTCTTGGCCTTTTGGCTAAGATCAAAGTGTAGTATCTGTTCCGATGGATATTGCACCCCATAGACTGGTATTGTCTTGGCCTTCGGGGCTTGATTTACGCCTGTCTATGGGTCTGTCCTGTGCAGTTCTAGGAGGTGCACCCTCCCAGGCTTCGCCTCCCCTCTTTGGGGAGAAGTAAGTTTATTGCTTACTGCCTGAGGCGCCCCTACCGGGGAATGCCGACGGGGCTGCCCAGGCAATTTTTAAACCCAAATTTCCCAACACGACCGTGGGTCACATCTTACTTGTGAGAGTAAGATAAAAACTGGCCTTGTGCCTAACTCCTGGAAAGGAGTAAATCAATACTCAGAACATTATTCTCTTTTCAGCAAAAGAATATTTTTTCTCTTTTAAGCAAAAGAACATTTTTTTTTTTTAAGCAAAAAAGACATTTTGCACTTTGCAACCATAACAAATACATTTTTAAGTAAACTAAACAAGTCTTTACTCTATTGTTGCTCTCTTCTTTCAAACTTATCCTCATGTGCTGCTACAATCAATAAAGTTCCTCTAGTTTTTATTGGATAAAAGCCTAAGCAGGGGGTAATGTAGCAGTTACACGAGATATCTATTTTTGTTTATATGTACGCGCAATATGTTGCATCATGTTGAGTTGTAATTTGGTCAGCGTATTGATACACAGGCGATTAGCACACCACTGACATGCGCACTAGAAGCCTGCTGATTTCCACCCGCAGCTGGATGCGTACGAAATACAACTGTTTCAGTCTAACCTCCGACGTTGACAGACTGGCATTCTCCCTCGCTCTCTCTCTTTCCCTCCTCGTCATCATCATGGTGACGAAGGGAGGGGGAGGATTAAACCGAAGACCTGAAATTATATTCCATCTCTACCGAAAACCCTAACCCTAACCCTACCCCTACCCCTACCCCTAACCCTAACCCAGCAACTTTCTTTATATTCCTTTGAGCCCCCCCCCCTCCCGCTTACAAAGATGATTCCTACTTCAGTGGAGATCTCTGTCCCTTTTCATGGAACTGACGAACACAATCACAGAGAAGAATCCAACTAAATTTATTTCTTTTTTAAGATCTGTGCATGTTAGTAATTGATATCATTTCATTGCAATAATACAATCACTTTTAATTTAACTTTTTTAATGTTAAGGAGTTAAACAACTAAAAAAATATTGTTTTCCACAATCGGTGATTTTCAATAAATGAAAGTTAAAATGAAAAGAAATTGTCCTAAAAATTAATTATAATTAATAATTAATATACATGTAGAAAGAAACCGTAGACAATGGATTTGGGACTTGTGACAATAAAGAGGAACACGCACCATCAGGAAAAAGAAGGAAGTGCTTTGCATGTCGTATGCAAATTTAAAAAGGGCTTCTCTTCATAGGTGCAGGTGTTTATGCGATTTGCATATGTGGATATTAGGTGAGATAAATCAAGAGGACAGCTGTGAAGGCCAGAAGCGATTTTGGATTGGAGAGAGAAAGGCAGAAAGTGGGTTGCGCAAAATTTTGTTGGAATGTGAAAGACAGCAAAAAACGTTTGGAGAAAAAGGCAGAAAGTGGGTTGCACGAAATTCGGTTCGGTTGAATTACAGTCAAAACTTTTCTAATTTTACTTTTATGGCACAGTAAGTTAACAAGCTATCTCGGCTTAAAATGTTTTGACCTAAAGATAATTCCTGAGTTTGATGGGACTGGAGCAGTCGTTGAATGGATTGAGAAGGTGGACTTAGTGTGTGACTTATCTGGAGTGAAACGGCTTGAAAATGTCATCCCACTTCGGCTAACTGGGAGAGCATTCGCAGTTTACCAGCAACTAACTCAAGAAGAAAAATCCAATGCAGCACTAATTAAGGGAGCTCTATTTACTGCCTTTGCCGATGACAGATTTACAGCGTATGAGAAGTTCGAGGCACGTGTATTGCGTCCGGGTGAGACTGTAGAAGTATATTTGGCAGATCTGCAGAAACTGTCAGTGCTATTTGGAGGAATACCAGATAATGTGTTGGTGCGTGGCCACAAAGGAACTTAATGTGTGGGTGAACGCAAACTCGCTTGCTGTGGGAGTAGCTCTTGACGCCAGTGGAGCCATCATCGAGGATGCAAGCTGGTTGCGACCAACAAGGGATACCCAACATATAAACGTGGCAGAGCTGGATGCCGTGCTAAAAGGACTAAACCTTGCACTCAAATGGAATGCCAATGTGTTACACATAAAAACAGACTCTGTGTGTGTGTACCACTGGGTGACCAATGCGCTCACGGGAAAGTCTCGATTGAGCACCTAGGCTGCAATTGAGATGCTCATAAGGCGGAGACTGGGCATGATAATCTCACTTGTGAAAGAGTACGACATTTCAGTTGATATAGCACTAATAAGATCTGGCCAGAACCGAGCAAACTCCCTGACGAGAGTTCCACAGCGGTGGCTCAATGATGTAAAGAGAGAAATTGAACCAACACAGCCAGTGTGTGCTTTTGCCACAGGAAACCTGAACGCAACACAGCTGAACGAAATTCATCGACATAGTGGACATCCTGGAATCAGGCGAACATTATATTTTGTGCGTAGAATCGACCCGTCTGTGTCTAAAGCGGCAGTAAAGGCAGTTATTCGGAATTGTGAGGAATGCCAGACAATAGACCCAGCTCCAGTTCAATGGGACAAGGGAGGACTCGGTGTGTAGGACGTATGGAATCGGCTAGGCATGGACATCACACATTACAATGGTTGCCATTTTTTGACACTGATCGATTGTGGACCAACACGGTTTTCAATCTGGCGGCCACTACAACGGCAAGACACTGCACATGTGATCCGGCAATTAGAATCGGTGTTTCTTGAAAGTGGCCCCCCAGCCGAGATTCTGGCTGATAATGACACTGCCTTCTGCAGTCAACAGTTCAGGCAGTTCATGAACGAGTGGGATGTAAACTTCCGACCACGCTGTGCATACCGGCCATCAAGAAATGGTATTATAGAAAGGTGTCATAGGACAGTGAAGAGGATTGCTGCACGAAAGAGCTGTCCTATTATGGAGGCTGTGTATTGGTACAACGTTACCCCCAAGGATGATGTGTCCGCATCATCAGCACCTGCCACTTTGTTGTACTCATACCAGATCAGAGTGAAAGGAGTCAATGTTGTGCCTCATCCGAATCACCATGGGATCTCTGCACTTTATAAAGAGGGGGACACAGTTTGGGTGAAAAATCCACAAGGACGTTGCACGTCGAAATTCAGACCAGGTCGTGTCACTGGAGTAATAAGTCCACAGTCGGTGGTCGTCAATGGCATGCCTTGACATGTAGGAGATGTGCGCCCATGTCTGAGTTTAGCACCGGTAGTGGACGACAATGATGACACATCATCAGAGAGTACTGAATGGAGAGAACCAGATTCTGATACAAGTAGTAGTGGTTCTGCATCTGAAAGTGAGGGAGAGGACAGACGTTCCTTGGTTGAGCTGCCTTATTCCATTACCAATTCAGGTCCTGGTACATCTGATGTAAGAGAGGAAGAAATAACTGTACCACTACGGAGAAGTACTAGGATAAAGCGACCAGCCACAATCTGTCACTTGTGTGATCATACGATCAGAAGAGAGTGTGACAATAAAGAGGAACACACACCATCAGGAAAAAGAAGGAAGTGCTTTGCATGTCGTATGCAAATTTAAAAAGGGCTTCTCTTCATAGGTGCAGGTGTTTATGCGATTTGCATATGTGGATATTAGGTGAGATAAATCAAGAGGACAGCTGTGAAGGCCAGAAGCGATTTTGGATTGGAGAGAGAAAGGCAGAAATTTTGTTGGAATGTGAAAGACAGTAAAAAAACGTTTGGAGAAAAAAGCAGAAAGTGGGTTGCACGAAATTCGGTTCGGTTGAATTACAGTCAAAACTTTTCTTATTTTATTTTGCTGGCACAGTAAGTAAACAGGACTATTTTTTGATTCTGCACGTTTTCAGCGTTTCAAAGGATCGGCCATTTTGTACTGTGCTATTAGCAGAGCACCAAATTACGGTTCATATATTTATCGCATGTCAAGTGTTTTTGTGAATTTTTCTATCGATGTATAACAAAAAGGACAACTCAAGAGAAGAAGAATAAAAACACTAGAATATTTTATATTCACAGAAATTATAATAAAGACAACTTATTGGGATAATATTGTTCATTTGCTCCGGCGAAGCTGGAAATGGTGCTCGCAAGAATCGAATGCTACGAAAACTACAGCCCAGTTGACGGTCCCTAAGCAAAATTTGATCCCCCCCCCTAGCAAGTGACTAGCCTCCGCATGTAAATTAGCTTTGTAATAACAAAAGCCCTAGCAAACCTACTTTCCAGGCGATTTGCAGACTTTGTTCACATCGTATCTTTTTCCAAACACACCCACAAGAGCAACAACAACTCTAGAAGGATTATGGGAAAAAGATTTCGACTACTTTACAATGACTCCCTACTTTTTTTAGTATAGATTGATCACTTTTTTACTTATTATTATTATTATTATTATTATTATTATTATTATTATTATTATTATTATTATTATTATTATTATTATTATTATTATTATTTACTCATTAGGACGTCTCATACAAGTTATCATCAGTGATTGTTAACTGATAATAACCGGTGGTGTTCCCTGGAGTCTGAGTGACAACAAGTCTCCCCAGATTTCCAGTACTTTCTACCTATTCCAATAACTGATAAATGATTTTGCGTTATGGCAACAACCGTTTAATATTGATTTCTCGTTGGTAACGACCATTGATTGGTCTTCTCTTGGATTTGGGTGGCAATAAGCCTCCCCAAGGTCCCAATACTCTCTGCACTCTTTCAGTGAAGGTATTGTTAGTGCACTCCCTCCTCGGTCTTTGCATCCTCCTTGACCCTTCACGACTATGGTCTCAGACGAGGCTGGTACCATTTTAGGGATAGGGACATTTATATGATTTCTTACAGTTTCAGTTCTCTCGAGTTCACGTGGTGTACCTTCCATGTTTCTGTTGCAACTTCACTGTGGCTGATTAGTGTTTATACTTAATGTGGGTTGATTTCCGCACTCGAGGATTTTTCTTAAGATTTCAGCTGTTTTCATCATTGCCGTCCGTTCTATAGTATCAGCCTTCCCCTTGATTCCAATTTTTCCTCGTCTTTATTCCAGTTTTTTCGGGACTGTTCCTACTGCTCCTACGATTATCGATATTATATTGACTTTCTTCATGCTTAATATTCCTTTCAGTTCTCTGGCAAACGTTTTGTATTTGTTTCGTTTTTCCAACTCCTTGATCTTTACCATGTTGGTTTGCTGGGACGGAAAAATCTACAATTTGACAGTTTATTTCCTTCTTGTTAACTATTATGACGTGCGGTCTCCTTGGTTGAGTGAATTTATCTGTGTGTACCTCCATGTCCCAGAGGATTTTGTAATTTTCGTTTTGCAGAGCTATCTTCAGTTTGTACCTGTACGATTCGACTGCATGTTCAAAATGTACTGCTTTCATAACGCAGTCGTGTGTGTTCTTGTATTCTGTAGGGCTAGTTTGCTGTATTCACTTATCTGGTTTATCGTTTCGTCGCTTTGTCCACAGAATCTACATTTTCTGTTTTCCTGGGTTTTGTCTATGTTAGCTTTGATATAGCTAATTCTAATCCAATTGTTTTGTTCGGCTGTTAGTAGTGGTTACGTTTCTCTGTTTATGTGTCCTTTTCGTCGTCATGTGCAGGTGTTTTCATGAGGCTCGTCTTTTCGTTTCTCGTTTCGCTGCTCCTGTCTTGTTCCTGTTGACGGTGTCTTTTGCTGCAGTTATCAGCATTTTTGTGTTATGTATTTTTCCAATTATTTTTATGCGTCATCCACACAGTCTGCTATACTTACTACTCCTTTTCCCCATTTTCTCCTTTTCATGTAGAGTCAGTCAGTATCATCCGTCGAGTGTAGTGCATTGTTCATGGGCATTAGTTTCCTAGTCTTCTGGTCAAGATGTCTAAGTTCTTCTTGTTTCCAGCCTATGAATGGACCATTATATTTTACTGTCCAGGTGTTTATTCCTTTTATTAAATTTCTACTATTTAATTTAGTTTCTGAAAATGTTCTTGTTCTTCTCGGGTATACTTTTCAAATTATATCTTTCATTTCTGCTGATTTGATGGTGTGTGCTTCCATAACACCCAAATATTTATAGGTATCATGTTCGGCAAGTGCTCTCATCTCTTCTTGGTTGGACAGTTCCACGCCCTCCGATGTCTCCAGTTTTCCTTTTTTCATTTCTAGCAGTGCACATTATTATTATTATTATTATTATTATTATTATTATTATTATTATTATTATTATTATTATTATTATTATTATTATTATCATCATCATTATTATTATTATCATCATCATCATCATTATTATCATTATTATCATTATTATTATCATTATTATCATTATTATCATTATTATTATTATTATTATTATTATTATTATCATTATTATTATTATTATTATTATCATTATTATTATTGATATTATTATCATTATTATTATTATTATTGATATTATAATCATTATTATTATTATTATTATTATTATTATTATTATCATTATTATTATTATTATCATTATTATTATTATTGATATTATTATCATTATTATCATTATTATTATTATTATTATCATCATCATCATCATCATCATCATTATTATTATTATTATCATCATCATCATCATCATCATCATCATCATTATCATTATTATCATTATTATCATTATTATCATTATAATCATTATTATTATTATTATTATTATTATTATTATTATTCACTAATTCTCACATAGACACAGGTGAGTTTTCTGTAATTAATTTGATTAAAAAATGTTTTCAACGGCCAATGATTGTCTAGAAGCGAAGTATACGTGGAGTAATACATTATATATATATAAATTGATTTCATATATATGCACACTAAAATTAAAAGGTAATAGTATAAATTGCGTAAATATATATATATATATATATATATATATATATATATATATATATATATATATTCAGTATTCACTTCAAAAGTACTAAGTCAGTTGATCTTAGTAGTAGTATAAAAATATATTTATGAAAATTAAGTTATGAAGAAATGTTCATGTTTCATTCATTTCAATAAAAATAACTTAACACTGACTTACAGTGTTTGTAAAAACTTAGAAATGATAATCAAAGCTCACAATAACAAAATACCTAATTAGAATAGTATATAAAAATAAAAATAAAGCGCATGGAAAAAGTAATGAATATTACAACATTAACATTAACAATGAAAAGAACAATAATGCAACCACTAGAAATAGTAACATCACAGACAGTAATATCAATTACCCAAATAGAAATCAGAAAGTTAGCAATGGAGAGAAAATATGTAATGGTAAAATTCGTGCAATATGTTCATTACAATATACCTGATTAACCAAAAGCATCATTTACCAAGCCACAATATTTGCACATGAAAACTCGAATAAGAAAACATACTAAATAAGAGAAACCGCACTAATATTAAAAATTAGGTATAGTAATCACAAAAACACCTTCAATAACAGAAACTAGAATAACACTATTTTTATCGAACCATTACCGGGAGCTGAAACAAGGCGGACGTTCGGCTATAGTCAAGTGAAAAATATTACGATAAGCCAGGACATGCATATTTTTAGACGACCCGTATAGATTATGCTTGAAAGAGAAACTAGAAAATTTTAATATTTAAGATCTACAAAATTACTAAATTGTAGAAGCGAAATAGCAACTGACTGTAGACACCGATTAAATTTAACTTTAAAATAACTATATATATATATATATATATATATATATATATATATATATATATATATATATATAATTAAATAAATAAATATATATATATGAGGAATAAAAGAAACAATGTTTCAGACAAAATGTAAAAATAAAAATGGAATAAAGGATAAGCAAATCAACAACTAGCAAAAATAAACTAAAAAAACAATGTTAATAAAACATATCCACGACACTAAACTCCGTCGTCTCATAGAATCGTGTATTTAATCCTACGTCATAATAACACAATTATTCAAAGACTAGGATTCTATAATATCTCTACATCTTCTGTCAGATAGGTTCTAATCGAAATGAACCTAAACCAATATGATTAACGGATAACTTTTACTACTTTGAGTCCGTCTTCCTCCTCCTCCTCCTCCTCCTCCTCCCCCTCATCCTCCTCCTTATTGGTTTAATTCCTTGCTGTCATTTTAAATTACTATTAATTTATTAACTTACGGCGTTTCCGATCGGCGTTTATATGCCAACTGCTGATGTTGTTCTTTCTTTCTTTTTCTTTTTCTCTTTCTTTTTTTTCTTTTTTCTTTTTTAACATTTCTCTCTTTCTTTCTTTCTCCCTTTCTACTGTTTATTACACGTGACTATTTTTCCCCCAAATTGCGTTCTTTGTATAAATTTGAAAACTTTTCTGTTTTTAATTAAAGTTCTGCTACCAATTGATGATGATTGTATTTTAACAATCGAAATATTTTGGTAAAACTATTCAATATGTGTTTTTGAGTTTATTTTTGCTAGTTGTTGATTTGCTTATCCTTTATTCCATTTTTATTTTTACATATATATATATATATATATATATATATATATATATATATATATATATATATATATATATATATATATATATAAATAAAAAATAAAATACATAAATAAAAATACATAAATAAAAATCTAAACTAAATAAATACAAGCACTGTAGCAAATTTAAAAAATCTAAAATTTCAAGAAGTAACAAAATAAATGAAACAGATAAATTATTTCAGTCCCACGTGTCATAGTAAAGTCGCCATTGTTAATTTGACCCACTTAAAAGCGAGGAACGTCCAAACCCATCTCAAGCAAAAGGCTATCATTAGCCAATGGAAATAATAGCTCGAAAGTGGGTAATATACCCAACGAATCTAATTGGTTGGTTAGCTATAGTAAACACTGCTTAAATCATACATCATCTACACATTTAGCTTGATGATTTGCTTTGGGAATGAAACATGAACGTTTCTCTGTATCTTACTGCCAGAAATATAATATTTTCATACTACTATATATATAGTGTTTGTGGGGTTTTGTTCATCGGGGTTAATCCCAAGAAAATACAGTAGTTATATAATACTGTTCAATAACAAGTAAAGCTATATTTTAGCATTACTTTTTATTTATACCAACATTTTGGCTACATATGTGCATACATGTTTCTGCTAAGACCTTATTCGATGTCTAGCATCATCAGGCCACTGACAGAGAGGACTCTGGAAAGACGGATGAATTTTGGAAGAAATGGTAGTACGATTTTTGATCTTGTTCAATTTTTGTAGAAATGAAAGTACGTTGAGAGAATGTATAAAAAGAAAAATATAAAAGGAAAAAAGTATTAGAAGAAAGTCAATAATATATATATATATATATATATATATATATATATATATATATATATATATATATATATATATATATATTAAAGTAAATATTAATTATTATTACCAAGAGCCATCGATGTTTAATGCTTATGCAATCTTCAGTGTAGGGGATGCTAATTCGCGTCAGTAGGAGGGCTCGAATCCGGTTTAAAAATCGCCACTGACTCGTAGTCGAGTTTCTTACCCCTTCGGCCGGCGTGAACTAGCATGGAAATTAGGAGAGATTTAAATCTATAAACGCCGAAATCAGCGAACCTGTACAGCGAATAGAGGACAGTGATTCAACAACAACAACAAATGGGGTTCGAATCTCGCGTTAAGCCATAGTATTACTGATCGTTATTAAATTTTCTCAGAGTGCCTCAATCCTTGTAAAGGCGGTTGCATGGGCTCGAACGCAGTTCGTAGATTCAGTCTAAGATCACGAGCCTAACGCCTTAACCCACACGGTCGCGAGAAATCACACACACATGTATATATATATATATATATATATATATATATATATATATATATATATATATATATATATATATATTAAAAAGTAAATACATCCTCATACATACCCACATATATATAGGTATACGCACACACACACACACACACACACACACACACACACACACACACACACACACACACACACACACACATATATATATATATATATATATATATATATATATATATATATATATATATATATATATATATATACATGTGTGTGTGATTTCTCGCGACCGTGTGGGTTAAGGCGTTAGGCTCGTGATCTTAGGCTGAATCTACGAACTGCGTTCGAGCCCATGCAACCGCCTGCAACCGCTACTCCTGCACTGATGAGGGTAGAAAACCGGAAACGACGTCGTCTGTAGGTATAAGACCCTTTGATTTCGGGATTTTTTTTTTGAGATACATAATTTTATTAGGTTAATTACGAAGAGAAGACATGATTAAAAAAGACGAGAGAAAAAATGTGCCAGTCAATTGGTTTCGCTCATACTTAACAAGAGATGCATCGTAGGATTTCAAAAGGGGACAATGTAGAGAAAAGAAAGTATATATTTCAAACAAAGAGAGCATTATGTTATTCACAATAGTGGATGTGTCTTAGAGACTAATAACATTTGAGACGTACGTGGATAGTCTCCAATATTTTAAGGTGGAAAATAGAGTGAGTATGACTCAAGATGCTAAATGAGACAATGCTAAAGTTCGATGCGGGTTTTTAATCAAATGGTCGTTAATAGAAGGCCTGTATGTATTTTCTTTTAGAACGTCCGTTGACCGGAAGGTTCCACTCCTAATTTTACTAGGGGTGTGTTGCTGTATTCTGTTTTCCAATCTCAACGCCGTACTACCCACGTAGTCGGCACTGCAACTACATTGAAAATGATGAATCAAATTATTTTTGTGGTAGAACATCTTTTCGAGAGGATTTCAACAGGGGGTTTGCACAGAACACAACACGCACGTTTGAAGCAAAATAGTAATTTTCCACTGCTGAGCTAATTTGTTTGGCGATCTTCTCACTGTACCTAAACAATGCAAACGAATATAAATCAGACATTTAGTCAACGTATTAAGTTTTATTTCAGAAAAATTGGTTACTTTTCATATATACATATATATATACACATCTATCTATCTATCTATCTATCTATCTATCTATCTATCTATATATATATATATATATATATATATATATATAGAGAGAGAGAGAGAGAGAGAGAGAGATAGATAGATAGATAGATAGATAGATAGATAGAGAGAGAAATAGATAGAAAGATTTAATCATATATATATATATATATATATATATATATTTAAGTAAAATTTTTACAAACTAACACATGGTTCAATTAAAATGATTAAATCATTTATTTAATTATTTTTTTGCAAGCTTTCGTTGTAAAACAACTTTGTCAGGCGAGACTGTCTTATAGTTTTTTCTTTTCTCCTTTTTCCTCATTTCGATGGTATTAACCCTGAAGGGTCAAATCACGGTAGAGGCAGAAAACACACATCAAGTTGTAAGGCACGTTAGAATAAGTAGAGTCCGGTCGATGTTTGGTGCTGGATTGCGCTTTTTGAATAAGGAAATTGACAACATCTTTGAAGCATACATTTAAATGTATTTAAGTGAAATTTTGACAAACCAACAGATCGTGCAATTTAAATGATAGAATAATTTATTTAATTTTTTTTGCAACTTTCGTTGTAAAACCACTTTGTCAGGTGAGACTGTCTTATAGTTTTTTTCTTTTCTATTTTTTTCTCATTTCGATGGTATTAGCTCCGAGGGGTCGAATCACGGTAGAAGCAGATATATATATATATATATATATATATACAACTAACAACAATTTCACAACCATACACGAAACAGAAACAGTTCAGCACTTTCTGAGATAGTGATCGCTAACATGGTCAGTTTCAAAGTTCTATTACTCCCTAACGGCTGTCTTCAGTGTCAAGTGAACTGGTGGTCAAGCCAGTTTAATGCCAGTGAGTGAATATACTTTATCGACATTCGGGTCGATGCAATATATGAGGAGTTTGAATTACCTACTAGACACCTTCCTCGAGTGTCTTCTGTCTCTCTGTACAAGGGTTTGTCAGGACAGCCTGAAGTGAGGATACTTCACCCTACAAGTAAAACGTAATATTCGAAGCCCAAAATAAAATCTCCTTGACGCGGCTATACACGGACTCATACGAGGAATCGCGAATCTTCTCCAGGTCATGTTACCTCAAGTAATAGCACTTAGCTGGATACTCCACCAGACTAAATAAATTCTTGTCCTGGAATTGGGTAAAACCAATCGACCATAAGAAAGATATACTATA
Organism: Sepiola atlantica; assembly: GCA_963556195.1. Taxonomy (NCBI): domain Eukaryota; kingdom Metazoa; phylum Mollusca; class Cephalopoda; order Sepiida; family Sepiolidae; genus Sepiola; species Sepiola atlantica. Next base: position 77,222,697 of record OY744518.1, on the reverse strand, counting down.
ACAAAGTAAACTGGTCAATTGGGGAGAGGAAAATTAATGTCCTTAACTTCTTTACTAACTCAACGTTAAACAATGGAATATTCGAATATCTATGTATCTCGTATAGAGATCAAGTGTTAGACCCAGCAAGGAGCTTCTTGATTTCTGAGCACTTCGACTGAAGTAAAATGAAGCAAAACATATAGATCTATAGAAGCACACACATGCAATAACATAAATATACATACATATGCACACACATACACACATATTCACATATACATAGATATATGTATATATATACACATAGACACACACACATATATATACAGGGTGGGCCAAAATAAGGGTCCTATCTTTAAATTTGAATAACTTGAATTTGAATAACTTCCACAAAATAAAAGTTAAACTCACCAAACTTTATGTGTGTGTAGACTGACCCTTCCGAGATTTTTTGAAATAAACAAAACAAATTTTAGCCGAAAAATACTTCTTAAAACTTACAAAAACTAAAGTATTGTTTTTTACACTGTTTTGAGTTTTTTAAGCAAAAATAATGTTTTCTAAATGAGGGTACGTTCCTTAGGGCTAATACGGCTCATGCTTGCTTCGGAAGGGGTCCTTTACTTATTCTAAAAAAAAAAAAAAAATCAATAAATAAAAAAGTTATGAATTTTTAAAAATAGGACCCTTATTTTTGCCCACCCTGTATATATATATATATATATATATATATATATATATATATATATATATATATATATATATATATATATATATATATATATATATCACCATATCCTGAATACCCAAACGATACAATGAGTGGTACTTACAAAACAATTTGCTATCGACTTCAGTAGTATACCTGACAACAATAAACACCATAGAAAACCCAGAAATAAAAAGTTATACATAAGAATTACGACAGGGACGTTTGAAGATAGATTATACGGTCACAGATCCTCTTTTAACAATTGGATATACAAGGACCACACTTCATTATCCGAAGACTGCTGGAAATTAATTATGGATAATAAAACACCAATTGTTGAATGAAAAATAATAAGAAAGGCCAAGACATGTGAATCTCACACCGCACCTTTTTTCTATTCTTTAACGAAAAATTGGATATTAGAATATTTAAAGATAAAGATAAATTACTTAATAAGAGAAACGAGACTCCTATTAACTGCAAATAAATTAAAATATGCACATTAGGAAGCTTTTAAACAACCGTTGTTCATTGCTCATAACTGGTAAGGCATTTCTACTCCCCACCTCTTCGGGGTTTTTTTTTCAATTTATATCCTTATTTTATTATTTTTATTATATGTTATATTTAATTTATTATTTTTGTATCTATATATTTTTTATTTTTCATTTCGTATTCTTTTTATTCTATTTTCATCTTTTATGTAATTTTTTAAATCTTTATTCTTATACGTTTTATATACAGAGGTATAAACTATATGTACGAATGTATGTATGCGTACATATGTATGTATGTGTGTATGTATCTATATGTACATATATAATGAGTATATATGTGAGTCTGTATTTATATATTTGGATTTTGTCCTTATCTAAGTGTCTCGAAGCTGAAATAAGCAACTATTATTTATGTATGTGTGGCAATGTGCTTGGCGTATGCATATGTATGTATAAGTGTAAGCATGTATCTATGCATATATGTGTATATTTGTATATAGATCTATGTGCGTACATATGTATGTTATGTGTATATTGTCACATACTGACAATTTCATAGAAATTGGATTTCTTTGGCTTAGTCGAGCAATTAAACTTTTCATTTAAGAAAAAGATATATATATTTCCCTTTCTTTAACAAGATATGAAATTACTCCAAAAAGACCAACCCTTCTGTTTACAAAAGAAAGGGGATTAAAATTCTTTGCCCAACCCTAAAATCGCATTCGAATACCCTTACCCTAACCCTAACCCTAACTCTAAGCACCCAAATATAAGTCATTGACTTTGAAATCAACTTCTGAAAAATAAAATCTTAACACTTTCGGGCGAAAGGGAATTGACCACCGTAGGTGACGCGGTGTCTCCGACTTCAAAGAGAGATATTTTATGCATGGGTGAATCACTTCCTAAAAAAGGTCTATTCTGACCTTCCTCATTAACACCGGAAGTCATCATCCGAAGAACTATATACGGTATGCCGAGTGTCACATGATAACCACGTGACAAGAAATCAGCAGGTTATCCCGACTGTGCCCATATATTCAGATGTCGTAAAATGAATTGGCAGTTAGTATTGTTCGTCCAACAACCCCGGTTTTGCTGCAAAGAATTAAGTTTTCGAAACCAGAAAAAAATCTTTCATCAATTCGCTGGATATCATCACCTTAGACAAGCTGCACTTCTTTCAGCTAAAAACTCAAACCAATATTCGTGAAATATATATTTGTGAAGAGATCGTCACGCAGACACAACTAACCCTTACTCTTACCCTAACCCTAACCTACGAGAAAGGATATTTGTTTTCAACTGTTGGATTCTGCCGGCGATGATCTTATTGACGCACCCCGAATTATGTTTTCTCTTCCTCGAACATCGATTACCTAATCAATCGCCGACATATCTTCCCTAAAGTTGTTGCAATTCCCCAAAACATTTGTTCCGGTCATTTCAAAACATGTTTAGTTTCCATACACATGCTATATTTATGTTTAGTTTCCATACACATGCTATATTTATGTTTAGTTTCCATACACATGCTATATTTATGTTTAGTTTCCATACACATGCTATATTATGTTTAGTTTCCATGCTATATTTATGAACTTTTTCAGCCAAACAAAAACATTGTCCCATCAGACCCATATTTTTATATTTTTGCATCTTTGTCATCCCAAAGAAACTATATATATCTTTTTATGGAAATCGCTCCAGACAAGACAGGAAGCCGCTTGATGTAAGGGGCTAAAAATACTACTTCAAGTTAAAAAACTAGCCATGGATAAGTGTTAGATGGATAGACACCGACCCAGAAAACAACAATTCTTCCCCATTTGTCAGAAACATCGCTCATGAAATGTGAGGACTAAAGGACAAAATAAGGGAAGCGAGAGTTACGAGATTGCTGAATTTATAACAAACCAATTGTATCCCTTATACCCGACATCATCTTTTTTGTTATCTATTGTTTTATCGTGCTAATTCATTCACACCATATGTTTTTTTTATACGATCCCTTGTGCTACTGTTGTTCCTTCAGCGTGTTGTATTTATTGACATCTGTGAAACCCAGCACGGAGTTCGGGAACAGATAATCATTTTTTTTTACCTTTCTGTCATTCCCATTTAATCTGAGAAAATATTTTGTTCACGCCCGACGATAGTGCTTTTTTTTTTCATAGCCGGTCCATTATATATATTTGTTTTTTGTTTATTATCTATGTACGTATACGTTTCGTCCTTTTAATCGGGACTCATCAGCATAGAGATATAACTATTCACTACTGGTCGCGTGATTCGAAATATATATATATATATATATATATATATATATATATATATATATATATATATATATATATATATATATATATATAAAGTGGTGTACTAAAAGCGAACTTTTAGGAAAGGTAAAACCTATTGTGAAGAGTATACAGCTCAATATCCAGGATAGAGCAGAGGAAAATTTAACTTGAATAAATTGCCTTTTTGCGGAATATACCTTGCTCTGAGCAATTGAATTGAATTTTGATTTGGCTTTTGCTTCTCTAATTCCTTTCCATTCTTCCTCATGTATATATATATATATATATATATATATATATATATATATATATATATATATATATATATATATAGCTTTACGCGCTCCACTACTTTTGGAGCTGCTCCCGCTCCTGCTCCAACGCCCAAAATTGGAGCTGGCTCCTCTCACCCTCCCCATTTTCAAAAAGGAGCCGCTCCTGCTCCAACTCCTATAAAAAAGGAGCGGCTCTTTTTAAGCGCTCCATAATAAAAATATACCTTCTTTCATAAACGTTCTATTCTGCCAATGAGTGGTCGAAGGATAGGGGTGGGCGTCAAAGGATCTCGTCAATATGGGTTGAGATGTCACTTTAAGTGTAAGACCGTAAGATAATATTTGACAAAATCTCGCTAATATTTTGAAAGTTATAAGAGAACATGTCGGACGAAGTATAGGATTATACGTAAATTTTCGTTTCCTGAGAACAAGAAAACAATTTTGCTTTTTTAAATACATGGAAATTTTCTAAGAATTTAAAGCCAGTTTAAATGACTTTCTACTCGATAGTTTATAAATTCCTTTCAAGTTTTACACACACACGAAGTAATTGATGTTTTGTCAATTAAAATGGCTGACTTGTTTACGAAGAAATATAAATGAATTATGATGGATTTAATCTCGTAACTTGATTACGAACCGACTTGAAATAATAACATTATTTAGACAACGATTTTTTACATGGGGAGAATGGGGGTGGTGCTTTGTTAACTATTCTGTACTTTCACGTAACAATTTTATGTAAAAAATAACCCGGTCCAAACCTTTAATTTCGTAACGTAATTACGAACCGGATTGAAATAACATTATTTAGAAAGCCATTCTTAACATGGAGTGAGGGGGGCTTTGTTAACTATTCTGTACTTTCACCTAACAATTTAATAAACAAAAGATATCGTAAAAATTTAATTTAACTTGAAAATCTTATCTAAAAAATAGTCCGGTTCGTAAACTGCACAAGTACCAAAAAAATAATATCAAAAATATTCTTCACCGGGGAGAAGGTAGCCCCGTATTTACAAGTATATCTCCTGTAAAACCGGTTCTAAAATTTATTTTCAATCGATATTTATTCGATAATTGCCGAATTTTCCTACTTGGCCAAAATTGCCGAGTTTCTGTTGCCGAGTTTTCCTTTGACGAGTTTTCCTAAATTGTGTATTATACATACATACTTCTATCCAGTCAAGCAGACTATCTAGTTTAAGAGAAGAAAAACAACATAACTTTCACTAATACACTTAGGAACGGTATGAATCCACATATACCCCCCCCCCCCCCACCCAAAGTTATATGAATTAAATAGTAGGGTAGACTGTACTCTGAAACCTTGATTGGGCAACTTACCTCTCCTATCTAGAGTGCTAATTTTCGGAGTTTTTATTCAACAGAAAGATAGCAGTGTACTTTTTAAAAGGGCCTTAGTAATTATCTCAGGTCAGCTAGTAAACATTTTGAATTCTCTCTCTCGCCCCCTCCCGACCTGTACTCAGATGGTGTCAAAATCGTTCGTACCCCTAACTCAAATGTTTAATCTTTCCAAAGAAATAGAACGCTCAAGTCAATGACGCCTTTGATATGTCTCATCGCTTGATAGCAAGTCGACGGGGTTGGGGGGGGGGGGGGTAACGAATAAAACAATAAAAAAAAGATTGTTAAAAACATTACAATTAAATCGTCTTACGCCTGAGCCCCCTCCCTCTCTCTACCAGAGATATAAGTTTAAAAAATAATTCAGAGTAAACTCTGAGACTTTCTTTACTTTTCCTTTATATTGCTGAATAAAAAACTAATGTTTAAAAAAAAATCAAAATATTTTGGAGCGAGGAGCGAGGAGCGCGGAGCGATAAAACCACCGCTCTTTAGTCCCAAATGGAGTTGCTCCCACTCAACTCCCGCTGAATATAAAATGAGCCCTCCTCTCCTTCGCTCCAGCAAAAAGGAGCGTGCTCCTGGAGCGCGCTCCTTTTTGGAGAGCTCCGTAAAGCCCTGTATATATATATACGTTGTTTGGGCTGACATGCTTTTATATGTGTGTATATGTACATATATCTAGAGATGTACTTATGTGTGTATGCGTTTGTTTATCATAAAATACATTTTCTAGATGCGTCAAGGGAGGTATTCACTGATGCACTGTCTTTGCTGACTTCAGATTCCGCATCATATCGGCTCAGACAATAACCCCGACTCAACTATCGACGCGTTGGGAACGTTTAGCTACGCACGTAGACATTGCAAAAAAATGTTAAGTGACAATCTTCAATCGTTCTTATGTAGACACGTTTATTGCCTTCCATCACTTTCCCCTGTTTCAATTTTTTCCTCTCCTGGATTCGCGTTCGGACAAGTTAATCTTTTCAATAGAACAACCCAATTAATCTAATTGTTACTTTTGAAGCAGGCCAATCGAACAGCTCATCCTATGCAATTTATTTTATTCTATTTACGAGAAAATTAATCTCGTAAGTCGGCTGCTCGACTGGCTTTTCATACACACATAAAAAACGAACTGGTAATACCTGGTGTGGTATTAGCTCTGGGCGGGCTATGCCGGCTTCCTCCGAAGTAGGAAGTTTACAGGGAATATCAAATTCACAAACGGTCCCCAGCCGCATGTATATCCCGGTCATGAGAAAATGACATACAGCGTCTAGCATTCCCAAATGGTCACCTATCTGGTACTGGGCAGGCTCAACGTCGCTTAACTTCAGTGATCTAACGAGAACAAGTGTGTCAACGCGATTATGCCATACCATACACGCATCATGTACTCTTAATATCCGAACTAAAAAAAATACCTGCTAGAATAACGCACATTAATTCTAGTATCGAAATGCTACTAAACTAACAAACTAATTACTAACTATTCGTACACACCATGCCCAATTCTAACACGGGGGGGGGGACTGTAACATTAATTATTTGTCTCGCCAATCAAATAGTGGGTGGCTTGAACTCGAATAGGCCAACGTGGCTATGTAAAATAACCAATGTGACGGATTCGCACAAATATGTCACGAATCAGACAAAAAAGAACAAAAATCCCAAGGAAATGATAACTCGATGTGATAAGTTAAAAAAGAAACACATAGTTTGTTTAGTTTTTCTGTCTCTTTGATCTTCACTCTGAGAACTGCTGGAACGGTGAAATGTACGATTTTACAGGTAGTTTCCTTCATGTTGACTATTATAGTGTTCGGTGTCCTTGCTTGTATGGGTTTGTCCGTTTGTTCTTCCATGCCACAGCGGACTACTACTACTACTACTACTACTACTACTACTAATAATAATAATAATAATAATGATAATAATAATAATAATAATGATAATAATAATAATGATAATAATAATAATAATAATAATAATAATAATAATGCTGATGATGATAATGATAATAATAATAATAATAATAATAATAATAATGATGATGATGATGATGATGATGATGATGATGATGATGATGATGATGATGATGATGATGATGATGATGATGATGATGATGATGATGATGATGCAAGTTTAACCGTGGCTGGGATTATTGTAATCATCATCACCATTTTTATAAATATCATTATTACTACTACAACTTATATTACATTCTATTTGTCATTTGTTTTTGTATTATTGTTAATATAAATATTGTTATTCCTTCTTTTTTTTTTCAGTTTTTTTTAATACACGAAGACGCGTTATTTATCTTCCTCCCACAGCGGTAAGATGTGACACAAGGTCGGGAAAGTGGGATTTGAAAAGCCAGCGCCCGAGAAGGTGAACACTCTGGCCTACAAAAAATGCCTGGGTAGCCCCGTCGGCATTCCCCGGTAGGGACGCCTCAGGCAGTAAGCAATAAACTTACTCCTCTCCAAAGAGGGGAGGCAAAGCCTGGGAGGGTGGACCTCCTAGTGCTGCACAGGACAGCCCCATAGACCGGCGTAAATCAAGCCACGAAGGCCAAGACAATACCGGTTTACGGGGTGCAGTATCCATCGGAACAGATACTACACTTTGATCTTGGCTAAAAGGTCGAGAAAGACACGAAGACGCTTTGTAATTAAATCAAATAACTTGCCAGCTGCAACAATTTTAATAGTAAGCGATCCACTGTAAACAACAAGTCGCCAAATTACTTGGTGTTATATAGAATCCACGCGGAGAATTACCATCTTCACAGAACTTTTTTTTAAATATATTATTATTATTATTATTATTATTATTTACTCACTAGGAGTTATCACACTGGTCATCGTCAGTGGTCACCCACTGCCGACAACCTGTGGTATTACCTGGAGTCTGAGTGACAACAAGTCTCCTCAGGCCTCCAGTATGCTCCACCTCTTTTCGTTCATCACCGCTGATGACCTTGCGGTAATCGCAACAGCCACCTACCAACGATTTCCCGCTGATAAGGGCCATTGGTCCCCTCTGGGGCCCGAGTGGCAACAAGCCTTCCCAAGGTCCCAGAGCTGTCCGCGCTCTTCCAGTGGAGGTCTGGTTTTGCGCTTTCCCTCCTCGACCCTCTGTCTATAATTTTCGTGGCGTCAGCCTATGCTTGCGCCTCTCTCGTGCGGTTGTATTTTGCGCCCGGTTCTGTTTTGTGCTTCCATGTGTTTGTTCTCCATTCGTTGCTTATGTGGGTTGGTTTCCGCATTCGAGGACATTTCTCAGGATTGTAGCTGTTTTGATCATTACTGTCCTTTGTATGGTCTCAGTTATCCCTTTGATTCCTATTTCTCCTAGTCTTTTCTCCATGTTTTTGGGGACTGTTCCTAGTGCTCCTATGATTATTGGTGTTATACTGACTTTCTTCATGTTCCATATTCCTTTCAACTCTCTGGCAAGTTCAGTATATTTGCTTCTCTTTTCCGTCTCTTTGATCTTCACTCTGTGGTCTGCTGGAACGGCGAAGTCCACGATTTTGCAGGATTTTTCTTTCTTGTTGATTATTATCATATCCGGTCTCCTTGCTGTTATGGGTTTGTCTGTTTGTACATTCATATCCCATATGATTTTGTGTTTTTCGTTTTCTAGTACAGTTTCTGGTTTGTGTTTGTACCGTTTTCTTGCATATTCGAAATTCAGTTGTTTGCACATTTCCCGGTGTACTTCTTTCCCCATGCTGTCATGTCTGTTCTTGTATTCCCTTTGTGCTAGCTTGCTGCATTCACTTATTATATGATTTATCGTTTCGTCTCTTTGTCCACACAGTCTGCATTTGCTGTTTTCCTGGGTTTTATCTATCTTTGCTTTAATAAAGTTTGTCCTAATCGCATTGTTCTGTGCGGCCGTCAGCAGAGATTCCGTTTCTCTGTTCAGGTTTCCTTTTCTTAGCCATGCCCAGCTGTTTTCATTGGCTTCATCGCTTGTGAGTCTTATAAAGCGTCCATGTAGTTGTTTTTCTTCCCACTTTTCCTTTCTTGTCTTTTTGTTTCTGGGTTCAGTGCTTCCGGGGTTGTTTGTTGGGCTGGTGTCTCTTGCTGTGGTGATCAGTCTTTCCGTGTTCTGGGTTACATATTTCTCCAGCTCTTTTTTGGTGTTTTCCACACAGTCTTCTATACTTACCAGTCCTCTACCTCCTTCATTTCTTCTCACGTAGAGTCTGTCCGTGTCGTCTTTTGGGTGCAAAGCATTGTGCATAGTCATTAGTTTTCTTGTTCTTTGGTCAAGGTGCCTGAGTTCTTCTTTGGTCCAGCCTATGAATGGTCCAGAGTATCTTATTAGTGATACAGCCCATGTGTTTATCCCTTTTACTAGGTTTCTGCTATATAGTTTAGTTTCTAAGAGTTTCCTTGTTCTTCGTAGATATTCTTTTCCAATCTTCTCTTTCATTTCTGTATATTTGATTGTGTCTGCTTCCAGAACTCCCAGGTATTTGTAGCTATCTTGTTCTCCTAGCACCCTCATCTCCTCTTGGTTGGGGAGTTCTATACCTTCTGTCGTCTCCAGTTTTCCTTTTTTGATCTCTAGCAGTGCACATTTTTCTATTCCAAACTCCATTTGGATATCCTGGCTGAATATCCTGGTTGTGTTTATCAGCTTTTCCAGTTCTTTTTTGTTTTTTGCAAACAGTTTAAGGTCATCCATGTACATCAAGTGGTTTATTCTTTGTTCTGTATCCGTAAACCTGTATCCGGCATCACACTTTCTGAGTATGTAGTTGAGTGGCATCATGGCTATTATAAACAGTAGTGGTGATAGGGAGTCTCCTTGAAAAATGCCTCTCTGTATTTTTATCTCAGACAGGTATTGTCCTCCGGCTGTCAGTTTTAGTCTCCATGTTTCCATCGCTTTCTGGATGAGATTAATAATCCTGTCTGGTATCTTGTATATCTTTAAGCATTCAATTATCCATGTTTGGGGGATTCTGTCGTAGGCTTTCTTGTAGTCAATCCATGCCATGGTTATGTTCTTTTGTCTTCTCTTCACCTCCTTCAGGGTCTTTTGATCAATGTATAGTAGATCATGTGCCCCTCTTTGTCCTTTCCGGCATCCCTTTTGTTCCTCGGGGAGCAGTCCACGATTGTCCAGGGATTGGTAGATTTGTTCTCTCAGTTGTGCTGTGAGAATTTTCCACATTATTGGTAGACATGTTATCGGTCTGTAGTTGCCGGGGGTCGTTCCCTTTTTGGGGTCTTTTTGTATTAGTGTTGTTCTTCCTTCCGTCATCCATTCTGGTACATCTGTTTTATGGATACATCCGCTCAGTTTCTGCGCTATTCTTTCATGCAGGGTCGTGAATTTTTAAAACCAGTATGCATGTATTCCATCGTGGCCTGGTGCTCTCCAGTTTGCCATTTTTTTTAGGGTTTTCTTGATTATTATTATTATTATTATTATTATTATTATTATTATTATTATTATTATTATTATTATTATTATTATTTCTTCTGCTAACTATGTGTTATCACACAAGACATCTTCAGCGATTACTCACCACAACAACTAGTGGCGTTCCCTGGAGTCTGAGTGACAACAAGCCTCCCCAGATTTCCAGTACTCTCCACCTCTTTTCGATCACCACTGCAAATAACCCTGTGGTATCGCAACAGCCGCCTACCATTGAATTCTCGCTGGCAACGACCATTGGTCTCCCCTGAGATTTGAGTGGCAATAAGCCTCCTCAAGGTCCCAGCACTCTCCGCACTCTACCAGTGGAGGTCTGGTTAGTGCTGTCTCTCCTCGGTCTTCCCATCCTCCTTGATCCTCTACGACTATTTTGTGTGGTATCAGCCGAGGCCGATGCCATTTAGAGGGGGGGGGACTTATGATATTTGATGCAGTTACTGTTCCTTGGTTCGTGTGGTGCTCTTCTTATTGTGGTTTTGTTTTCTTCCTATTGTAACTTCCATGTGACTGGTTACCATTTGTAGCTTATGTGGGTTGGTTTCCGCATTCATGAATTTTCCTTAAGATTGCAGCTGTTTTGATCATTGCCGTCCTTTGTATTGTCTCAGTGATCACTTTGATTCCAATTTCTCTCAGTCGTTTCTACAGTTTTTTTAGGGGCTGTTCCTAGTATTTCTACGATTATTGGTATTATATTGACTTTCTTCATGCCCCATATTCCTTTCAGTTCTCTGGCAACTTCCGTGTATTTGTTTTTTTTCCGTCTCCTTGATCTTCACTCTGTGGGCTGCTGGAACGGCGAAGTCTACGATTTGGCAGGATTTTTCCTTCTTGTCGGTTATTATGACATCCGGTTACCTTGCTTATTATTATTATTATTATTATTATTATTATTATTATTATTATTATTATTATTATTATTATTGCTACTACTGCTGAGTCAAATATGTGACCTTCAGCATGAGAAGTCAAATGATTGTTTTTTGTTTGTGTCTTTTTCATTTAAGAGAAAACACTTCTGTGGATATTATTGAAAATAATAATAATGATGATTTCTTTTTACCATTTCAATCATAGAATGTTATTCTGTTGTTGTTGGAACTGGATAGCGTCCACACCCATTTGATGAACGCCCTTTCGACCAGACAGAAAAGATAAAATAAATACAATGTTGCGTACATACATACTTATTCGTTCCTGTATTTATTCTAATTAGCTAAAGGAATGTGAATATATTAAAATAAGCAGGAGAGGGGGGGATGGAACAAAAAGGGGACAGAAATGAGCGGAAGAGATAGATAAAGAGAGAGAGAGAGAGTGTGTGTGTGTGTGTGTGTGTGTGTGTGTGTGTGTGTGTGTGTGACAGAGAGAGAGGGGGGAAGGTCAGCTTTAATATGATGAAAATTCAGCTCTCCCAAAAGAGGAACTTTGGATAGGAACACAAATATCTGCATAATAATCCCGTCGGTAATGCCTTGCAAATAAGAGATACTATAGACAACAGAAAAGGAGGATATAGTGCCTAGGAGCATGACCTCCTCAAACTGAACAGATACTAGATTTTGATCCTAGTCTGAAGGCCGGATCTCTCTAACTGAAACTGTCACATTTGCGTCACATTTTAGATTTAATTGTGTAGACACAAAACCGGAAACCATATTGGAAAATCAAAAACACAAAATCCCGTGGGATATGGAGGTAAAAAAAGGTAAAGGTCGCATTGCACGAGTGTCGTTGCCGACATCGCACAGCGGCGGTGATTTGTTAAGAATCACTGTGTCTAGAGCACAGCATATGGAAGGCGGAGCCCATCCCTCTCCTTCTGCTGCCTTGAACCTTCCCTGAGTTTTAGTCAGGTACCCTTTTACTGCTGGGTGGACAGAGGGAGTTTTCAGACCCGAAAATTCGCACGCCGTGAGTGGGATCGAACCCGGGTCGTCCAGCCCGAATACAAGTGCTATAACCACTCGCCCTCCCTAAATATGAAGGTATAAAGAGACAAACTAAGAAGTACCTGCCAAATCGTGGATTTCGCTGTCTCCGCAGAATTGTGAAGATCGAGGAGGCATAAAAACGAAGCAAATACAGAGAACTGAAAGGAACACGAAGAAAATTACGAATTGTTTTGCTTTGAGAATCACCAAGCGTTTGACAAAATTTGATGCAGTACATTTGCTCAACACGTTGAGTCATCTTGATAGAATCAGTTATCCGACGAACACGTGTAGCACTTCATTCAGCGACGGACAGGCGGCGACTTATGCGCAGGAAGGCGGTGATAAAAGGCATCCATGCGCATGAAGGTGTCTTCCTTCACTGTGTACAGTTGCGCCGTCCTATCGTCTCTATTTCGCACGGAAAAAATAAAGGTCGGATACTTTTTAGACAGGCCTCGTATATATATATATATATATATATATATATATATATATATATATATATATATATATATATATATATATAAAGTTAGTTGAGATCAACAGAATTTGTACATTGTTCCAAGAATTGAAAACTAACTATTATTCGGCGTACGATCGTTTCCAAGACGTTTTGGAAATATTTTATTGTTCATTATTCATGATGATTTCAATACGTCGCTTCGTCAGCGCATTTTATAACATCACATACAGAAGTCTCTTGAGAAAATCATCAGATTTCAGTACTAAAGGATAACACCAGTTAAAGGACTTCAGAAATAGCAAAAAGACAGCAAATTGAATAACAAATTAGACATTTAAAACATTCAATACATTCACCATGTAGGTTGAATCGAGAAGAAGAGATTAAATAAGAGAAAAATACATAAGAGAAAAAATACATCAATAAATGAATAAAAAATAAAAATATAAACAACAGTTACATTCAACATTATTATTAATAATAAAAATACTGATAATAATAATAATAATAATAATAATAATAATAATAATAATAATAATAATAATAATAATAATAATAATAATAATAATAATAATAATAATAATAATAATAATGTTAGAATCAAATAAAATAAAATAATACTAGATAAGGTATATAAAAAAGTAAAATTAAGAAATAAATTATAATAGATAAATAAGAATAAAATAAAATAAATAAATAAATAAATATAGAAAATAATTAATTTCATTTTAAATAGAAAATAAGATAGAGTATAGTTTAAATTCATGAACAATTAAACTAATTAGAAGATAAAAAATCTATAATAGAGTAAATAGTATTATATATCGAGAAGTAAAGATACAACATGAAGATATAATTCTATTTTTAAGAAGAAAATGTATCATAAGTAGAAAAAAGCAAAATAATAATAAAAGGTAGATGAATATACTCCTATATAATAAATACCAGAGAACTAGAAAATTTCAAATTTCAAATGTCAAATTTCAAATTTCAAATTCAAATTTCAAATTTCAAATTCAATAAAGAAAAAAAAAGTTCCGGTTAGAAAAATACAAAGTAGAAGAAAATTATTTAAGTAACATTAAGAAGAATGGAAAAAAATAACAATGTAAAAAATAAAAATAAATAAATAAATAAAGAGAAATTCAATTCAAATAAATAGCAAATTATGAGAAAAATAATATTAAAAAAACATATAAACATATATAAAAATAATAATTAGAAGAATATATATAATAATAATAATGTAAAAATATTGATAAAAAGAATAATACTCATAAGAAAAAAAGTAAGTAGAGAAAATAATAACACTAATAATAATAATTAGTAAAGAAAAAATAGTATCTACATACACGTGGACAGATATATACATATATATATATATATATATATATATATATATATATATATATATATATATTACACACACATATAAATATTACATATATTTATATTACATATAACAATATTCATAAATAAATATTTAATTATTTATACCTACATATGATGTCGTTTCAAGCTTCTGCTCTCATCAGTGTAAAGAAGCGATAATTACATACGGTTACAAGGTTCACACCTGGTGCACAGAGTCAACCTAGACTCCACACGCTACAGGAAATTATCAAGTGATATGGGAGAAATTAAGTTATATTCATGCCAAATACAACGGGCCGTATATATATATATATATATATATATATATATATATATATATATATATATATATATATATATATATATATATATATATATATATATATAATGGATTGAATGAAATAATAAAATTAGAAATTAATCAAACTTTATTACATATCAAAGTTCAAGAAAAAAGTACTGTAAAGTCCTTAATCCATGGTTTTCAAAGAAAATCTTCTCACCCACCTCTCTCTCTCTCTCTCTCTCTCTATATATATATATATATATATATATATATATATATATATATATATATATATATATATATAGAGAGAGAGAGAGAGAGAGAGAGAGAGAGAGAGAGGGGAGGGACAGAAAGGAGAGAGAAAGAGAGAGAGAGAGAGAGAGAGAGAAAAGGTATCAATAGTTGATCTAGCAAAATCAAAATTTGTAATCAGCATGTTACTTGGGGTGTTTTAGCCACAGTTTGCTTATATTTCGATTGTTTTGTGTGGTCATTAAATAAACGCAATCCCCCCACCCCCCCACCCCATAAAATTCAAATATCTCTGAATTACATGAAATTTACACCATAGGTTATCGGAGACACATTTAAAAAGATTGCCGAAATTTCAAGACCTTTATAGTACCTGAAAAATGTACGAGGGTGCATGGAATTCAAATAACGTCAATATTTATTTATTATTTCTAAAAGGAATATTTTATTTAGGTCAAATTGCCTAAATAAAGAAAGAGAGGGGAGTAGAAGAGAAAAAGACTGGTTTAAGTACTTAATACATAAACTATAGCATCATAAATTCGTACTTCCACCGTAAGTCAATCGGTTATCTCGCTATATTTAGAGACACAGTTTGTAAGTTCGAACCTCGCTTTGAGAATAACTATTTTTACTCTGGTTTTGTCCCCAAATGAACTTTGACATTCCAAATTAGAATATTCAGCAGATTGTTTAGTTTTGATTTTTTATTATGGAAATCTCTCCAGACAAGGTATAAATACCCTTGATTTAAGCAGCTAACAAAATGAAAGATTATTATCGCAAAGACAGGAGATACCTATTGACCTTAGTCTTGAGAAGACCAAGGCAATAGGTAGGCGGAAACCAGTCAGCAAGAAGAGAGTTCGACAAGCCTGCAGTTCTTGGAAAGAAGCTACTGGAATAGGAAGCTGTATTACAATGAGGTATCAAAACAGCGAATTGATAGAGACCACTAGACCAACGAGTCAAACGAGCTGGAACAAAAGAAGCAGGGAATAGATCGCATAATTCTGAAAAACGCATGCCATAATAGTATCTATAGAAAAGGCTGAAACTAGCCACATCACGTCTGTGTGAGTGAGAGAGGGTTCAGAGAAGAAGAAAGAGTGGAGTCAATCAAATTACAGATACGTTTCTGCCCCTTTTCAAGAAACTTGTATTTATTTATTTTGTAATTTACGAAAAATAGGACACCGGGCAACACCGGATAGTAGTGCTGATGAGTAATGAAATGCACCTAATTCTTCAAATTACAGCTAATCTGAGAACAATATTTTCAAACTTGAAATTGTTCTCATATATCTTTTAATTACTCTAGACTTTTGACACGCGATTTCTTATTTTTAATTGTAATTTTATTTTTTAGATTCATATCTTTCACATGTGTTGGTAGTTGAACTGTATTGAACCGTAAACAACTTGATCTTTACTTGTTAGAAAACTGAAACTTTGCAACATGCAACGTCTTTGACAGAAAGAAACATGTCGGTAAATTTTCGTTTTTTAAGCGGTTTTTTTTTCTCGTTTTTTTTTCTTTCTGTTGGAATGTTGTGCATCACTGAAAATATTTAATAACTTTTTTCATAAGAATGACGTTTTGTAGCGGTCATAAGTAATGATATTTATTTTCCCCTGTGAGTTGATTTTGGCACACACTGACCAATCAGCTTCCAGGACGTATTAATTTCATCCGTCCCTGAAGGATCTACTTCAACCCCTTCGGGAATCGCTAACATCAGCTAGAGAGTTCCCTGGCACATGCAAAGAAAGACGTCTGTCTCTCCTCTCTCCAGTTCACTGGACAGTCGAGCAAAGCTATATTCACAAGAAGACTCTCGACAGCCGAACTTCCTTCCTTCCTTCTTTCCTTCCTCCACTTTGACTCTGTCTACACTTTCTCCAACCTACACCCAACGGTGTGAGTAACTTAAATAAAGGGTGGCACTTTGCCCGGCCGCCAGCGCCAAATGGCTCAAGTGACTCAATCGCAGTCATTTAAAAATAAAGAATAGTCTTCAATATTAAAGATAAGCATATAATTGTCATTTTATTGCCCCCCCCCCCTCCCCCCGAATACAATTTTTTAGTATCTTTAATGTTATACTTAATCTTTTGCACTTTAAGGACCGTGCTGAAATAATAACGTTATTATTTAGAAACCCATTATAAATTTAAAAAAAAACAACAATATTTCACACACACACACACACACACATATATATATATATATATATATATATATATATATGTGTGTGTGTGTGTGTGTGTGTGTGTGTGTGTGTGTGTGTGTGTGTGTGTGTGTGTGTGTGTGAAATATTGTTGTTGTTGTTTTTATTTATAATGGGTTTCTAAATAATAACGTTATTATTTCAGCACGGTCCTTAAAGTGCAAAAGATTAAGTATAACATTAAAGATACTAAAAAATTGTATTCGGGGGGATGGGGAGCAATAAAATGACAATTATATGCTTATCTTTAATATTGAAGACTATTCTTTATTTTTAAATGACTGCGATTGAGTCACTTGAGCCATTTGGCGTTGGCGGCCGTTGGCGCCGCTGGCGGCCGGGAAAAGTGCCGCCGCTTAAATAAATACCTGTCGTCATTGAGATTTTGTTTTCCTCTCGTGTAACGACCGTTTTAGTTGTTACAAAAATATTATCGGAGTTTGTCTTAACAGTCTATGCTAAGATGAGCTCCTCCCCAATAGCTTGACGTTTGAAATAGCTGTGTTTTCTTAGCACTGTCCAGGTGGAGCGCTTAGAAGAAAATAATTCAAAATATAGTCATGTTTACAATTTTGTAAATAAGATTTTTTGAAAATTTGTTTTAGTTTTGCTTTATTTTATTTTTGAGTTAAATAAGTATTTAAAAATTCACCCTAAACAAGGCAGGTCGCCACTGTATACGTAACGGGCTACTGAGAAGAAAGACAAGGGGAGAAGGTTGGGGGGGGGGGGTCAACCTAAACTGGGATCTGTGCAGCGAGATGTCTGTCTACATTAATTTTAAATTTCTGCATGTCAGTACTGTCGGGGAAACAGAGGGCAGGGAGGGAGTTCCAGAGGTCAGCAGCACGAGGAAAGAAGCTATTTGAGTAGAAAGCTCCCCGGCATCTGGGGACCTCCACAGTGAATGGATGGGATTTAGTTGATTGTCGAGTTGGTCTAGTGAATTTACGTCTAGTGAATTTGCTTAATAGTAAATAATTCAATGTGTTTTCTTTATTTGGATTATTCAGACTACTGTTCTCATCTTGGATGTTATTCGAACATCGTTTCGGCCGATGTAACCTCCGACCTTCTTCAGATACATCTTGTCGAACTCGCAAGGACCTGTAGCGTAACGGATATAAGTGGTAAGTAATAACAAGTTCTAAGTAACAGTATTCTGGAGGATGAAGGTTCAATCCCAAGTGCGGGCGATACTGAGAATACAATTACGAATCACTTAAGACTTCTACCCGGTCATGGCCGACGGAATGAGACAAAGCTACCCCCGTGGATTAAATAAAGGGTTCCGTTCAAAATTCCGTACAGATTCCCGAGTTCGACAGAAAGATTCCCGAGTTTGACAAGATGCACCTGAAAGACGCCGGAGATTACATCGGTCAGATCGTTGTGAGAATAACATCCAAGATGAGATGGGCCCGCCTCGTCCCTACTGCCCCTTCATACAGAAAAGATGTTGCTCGCCTCTCTCTACTGTATCATTATGTTCATGGTAAGTGCACGATTGAGCTACAATCCCCGTGCCACCACCATTCAGAACCAGAACAAAGAACTATCCACCCTCTCTCTCTCTCTTCCTTTCTCTCTCTCTCCCTTTGCCAAAAAATAAGCGGAACTTCCATGAACAAAGTTTCTTTTCTTGAACATCCCATCTGTTGAATAAAAAAAATACCACGTGTCTGCTTCCCAACTGACTACAGCATGGTCGTCTTCAAGTCTAATGTGAACAATCAAACCATCTTAATTAATAATCTGCTCATTCCACCCACTGCTTCCAATCATCTCCTGACGGCGATCATCGTCCAACCAACAACCCTTATCCTCGAGTGCCCCCCGGGCTTTGATAACCGGTGACTCATCGGAAAAAATGACCCCTAAAGGTTGATATTCCGTAAAGCATACAAAGTAAATTGTGTCTTTTTGTGCCAAGTGTAATTTAATCAACGAGAGTAGAAAGTGACTAACTCGGGTTTATTTTCGGCAGCCTCGTAACTCTCGCTTCCCTTATTTTGTCTTCTAGTCCTCACATTCCATGAGTGATGTTTCTGACAAAGGGGAATAATTGCTGTTTTCTGGGTCGAAATCTATCCATCTAACATTTATCCTTAGCTAGTTTTTTACCTTAAAGTAGAATTTTTTATTTAGCTCCTTACATCAAGTGGCTTCATGCCTTGTCTGGAGCGATTTCCATTTAAAAAATTACCTTCTACTTCAAGTTGTTTTTTTCTAATGTTGTTTTAATAATGATATTTAATAACATGTTAATAAATTAGTATTTTTTATATTTGGTAAACTTATAAATATGTTTTAATGATATTTTCTCTATATATAAAACTCAATGTATGTGTGGATGTGTGTGTGATATTTGTGTGTTTCCTATAGAAATAAATGTTAGAGAATCTAGATAAAATCTAAAAGTGTATTCTTATGTAACATTTACCGGGGAAGACAATGGAAGTGTTCCCGAATTTTTAAGGGGCTATGACATTATAACCCCTTAAAAATTCAAATATATCCTTTTTTATGAAATTTAAATCACATGTATAAAAATTTTCTGGGGAAGACAATAGAAGTGGTCCCGAATCTCTAAGTTTCCTCATAACCTAAGGAAGCTATGGGGGGGGGGGAGAATCATCCTTTAAAACTTCAAATATATCCTATTTTGATGAAATTTTTATCATATGTATAAAATTCTCCAGGAAAGACAATGGAAGTGGTCTCGAATCTCTACGTTACCCTCGATGGGCTAAATATCTACGTGTCCCCACCTCTAAGTAACCTATTGGGACAGACCCTTCAAACTTTAAATACATATATTCGATTAAATACATATATCTGATTTTAATAAAATTTAAACCATATGTATAAGACTCCAGAGAGTTTTCCAACATTTCAGCTTCTTCCGACTATATTAGAGAGTGAAACGGGAAGAGGTGGGCGTAAAAACAAAAAAAGTAATATGGTGTTATTAGCATAGTAGTAAAAGTACATATTAGTGACTGTTCTTCAATTCCGAGCAATACCGATTCTTCCTGCTAGTGTCTTATATATAAAGTAAAGTCAGTCTATTCACTGTTGTTTGTAATTAATAAAATAGCACATACAACTACAATATAAAATTCTGTTTCAATATAAACATCTGGTTTTCAGCCAAGTATGCTCTAAGAAAATTGTATGTAAATCGATTTCATCGATTACATATTGTATCCGGATCGATATTTTCATTTTGCTTAGTAATAATTCAGAGACGGTAGGAGAGTTTTCTCGTTTTCGCTCACTAACATTGAACTGCTACAACTAACACCCATGAAGACCTGGAACATACTTAGTAAGAGACTATTTTGAGATTCACCGAATCAAATCCGCATCAAAATACATTTGATATTTTATAATGGTAAAAATATACATTATATAAGCATTTCTATTCAATGAAAACAAAGTTTCTATCAAATAAATAAACTTTTCTATTCATAAAACATCTTTAAACAATAATTACTCTGTGCTGAATTATTATCCCTAAGTCACGTGATCGTTGATCGAAATGAAAGAGGTGGTATGTATCTATTTCGCATATTATTTATTTTTCTTTTATATTGATTATTTATCTCATCATTATTCTTTGTTATTCATTAAAATTGTATCATTGCACAGGGGGTCTTCCTATCTTATAATCGACCTTTCTCCCAGACGCTTCTCTGGCGACTTCAAATTTAAATGCAAGTTTTGCGACGGTGTCGTCGTCGACACAAGCCATGATCATTCGCTCGCTGTCTTCGTCTAAATTTGGTGCTTCATTTCGACACTGGCCGTCTCAATCACTTCTGTAACAAAGAATTTTCCTTCCAAACAAAATCGCAACTTTTAAAAAAGTAATAATGTTTTATTTTGAGGAAATGTTTTATTTTCAATGTTAGTTGGTTTCTCTTCCAACCGACAGTAACTTCTAACCGAACACAAAACAACAGATCAATTCGTTTAAATTTTGGACTTTACTCAGAGTCCATTTGAAACAAACATCTCCATCGGACTATCATTTGAGGTAACCCAACCAACAAAACCACTTCAGTAACATGGGATGTTTTATCACTGGACATAAAAAACTTACTGCACAGGGTGCCCCTTATCTAGAATAGAACATCTCCATCGGACTATCATTTGAGGTAATCCAACCAACAAAACCACTTGAGTAACATGGGATGTTTTATCACTGGACATAAAAACTTACTGCACAGGGTGCCCCTTATCTAGAATAGAACATTAATTCTGTAATATTTCAAGTGGTCTGATCTTTGAGCATGAGCACTCGTTTTACAGAGCAATCATTTTTTCATGTGCTGAATCAAATTTTGGGTGGTCAAACACTAAGCGAGATATTTTTCTCATTACCGGCATGTCGTCTGCGTGTATTGAAACCCACTAAGCATGCATCATTGTGAATGTTTACACAATCAGTAGAACCGATCAGTTCAACAAACTCCTTGGATCAACAACTTAAAGCAACCACTTAATCCAATAAATCATTTGAACAAAGAAATGTTTATAACTAAACTTTTTAATGTTATATTACGACAAAGGCAAGACAAGGTAAACAAGAACGAATGAATCCTTAAGTTGTGAGCATTCAATTTGTGCGTTTAGCGATGATAACGCTATTTAAAACTAAAATAAAGAAAGTACCAACTCTATCAAAAAATCTCCAATTATATTTTAAGCCGGATTTTAATTTTATTTTGGAAAATAATAATTTGTCTTCAAACATTTGTTTAATCTATTATATGAAGGGGAAAATTCTGTATGCATGTATGTATGTATGTATGTATGTATGTATGTATGTATGTATGTATGTATGTATGTATGTATGGATGGATGGATGGATGGATGGATGGATGGATGTCTAGGAAAGGCTCCCAAGATACTCGACAGGATTCATAAAGTTGACATTTTCTGAATTCTCCAGATTCCGGTCCCATATTATTGGAAAATAAAACATCAATATTTTCATGCCGAACCGACACGGAACTTCTAGGGGAGGGGGCGTACAAAATTTTATGACCCCCACATATTCACGTTGTACGCATGCGCACCGAGCCCCGATTTCAAACTGTTTAACTGACCTATTTTTTACGAGACTTCATGCGCTGTCCGTTTGGCCCAATGGATAACGACTAATTATCACGACGTCGTGGTTAATGATTCGGTCTCTATCGACTACCAGAATTTGTTTTTATAACTGTGACCTAAATATACATCGAAGGGGGAGGGAATAACCGGAAAGACGGAATTAGTACTTACTTTTGTCCATAGCAACACGGAGAGAGAGTAGAGAGGGTGGGGCGAGGGAGAGGGGGCGAACGGGAGAGACAAACTCTTGCCTGCATGGGGGGGGGGGAGATGGCGGAGCGTGAGGGAGAGGGGGGGTCGACCGTCGGGTTAGGGTTAGTGGATGAGGGGGCGACCGGGGAAGACGCAGCTTTTGCCCGGGGAAGAGAGAGATAATTACACCTTTGCCTGCAGAGAGGGGGGGGAATGTTTTATATAATTTGAATTAAAAAATAATAATTTGGAAAATATTTTTTAACAAATAATCAAATCCAAACTGTTGTTATTTATTTAAAAAATATTTTTTAAATAGTTTAATTATTGATTATAAACCAAATATGATTATATTACAACGTGGCAAACAATTATTTGTTATATAGTAAATTCAAACTGTTTTTAGAAATGGAAATTTAATAAATTGTAAATATATTACAAATTTACTGTTAGGTTTAATGAATGTCCACTATGGTTTTTTGAATCATTCATTGTTGGATGATGTAGAAGTAAAAAGAACACATTTAGGAAATCATCAAAGCACGTGCGAACTGATCGAAATTTATTCAGGAACTAAAAAATAGTTGCAAAATTTTGGCGCTAAATAAAAAGAAAACAGCAGCAGCAGCAACAACAACAACGGCAGTCGTGTATACGCCCACACACGCACACGCACACGCACACGCACACGCACGCATAGCACGTCCATAGACCGAAGCAGCAGGTTCCGACTTACACACGCACACAAAAAGTCTCAACATTCCCCTTTTTATATAGCCTAGCACATTGAACATCATAGTAATACCGTATCCAATAAAAATATTCCCGAAGTCCGCCAAAAGCTATATCTGAAATAGGAAATTGAGAACCGGTGATAATCCAAAGCATACCCTATTATTTTAATAGGGTATGCTTTGGATTATCACCGGTTCTCAATTTCCTATTTCAGATATAGCGGACATGATTAAGTGGATACTTTTTATTTTACGGCATAACGTGAGCGAGAGGTTATGTGCATGATTGACAATGTATGGAGTTGGGGTCTGCCGTGGTTTGATCTATGAAATAAATAGTTAATAGTCCTGCTACCCGAGAAAAAAGATTATCAGAAGAACATCTTAACGCCTGTCCACCACGAAAGAAATCCGTAAAGATATGTAACGCAAGTTGCAAAACAGGATTGGAAAACAATTCATTCATTCAAAATATCAATTCTGACAGAGGCGCAAAGATCGCACGTTGGTAGTTATTTTCTTGATGGGATTTTTATAGTTACTTTAATAGCCGCACCCTGTCTCCCACCATTGTTTATATTTTATCGAAAGAAAGTAGCACTCCACCCAATATATATATATATATATATATATATATATATATATATATATATATATATATATATATATATATATATATAAATTTACATTTCATATTTATTCGCATCTCTTACGCGCGTTTAATGGCAAACATCAGATAAGTGTAACTTTATATATATATATATATATATATATATATATATATATATATATATATATATATATATATATATATATATATATATATATATATATCATGGTAATAATCCAGGTAAAAACATCCACAGGGTAGAAATCCAAAGAATTTAAACCGGGTTTATAAAAAGTGCTCAATATCAAATAGAGCTTTATATATGATAATGTTTATTTACACAGACATATACAAAATCTGCGACACTGGCATGTCGATGTTATCGATCAACAGTTATTATAAACTGAGATTTCATCGGGAAGAGTTTGGAGAGAAAAAGAAGAAAAGAAATTTAACATTTCAAAATTGTGGGAGTCACGTGGTTTAGGACCGTTAAAAATCAAAAAGTTAAAATCTAAAATCTAAAACAAACAAAACAAATGAATAAATAAATAAATAAATAAATAAATAAAATAAGATAAAGTGGAAAGAGGGACATATAATGAAGAGAGTAGGGTGGAGATAGATAGATATACAGATAGAAAGATAGATAGGTAGACATATAGAGAAATGAAAATGTCTGTTAATTCAGACCGAGAGTGGAGAGGTGGGAGAGGGAAGGTAAACATGCAAGTTGAGGTGTCCAAAAAATCAACAGTTATTTTAAACTCGAGCGAACAAGCGTATTTTCAAGTCAACTGTAATTTTGTGTATAAGTGTGTATGCGTGCGTGCGTGCGTGCGTGCGTGCCCCCAGATCAGCCGTAATTGGTGGTATGGGCGAGTAATGGGGGTGGGGGTAAGGAGTTGTTAATCAAATGTGTCACTGATTCTAAATTTATACTGTTTTTATTTTTTTGTCTGGAGTTTACCAACTTATCATTAATAAATTAATAAATCAAACAAATATATTAGTAAATTAGTTAAGTCTAACAGAATTATTAGTAATAATAGTATTGATTTTCTCCTCTCTATGAGTTAGGCACAAGGCCAGTTTTTATCTTACTCCCACAAGTAAAATGTGACCCAAAGTCGAGTCGAGAAAGTGGGGTTTAAAAATTGCCTGAGCAGCCCCGTCGGCATTCCCCGGTAGGGGCGCTTCAGGCAGTAAGCAATGAACTTACTCCTCCCCAAAGAGGGGAGGCGAAGCCTGGGAAGGTGGACCTCCCAGAACTGCACAGAACAGACCCATTGACAGGCGTAAATCAAGACTCGAAGGCCAAGACAACACCAGTATGGAGTGCAGTATCCATCAGAACAGATACTACATATTGATCTTAGCCAAAAGGCCAAGAAAACAGAATAATAATAATAATAATAATAATAATAATAATAATAATAATAATAATAGTAATAATAATAAACACCAATAATAATTGAAATGATATAAAATGATAATAATAATGATAATGATAATGAATGATAATAACAGTAATAATTTAATTTAATTTAATTTAAAGTACTAAAATGCCGCCATTATTAAGTATGTATAGTAATAATAATAATAATAATAATAATAATAATAATAATAATAATAATAATAATAATAATAATAATAATAATAACGACTCCAACAACAAAAATAATAGCGGTCAATAATAATTAAGAATTAATAAAAAATAGAATAATTAAGAAATATTAGAAATACTAGAAGGTAATAATAATAATAATAATAATAATAATAATAATAATAATAATAATAATAATAATAATAATAATAATAATAATAATAATAATAATAATAATAATAATAATGTAAAATGTATACATTGGGTCGACTGTTACGACGCTATCCAGAAGATTAACTATGCATTTATCTAACGACTCCACCATAAGCCAGCACCTCTATAAAAAGCATTCCTGCCCCCGTTCGCATATCCGTAAACTTCTAGTAGATAACACAAAAATCATCGCACAAAATACTAATACACTTAAACTCCACATACTCGAAGCCCTATACACTAAAACAGAAAAACCAGCTATTAATTAATTATACTATTAATACTAATATACTCAAATGCCTATAAATATAAATTTAAATTAAACACAGTCCTTTATTTTTCCCGCCTAAATAGAATATATATTCACTCCAAGGTCTATGCCTGGTTAACATTACTCCACTGACGATGGACCTGGAAGGGTCCGAAAGCGCTTTGGGAAGCTTTGGCAATTTTATCAGCCAGTTTCCGTCTGAAACTAAGAATTTAATCAGAAAAACAGAAAAGGATCATAGAAAAAATATCCAGACACAAGATGTCCGTTATTTTTAATGATACTTGTATAAAAGAAAAGATGCTGCCAAGATACACACACACACACACACACACACACACACACACACACACACACATATATATATATATATATATATATATATATATATATATATATATATATATATATATATATATATATATATATATTGAATATAAGAGACAACCTATCTCTAGATATCTTTTGGTATATCCTTTCAATACCCCGAATCAGGATCTTCGTTTGGAGGGAAATTGGCTGATGAATTTACCTATGTTTAGATTTGTCCCCCAAGTACTTTCAGACCCATATGGGTATATCTTCAGGGGAATGAGATTAATACTAAGACATGGTCTGCACCTGATTTACCTCATTCCCCTGAAGATGGACCCGGATGAGTCTGAAAGAACTTGGGAGACAAATCTAAACTATGGAAAATTCATCAGCCAATTTCCTTCTGATTCGGACTATTGGAAGTATGTGCCAAAGGATATCTAGACATGAGTTGTTTCTTGTATTTAAAAACCCTTGCCTGCAAGAGAAGATGCTGCATATATATATATATATATATATATATATATATATATATATATATATATATATATATATATATATAAATGGATGATGTAAAAATCAAAAATTATATTACATCCTATCCAGATAAGATGAAGATCAATATAGTAGATAGAACATTTATATATGGATAATGAAATGATGATGGATAAAATTTACATAGTTTACAAGTTTATTAACTTATCAAGTGTTGAAACAAGGAATAAAATACAAAATTACCTTTAAGCCATGGCTTTTCAAAGATGACGCTCTTATCGTTAGAAGTTATGACCAATAACAATTGAATAGTAATTAATTATTTGAGATAAATACCTTGAAAATGCAAAAGTGAACACATTTAGAAAAAAACATTATAGGGAAAAATGTCTCAATATAAGTCCTGAAACAGATCAAACATGATTCAAACTATATATCAAATTTAAATGATCCAAACTGTTTAAACAGTTCAAACGAAGAAGCCTAAATATGTTATTAAGGCCAGAATGATACTTGAAAATTACTCAGAGAACAATAAAATTATGTATAAATCAATGCCTCAAAAACATACTCGACTTCCTGCATGTAACTTCAAATGGTTCAGATAGAAATGGACGTTGGAAGTCGAAACTATTAATGGATATGTCAATTAATGCTAGATTTAAAATCAGAATGAAAGTTGAAGTAGGAGGAATTCATCTCAAAAGGCCGCTTATGCAAATATAAATTATGAGCTCGACTAGATGGTGGCAGTGGGATGGATTAAGTTAATTGTGGAGGGTGGAAGGAATTTGGTAGCAGTCGGAGTTATTAAAATAGTTAGGGAAGAGGGGTAAATGTGCGTCATACTTATTGGGGTAAGAGAGGCAGTTGTCGAAGAAAGAAATGGATGGCGTCACATATTAAGGTCGCATAAGGAAATAGTGTGGGAAGGAGGGGGAGAGGAATGAAACCAAGAAAAATGGGAGAGGAAGGTAACATATTGGCGATTGTGTGCGAATTAATATTTAAAATCCAAATTTATGTTCAATCAAGAGAGAAGGGGTTAAAACGAGGAGATCGGAAAGGGGTCAGATATAGAGATATAAAGCGACACATAGATATATTATGCCGATATTTCCGATGAGTTAATTAACTTATAAACTATGCAAATTTTATCTATTTTATCACTTCATTATATATATATATATATATATATATATATATATATATATATATATATATATATATATATATAAGTATGATGGTTCATTACCTATAACGGACTACTTGGACTCTACCATAAATACTGGGGGCACCTGCTCCTAAGTGTTGAAATCACACCAGTCTATATTGGCAGTCAAGACTGACGTACAACCACTCTTGTTTTCTGTTGTATTATACTTTTTTCAATATACTTGTTTTCTCTAAACTCCGAGTTCGTGTTTCATTTCGGCCCATTTACAGGGTCACAACAAATGGCGACGAGGTACAGTAAGGGATTCTTGAGCATCTTACAATGGATAAAATAACTAGCGACGAGGTACAGTAAGTGTTTTCTTGAGAACCTAAAAAAGGTCCCCCAGAACAACTGGCGACGAGGTACAGTAAGTAATTTTTGATAACGTTAAAATGAACGCCACAACTGACGACGAAGTATAATAAGGGTTTTTTGAGAACCATTAAAAAGAACAAACGTGGAGAAATAAACGGCAAATTCATCCGACAACGTCCTAATTCTAAAAACTGGCTTTTACCTGCGGACCAAAGAGAAAAAATACGTAAAAGACAAACTCATTCTCTCTCAAAGAAGAAAGGTCAGTGATTTTTTAAATACTATTCTGGCACCGTGTTAATTTGGACACAGATATATTTTCTTTTCTCTCCAAAAGAGAAAAGTCCTGCTGCCAAAAGAAAAAAATTGTTAACCTTATTTTTTTTCTGTTTACTCAATTCTACGGTTACGTGAAAAGCGTACTAAAAGGTGATTTTTTTGGTCGGAGAAAGAACGGGGTTTATACTCTCGTTGTCTTTTACAACCGAGATTACGTTAGCAGCGTAATATAAAAGAAAAATCTTCTAAAAGCCGTATCATGTAAAGACACATTTTGAACATGGAAGATTTTGAAACAACTATTACAGAACTCATAAAATCTAAATGTAACAGCAACAGAAACTGAGAAAAAACAGCGAAAACAGCAACATAAAACTGAAGAAAGACTTCAAAAGTTTCTACTGAAACAAAAACAAAAATACGACGACAAACTACTGGAACAAAAAGAGAAACCGATCAAAAGATTGAAGTATTAATGAAAGCAATATCGCATGAAAGTCAAAATACTGAGAACGAAAATGCTTTTTCTCAGAATGCCGTTTGGAGTGCAATTGACGATTTCACTTATTCCACAGACAAACATAAAACATCTGCTTGATAATTCAGAAGGTATGAGGATCTATACAAAATAGATTGTGAAAATTGGTCAGACCCTCAAAAAAAGCTCGCCTACTGCTCCAAAAATTAGGGACTACCGAACATACTAAATTCGTGGGCTTTATTTTACCCCGAAAAACGAGCGACTTTTTCTGAAACTGTTAATCTTTTAACAGAATTATTTAGCCCTAAGACTTCTCTGTTCCACAAACTGTGGAAGTGTTTGAATTTAGTAAAAAAGATGGCGAAGACTACGCGATGTTCGTGTCAATTGTTAATAAACACTGTGAAAATTTCAAATTAACTAAACTTAGCGCGGATAACTTTAAATGTTTAATTTTTGTTCAAGGACTTGTATGAGGAAAATACGCAGAAATCAGACGTAGAGTTCTAAACAGGTTAGAAAGTGAACCAAATTTAACATTACAGAAATTAGCTGAAGACTGCCAGAGATTTGTAAGTGTTAAACAATATTCTAAAGACATTGAAGATGCAGGCATTGCGCACATAATAAAGGTACGTCAGAAAATACATTTCAACTCTCTTTCAAAAACAACTCAAAACAAAAAAGGCATTTTTTTCACGCTCGTACAAAATTGCTTTTTTGGGAACGACAACGATGTTTACATCCGAGATAAGAGTATCTTTATTACTGCCCTTACACCGTTCATTCTGTAATTATTGTAATCTGTAATTATCTCCCTTGTATATTTCTGATGTATATAAATAATAAGGCTTACGTGTCTCTCTCTCTCTTACGCACCGAGCGACCGACCAAGTAACATCGTGTTTGTGTCCTTTTTGACCTCTGTCCCTTTTGCTCGTATTATTGTCTTACTTTCAGGAATAACCACATCACTACACAAGTCAGGGTATTCCTTCACTGTACCTACTTGCTTATCAGTCGCATTTTTAGTCAGCGGACACGAAAGCCTAACAGCAAGACGGGCTTGGGTACCATAGCCAATAAAGCTTCATCGGTGCCATAAACATCGGTAAACTCCCATTCTTCCGGTACTTCGATACTCCGATCACCAAGCGCTCCAGCTCTTCGCGTTTCTGAAGCCGCCGCTGTTCAAGTCCCCTTTGCACTGCGGAACCTTCTCCTTTTTAACAGTTATCAAGTCGCCTTTATTTCTTTCTCGACGTCCCACCCACAATGGACTCGTCCACGATTCATTTTTGCCACTCTTCATTATCTTACATCAGTATCATCTTTTGAGGGTAATGCATTGTGCATCGTCATTAGTTTCCTAGTCTTCTGGCCTTCTTTTTTGTCCAGGCTATGAATGGTCCAGAGTACCTTATTAGTGATATTGCCCAGATTGTTATTCCCGTCACTATATTTCTACTATATAATTTCGTCTTTAACAAAAAATGGTCGGAGGCCAACGTCTTCTGAGAGAGTTACGGTGGAAGTAGGTTTTGTGTTTCTCCTTTGTTCCACTAACTCTATCTTTGTTTCAGTAAGAAGAAATGGATACCAATCTAAAGAAAAGACCGGGTTAAATATTTTTGCTATTATACAATATTCGAAATAGATTATTGTTGAGATGAGAACAATCTCAATAATATGGCAAGTTAACATAACGAAATTTAAATTGAGCCTGTAGCGCTTATTAGGAATTATTTATATTTCTGTTCATTTTCGATATTTGAAAGTATAATTTCGCATGCGATCTTAGTTATTCCTTGACACATGTCGACTCTAGTGAACCATCGTCTCATGTGCGATTTGGTTGTTTTGTTTTAGGACATATTTACCTGTGTCGGGTTTAGGGTTAGGATTAGCGTTAGTGGTTAGGGTTAGGGTTAGTGGTTAGGGTTAGCGTTAGTGGTTAGGGTTAGGGTTAGGGTTAGGGTTAGGGTTAGTGGTTAGGGTTAGGGTTAGGGTTAGAGTTAGCGTTAGTGGTTAGGATTATGGTTAGTGGTTAGGGTTAGCGTTAGTGGTTAGGGTTAGGGTTAGTGGTTAGGGTTAGGGTTTATGTAGAATCCAATCGTGTTGGCAGTAGTTATTTTTGTATTACTGGGATTATTGGGACTACTGTTCTCATCTTTGATGTTATTGTCACAACGTTTCGGTCAATGTAACCTCTGACCTTCTTCAGCTGTATCTTGTTGAACTCTGGAACCTTTCCGTCGAACTCGGGAATCTGTACGGAATTTTGATCGGAACCTTTTATTTAATCTACGGAGGTAGCTTGCTCTCGTTCCGTAAGTAATTCGTAATTCTATTCTTAGTATCGCCGGCATTGAGGATCGAACCTTCAACGTTCAGAAGACTGTCACTTAGAACTGATTATTACTTTAACACTTTATTCGTTACGTCACGGGTCCTTGGCTGACGGAACGAGAGCATACTACCCCCCCTCACCCCGTGGATTAAATAAAAGGTTTATGTTCGAAATTCCGTACAGATTCCATGAGTTCGACAGAAAGATTCCCGAGTTCGACAAGAAGAAGAAGGTCGGAGGTTACATTGATCGAATACCATCCAAGATGATAGCAAATTATCCATCCAAATAATGCAAATTATCAATCTTCATCTAAAAAATTCCGAAACAGTTTTTTTTGTATTATTCTAGACATTCTGAATATTTTCAACTACTTATTCATGCTATAAATGCATGTTTTGTATGCAAATGATTTGTAGATTCATTTGTTATGAAGGCGTACATATTTTTTTAATAAACCGTTTGTAAACTATAGCGTCTATATATGGAACACTGACAGGTACTACCACATAGAATGGACCTGGGAGTAATCACAATTAAGGGGTGATTCCACATTCATAAAAAATCCCGATTCGGGTTTCACCATCAAGTGTAGTTTAAGATCAGGACCAGTTGTGTTTTTAGTTTGATGTTGATAAACCATTATTGCCTGGTGCTGTTTTGCGACAGAACACCCGAGTCAAAATAGATTAAAAAGAAACTAATTTATAAAGGCAATCTATACATTAATAACTTCTGTATAAACCTTCGTTTATAAATCTACAGACCCCCCTCTCTTTTCATCTGCTATCTCTCTCTACCCCTCTCTATATTTGTATTTCTTACTGTCCTTTTCTCCGCCGTATATCACTACTTTCTTTAGCAACTCTATTTCTTTTCATCTCATACGTACAAATAAAAAATAATTAATATGGTTTATCTTTAATCCTGTTTAATTAAACCACGAATATTAATTGTGTTCTTTAAATTTATAACGGCTAAAAATATATTTTATTGACTTTTTCAAAGCTGTAGCCGAGAAAAAATTCATAAATTTTGGTGTTTTTATTTGAACAATTCTAAATGTACACAAACATTAAAATTCCTCGCCAATCCTCACTTGTTGGTATTTTTAAGAGACGAATTTCTCAATGTAATTGATATTTAAATCAATAAAACAAATCTGTAATATATATTTCAATATATATATAGAGAGAGCTGGAATCTCGAACAAAGTATCCGTTTGCAAACCTATAATTGCTTAAGAAGTAGATGGGCTATGCCTATCGCCTGGCCTTCGCACTCCTTCTCTGTCTATTAGCCAGACGTATAGGTACAAGCACTGGAACGCCTCTAAAGACACCTAGCGCTTGGCCTTGTTTCCTGACTAGGGCAATGAACGCCGTCTCTCTTTCTCTCTATCTGGGCAACTTGGGGAAAGTTTTTTGGCTCTAAGTCCTGCATGGCTAGTTTGGGTCACTCTTATTCTGACAGGGTAGACAGCTTGTCTGGCTGCTGTTTCCAACTGGTAGTTAGGATCCCAAACTCTTAGGTAGTGCTAAGAACGGCTGCTCCGTCAACAGTTGCATAATATCGTGGGTAACTGTATGTGCCATGTCGCGCATGGAAAGGGACCCTACAGTTATCCCCGGTGGGCTTCCCGAGGCCACAAGCCACATGGACCAAGTCACGACTAATAGACTGGTTGTGTGAGCTTATTTGCACCAAACAAGCACCCACTTTGCTCTTCCAACTCTAACTCAAAGCAAGAATGAATTTACAAAATAAAAAAACCCTAAACCAGACACCCAACAAAAAACATCTTCGCTTCCACCCTTGAGGCTCGAATTCACAAATATTCGGGAACTTAGAACCAATATTAACGAAGTAGAAATTTTCTCTTGACAAACTCCCCGGATATCCTAGCTTTAAGTGAAACGAACCTTCAATCCTCGATTCCCTCTCACCACTTTGACATGACTGATTACCTTCCACTCTACGGTAAGGACTCTGACAAACATATGCATGGGCTATGAGTTTATGTTCGGAACACCCTCCCCCTGACTAGAGAACATAGGTTAGAATCAGATGACCAAGCCTACATGTGCTTTAGATTGACCCTATATCACAGAGTTAGTTACTTATATTTCTTATACAGTTCTCCTTTGACTCAGGGCTGTACCCTGCTTGACTCTGTCTCTGAAAGCTTAGATAGAGCACTCTCACTCGACTCGAATGCCCAAATACATGAATTTAGGGATTTTAGTGCACTTCCTGATCGTGCGGACCAGCAAGCCTCACTCTCGACCTGTTCTTGACCCCACTACCCGATGCTTGTGTGGCGAATGCCCATTATCCGCTCAGAAACTCTGATCACGTTGTGGTAATGATACTTATCACTTTAAAAACGCGACCAAAAGTTGAAGAGCCGTTGCTCAAAACGACGAGAAACTATGAGCAGGCTGATTTTGAATCCCTCAGGGATCACATCAGCGACGCACCATAGGGTGAAACTTTCTCACTCCCTGCTGATCAGTGTGCAAATGAGCTAACCGAATGAGTCAAAGCAGGCATTGAATATTATGTCCCCACGCGAAAATTCTTCAGCAAATCCCCACTCTCCATAATGGTTCACTTCAGAATGTGCAGCTGCTATTGCTGAGAGGCAGAAAGCATTCCGAAAATTCGGCCACAATTGATTTATAACTGCGAACAGACAAAAATTTGTAGAGGCAAGAAATGATTGCAAAGTAGTGATAAGTGAAGCAAAGAGAAGGTATACAGAGATAACCAAAAAACGCATTCAGTCACAGAAACTAGGTACTCATGATTTCTGGAAAATCTACAATAGTGTGATGAACCATGGACAATCGCAATTCCCCCGCTACCAAATCACAACGATGTTGTTTGCACGGCAACTGATAAGGCTGAACTGTTGGCCAAGCGTTTCGCCTTAAACGCCACTTTGGACTCGGCAAACCACCCCTCCCTAAATTCCCATTGCGGACTGAAGCCACAATTGAGAACCTGGTCATCACCCTATCTCATCATAAAAAACCTTGACACCTCCAAAGCCTGTGGGTCTGATCTTATACCAGTAATAGTAATAAAGAAATGCAGTGCTGAGCTGTCCCCTGTCCTCTCCAAACTATGCAACAAATGCCTTGCTGAATCTTGTTTCCCTGATAGTTGGAAAATAGTATATGTGGTACCAGTATTCAAAAATTCTGGAGATAGAACTGATCCTCTAAACTACCGTCAAATCAGTCTACTCCCGATCTTTGCTAAAATCTTTGAACCATAAATAAATCTTGCTATAGTCCGCCACCTAGCTAATGCTAAATTTCTTTCTGATACGGATTTAGACAAGCACGATCCACCGCAGATATCCTAACGGTCATCGCTGAACGCATATATCATACACTGGACAAGGCAGGTGAAGCTAGGGCAGTAGCGCTTGATATATCCAAGGCCTTTGACAAGGTCTGGCATGAAAGGCTTCTCCTAAAACTGCACTCATATGGTATTACTGGACAAATATTTAATATAATTAAATCCTTCTTAACAAAAAGAGAGATCCAGGATGTCCTTGATGGCCGTTCATCTAAGCAACATGACATAAATGCTGGTGTACCCCAAGGATCCATTCTAGGACCTCTACTGTTTCTGATTTTCATAAATGACCTCCCTGATGTAATTGAGACTGAAATAGGAATAATTGCTGACGACACCACGCTCTGCTCTCGTCATGTGGGCAAAACCGACGCGTACATATCTGAGACAATGGCTGAATCCTTAGAAAATGACCTCCAGTCTGTAGTAGATTGAGGTCAAGAATGGATGGTAACTTTTAATGCCGCAAAAACAAAGCTACTTTCCTTCAATAACTACAAAAAACCTCTTCAACCACCGATTGTCATGGCAAATAGCACCCTACCTGAGAGTTCATCATTCAAACTCTTCGGCCTAACTTTCACAGATAACATGAATTGGAACAAATACGTTGAAGACATTGCCAGGACTGCTGCAAAGAAGGTGGGCTCCCTCTACCGTGCTAGTAAACTTCTCACATCTGACATTATCCTATATCTCTACAAAGCCACCATCCGCCCATGCATGGAGCATTGTTGCCACATATGGGCTGGTGCATCATCCACTAGTTTCTCCCTCTTAGACAAGGTCCAAAAAAGAGTCGCCAACTTAATAGGTCCCTCACTATCCACCAAGCCCCAGCCCCTATCCCACCGCCGCAATGTTGCTTCCTTGTGCCTGTTTTACAAGTACTTCAATGGACTGTGCTCTGATGAACTTGCTGCTATGGTGCCCCCACGACAAAAATTCACTAGACCAACCCGACAATCTGCCAAATCCCATCCATTCACTGTGGAGGTCCCCAGATGCCGAAGAGCTTTCTACTCCAAAAGCTTCTTTCCTCGTTCTGCTGGACTCTAGAACTCCCTCCCTGCTCCCTGTTTTCCTGACGGTACTGACATGCAGAAATTTAAAACTAATGTAAACAGACATCTCGCTGCACACCTCTCAATTTAAGTTGACCCCCCCCCTCATAAAAAACTCACCTTTTTTCTCAGTAGCCCCTTACGTATACAGTGGCGATCTGCTTTGTTTGGAGTGAACTATGTTAAATATATATATATATATATATATATATATATATATATATATATATATAGAGAGAGAGAGAGAGAGAGAGAGAGAGAGAGAGAGAGAGTGTTTCAGGGTATGTTGAAAAGAAATCAATAAAGTGCTCGATCGTAAGACTGCGATAGCTATGTACAAAGCGCGACCATGACACCTCAACTTAACGCCGAAAGAATTCTCCGCCCTTAAATAATAAACTACAACATAATACCCCCAAGAATAAATATGTAAATATAACACATAAATTGAATACATTCTATTCTGTAAATTAATAAGAATCGGCTACGCCCGAATTTAAGCCACACGCCGATCTTAAATGAATAACACTCCACATCATCACTAATACACAATAGAAACAGATAAACATGCAACCTCCGCACTCAGTAATTAAATTGTATTTTAATAATATTTAGTGGCATCAAGGCCCAAACAACCATATAGTCCGCCCTGTAAATAGGGTAATTACCCCATAAGAGACAACTTTAGAATGAACACCGTCGGCTATTCAATTTTTCGAACTGTATTTTTTCCTGGCGATTTGAGATGGGCTGTAAGGGTTTTATATATATATATTAGCGATGGGACAATTTCAATATTTTTCCCCGATTTAAATATGATTACCGATTCTGTTCTAAATTCTTGATTCCGATAGAATTACCAATTCCTATTCCAATTTTAAAATCGCCTAAAACTGTAGAATTATTTTTTTTTTGGAGGGAAGGGGAATTTGACGGAGAGTCTTCATCTAATGTATATATAATTTTCTTTTTAATTTGACAAACTTCTTTATATTTTTCCCTTATTTTCCTTATTTTATTTTGCCAATTTTTCCTTTTTATCTACTCGCGCCATTTTACCGGTGTCATTTTTACGGCCATTTTTTTCAGGTGCCATTTTTACCCAAATTCGTTATAATCATCTATAAATCTTAGTTTTACTGGTAGTTAAAAATCAATAAATATTTATTATTTCATCATTAGTACCAGTAATTGAAAATTAAGTTTTAAACAGCAAATTTCTTTTTTAAAGAATCGTTTTTAGACATCGGAAGTTGGGTGATCCCAATTTCCGATGTCTAAAAACGATTCTTTAAAAAAGACATTGTACAGATTCTGATGCTCCCAAAGATTCCGATTTCTTCATCAATGTGGAAGATAACTGTTCTACCGGTCGCATGATTCGAACTCTAGACCCAAGTCACCTTTGAACTTTTAAGTCTAAACTTCTCAATCGATGCGGCCAACTTAACAATCATAGGTGAAAAGAGATTTAAAGTCTATGAAATTCTTCGCAAGCGAACATATCTAAAATTAGACAGAACATCGCATTAAGCATTAATTTGGTAGCCGATTTTTACTCCTCTTAAATGGCGCAGCCTGAATTAAGGGGGCTATAAAAATATTATGATAATTAGTTTCATGTACTTATATTTTGTTAATTAAATTATTATTTTATATTTTCCCGGGCAACGCCGGGACACGGGTCCTGCTAGTATATATATATATATATATATATATATATATATATATATATATATATATATATATATATATATATATATATATATATATAGGCAAACATTATTAAATAACACGGAGTGGTTTTGTTTGATGCGACTTTTTAAAAAATGTTTAATTGTCCATCTAATGTTTCAGTCAAATTGATGTAAATATGTTCCATTCTTTTTTCTTTTTTGCAAGTACTTTCGATTTGAATCGTCAAATCATCTTCAGGCGGTATTAGTTTTAGTGTCTTTACAAATTATGACTTTACTGTTGTGCTCATTTTTGAATTATAACGGCAAGTAGTTTATGACTTGAAAAAGCGTCTGTTAAGTTGAAATGTACATGAGAGCGTGATGGCGTTCTACACATATGAGAGATTTAAAGTTTGACTGTTTAAACTGTTAAAAAATTGATGACGTTAAAGAAAGTGCATACAATTCAAACGCATAACTACCTAATGGCTAAGAATTTGACAATGTCAATTATTATGCTAGACACTTTAAAATGTTGCGACTAGTTTCATAATTGACATTATTAATTCAAATCGAAAGTACTTGCAAAAAAAAAAAAGAATGGAACAAGAAACCCATGGATCATATATGGGAAAGGTAGGACAATAAAATTATCAAATGAATAACACCAAACATTAATTTATCATTAACTGTTCAAAAAAGAATTATGCAAATTAGGCGTTCAAATAACGGTTTTGGGTCTTTCGTCTGTACTATATATACCGTATTTCAAAATCTTATGTTGTATTATTTATTTATATAACAGTAATCAGTTTTGATCGTTATATATGGGTGACAAATTGTAACAAACTTTCGAATTTACTCATTTAAATAATTACGCGAATGGATGCATCAGCTGCAGTTAACTTGAAGTATCAGTTTTGTTTGTAAACAAGGCAACAAATGTTTTTCCAAAATGATTTAAATTCTAAAAGTTGTAGGCAAATTGGGAGGCAACGAAATAAGTATGTCGTCATTGTTATCGGTATGGACAAATATAAACCTATTTATTTTAATCAAACGCAGATCCCGGTTCCCGCAAGTTAAAAACAAAAAGTGTCATCATTTTCCATAAAATGATGACTCATTGATATTTGTAAACGATTTATTGCAAACGAATCTCTACTGCAATTCTACCCCGAACAGGTGAGATGATTTGTGTCATACCCTCTTTTTAGTGCGTAGGTGTTGACCCTTGATCTATACCAATCGGATTGCCGATTTCACATTCTGCGTTGATAACCAAGACGCCCCTCCCCACATTAGATTTCGAAAAAAAAAAATGGAAAGTTCATTTAAAAAACTAAATTCAAAGTTTTGCTTTTCTTTTTTACCAACACATACCGCCTTGTCAAAAGTGAAACGAAGTGACAAGACACGCCATGTTGCCAGTAATAAATAGAGTCCATTATATAAGTATTTCTAACTCCTCCCATTTATTAAAGGTTGAACCAATCAGCTTTGTGGGCGTGGCAACCGTTGCATTTTTTTGCAAACCAACTAGTTGAACTGGTCAATAGAACATTGTATTTTACAGCAGATACACTTGTTTGAATCATTCTTTTGTTCGAGTTCAAAGAGACTTTAGAACGCATTTTTGTATATGTTTTAATTTCATCGAGGAAAGAAAATCTAGTAATTGATTTATATATGTTTGATGCTACAAAAGGTATTTTGAGGTCATATGAAATCGCTACTTTTAAATCTTCCTCGCTTAAGAAGTCAACATTCAGAACACAACCGATGACAACAACAACAACAACAAAAACGATAATAATAATAATAATAATAATAATAATAATAATAATAATAATAATAATAATAATAATAATAATAATAATAATAATAATAATAATAAATACAAGCCGTGGGACTCAGGAGAAAGACCTGAGTGTCATGATGGGCAGGTGCTCCCTCGTTAGCCAACATGGGGGACCCGGTCCGCATCCTGCGAATGTTGGCCCTTCTCATTTCAGAAACAAGACAACGGACAAGAACCAGGTAAGTAACCTCTCTGATTCCAGGTACGACAAGGACACAGACCAAAGAAAGGAAAACCAGAGCGAAAACAACAAACTGAAAGGATATAGAAAGAAATGGACCACAAAAGAGAACAGACTGGTGATGGAGTGCTATTATAAAAGCCGCTACCCTACAGAAAGAGGCTACCGAAAACGAATGAAACATCTCTGGGACATTGCTAGTGACTACCATACAACGGAACAAAGGATAGCAGATCAAGCAAGACAGATCCTCAAGCGAGGATGGTTCTCGGAGATGGAACTGACGGAAATCAGACAGAAGTCTAATGGCGAAACGGAGCAAGAAACACCACCAAAGGAGAGACCACAGGAAGAGGATGGGCAAAACATACACACTGAAACTGAAGAGATAGAAGACTGCGGAACCACAGAACCTGCTGAGATAGAACTCAACGAAAGAGAAGCAAGTGAAGTGGAGAACATTAGACGATACATGTTAGAAAACAAAACAAAACTCCCATCTCTCAGGAATGAAGTAGCGAAGAAGTTACAAGCAGAAACAAAAAGAGTAAACAGACTCCTCACACACATTCCAAACAGAAACTATTACAGACCTAAACAACCTGATATATGCAGGGGCAAAATCGGTAAGTATGAAACTAAGAAACGAAGAGAATGGACAAAAGAGAGGACCGACAAAACCTGGATGGGAAATCAGACTGGAAACCCAGATCACCAAACTTCGGAAAGAAGCTAAAACCGTGAACAGAAGGAAGGAGGACATGAAACGATTAAGAAGCAAAAATCAGAAACGCAAGGAAAAACTAAATGAGAAACATGAAGAAATAAAACAAAGGATAGCCGCAATAGAAGGAAGACTGAGACGATACAGGTACAAATCAGAATAGAGTAAACAGAATAGGACCTTTGAAAACAATGAAAGCCAGTTCTACAAAAACGTAAATGGAGAAAAAACAACAACAGAGCAACCGAACCCAACAGAAACAAAACAATTCTGGAGCAAGATATGGGAAGAACCAAAAAAGCACAACAGGAATGCCCAATGGTTGAAAAACATGAGAGATGAACTGCAGGAAATCGAAGAAGGAACTGAAACAGAAATCAACAAAGAAACGATCAAGAAAACCCTAAAAAAAAATGGCAAACTGGAGAGCACCAGGCCACGATGGAATACATGCATACTGGTTTAAAAAATTCACGACCCTGCATGAAAGAATAGCGCAGAAATTGAACGGATGTATCCGCAAAACAGACGTACCAGAATGGATGACGGAAGGAAGAACAACACTAATACAAAAAGACCCCAAAAAAGGAACGACCCCCAGCAACTACAGACCGATAACATGTCTACCAATAATGTGGAAAATTCTCACAGCACAACTGAGAGAACAAATCTACCAATCCCTGGACAATCGTGGACTGCTCCCCGAGGAACAAAAAGGATGCCGGAAAGGACAAAGAGGGGCACATGATCTACTATACATTGATCAAAAGACCCTGAAGGAGGTGAAGAGCAGACAAAAGAACATAACCATGGCATGGATTGACTACAAGAAAGCATACGACAGAATCCCCCAAACATGGATAATTGAATGCTTAAAAATATACAAGATACCAGACAGGACTATTAATCTCATCCAGAAAGCAATGGAAACATGGAGACTAAAACTGACAGCTGGAGGACAATACCTATCTGAGATAAAAATACAGAGAGGCATTTTTCAAGGAGACTCTCTATCACCACTACTGTTTATAATAGCCATGATGCCACTCAACTACATACTCAGAAAGTGTGATGCCGGATACAGGTTTACGGATACAGAACAAAGAATAAACCACCTGATGTACATGGATGACCTTAAACTGTTTGCAAAAAACAAAAAAGAACTGGAAAAGCTGATAAACACAACCAGGATATTCAGCCAGGATATCCAAATGGAGTTTGGAATAGAAAAATGTGCACTACTAGAGATCAAAAGAGGAAAACTGGAGACGACAGAAGGTATAGAACTCCCCAACCAAGAGGAGATGAGGGCGCTAGGAGAACAAGATAGTTACAAATACCTGGGAGTTCTGGAAGCAGACACAATCAAATATACAGAAATGAAAGAGAAGATTGGAAAAGAATATCTACGAAGAACAAGGAAACTCTTAGAAACTAAACTATATAGCAGAAACCTAGTAAAAGGGATAAACACATGGGCTGTATCACTAATAAGATACTCTGGACCATTCATAGGCTGGACCAAAGAAGAACTCAGGCACCTTGACCAAAGAACTAGAAAACTAATGACTATGCACAATGCACTGCACGCAAAAGACGACACGGACAGACTCTACGTGAAAAGAAATGAAGGAGGTAGAGGACTGGTAAGTATAGAAGACTGTGTGGATAACACCAAAAAAGAGCTGGAGAAATATGTAACCCAGAACACGGAAAGACTGATCACCACAGCAAGAGACACCAGCCCAACAAACAACCCCGGAAGCACTGAACCCAGAAACAAAAAGACAAGAAAGGAAAAGTGGGAAGAAAAACAACTACATGGACGCTTTATAAGACTCACAAGCGATGAAGCCAATGAAAACAGCTGGGCATGGCTAAGAAAAGGACACCTGAACAGAGAAACGGAATCTCTGCTGACGGCCGCACAGAACAATGCGATTAGGACAAACTTTATTAAAGCAAAGATAGATAAAACCCAGGAAAACAGCAAATGCCGACTGTGTGGACAAAGAGACGAAACGATGAATCATATAATAAGTGAATGCAGCAAGCTAGCACAAAGGGAATACAAGAACAGACATGACAGCATGGGGAAAGAAGTACACCGGGAAATGTGCAAACAACTGAATTTCGAATATGCAAAAAAACGGTACAAACACAAACCAGAAACTGTACTAGAAAACGAAAAACACAAAATCATATGGGATATGAATGTACAAACAGACAAACCCATAACAGCAAGGAGACCGGATATGATAATAATCAACAAGAAAGAAAAATCCTGCAAAATCGTGGACTTTGCCGTTCCAGCAGACCACAGAGTGAAGATCAAAGAGACGGAAAAAAGAAGCAAATATACTGAACTTGCCAGAGAACTGAAAGGAATATGGAACATGAAGAAAGTCAGTATAACACCAATAATCATAGGAGCACTAGGAACAATCCCCAAAAACATGGAGAAAAGACTAGGAGAAATAGGAATCAAAGGGATAACTGAGACCATACAAAGGACAGTAATGATCAAAACAGCTACAATCCTGAGAAATGTCCTCGAATGCGGAAACCAACCCACATAAGCAACGAATTGAGAACAAACACATGGAAGCACAAAACAACAGAACCGGGGAAAATACAACCGCACGAGAGAGGCGCGAGCATAGGCTGACGCCACAAAAATTATGGACAGAGGGTCGAGGAGGGAAAGCGCAAACCAGACCTCCACTGGAAGAGCGCGGACAGCTCTGGGACCTTGGGAAGGCTTGTTGCCACTCGGGCCCCAGAGAGGACCGATGGCCCTTATCAGCGGGAAATCGTTGGTAGGAGGCTGTTGCGATTACCGCAAGGTCATCAGCGGTGATGAACGAAAAAGAGGTGGAGCATACTGGAGGCCTGAGGAGACTTGTTGTCACTCGGACTCCAGGGAATACCACAGGTTGTCGGCAGTGGGCGACCACTGACGATGACCAGTGTGATAACTCCTAGTGAGTAAATAATAATAATAATGATAATAATAATAATAATAATAATAATCAAAACAAAAACATGGAAGAAACACACATGAACACCAAGAGAACCGAAACTGTAAGAAATCTTATAAACTGACCCCCCCCCCCCTCTCCAGAAAATGGCATCAGCCTTGTTGGATACCACACAAAATAGTCGCGAAGGGTCAAGGAGGATGGAAAGACCGAGGAGAGAGAGCACTGACGAAGCCTCCACTGGAAGAGAGCGGAAAGTACTGGGACCTTATGGGGGGGGGGGGGTTATTACCACCCAAATCCTAGAGGAGACCAATGGTCGTTGCCAGCGAGAAATGAATAGTCAATGGCTTTTGCGATAATGCAAAATCATTTGCGATGATTACTGAAAGAGGTAGAGAGTACTCGAAATCTAAGGAGAGTTGTTGTCACTCAGACTCCAGGGAACACCACCAGTTATTATCAATTTACCAATCACTGATGATGATCTGTGTGAATACTCTTAGTGAGTAAATACTACTACTA
Source organism: Sepiola atlantica (assembly GCA_963556195.1). Taxonomy (NCBI): domain Eukaryota; kingdom Metazoa; phylum Mollusca; class Cephalopoda; order Sepiida; family Sepiolidae; genus Sepiola; species Sepiola atlantica. The sequence continues at coordinate 77,178,945 of OY744518.1, read as the reverse complement.
CTACTACTACTACTACTGCTACAATACTACTACTACTACTACTAATAATAATAATAATAAGAAGAAGAAGAAGAAGAAGAAGAAGAAGAAGAAGAAGAATAGTAATAATAATTCGAACAGAGAAATTGAATGGTTATTGACAGCTGCACAAAAAATGCGATTAGAACTAACTATATCAAAGTTAAAATTAATCAAACCAATGAAAACAGTAAATGTAGACCCTGTGAACAAAGAGACGAAATGGTAAATCACACGATAAATGAATGCAGCAAACTTGCCCAAACAGAATACAAAAACAAAAGACTACGTGGGTAAGGCAGTACATTGTGAACGATGCAAGCAACTTCATTTTGAACATGTAGAAAAATAGTACAGACACAAACCAGAAACAGTACTGGAAAACGAAAATCACAAAATCCTATGAGACATGGAGGTAAAACCAGCTAACAGGAGACATAATGTGATAATAGTCAACAAGAAGGAAAACTGCTCAATCATAGATTTTGTCGTCCCAGCACACCACGGGGTGAAAATCAAGGAGACAGAAAAACGAAGCAAATATATGGAACTTGCTCGATAACTAAAAGGAATATGGAACATGAAAAAGGTTAATATAATACCAAGAATTGTAGAAGTACTTAAAAAAACATCACGAAATATCTTGGAAAAAAGACTGGAAGAAATTAGAATCAACGGGAAGATTGAGACTATACAACGGACGGCAATTATGAAAACAGCTGAAATCTTAAGGAAAATTCTTGAACGCAGAAATTAACCCAAATAAACTACAAACACTAACCAGCCACATGGCAGTTGCAATAGAAATTAAATACCCCCCATAAAAAACTTAAAAAGAACACTACCATATGAACTCGAAGGAACTGAAATTTCCTAAACTGCCTGCCGCAAAAAATACAATGTGATGGCACCAGCCTTAGCTGTTACTACACAAAATAATCGTGAAGGCTCAAGGAGGATAGAAAGATACAGAAGAGATAGCACTAATAAGAAATCCGTTGGAAGGGTGCGAAGAGTACTGGGACCTGGTGGTGGCTTATTGCCATCCAACTCCTAGATAAGACAAAAGGTCGTTTCCAACGAGAAACCACTAGTAAACGGTTATTGCGGCAACTCATTTGCAAAAGTTATCGAAAGAGGTGGAAAGTACTAGGACTCTGGGGAGACTTATTGTCACTCAAACCCCAGGGAACACTACCGGTTATTGCCAATCAGCAATTACTGATTATGTTTGAGAACTCCTAGTGAGTAAATAATAATAATAGTAATAATAATAATAATAATAATAATAATAATAATAATAATAATAATAATAATAATAATAATAATGGTCCATAATGTCAAGTACAAACCCCACGTCCGGCGGGGGAACAAACGAGGTTCCCAAGTCGTCATCCAGTGAAACCCTCGAAACACACTAAAACTAGAACTAGAACTAATAGAATTATGATGAAATGTTACTTGAAGAGTGATCCTCCTAAGAGACGATATAGACAACGAATACACCAAAGCTGGAATGGGCTAGGCCTGTTTGAACTATCAGAACAAAAACTTGTAGGACAAACCCGGGTTATTATAACTAATGAATATTTATCTGCTATTGAAATTGAATAATTAAAAAGAGAAATTGAGGGAGAAGACTTAGACGAGCTTGGGGAGATAAATAAACTTGATGTAGTTGAAGAAAAGTCTATGGTAGAAACAACAACAAACTCTGAGCGCGAAAATATTGTAACTAATGGTAATCAGGCTGTTTCCACAGATGCAATCGTAAAACATATGATAGAACATGAGATGACAGAAAAAGATATTGATATTTTCATATTGTTAGACGAGAAGCTAAGAGCTGGCAATTAGAACAGCCGCCGAACCTGAGATTTGTCAATAGGAAAAGATGTAAAACTGTCACGACCAAAGTGAATGATGTCTTGATATTTTTATAAATAAATAATCTTGATCAGTGTAATAAACTTATTAAAGCTACTGCCAATACTGTATCAAATCTACTCGGAGTTGAAAAACAGAAATAAAGAAGTAAAGAAAGAGCCCTGGTAGAGGAAACGTTTAAATGGTCAAATAAAACGACTTAGAAATGATTTAAGTAAAGTGTAAGCTGTCGAAAATGGCGAACTCAAAAGTCAGAGCGCTTGTGAAAGATTAATCCGTAAGTTTTACATACATCGTTGTGTAATTGAAGAACTGAAACAGCGGGTCGTAGCTAAGACTGCCAAAGTCAAACGTTACAGCGACAGAATTGAGCAGTATCGACAAAACAGACTGTTTTAGAACAACCAAAAACTCCTTTTTGAACAACTAGAATGAATTGAAAGAGGGAATGACGTTATACCTGATGCTGACCAATCTAGTGCATTCTGGAAAGGCATTTGGGAAAAGGAAGTAAAACATCAAGATGATGCAGAATGGATCAAATATATTGAAAGGAAAGTGTCCTCTAGAGTAGAAGGACAAACAAATATAACAGTCATCGTTGAAAGAGAGGGTTAAAAAGCTTTAAAATTGGAAAGAACCTGGACCTGACGGAGTCCAGTGATACTGATTTAAAAACCTTCCGGCTCTTCACCCACGTCTTGCAGAAATGATAAAGGGCTGTTTGATGACAGGTAGCTTCCCTAAATGGTTGACAAAGTGCATCACAGTCTTGATCATAAAAGATAAAACAAAAGGGGGTGAAGTGACAAACTTTAGACCAATCACTTGCCTCTCAGTTATGTGGAAACCTTTAACTAGCATATTGTCTGAAAGTATTTATGGTCATTTGGACCAAAACAATTTGCTGCCCGAGGAACAGAAAAGCTGCTGAAAAAGATCACATGGCACCAAAGATCAGTTTCTGATCGATAAAATGATCCTGAGAAACTGGAAACAAAGAAATACTAATCTTGCCATGGGGTGGGTGGATTATAAGAAAGCATTTGACATGGTCCCTCATTCATGAAGTGACAAACTTAACATTTGACATGGTCCCTCATGCCTGGAGATTTTTGGAATAGCCTCCAACATTCAAACAGCTTTAAAGAATAGCATGAAGAATTGGGAAACCAATTTAATTTCAGGAGGTGTTGCATTAGGTAAAGTGAAATTTCCAGGGCGATAGTCTTTTTACTTTGAATTTTGTCATTAGTTTGATCCCAATGACACTTCTCTTACGTAATGTGAAGACAGGATATGGACTTGGGAAAGGACTTCTTACAGTCAACGACCTACTATTCATGGGTGACCTTAAGGTTTTTGGAAATAATGAAACCCAACTGGATACCCTAATGAATACGGTTAACATACGAATGGAATTTGGCATCACTAAATGTGCCATTCTTGTTATAAAAGGGGTAAACTTGTCCATTTAGATGACCTTGAACTCCAAACAACAGATCTGATAAACAATGTAGGGGCTACAATACTGGGGAATTCTGGAGGCGGATCAGATTAAAAACAAGGAAATGAAAAACCAGATCACAGCTGAGTACAATAAAAGAGTAAGGAGTATTCTTAAATCACACCTCCACAGTCGAAATACAATCTATGCTATTAATACCAGAGCAGTAGCTATCATTCGATATACTGCCGGTATACTTGACTGGAATGTAGATGAACTAAAATGTTTGGATACCAAAACACGGAAAATGCATACAATTTATGGAGCTTTTGCAAAGAAAAGAGGCTGCAGATCGGAAGGTGGTTGAGGTCTACTTAGTGTTGAAGATATTGTGAATATAAAAGAAGGTTGTCTATATAAATATATTTCTGAAAGTAATGAGATTTTCTTTGTGAAGTGAAAAGAGAGGAAATACTGAGAACTGGGGTGAAAAAGAATCAAAAGTTACAAGAGAGAGGGTTAAAATTATTTGGAAAGAAACTACACAGTGTATTTTTTAAGAATACTCCGTTTAGAGATAATGACAGCTGGAATTGGTTGGTCACGGGTGATCTCAAAAGATCTATCGAGAGCACCTCAATGGGAGCCCAGGAACAATTCATCCGCACTAGGTCCATCAAACATTACATTGACAAAACTGCAGAATCACCTATATGCCTATTGTGTAATGAAACAGAAGAAATCTTAGCGCATAGTGTATCTGAATGCCCAATGCTAGCACAACATCAATATAAAAAATGAAGACACGACAAAGTCGCTCAGATACTACACTGAAATATATGCAAACTTTATGAATATGACCACAATGAAAAGTGATATGAGCATAAGCCAGAAGTGGTACAGGAGAACGACAATGTCAAACTTCCTTGGGACATGTGCATACAGACTGATAAGGTTCTTGAACATTCAAAACCCAACATAATCGTCCTAAACAAAAACAAGAGAACTTGCTTAATCATTGGTATAGCCTGCTCCTTCGATACCAGAGTGCAGGAGAAAAAACACGAAAATATAAATAAATATCAAGATTTAAAATGGGAATTAGTTAGACTATGGAAATGTAAAGAAGTCAATGTGATTCCCGTTGTAATTGGAATGCTTGGAACCATAACGAAAAACCACCATAAATGGCTTGAACAGATTGACGAGACGATTTCTTTTCTAATTCTGCAAAAAAACTTGCCTGTTAGGAACAGCGAAAGTGTTAATCTACAGCTTGGGTGTCTAAGGTCAATGGAAAGGACTTGATGTTCAAAAAAAGAAAACTCCAACTCAAAACATCAAAAAGTTGTGACCACTATAAATAATAATAATAATAATAATAATAATAATAATAATAATAATAATAATAATAATAATAATAATAATAATAATAATAATAATAATTAAGTTGAAATTGTAGCGTGGTATACTATTTGGGTTGAAAGGCAATTTTGCTGCAGGGACATTTTGTTTTATTCATGCAGTTACAACTCTTAATTTTTGTGTTTTTTTATTATTTAATTCAGTATTTCTGTTGCTGTTTAATATTTTAGTGTTATGTTTTTTTATCAATTTTTCTAAGTCTTCGCCACGACTTTACCTCAATTTGAGGGTGTTTTTATTAAAGATTTTGTGTAGGATATTATTGGGAGGAAAGTGCAGGTAAATTAAATTTAGGAATCTTTTACCAAGTTTAGTTTTAACCATAAATGGGGTGTAAACCAGATAATCTTGCTACTTTTTTATTTTTTATTGTAGGCTTAATTTATTAAATTTGGGTGTTTTTGTATACACTCTCTTTTAATGCTTTATTATTAAAAGCTCTTGTGTGTATTGAAAATTCCCTCATTAGAGGAGTTGTTGTTGATTTTCTTTTCAATTGATTTGGGAATGTGTTTAATTATCGTTTTAGGGTGATTTGAGAGTGGATGGACATACATTGGACATTGGATTAGCGTTATCTTTAGTATAAAGACTTAACCGTTTTATCTTTTTAATGGTAATCTTTTTTACTCTTTCGCACTTCTGTCCGTTTGAGTTTCTGATCACTAGTAGGTCATCATCTCTGTATAATCCTATGTCTTTAATGTCAATGTTTTTTGTGAGATTGTATAATATGTAGAGTTCAACTAGGTTGGTTACATCTGCAGGATATGTATATATATATATATTACAAGTTAGTAAAAAAAATATCAAATCGATCGATCGTAGGTTTTACAAGAGTAAAAATTAATTATTTTATTTAAATACTATGCATTACTTTGTATGTTGAGGTTACCTGGGTTTTATGTATCTGGTAATCCTAGATTTAGGAGAAAATCTGGCTTGCTAATATTCCAGAAGATTCATCGGTCTCGTTGGAAGCTGATCACTTCAAGATCGGAGTTAAATTGACCACCGATGAAATTCATGTGTATCAGTGTAATTATATATATATATATATATATCTATATATATATATATATATCTATATATATATATATATATATATATATATATATATATATATACATATATAAGTATGAATTTTTATTGATACAAACATTATTGGTTACATATGTGCATACATGTTTCGGTTGCACTTTTCCCAGAAAGTCAACCTAATCAGACCAAGAATTTTCGAGAAATGGATGGATTTGAAGAATTTTCTCTCCTAAATAACTCTTTTTGGGATTTAGTATTTTCTATTTCTTATGAATTAGTATCGGATTACCTATTCCACTTGCTGACTTTTTCTGCTAGTGGTTGTCCCTTTTATTACCCTTTATGGCGTCTCCATCACCTTTTCCTGTCCTTATTTTATTGCTCCCTACTTTCTGGCCTACCCAGTTTTACAAACTCACTCCAGTGTAAATATCTTATCTATATATCAAGAATCACACATATATAAACAAACTCTAATAGATACCCAAAACACACCTAAATAAACAAACAGATGAATAAACAGACATTGATATACACACACATCTAAACATGGACACATGCACAGATCCACTATCAATCAAGCATATATTCAAAATACATACGTGCTTATAAATATATTCTAGATGTATATTCAATACAAAAATAAAAATATTCTAGATATATATTCAATACACACATCCATACGTCTACACAGACTCACACATATACAGCTATATGAACCTACACACGCATATCGATACACACACACACATATATATATATATACACATATATACAGATACATATATATACACGCACACACACATATACATGCACATATATACAGACACACATATATATACATATATATATATATATATATATATATATATATATAATATTATTATTTCACGTATCCACACACATACACTTTTAGTATAAATAGTTCCTAAAATAGTTCCTAAAAATACGTACATATATGCACATATATACATACACACACACTGACATATATATATATACCAATATATACACATACACATGTATATATATACATACATATACACACATACACATATACACATACATACATACACACGCATACACACACATATACACAGGCGCCGACAGTTCACACCTATACATATATACGAATACAAATCCATACATGTACACCTATACTTATACAAAGTACACACAAATTAATATATGGTCTGATGAGGTTGACTTTCTGGGAAAAGTGCAACCGAAACATGTATGCACATATATAACCAATAATGTTTATATAAATAAAAATGTATACTTATAAACAGCTCTACTTGTTATTGAGAACTTTTTATAAACACTTGAGTTTCTACGGATTTACATTTACAGAAACTAATACAATATATATATATATATATATATATATATATATATATATATATATATATATATATATATATATATATATGGGCGTGTTTGGGCGTTTTCCTTGTTAACTGATGGCATGTAACACCAGTTTGTGTGCGCGCGGTATGAATTCATTTTCATTCACGCTGTTGCCTTATCAAGGAGAAGCGTTCGTTTTCGGATTTCTTGCTGTCTACTGGGATTGCGCGAGCTTTATTGCCTTTGAATGTAATCTTTTTTCTTTTGAGTATTTTTATCGGACCCGGAAGAAAAAATGGCCGAATACATCACGCCAGTTTCATTTTATTAGAATTGCATTTTATGGTTTGCATTACTCCTATCGGCTATTGGAGAGTCTGAATTTGGACATCATAATATTCAAAACCAAGTGAGTTTTCTGAACTTTTCATATGATTTGTTTTCTCTATCGTTTTTTATCGTTTTATTAATTTGCATACACCTTGAATACAATTTTCACTGTTATCTACTGTATCGATAGCAAACGAACTTCCTGCCTGGATAACTTTTTTCGCTTTTCGACCACCATTCACCACTTGGATTATTCTTTAATCAACATCTTGGATGTCTTGCCTTGAGCTATTTTAGACTTGTTGACTTGGATGAACTGTATAGTTTTACTAAATAGTATGTTTTGGGCCGATATATTTGATGTTTTATATACCTTTATGTATTTTTCTATATATATTTTTTTATATTTTTTCAAAGTTTAATTTTTATTACCTGCAGTAATGTCATTGCGGTAATGGTCCTCTGAGGAGAAGATTTTCTTTGAAAACTCATGATTTAAGGACTTTTAGAACTTTGCCTGAACATTGAATTGTAATAAAATTTGATTCGTACCTCATTTTATTCTTTCACTTTATTTATTGCTATTGATGCTCTATCCAGTATATTGAGCTTTTTTTATCCGGATGTTCACTAATTAAAGATATTAGTTGCCTCTTATATCTTTTGTTGTATTAATCTTATATATATATATATATATATATATATATATATATATATATATATATATATATATATATATATATATATATATATATATATTAGTGATGGGGCGATTCCAATATTTTTCCCGATTCCGATACAATTACTGATTTTGTTCTAAATTTCCGATTCCGATTCTTTTGAATTTTCTAAATATTCACTTATAAATTTGTTGTTGTTTTAAATTTCAGTGTAATGAATAGATATTTCTTACTATTTTTTCCTCAAATGTTTTTCCCGTACTCGATTGAAAATAATGTCCCCTTTTTTCTTTCTTTTTTTCCTATTAATCCTCTTGTGCCATTTCTACCATGCCATTTTTCTGGTGTCATTTTCACCTACATTTGCTATTATCGTCTATACATTTCAGTTTTACTGGTAATTTAAAATCAATAAATATTTATCATTTTATCATTAGTACTATTAATCAAAAATTAAGTTTAAAAAAAAAATTAAATACAAGAATCGGGAATAGGAAATTAGGCTCAAATTTTTCTGATTTCGATACCGATACCGATGACGATATCCCAAAATGTTCGGATTTTTCTGATTCCCGAATCCGATTCTGATTAATCGGTTAAGAGTGGAATGTTGATGGTGACCACAATGTTAGCTTGGTATTAGACTGAACGATGACCCAGACGATGCTAACGCGGTAGGATGCCTAACTGCTGACGTCATGCCGGCGATTTGATGTAGGGGAATCGTGCGATGGGGATTTTCCGATTCAACCCCCAACTACCTGGCAGATATGACAAGTCCGATAATCACCAGATACGCTCTTCCGGACTCATGGCTATAAAAATGTCCGGTCAGTTTGTCGTATGTCTTGTTAATACCAAGATGGCCCCCCAGTAAGGATTTCATGACCCGTTTTTATTACCCCCGGTCTATCTATACTGGGGGGGGGGGGGTCGGGGGTACTATTTGGTGGATTATCGACCAGTCTTCCGACGTATAACGGGATGTCTATTTCCTAATCAATATCTCATTTTTGCTAAAATACTCGGTTACGACTTTCTATAACGCAACTTCGGGCAACACGTAACTGATTTAATTCCTTGGCTTTTTAGCTAGGAGCAAACTGTAGTATCTATTCTGATACTACACTTTGCTGTCCTCGGTCAGTGAAGGAGAGATGCTTATAGACTGACGCAATTTTTATTTTTATTCCAACCCAGAGTGTCTCCTTTTGGGGAGCTGGATTTTCCCACGTTAAAAACTTACTATCTGTCCAACTCTACCCTTGTGGGGAGGCAAATAAATAGAAACACGTTACTGAAGAATGTGGTGATCTCATGATCTTTCGCCTGTTCTGTCACGAGCAATCCCCTCGATAAGGAGACGTCCATAGCGGGCGCAACAATACCATTGCTATTGTCGGTTGTAGAACTATCTGAGAGTTAATTTAATTCCACGTCATGGCTCAAAAAAATGAATCGCCCCTTCATCCATTTTATTGGCTTTCTTCTTATACTGGGCTTTTCTTCCGCGCTATCTTTTGGGTGGGGATTCACTCCTCCGTCTGTACGCTCATGGATATGCCTTCCCTATGCAAACCAAGCACTACCCGACCTCAACGAGAATGGACACCAACCCTGACGTAAGGTGGATACGATGCAAAGGGATGCCGAACAAGCTGTCGCTAACACACACACTTTGCAACAATAAATTCGCTCATGGTCGAATTCAATACACACGGTAATCTAGCATAATTAGGGACCGGGTCCAGTGTCTTGCCAGGTCTTTTATCGGCTGTTTCTCCGTCGGGTTATTCACGGGAGATACGGAACTGTTCGATACTGTAGAGATTTTGGTGATAGCGATTGAGGAGCTTGTAGATAGTCATTTTGTTGTAGCGTCTCTGCGTCTGTATTCATCCGACTGGCATCGGTTGAGATTGACTAGAGAGAAGTGTCACCAGGTTCCAGTCAAAAGAAAACCTTCTTCTTAACAATTTAAATTAACTTTTATTCAACAGTTTCATCAACGCAAAATAAGGTCTTGAAAGAATTAGAAACACAAGAATATAAGACAGATTGGTTCGACTGGCATGTATTACTATAGGAATAGAATTGAGTCCAGGTTGTTAGTCTTGCCTCTCGTCCATTCATGACGTGAATTGAGCCAGGAAATATACGTCTTTTCAATTTCGTATCTTAACTAGAACTGTTCATATTTTGGGTGTCAAACAGTTTAGGCGGAAATGGAAAAAGGCGCGCATGCGTTCTAATGGCCAACGTATCACTACGCAAGTAAGAAAATGCTTGTGTTATCTTATTGAACCACGAACCAATCACTACGCGAGTGATTACATGTAAATACAAAAGAAAATAGATCTCAATTATGTAACAGCTATAATACAAATGGCTTATATTCTTATATTCTTATATTCCTATCTCACATCGTCTAATTTCATATTTGTGGAAAATCTATCGAGAGAAACCAGCTGCTAGGGTCTGTTCTGATTCGTGGACCTGGATGCATCGTTACGTATCGCCCAACAATACGCCGCGTGTGACCTGCCTTATTACAATCGTGGCACGTTTGGGGCTTCCTTTCTCACCTATTCGTCTGTTTATGTATGGGTGACTGAGCTAAAACTCTGGAATTAGTACACTTTTAACTGAGTGGTCGACCTGAACTACCCACTCGACTCAATCTCGAGTTCTAAACCAGGAACAGGTCTATGTGATGAGGGCCTCTTTCGAACAAAAATAGGTTACTGCAGCTGGGTTCGCCATGCCTATGCGTTAATGAATATTCATCGGCACATTTCATATTTCATACACCACATCTACTCTATTCTCTTCGAGGCAGATATTCAGGTCGTCTGGGACAAATTCCTTAATTCAAATTCTTTAATTCAAATTCCTTAATTCAAATTCCTTAAACTCCTCTATCAGAATCATTGCCTTAAGCCTGTGGTGATCTGCCTCAATATTTTTGGTTAAGCTGCACTTATAGAAAAAAGTTAACCTATAGAAATATATTTCTTTCTGATTCGTTTGCTCGTCTTTCTTTTTATGCGTTCTGAATTTTTGCCGATGTGTCTCTGGTATCAGCTCGTAAGATTTGATGATAGTGGACAACGTCGTATTCAGCGCACTCTATCATCAAGAGGGCAGTTAGTAACTTGGACCTTGTTTTTTTTTTTAATGCGGTCTGCAATAACATTGGCCAAATCTCAATAGGTCATTTCATGTTCGAGGCGACATTTTTGAAGTATTGGAAATACTTGTTCACATCGTCTTCGTTAAATTGTGGTGCGAGTCGAATCTGCTTCGACAAGTTGAACTCACTTCTCGCTTCGTGAAGTTCCCGCCTTTCATCTAATTCCCCAAATCAAGTCACGGGCTTGTGTATAATACACTGTCTATGATACAGCAAAACTGATACAGCGTCTATGATATGGGTCACCTGATACAGCGGCAATGAGAAACTGATACAGCGTCTATGAGACGGGTCGTCTATGATACAGCGAAACTGTTCGTCCGTGGATCACACACACACACACACACACACACATATACACACACATACACAGACACAAATTGTGAATCGTTACTGTTCAGTGAATCGTTACTGTGTGTATATAAAAGTGCTCAATAAAAAATAGAGCTGTTTCTTAAGTATTGTTTTTTTTATATTTATGCGGACATTATTTGCAACACATTTGAAGACATATTTGAATCAAAAGTATGTCGTTGCTAGACCTCTTCGGGTTTACTTTCTGTGGCCGTCGAGAGACATTCGGCCCTAAGAGGTCTAGATATTTCATAGCTTTAACGGAAGCATCTCTGCAAATGTGTAGCCAAATAATTTTTGATATAAAAAATTATTCCTAATATATATATATATATATATATATATATATATATAATATTATTATTTCATGTATCCACATTCAATTTTATAAGGAGATATAATTTTTTATGTATCAATTTTCAGTATTTACTTCAACAGTGCTCGATACGTAAGTAGAGCATGGTAGTACGTTATGAAAATATATTTATGGCAATTAAGCTACACAGAGACTCCCGCGTTTCATCCCGGGGGGATGTTCAGGCTAAAATTTAGCCTGAAGATCCCCCCCTCCCCCGGGATGAAACGCAAGAGCCTCTGTGTAGCTTAATTGCCATAAATATATTTTCATAACTTACTATATATATATATATATATATATATATATATATATATATATATATATATATATATATATATGCGTGTGTGAGTTTACAAAAATATATATTTTTAAGTATATACGTTCTATAATATCCGAAAATGTTAAAAATTGCAAGCTCAATGAAGTTGTATTACAAGCTACAGAGCATATATAAATTATAGCTGCATTATAATGACCAAAGAAAAAAAAATCAATCGATAACAATACTTTTCATCTGATTTTACAATATCTTCATTCTCATCTGTTGTCGAACAATCACAACCAAATTTTACCTCTGTACTTTCAATCTTTTTTATATGTCAACGAATACTTGAATTCCATTTTGTCAAGCCGACAAACAAAAAAAAACCTATTCGCTGATATGTGAAAGAGATTCAAAGTAGAGAGGCAAAATATTTGGTTGTGTTCGACGACATATGAGAATGAAGAAATTGTAAAATCAGACGAAAAGTATGGTTATGGATTGATTTTTCCTTTGGTCATTGGAATGAACCTATATATATATATATATATATATATATATATATATTCTGCTGCATGATGTTAGCGTCTTTCAACATTCGTGTCGAGAACTGAAAGCTCCTTAAAATTAATACAGCTCCTGGGGGTTATCGTTACAGACATATCCGATGGTGGGCGAAAGCGTCGCAGTAAGACTCAATTCCTGAATCTGGAGGAAAATCCATGGCGAATAGGGTGTGCCAGTCCGTGGACTGCGTTTGTTTGTACGAAAACGCACACTCACACATACAAAATGAAATAAAGCCAAAACCACACCACACCAAACCACACACTTCTGTCTACACAAAATGCACAATTATATAGACAAAGCATCTCATACACGAACCTAAATGTATGCTAATACATATACTGAAATACTTGCTTACACAAATAAATGCGCACACATAACATATACCAGAAAAGAACAGTTGGACATAAGTCATCCACCATCCACCATGACTATGCAATCCTTACAGCTACATAACTAGAAAACGGGGCCGTTAAACTTGACATAGTGATAGGGAACAGGAGGGAGAAAGTAGCAGCTTAAGGGAAATGCAGCTCGAGCAAGATTTTAATATACAGTGTTTTGAAAAATCCCGGTTTAAAACATTCTTATGGAAATATTCATGGAATATTTACTTCTGGAATATTTCTTATAGAAATAACATTTTATTCTTATGTAAATATATGGAAATAATATGGAAATATATGGAAATAATATTTTATTCTTATGGAAATACTATCTTATTCTTATGTAAATATATGGAAATAATATGGAAATATATGCAAATAATATGTTATTCTTATGGAAATACTATTTTATTCTTATGTAAATATATGTAAATAATATGGAAATATATGGAAATAATATGTTATTCTTATGGAAATACTATTTTATTCTTATGTAAATATATGTAAATAATATGGAAATATATGGAAATAATATTTTATTCTTATGGAAATAATATTTTATTCTTATGTAAATATATGGAAATAATATTGAAATATATGGAAATAATATTTTATTCTTATGGAAATAATATTTTATTCTTATGTAAATATATGGAAATAATATGGAAATATATGGAAATAATATTTTATTCTTATGGAAATACTATTTTATTCTTATGTAAATATATGGAAATAATATGGAAATATATGCAAATAATATTTTATTCTTATGGAAATAATATTTTATTCTTATGTAAATATATGGAAATAATATGGAAATATATGGAAATAATATTTTATTCTTATGGAAATACTATTTTATTCTTATGTAAATATATGGAAATAATATGGAAATATATGGAAATAATATTTTATTCTTATGGAAATAATATTTTATTCTTATGTAAATATATGGAAATAATATGGAAATATATGGAAATAATATTTTATTCTTATGGAAATACTATTTTATTCTTATGTAAATATATGGAAATAATATGGAAATATATGCAAATAATATGTTATTCTTATGGAAATACTATTTTATTCTTATGTAAATATATGGAAATAATATGGAAATATATGGAAATAATATTTTATTCTTATGGAAATACTATTTTATTCTTATGTAAATATATGGAAATAATATGGAAATATATGCAAATAATATGTTATTCTTATGGAAATACTATTTTATTCTTATGTAAATATATGGAAATAATATGGAAATATATGGAAATTATATTTTATTCTTATGGAAATAATATTTTATTCTTATGTAAATATATGGAAATAATATTGAAATATATGGAAATAATATTTTATTCTTATGGAAATAATATTTCTTATGGAATATTTATATTAAACTAACAAATATATGCTCCTACCGGTCGCATACTTTTGCTAGCCTGGGAGGATAATATGATGGTGAACGAACATATACTACACTGAGCTCCAAAGGTAATGACTGAGAGGATGATATATTGACAACAGAATAGACAGTACACTACCCCTATCCCTAAAAAAGAATAGAAAGGGTAATACCTGGGAGGATCCCACCATAAAAGAAAAATGTAATGCCTGTGAATATGGTCTCATGACTACATAACAGATATTATATTATCCCCTCACCAAAGGAAGATGTCATACCTGGGAGAATAACCCCACCCGCATAAAAACGGAGGAGGTCTTTTCGCGGAAAATGACCGTATGACAACAGAACCGATACTACCCTATCCAAAAGATCAAAAGATTTTTTTTCATTCGTTTAAAAATGCCTTGTCTTAAAAAAACATTATTTTTATGATTCTTAGCCTTTTGCTAAGATCAAAGTGTAGTATCTGTTCTCAGGGTACCAGCGACATCAGACATGTACTATCGACGAAATTATTGCGTATACTATAAGGAAATATGACAATGCGCATTAAAAATGGGCATTACAGAATATTCATTTATTCGAAGCTGTTTATGAAATAAATATGCTAAATAAGAAATCCCAAAGCTGATTATTGGTGTTTTCAGATTACTATATATACGGAATTTCAAAGTATTATTTCGTATCAGATTTAAATAAGAATAATGTTAATATAGTTAGGATTGATAGAAAAAAAATTCCCATTTAAATATTTATATTGAATAACGTTTGAAATGAAAACTTTTTGTTGATTTCTTTGGGGTTTTTGTGCCAAATGTTTGTACTATTTCGTAATTCTTTCAAAAATTTGAATCGAGTTCCGTCGTGCTAAATCCTCAACTATGCGCACGCGCGCGCACACACACACAGACTTTCATTCATGCACACACATACACGTATAAACACAAACATGTAATCACTGACACGCACACACCCGTATAATATATACAAACACTTTCATTCACACACACACACACACACACACTTTCATTAATGCATGCACATATACACGTATAAACATAAACATGCAACCACTGACACGCACACTCCCGTATATACAAACTTTCATTCACACACATACACAGACTTTCCTTCATGCACACACATACACGTATAAATACAAACATGCAACTACAGGCACGCACACACCCGTATACATATACACACAAAAGTTCGTTCACACACACACAAACATGCAACCACTGACAAACACACAAACTTTCATTCATGCACACATATCCGCGGTGGCTAAGTAATTAACTGAGGACCTGGGTTTGCCGGGTTCGAATCTAGTTCGTTCCACAGAAACACTTTTATCAAAATCCACACCTGACCCTGTGTCTAACCTCCTGGAAAGGAGGTGAATAAAATACATGTATGAACATAAACATGCAACCACAGGCACGCACACACTCATACGCATGGACACAATCTTTCATTCACACACGCACAAAATTCCATTCACTCACGCGCGTGCACACACACTCACACACACACACTCACACACATACGCATACGCACACACCCACTCAAACACACACACTCACACACACACTCACACACACTCACACACACGCATACGCACACCCCCACTCACACTCACACACGCTCACACTCACACACACATACACTCACACACACATACACTCACACACACACTCACACACACACACACACACACACACACACACACACACACACACACACACACACACACACACACATACGCGCTTGCGCGTAATACCGCCTGCAAGTGACGCGAAAACGTTCCCACCCTTTTCGTTCACAAGTTGTTGTTTTTGTTTGTTTGTTTTTATTTGTTTGTTTGTTGTTGTTTTTTTTCCCAGCTATTTCTATTTATTTCGCTGTCGTCGTCGTTGTCAGCGTCCCGCGAGAGTAAAGCTATGCTGAGGAAAGAGTTTCAGAAAAAAAAAACAATAATCAGAGTAGTCGTTACTTCGAGACAGACTCACCCAAGCCTTAAAAAAGACACACTCAAAAAACACTTAGGTCAAAATACCAGAACTAAAAACATTCTATCTCTCTCTCCCTCTCTTTATTCTGCCTTCCCTCCTCTCACTCTCTCTTTTATTTGTCACTTTTCTTAATCAGGAAGAGAGAGAGAGGGAGAGAGAGAGAGAGAGATAGAGAGAGAGAGAGAGAGAGAGAGAGAGAGCTGTAATTAAAAATAAAAAAAACTTGTCCCGCACTTTTTTCGCCAATTACATTTTTAATAAGATGGATTTTTTGGTGCGTCTTTTTCTTGCAAGTAAGTCTTATTGTTATTTTTATTTTATTTTTTAATCATTCCATAATTAATTGTCAATTTATTTATCTATTTTTGGAATTTTTTTTTTAATGACAGAAGGGGAAAAAAACTATTTGTAAAGAACTTTAGATTTTCCTTATGCCATTTCCGTGTTTCGTGACTGCAAACAACGTTTTTTAGGTTTTTATTTGACACAAGCAGACGACAAAAAGCAGACGTAACGATTTCTTTACCTGCAATCATTTATTAATAAGAAAAAATCGATTTTTTTTGTTACGGAAGGCCTTAATAATAATCTTTAATTTTTCTCCATATCTTATAAAAACTGGCCCAGTTAACTAATGCTAAACCTGCAGTGGCAATGGTGATATAACCGTAGAATCTATGAGCTCATGCTAGGAAACAAATCTTTGTAAATAAACTAGAAGTTTTACACAACTTTTATGTCACCTTACGAAGATTAAATTGAACATATTATGATACTAAGCTTCATGTCTAGAATCCTTATTCTAATTTTGATAAAAATCCATTACATGATTTTGATTCTAGAAAATGTCTAAAATTTAGGCTTAAGAATTATCGAATTTTAATTCAATGTTCAGCATTTATTCAATCAATCCCTGGACCTTGGAATAGTCTCCCAAGAGAGGTGATAAACAATGCATCAATTTGAATTCAAGGTGAATTTGGACAGGTGCTGGGCTACTGTAACCATCTTCTGTGTAAATTTCTACCACCCTTTCCTCACATGGCAACTGAAACATGCTTGTTTTATTTTTTGCCAAATTAATTGAATTAAATTGAATTATATATTTTATATGTAACGTGATAGCGATTTTCAAAAAAAGTGGAAGTTTGATGGAACTTTAGGATAGGTTGTAGCGATCGTAAACATTGACATTTCTTTCCTCGGCGATTGTGCAGAATAGTCAACAGAAAAAGGAGTGAAAAATAAACAAATATTCAATAAATAACTGTTACCAAAGGCAAGAAAAGTTACTTTTCTACCAACCTGTCTATTTTTTGTGTTTTAAAGTTTTTGCAAGCGTTTTTTCTTCAATTCGATCAAATATATTACATTAGACTCAAAATAAAAGATGGCAAACAGACGCTCGCCGAACATTTCCAACGTCTGATTACTTCTTTTTCACTCATTTTCTCCTTTCATTTGGGCAGAAAATTAAATTTTATTGCGTTTGGAACAGTTAGTTGTTGTATATTTGTTTGTTGTTGTTTTTTTGTTTTTGTTTTTTCACCAAAAAGACGAAAATCCCATTAAGCAAACTTCGGCCATGTTGAAAATGTAACTTTAACGCGATCGGATCTTTTATTGCTTTTCTGTTGACTACTCTGCACAATTGCTCTAGTGTTGTTGTTTAGTCACAAAATAACCAATCAAACTCCTGGGCGTAATAATTCCGACCGGATCTTTGAAGAACTAAATCCAGACCCTTAGGGAATTGCAGGGCAGGTAGAGAGCTTCTAGGCACTCACCAATCCCCTGTCGGCTAGATATTGAGCAAAGACATCTTATCTTGAAGATATGCTGCTCCAAGAAAATTCTTTCGGAAGGCGACATTTATTATTACTATTTCTTTCTTCACTGTTTTAACTTCTGGCAACCTACACCCAACGGTGCAGTCACATAAATACATATCATTTGTTATTTATTTTGTTTGCGATTATTATATTACAGTTTATCCCACGATTAGCTCCTAGTTTAATTAACTTATTTCTCTTCGTACAAGTCGAGGACACGTCCTCGACAGTCAGTCCAACAGTGACATTGTTGCTGTCAAGCTGGAGTATGGTCCTGTTCAGTCTCAGGAAGTCCACCCTCCCAGGCTTTACCTTTTCTTTGAGAAGGGGTTAGTTTACCGCTAATCACTTGAAGTGCCCCCCACCAGGGAATGCTGACGGGGCTGCTCAGGCATTTTTTTGTAGGCCAGAGTGCGCTAATCCTAGTGCACTGGCTTTTTTCAACTTAACACCTGAGCTTGTGTCTAACCTTCTGGAGAGGTAAATAAAATACGGTTAATGCAATATGTTTTTTGTTACTGTTCGTCTCGTGGTGACGATCATCGTCCAATTGACAATCTATTTAACCCCTATTCTCGAGTGGCTTCGGGCCTTGATATAGCATCAGTAAAAAAAGAAAAATGATGACGTTATCATTTTTTTCTTTTTTCGGCGTATCAGAAGGAGCGACCCGTAGTCAGTGTGCCGCTATTCCGAATTCACAACAACAAGCCGCAATCAATAGACTGTCTCTCCTGCACTAAACGGTCATAATTTTTTAAAAATCAAAATCTTTTTCGTGTAAATCTTTATAATAAAAACTAGCTGGAAGGAAAAGTTTTGTATTTTTGTTATAAATAATTTTTAGAAAAATAATGATAAAAAAGGTGTTTTTGGGTTTGTTTTTTTTTGCCTTTTTTCGGAAAATATAAAATGTTTTTGTTTTGGTACTGGTGAAGATTGGGACCCAAGCTAACCCTGATCCTAACCCTGACCCTAACAGTAACCTTAACCGTTATGATAATCCTAACCCTAAATCTAACCCTAACGACGCCAAGTCGATTTTAGCTTGGGTCCTAATCTGCACCAGCACCTTCGTTTTTTTATTTTAAATAAATTATTTCAGAAAAATAAGTAATAAAATATGTTATTTGATTTTTGAGGGAGGAAAATATAAACAATTAAAAAAACTATATTTAAAAAAAAAATCTATTTTTACTTTATTTTCATTTAAAAAAAATATTCCAGCAAGTTTTAATTATAAAGTTTTACATGAAAAAGATCTTGAAATTCAAAATAATTATGACCGTTTGGTGCAGAAGAGATAGTCTATTGATTGCGGCTTACTGTTGTGAATTCGGAATAGCGGCATGCTGACTACGGGTCACCCTTTCTGATACACCCTTTTGTCTGTTATATTGAATCAGATGTTAAGGGGAGAGAGGAGAGAGGGAGGAAGGGAGAATGAGAGAGAGAGAGAGAGGGGGGGTCGAAGGGAGAGATGTGTTCAAAAGTATCATCTGAGGATGTGTAGAGAGATAAGTGTTTATTAAAAGATGTTACGCCCCCCCCCCCTTTTTATAATTTTTTAATGTTGTTATCCATGCCCCGGGCAACGCTATGTGCCCCTGCTATAATAAGTACCTTTGGATTGATTACACACAATATTGTAGCCCATCCGAATAATATCAATGTTGTCCCCCTACGACCTCGGCCCCACCCACACCAACAGACGCACCCACTCGCTCACACCATTATACGGTTGATTCATTCTCATCTTGTCTTATGTGAATTAATAGAAACTCGAAACTTGTTTTTCACGCATTATTTTATTGTTTTGTTTAAAACCTTTGAAATGATTAATGCGTGGGGAGATGAAATAATAATAATCCGTTTAGCCGCGCATTCAAAAATAATTGCGTTTATTTGTGCCGAGCGACACGAGAATCAAGTTGGGCAAGTCAAGTTGTTCAATCTTTTTCCAACATTTCCAATTATAAAAAAATAAAAATAAAAATTTAAAAAAATATGGTCTGCATTCCGTGTTTGTTGTGCGAAACCCAGAACGGATTTGATGAAAAAAAAAACTGAAGTTGCATACCGCTCCATTTGAAACAGTTTTTATTTTTTATTTTGTTATATTTTTTGCAAATAAGCAGTGTCATCACGTCACGTGCGAATAGACAATCTTGCCAATTAACGCCCAGACTTAGAACGAAAAAAAAAAAAAGACGAGAAAAATACTAAACATCTTTCTTTCTTCTCCCGGATGCATATGAAACGACATTGTAGATGAGTATGTCTATCAGTTTGTCTCTGTTTTGTCAGTGAGAGAGTGTGTGTATGAAATTGTGTGTACGTGGGTTCGGTGAGTGTGTATATGCTGTCGTTGTAGCCCTCCTGGAAACATGTGTGCTGACCCCGCTCTGGATGCTTCCTTAGTTTTGTTTTTTGTCCCCTTATTTTTTTAAATGTTGTGAGAATAAATTATATAAAGTTGCGATAAAGATTATAGTATAGGAATAACACGCAAATATATTAATTAAGCAAGTTCAAATATGTTGATACTCTGAACTTAAAACCATTTATTTCAAAAGTGTTCAATACAAGGTATAGCTTTCTAAATACACATTATATAAACATTTAAAATGGCCTATTGGAGGTTGAATTTCCAAGTTGAAGGTAGAATAAAAGAAAGTGACATGTTTTGACACCTTACTCTCTCCCTAATATGGACATATAGACATCGTCTGGACAGCGTTGCTCTTGATTGTAGAATTTGATTATCTGAAATTTCTAATTCAAACTCTTTTGGATGAATTGTTTTCATTTCCACCTTTAGTCCCGACGAGGTACGAGCAGTACTGAAACGTAATTGCATATATATATATATATATATATATATATATATATATATATATATATATATATATATATATATTATAGAATTTTGAAAAAAACAAGAAACGTTATTTTAAAAAAACTTTTTATAAATATTTATTAAATGAAGGAAATACCTTTTTCCCTAAATATATGTCTCTGAGACTTTCGCCGTCAAACGACCGTCACGAAGAGTTATTTACTTTCTTTCTATCTTTTACTTTTTGGTCCCCCGATTTATAAAATCGGGGGACCTATGTTTTGAGGCATTTCCGTCCGTCCGTCCGTCCGGATTTTTCTCCACAACCATCCATTAAATTTCTCTGAAATTTTGCATGAAGTTGTAACTTTTGTCAGGTTAGAAAATAACATTCTCCGATTTTTGAAAAAACATCTGGTTAGCCCCCCAGGGGTCAAAAGGCCCCAAAATGGCAAAAAATGACATTTTTTGCCCCATAACTTTTCATCCATCCGTTCAATTTCTCTTAAACTTGGCCAAAATATGGAGGCAATTGTTCCTAATAGAAAATAAGTATCGCTGACCTTGGTAAACATCTGGTTCGCGCCCCCAGGTGGTCAAAAGCCCCCAAAATGGCAAAAAATGACCGTTTTCTCCCATAACGTTTGATCCATCCATTCAATTTTTCTGAAACTTGGCCAAAATGTAGAGCCAATTGTTCTGGATATAAAATGAGCATCATTGACCTCAGAAAAATTCTGGTTCGCGTCCCCAGGGGGTACAATTGGGGTCAAAAATGCCCCAAATTGCCCAAATTTATTGCATTTTACACTCGCCACATCGAGTCACATACAGAGGGGGACCACACATGCGCGGCTTGTTTTTTCCTGTACACCTCTTAAAATTCATATAAGCGTCAACCGCGCCAATAAACACATCTAAAATGTTCACTTTCTTCAGAATCGTCGGCAAGATCGGACGAGGCGGGTCCTCTTGGAACCACGTGTATGATAGTACAGGAGACTGAACTCAGGGATCACTTTTTGAGAGGCTTTTCTATCAGCATTCGCTGAATGTCGGGCTATTCTCAAGTGACATGTGGCACATGGATTTGTGTCTCTTGAGGGATTTCCGGCGTCGATTGCTGCGTCCGTCACTGTCATGTTAATGTTTCGGCTTTAGGTTCGATTATTTTGCCTCTCAATTTATCATCGTTACTTAAAAGTCTACTATTAGGGGTGGGACGTAATGGGTGAAAATTTCAGATTCATGCGAGTAGTATTTTTTTGTGTTCATTTATACATAAATAACACTAAACCATCAAACATTTTGAAAATTTTGCAAAATTCAGAAGGTGCAGGCCAAAAATAGCCGTTAGGGCTCCACGGGACTCAAAATCCATCATTTTTCGATGAAAAAGTGGTTTCATGCGACATTGTTGGTCCTAAAACATCCTCAAAAGCTATGAATGGATATAGATGGTTAAATCTGATATAGTACTGTAATTTAGGACCATTTTCAGGCTGTGAAAGGGTTTTCATGAATGTAAAATAGCCCAAAACTAGTGGCCTGCACCTTCTGAATTTTGCAAAATTTTCAAAATGTTTGATTGTTTAGTGTTATTAAATACTACTCGTATCAATCTGAAATTTTCACCCATTACGTCCCACCCCTACTACTATGTTTTAGTTAATTTCCGGTTTTCTTATTATGCGATAAAATCATATATCGTTCTGTTTAACTCCTTAAATCAAGTTGCTTTGTTTGGAGTGACTTCCATAAATAAAAAATGCTGAAAATTTCATTTAAAAAAACATATATATATATATATATATATATATATATATATATATATATATATATATATATATATATATTCTTGGTCTGATGAGGTTGACTTTCTGGGAAAAGTGCAACCGAAACATGTATGCACATATGTAACCAATAATGTTTGTATAAATACAAATTTATACTTATATATATATATATATATACATATATATATATATATATATATATATATATATATATATATATATATATATATATATTTGTGATTAGAAAAATAATATATTTGTAATCTCCTAATGTATTGCAGATTTGAATGAGAGAAGTAGCAGCAGCAGCCACCGAATGTTGTTTTTAAGTATTGACTCTCGATTGGACAAAATCGACAATCGGCAGTTTCTTTCAACCAATCACAAGCGCTAGTATATTCACTTCCAAATTTCGCGTGTAATATAAAAACCCAAACACACAGCTTTCTCTTTTTTTTATTCACAGTCGACGCACCTAAGAACGTGCCTTAAAAATAGCTTCGGCTTGGACCGAGGCATAGTCGCAGACGCAACAAGAGACACTCACGAACTACTGACCGCACAACGACAGCATATACACACTCACCGAACGCACGTACACACAAGTTCACATACACACTCTACCTCACTGATAAAACAGAGTCAAAGTAATATACACACTCATCTACAATATCTACCGAATTTATAGACGACAGTCGAAATGGACATGCCTACATAAATGTTCCTTACAGAAAAACTCACTCTTCATCTAGAACGTTTTCGGGACATTGTGAACTCTTATGAACTCTCCATACTTCGTTTATGATCGGTGTATCTTTCTTTCTAGCTAGCTATATTATTTTTCATTTAAATTACCGCCAGAGACACGCACGACTTACTGCACGCACAACGACAGCATATACCTACTCTCCGAACTCACGTAAACACAAGTTCATACACACACTCTCTCACTAAAAAATATTAAGCTAATAGACATACACAACTCTACAATGCCTGCCACTATTTATATACACTATCGCACACAAACGCACACGATACCAGCCGAAACACACATAGCTACTCAATTTTCTTTTACACACAACAAAACAACTCCTTTTAATCTAGAATGTTTTGGGGACATTGTGAAGTCTTTATTTTTCGTTATCTTAACAAGTTGTCAATAAAAATTAATTATTTGTGTATGGATAGACTTTGTCACTTTGTCATTCTTTCCTTGTACACAATTTTGTGACTCCAATGAGACAATAATTTCCGAGCGTCGGTATTGCACGCATGCGTCTCTTTTTTGTTTCTTGTTTAATATTTTTTCAATGATTTTTTAAACGAACGAAGTTTTAAAATATCAGAAAATAGTTTCGTGCAAGTCAGTTCTATGGTTGTTACAGTAATGACGTTTGATTTAAATGGCTGATTGACACCCAAAAGTCGCAAGTTCAATTCTTGATCGCAGCATTCTATTTTTAAATATGTATTATTTCAAAACTAAAAGAAAAAATATTTTAAAATATAAAACTTAATTGATTTAATAAAAATGATTTTTAAGGGTATTTAAAAAAAAATATTTAAGGATTTTTTAAAGGATATTAAAAAAAAATTATGAAAGCTTGATTAAAATTTTAAATTATTTAAAAATGTTTTCTATTTTTTATGTATTATGATTACTTGTCGATGTGCAGTCAGTAGTTCGTGAGTGTCTTTTGTTGCGTCTGTCACTATGCCCTTGGCACAAGGCCGAAGCTACGTTTAGAGACGTTCTCGCGTGCGTCGACTGTGAAAGAAAAAAAGGCTCCGTTCGAAATTTTGTACAGATTTCCAAGTTCGATAAGACACACATGAAGAAGGTCGGAGATTACATCGGCCGAAACGTTTTGAGAATAACATCCAAGATGAAAACAGCGGCCCGAATTATCCAAATAATAAAAATTATTTTGGGATGATCATTCAGAAAACGTTCCTCTTCTGCGGCGAAAATTAAAGGGGAAATGTTAACAATTGGAGTTCGAGTTTATTGAACGTAGGTAATAAATAAAATCAACCGGTGCATCTGCAAGACACCTAAAAACCATACTAAGTCAGAGTCTAGACTTCGGGGCTTCAATGAATCAAAGCCGAGGGAAACCAGGCATTCAGAGTGTAGCAAGTTTCTGATGGAAGATATTCGCTTCGTTGCACGTCTCTGAACGGTTTTCAGACGGTCAATGTTCTGAGCAAGATAGGGAGTTCCAGAGTGATGATACGAATTCTAAGTGTGATCGTACCCTAGCTGTTTACAGTTTTAAATACAATCATTTGATTCATGGAGATTCTCTTATGTCTCGTAGCCACAAGCACGAGTTCTTCATGAACAGATGAAATGTAAAAATGCATCGAAACAAAAGTTTGAACATTACTTTTTCATAAGAACGGAAAATGTTGCTTGAAGCTGTTTGCAATGAAAATACTAATTTCTGTGATAATGTTCGGTGCTTCTGTATTATTGGGGCAGATGACATTTTAATCTCTAATTTAGAAGAGTCTGTTGAAAGGGGAGATAATTCAAACTGTTTTTTTTTTGTTGTTGTAAGAAAAATTCATTTAATTAGTATGAAAATAATTTTTTAAAAGGCTACTTATGCAGTTTACGGACCGAACTGAAATAATAACGTTATAATTGAGAAATCCATTCTTAACATAGTGAGGTGGGGTGATTAACTATTTTGTTTTTGTTTTTTTCTAATTGTTAGGTGAAAGTATAGAATAGTTAATCAACCCCCAACTCTCCATGTTAAGAATGGCTTTCTAAATTATGACGTTATTATTTTAGCCCGGTTCATAAACTGTATAAGTACACTTTTTTAAATGTATTTTCTTACTAATTCTCTTGATTTCCTCATGGGTTATGGTTACAACAAAAACCAATTTGAACTGACTCTTCGAAAATGAAAATGAAAAATTCACCTGTCTCTTGTTGCATCTGCCACTATGCACCCAATTTTCTTTATCTTGGCAAACAAGGTTTCCCATTGTGATTAGAATTATGTTGTTGTTTTTTTGTATATACTGTGAAATAAAATACGATTGAAAGTGAAGTCAAGTGAAGTGAAGTCAATCATGTGTTAGTGGTGCCTGCGAATGGCAGACGTTGCAGATGAGAGATGTTCGGCCAAAGGACAGGGGGGGGGGGCAAAGAAGAAATTGAAAATATCTCTGATTGCGAGTTAGACCAGACAGAAATTTGTGGCTCATTAAACAGGGAATAATGCTGAGACCGGCCACCTTGAGAAAAGTAATGTTCTTAGATTGGCTCCAGATTAACCCGTTGAGTGGACACTGTCTGGCTGGTGTCTCTAGTGGATATCTCAAGTAGCCAGTCATTGGGTGGTCGAATGGTGACCACTGAGAAAGATCAGAATCTAAGATTTCCGGTCAGGAGTGAAAACATTTCAGGAGATGGGAAGAGGAGCAGACCCTCTAGGCATGACAAAGGCAGTTTGTTTTTTGGAGGGCTGACACTCAGTTGGGCTGGTGTGTCTCTCAAGGCAAGGTGAGCCCTTGAGGCTCTTAACTAAGAGATTGTGTTGATTGGACTTATATCTTGGTTTGGTCGAACAAAAATCTAATTTTGCTAATCTACTATTCAACCTAAGAAAACGAGTAACATTTTAACCTCCGAAAGAAAATAAACCTCTGTTAATTGCTTTTAATCTGGAGTTGTGGTTTTTGTTTGGAAGGAGAATTCCTTTCTTGCAGAACTGACCGGTTCGAACAGCAACTTTGGACTGGCACAACGAGTGGAACGATCGCGACCAGTACAGTGAACGCACTCAGACATGTTAATAAGTGTATTTGATTTACCTCCTCTTCAGGGGAGGTTAGACACAAGGTAGGTGTGGTTTTGAAAAGCCAGCGCACCAGGATAAGCACACCTTGGCCTAAAAACACTCCCGAGTAGCCCCGTCGGCATTCCCCGGTAGGGGCGCCTCAGTCGATTAGTAATAAACTAACTCCTTCTCAGAAAGAAGGTAAAGCCTGAAAAGGTGGACCTCGTCGGACTAAACAGGACCATACCTCATCCCGACAAAGTCACTGTTGGACTGATTGTCAAAGACGTAACCCCGACTAGTGCAAACACTTACTCAAGCTGGCCAGGTAAACGGGGGAGGGTGTGTAGCCCATTTTAGGATGCTCGTAACCTGAGACTTGATCGCTGCTAGGTTGTCTACTGCCCATGTTCTGTCTTTTTAAGCTTGGTTAAGCAATTTTAGTAAGGTGAAATATATTTACGTAATTGGCGTCACGCGCTCAGAGCTAGATGCGATATATTCAAACTTATCTTCGTATTAGGATACGTCACAGTGATGATATTTTTAATGAAGTTTGAATTTGTTTTTCAAATCTATGTCTCGTCTCTTATGGCGTCTCTTCATTAGAGAGAGTCATGTGGCGACATGGACATTGTTTTAATGAACCGGGTAGTTAAAAGCCACTGGGTGCACCACATTAAACAGATCGTAAAGTGTTTATATTTCGTGTATTAATGTTAAATATTTAATAAAGACGTTTATTATTATTTATTACTAACTAGGAGTTCTAAGGGTAATTGTTACCAGTGATTACTCGCTGGTAAAAACGCGTGTTTTTTCCTGGAGTCTGAATAACTGGTATTCTCCCTATATTCCCAGTACTGTATGCTTCTTTTCTTCACGATTGCTATTGGCGTTCTTGCATGATACTATAGACTGTATCTGCAACTCACACAGCTGAAACAGCCGGAAAATGTTAGCTAGGAAGTAGATAAGTGAATGACAATTAAATAACCTGCTGATCCCAGACTCCTCAGACGAATGACGCCATAACAATTAGTGGTTAGCTTTCTGGGTAGCCAGATAACAAGGAGAGAGTGAGCTGGGGAACAGGCGGGTGTAACCAGTTCCGGTGATCAGCTGGGAGTAACTGAGAAAAAACCCGGACATTTAGGATTTCTGGTCGAAGGTCGATATGAAACACAGGAAACACAGGAAGATATGAAACATATGAAACACAGGAACACAGGAAGAAGACCGCCACATGAACCCCAAAACTAGAAACTCCAAGAAATTTCATAAACTGACCCCTCCCCCCCCCCCAAAAAAAAGTGATGGCGCCAGCCCCGGCTGATACCACATAAAATAGTCGTGAACGGTCAAGGAGGATGGGAAAACCGAGGAGGGAAAGCACTAACTAGACCTCCACTGGAAGTGGTTGATTGCCACCCAAATCCCAGAGGAGACCAATGGTCGTTACCTACAAGAAATCAATGGTAAGCGGCGATTGCGATATCGCAAAGTCATTTGCAATGATTACTGAAAAGAGGTGAATAATACTAGAAATTTGGGGAGACTTGTTGTCATTCAGACTCCAGGGAACACCACCAGTTATTATCAGTGAACAATCATTGACGATGACTCGTGTGTTAACTCCGAGTGAATACTACTACTACTACTACTACTACTACTACTACTACTAATAATAATAATAATAATAATAATAATAATAATAATAATAATAATAATAATAATAATAATAAGGGAATATTTTTGTGTCTATATTAGAAGGCAAATATATTCTTTACTTTCATTTTTAGCATTATCAGTTGTTTTAAAAATTAAGCCTCCACTCTTTGCTCATAAAATTTAATTTGCATACGTGATTATTAAAGCCAGCCGGACACACGTATGTTCACTTTTATTATACAGATTTATAGTTTGTCAAATGTTAATGTTTATTATCTCAATATTACAAAAAGCTCATACAATTCTTATTCATTTTTTATTTTTATTTTACTTGATATAAGGAACTAAAAGAATACCACTTCAAGGTCACAAACTAGCCAACTCTACTTGTTATCGAGCACTTTTTATAAACATTAGAGTTTCAACGGATTAACATCTGCAGAAACTAATATTTTTTTACTGAAATCGCTCCAGACAAGATATGAAGTCACTTGATGTAAAGAGCTAAAAAAAAAATACTACTTCAAGGTCAAAACTCAGCCAACAATAAGTGTTATATGGATAGATTCCAACCCAGAAAGCAACAATTATTCCCCTTTCTCAGAAACATTGTTGATGGAATGCGAGGACTAAAAGACAAAATAAGGGACGAGGCTACCGAAAGTAATCTTTGGGTGACAAATTTTCTGTTTAACTATTGACAAGACACACTTCAGCAGACAGTCTACATCTTTGAGTGTGTCAACTTTGCAAACATCAAAAGGGAAAATCGTATAATTGCCACATCATCTCTAGATCAGACTTTTTAGACTGTTACAATGGCCGTGCCTCCTTTTTTGCGTTGGCTACATCAGCCATTAACGTGGAAATACCCTTTTCGGATTTTAGCTAATGAAACCAACACTTGAGGACTTGGAAATTCATTAGGAATTATTTCATTATAAAAATATGTGGCAAATTATCTAAATGGCGCGTGCGCGTACGTGCGTGCGTGCGTGCGTGCGTGCACGGGATTATTAGTATGGAAGCAATGTGTTGGAAAAGGAAAAACGGATAATGTCACGAGGCATAGCGACCGGGATACTGAAATGTCGTCTGTGATCGAAGAAAGGTGGTCACAAATCAAATGATTGTCGATTGAAGCCTTCCACACGGTATTACCAAGAAGAATATTAAGTTGTCATTTATGGTTGAAATGGTAGCCGTGAATGATAGCAGAATGAAGAATGTTATGGCTTAGTGAAAGAGTGGGTATGTTGCGAGGGGATAAAAAAAAAGTCTTGCTTTTTTTTTTCGGGGGCTGGGGCATAGCTTCACCCTGACGAAATGGGGTGAGCAGGGAGCTGTCAATCTAGTAAAGTAAGGGTACTGGTAAAGTCTTTTTACCAGACAAAACCGATTTTTCGTCGGCTTTTTCTGACTGTTTACGCAAACAGCCGGGAAAAGCTGAAACGCTTATCCAATCAGAAGGCGAGAAAAGCAGACGACAAGTTGAATCATAAATTGGCGATTGTCAAGAGTTTCCAACAGAGAAAAAAAAGGGGTGAAGAACAAGAAACAAACAAAAAAAATAGTCAACAAATAACTTACCAAAGGCAATAAAAGTAGGTTGGTGGTTAGGTTAGGGTTAGGGTTAGGGTTAGGGTTAAAAAAAACTAAAAAAAAACGATTCGGTGTTTGTCTAGTTCAAAAGCTATACCAGTTTATTTAACTTTCTCGTGAAAAAAAATCATAAAAGTTGTTTCATTAATTTATTTCGTCCAAGATTTAATAATTGTTTATAAAAATTAAAACATACGGTAAGTGTTTTTCTTGTTTTAAATAATGTTTCATTATTTTTTTTCTGTTGGAACGCCGCCTCGTTTTGATTTTGACGCTGGTTCGTTTTTATTCGGCTTTTTCCGTAATTCTGCGTTGGTTTTGTCTGGTTCACAAGCAGTACCAGTACCCCAAAAAAGAAAGCGGTGATCAACAACGAAACGACAAATCTCTTCGTTTATGTGTTTGTTTGTTTTTTATTAGATGGTGGACGGTGATATCTCACGAAAGTTTCTTGAAAGGGGGGGGGATGGATCCTAAATAGGGCATACGTGTTCGTTAATTTGATGCTTTGGCTTGTTGTCTACAAGGAAAAAAATATCTACACCATACGCTTCTCTTTTTTTTTTCAATATACAAATCTTCGCATCAGCCATGATCTTTCAATTCCTTCTGTTCCGGTGTTCTGGTGTTCCGTGTTCCGGTATTCCGGTGTTCCATGTCCCGGTGTTCCAGTGTTCGGATCAACGAAATTTTGCTGATGATTTACGGAAAAATGAGATGGTTTTAATTAGGGTAAGCTCTCCATTCGTCGGAATAAATTACTAAGCCTTCCGAGACTTCTCATTGAATAATTTGAAGTGTTGCACGGTCTATTCTTTGAATTTTAGAGTTAGTGGTTAGGGTTGGGGTTACGATTAGAGGTTAGGGTTAGGAATTAGGGTTAGGGTTAGGGTTAGGGTTCCAGGCTTGGTAAACCGCATATTCTTTCAAAACCAATTAGAAGTGTTTTCATTGCTCTTGTTGCTTGCAATATGATGTGTAGATATTGCATAACAAAATGTAGATATCATACCAAAGTAGATGTATGATATGTAGATAACAGGCTTGAGAAATCTGGCGCTGAATGATACTTCGGCTAGTCAATATATAATATTAGCTAAACTGGCAGAGAGGCAGGAAAGAGGACGTCTTTCTTCGTTGGGAGTTTGGAATTAGTTCGTAAATAGTTCGGTCGAAATTAGTACGCCCTGAAGCCTGATTGGTTATCATGTGACCCAAGGGCTGCTCTCCGCAAGAAGAAAGAAATCTTTATGTTTAAATAAATCTTTATGCTACACCTCAAATTTCCAGTGAATAAACAAAGGCGTTTTAAACAAATTCCCTTTTTCATCCCGTTGATGGCATTTATAAAATGCAATAAAATCTCCATTTGCAAATGTGTTTAAATTTTATATGGTTTAGTAACGTTAGAGAAATGCTGTTTTTTTTAATTTGCTGTTCATTGTTTCTGTTAAACCGATTATAGAAGCAGACGACAACTCTTTCAGCGAGTCCATTTTCATGTGTGGGTTAGGGTTAGGGTTAGGGTTAGGGTGTGTATGCAGACAAGAGATGGAGAAAGAAAGAGAGAGAGAAGGGGGTCTCTTTGAGTAATGAGGGTTGAAATATTACTTACTTTTTATGTGTATATCTACAGGATAGTTGAGATAAAGTCATATGAGGAACTTTTAGTGTTAATTGAACCAATCTAATTGAGTAAGTTTATATGACCTACTAAAGAAAATTAATTCCCCAAATTTGCATCAAATAATAATGATTTTACCGTTTTTTCTGCGGCGGTAGTATTTAAATAGTACCCAATTTCTGCTTGTGAAAATCTCACTCAACCTCCCCTATTCCGAATCTGTGGCCATCAATAGACTGCCGCTCCTGCACCAACGGTCATAATTTTTTTTTAAAGTCACATAAAATCTTTTTTAAGTAAAATTGTATTATTAAATATTATTGATACTTTTTAGTTTCCTTTTTATTTATTATCAAATTTGAACTTTGACATCAGCTTTTAATAAGCTTTAGTGTTGATTACATGTAAAAAGGTTCAATTGAAATATTTTATAATTAAAATGTATTACAATTGCTGGAATAATTTTTTTAATGAAAATTAAATATCAATTAAAATTTTACTTGGTTACTAAAAAATAATTCGAATAAAAAAAACCTTTTTATTGAATTATTT
Organism: Sepiola atlantica; assembly: GCA_963556195.1. Lineage (NCBI taxonomy): Eukaryota > Metazoa > Mollusca > Cephalopoda > Sepiida > Sepiolidae > Sepiola > Sepiola atlantica. The sequence continues at coordinate 77,146,502 of OY744518.1, read as the reverse complement.
TTAGAGTGCAATTATTTTTATCGGTTTGAAACCGTCTAAATTACACTTAAAACGTTGTTTATGACCGTTGGCCACGAATAGAGGCGTGTGAGCGAAATTTTCACGGGCAGAAATTGGGTACTGCTCAAATACATCAGCACCTTCGTTTGTTTGTTTGTCAGGCAAGCCGGACTGGTGCACAAAGCTGACGAATGTCGTACCTCAGGATTGTCTGGTTTGCATGAAGGGTAAAATATAAAGTATCCACACCGTATCTGAAATCGGAAATTGCAAACCGGTTGTGCGAACCCAAAACATCCCCCATTATTTTAGGCCGCATAGCTTTTGGCAATTTTTAAAATCATTTATAGAAAACAGTTTTAATATTTTATTTGTTAACAATTGTTTCTTACTTTGTAATATTTTGTATATTTGGTTAATAATTAATAAATAAACTATTTTAAAATTATTTTTAAAAAAACAGAAAAACATTCCCATTCTAAAAAAAAGTTTTATTTGATTATTTGTTAACCAATATTTTCAAAATTAAAAAAAAATCCCAATGATAAAAGCTAGTTTGATTTTATTATTTGTTAATAATTAAACACTTTGTTTAAAACAAATTATTATTGGCAACAAAAAAACGCCGGCCTAAAATAAAATTGGGAATCTTTTTTAATTAACACCGGTTTGCAATTTCCGATTTCAGATACGGCGGCCATGATGAAGTTGATACTTTCTATTTTACCGTATGGAGTCCTCCTCGTTGGTCGCAGCTATTCGTTAATCTGCATGATTGCAGATGTTTACCCCCAACATCGAGAACAGCAAGAGTCAACGGTTGCATGCTAAGTCGTGGAATGGCGCAGAAGTAACGTTACCATTTTCACTCCATTGATTTGCGGTTCCGCGCCTGCCACGTCTTTGCTTGCAGATACAACCAGAGGATGACGGATCCTGATGTCGATTCCTCCTGGATTTTTACCAGAGCCCTCTTAGCCGGGTAGTTCTGACACTACCACGTTGCCACCGCTCAACGAGGGTGATGAAGGGTTAAACTACATGGGGTCACAACTGCTGTAGTAATGAAGCATACAGACTTTCTCCCATTGTAGCCATTTTGTCTTTCTTTTTTGCTAGGGTTCTCTGCTTCCTCAGTTGCTTGCTCTGATCTTACAGCATCCAGTCCTGATGGAGAGTGGAACGTGAACCTTGGGTTTACTTTTGGCAGCCTCGTAACTCTCACTCCCTTATTTTGTTCTTTAGTCCTCACATTTCATGAGCGATGTTTCTGACGAAGGGGGAAGAATTTCTGTTTTCTGGGTCGTTGGCTAGTTTTTGACCTTGAAGTAGTATTTTTAGCTCCTTACATCAAGTGGCTTCATGTCTTGTCTGGAGCGATTCCCATTTTAAAAAATTCAGAAATCTACTCGGCGTTTATCACGCAGATTATTGTAATGGCGGCATAAAAAGGTCACGTGTTCGACCCTAACACTAACCTTTTTCATTAGCTACTACACAGAAGTATAGGGGAGGGCGCAACTCCTTCCCCAGGAGTACTCCACTTACCCTTGATCGACACCTTATAATGCTGAGTGAGGAATCAAGTACCATTTATTATCACCTTATAATGCTAGGGGGCATCAAGTACCATTAGCAAACACTCTCACCATTATGCCAAATGGGCCAGCATAAATGGCGGCATAAAATAATCTATTATTATACTAAATGTGCGTTAATAGTGTTCGTAATAATAACAATTAAAACCACCCCTTTTTTATTTAAAGAAAATCTATTATAGATGTGAGTTAACGTTTGTTTCCCTGAAGCTTTTTTCCCAATATACTTTAATCACACAAAATTCACGCTAAAATATTGCTTAGTTTTGGGATTGAGTTATGTTTGAAGCAGATTTTAATTGTTCTACTTAGACGGAATGTATAATTGAAAAAACAAATGCGCTATCTCTCTCTCCCCCTCTCCCCCCTCTCTCTCTCTCTCTCTCTCTCTCTCTCTCTCTCTCTCAGCTCTCAATGCCTTTTTCTTATCCGCTCTCTATATACTGATTCAACAACTCTCTAATATTTTTTTAATATCTCTGCGAGCAGTTAGAGAAAGAGCGGCTCTCTCTTTCCAGCTAATTAATTTAATCTCTTTGTCTGTCTGTCTGTCTGTCTCTCTCTCTCTCTCTCTCTATTTCTCTCTCTCTTTCTCTTATATATATATATATATATATATATATATATATATATATATTCATCAAAAGACAGACTGTTTCGGTGTATCACGACTCTTCAGTTCGGCCAGACTAACACCCATCTCAAGCCAGAGATCGAATCTTCACCAATCTCGTTGATAGTCGGTAGCTATCAGCACTGGGCCACGGGACAGGCGCTGGTAATATATAAAACTTAATGTATCTGCGTATGTGTGTGTGATGTTTGTGTGTTTCATATAGAAAGAAAGGTTAGAAAATCTACATGAAATCTAAAAGTGTATTTTTATGTAAAAGTTACCGGGGAAGACAATGGAAGTGTTCCTGAATCTCCTAGTGTACCCCTAAGGCATAACCCCCTTAAAACTTCAAATATATCCTATTTTAGAAAAGACAATGAAAGTGATCTCAAATCTCTATGTTACCTTATATGTACCGAATATCTACGTGCCCCCACCTCTAAGTGACCGATAGGGACAGAACCCCTTAAAACTTCAAATACTTATATCATATTTTAATGAAAACCAGATTATGAGAGACTAATTCAGAGAGTTTTCCAACATTTCAGCATCTTCCAACTATATTAGTGGGCGTAACGGGAAGAGGGAGAAATCAAAACAAAGGAAGTAATATGGTGTTATGAGCATAGTGAAAAAGTCAAAAGTAGTGATCCTCATTCAATCCCGGGCAACGTCGGGTCTTCCTGCCAGTACATACATAAATGATTACTGAGGAAAGCCTATAATATCTAACATGTTGGGATTTTATAGAATGCTATGCGATTTCATTATAACTAGAAGTATGCACTTTTTAGATAATCTTGGATCTCAAAATATTTAAAACCAATCAAAACATGGCGCAAACGGCGTGAAAATAGAGCTCAAACGAATGAAGGTATGGGTTTCAAAATGTTTAAATCTAAACGGTTTACATGACGTCAAAGTTTGACCCTCTGTATAAGGTTATGCCGTTTACCTGTGGTTTAAAAAAATCACTGTGGTTTTCACCCTTTCTCGAAGATTACTTTTTATGAAGAAAAGAAACACGACTCCCCAAGATAATCTGCAAAAGTTCATTCCTAGAAAACTTCACGTTCCTCGGGTTAATAAACTCAAAATAGTTTATACAGAGAGACAAGAAGTCTGTTAAATTTATATATACAGTAGCAGAAATAGTCGATTTTGCCTGTAAATATTCTCGAATGTAAATATCTCAAAATGTCATAGCTTGAGGTTCCTCGCAATTAGACGTTTTCAATTATGCGTAGTATGTTTAGAAAATCAGACTTGTGGATGCTTTCGCCTCTTTCCCAACTCCAATGAACATCATGTTCGGTCCTGTCCCGTTTTAATTCGTACAACTCACCTTACCACTCCTAATATCTGTCATTCAGCAAAACCTCCGGCGCGCTTGACCTATGGATTGAACTTGTGACATTCTTGCATTCATCTTTCTGCTGTCTTTTTTTTTTGTCTGAGATCCTTTTCCCAAAATGGCATTTATGTAAGGTTGTCGGGTGGTACCTTGTTCGGCCGGTCGTCTTGTATTAAGTCTTTTGAATAGTTTTCTTTCAGCATTCTGTGGAAAGAAAAAAGGGGCTTTTGAAAGAACCTGTTTGCCTTGATTTCTGCTGTGAACCTCGCATGTTCTGAAGTAGATGTATATTGTTTGTTATCAGACACGGCATAATCACGTTGACACACCGGTTCACGTTAGATCACCGAAGTTAAGCGACGTTCAGCCTGGTCAGTACTAAAATAGGTGACCATTTGGTGCTGTATGTGCTCTCCGCTTATCTCGGCATTGTGACCCATCGTTTTTCCTTGCTACTGGGATCAGGTAGTGCCGATTCAGGAGAGTTGTGGTTGGTATTGCGCAACCCTTGCTTCACAATTACACGCGCAGGCACCCTTACAGGAGGTATCCATTGTCTCTCCAAACTGAACGGAGGCTATGTGTAGATAAAAGAGAAAATAAAATAAACAAAAAATATAGCTGGGGAGGGTGTGAGTTCATACGTTCCCCTATCGTATTATGATACATATGAATGCATAATTATTCCGATTGGATTTGAACTCGGCTTGCCGTTTCCGTAGCCCTCCTCGGTATCAATTGCACCATATGCGATCTATTTGGTTTGGTTAGGGCAAATCAACTCTTTGGGGGTCATTTAATGCCGAAACGCAATACTTATCGAAAACGATTCCTTCAAAAACAACTTTTTGTCAATACATTCAGTCACCTGGTGAACCCCCTCCCCCTTTCCTCGCTCTGACTTAAGCCCGATAATCACGTGCCAACCAAAAAAGGTTGCCTACGCCATGACAAGGGTGATATCAACTAGGGATATATGAACGACCATGGATGCACGTGACGTGCAGATGACTAAACACTCTGGTACATTCTTGCAGAATGAGCTCTCCACCCTGCGCAGAACCGTGGCCGTCGTAATAGTAGGTCTGTTCACTGGAAAATGACGTCATACTATATAGTTACAAACGAGATCTGTCGAACAATCAGACAATGGGCATTTTGACCCCTCTCTTCACTTAAAAATTCACCAAAATTCAGGAAATCAACCAATTTTTCAGTGCTTATTAATTAACGATCACTGAATCTAATTAACCCATTACTTTATTAGAGATCTTAGTGCAAATGTATTATTTCGTGTAATTTGTGTAGGCGTGACAGCAAAAATAAAATTAATACTTAATAATAAAATGGTGTCGTCATCAATTTTTTAATTTTTTAAACGTGAACATTTTTTTTTTATTTTAAATAATTTGTCTGATTTAATATTCATTCTTTAAATTAAGTTCATTCTTTCCGGGTTATTTTTAATGTTTGAGTTGATTGTTATGACAACCTGGTCTACATCGAATGAAAAGACTAGTACCAGTTATACTGCATGGAAATATCTCTTGGTTTGTAAACACAAGAAGAAGACAAATCCCTATTCTTAGACAGTTTTATTGTTCATATGAACATTTTATTATCATTAGTTTTAGCCGAATAATGAGTTGCTATCATTTCCCCAAAAAATAAATGTATCTTGATTTTTTTTTTAACAGAAAACACCTTTACTAAAGTTATATCACAGGGTACTAAAACGCATAAATGTATTTTTTATTTAAAATAAAGCATTGTAGATGTTAATAAAAAATCTTTTAAAATATAGTTCTCATATATTACGAAAAAAAAGCCCCTCAATTCCGTTTTAATAATGACCAAATAGATTAAAACATTTTAATAAATTTATTTATTTAATAAAATATAGTTTCTGAAAGAAAAACAATAAAGTTTATTTTCAATAAAGTAACATTTTGGCCAAAACATTGTAATAAAATATAGTTTCTGAAATTGACAGTGATTTTTTTATAATTCAAAATGTTATAAAACGAACATAATAATAAAACTATATTTTATTACAATGTTATAATAAATGATGTTTATTTTAAAAAATGTTAACTTAAAAATAAATCAAACATGAACGATTACGAATTCATTAAAGTAACACAAAATCAATAATTCAAAATAATTAAAAGAACATTTATTGAAATAAATTAAAATGTGTGTATGTGTGTGTGTGTGTTTTTATTTTTTTTGTAAAACAAAGTTTTTTACAATATAGTAAAAATTTGTAATAAATTAAAACAGTCATGTTTTTTTTTTGAAGGGAGCGGAGGTATTTAGATTAAATTTATTAATTAGTCTAAAATTGTATATTTTATCTCGAAATAAAATTCGAATTTATTTAACTTGAAATTCGAACTTTAATCACGGCCGTCGTAATATGTATACCTTATCTTTGAACGCCATGATAGATTTTAAAAAAAATCGCTTAAAAAAGGAAATACGTTTGAAAGAATGAACAAGTTAACAATAATTTCCAAGTGAATGAATAATCCTTAAGAGGGTAGACGTGTTCTTGGTAGGGAATAATGTCACAATAGCAGGAACAAGTTAAATATGATTTCTAATTGAATGAATAATCCATGCTGTTTAGGAATCTTGATTAAAGACGGACACACGCATGCGCATTACTGCACGGCTAACTTCCGGTCCTGATTGGTCGTTGGTTTAAAAACGACAACATCACCAGAAAATCTCGACTCAGTGGCTAGGCCTACTATTACGGCGGCCACGGCAGAACAGCATTGATAAAGATGAACTCGACCATACTTAACAAGCTGCATAACTTCCTGCTGCGATTTCTGCTGTGAACCCTGAATGTTTTGAAGTAGTTGTATATTGTTTGTTATCAGATACAAGAGAAAATAAAATGTACAAACATATAAGTGGAGCGGGGCGGGGCGGGGCGGGGCGGGGCGGGGCGGGGCGGGGCGGGGGTTCATACTTCCCCCTTATTTTATTATGTTTCAGATGAATGCATGATAGTTCTGATGGGATTTGAACTCGGCTTGCCGTTTCCATAGTCCTCCTTGGTAGCCATTGCACCACCTGCACCCACACCTCGCTCTATTCGAAGTGGTAGTCTTATATTCTTTGTTATAGGAACGTTTCGATCATTTTATTCAAACATCTATCGAGGCCGGTAACCGTCTGATTAATTCATACTGGACGCTTGATTTAATATGTTTATTTTTTATTTTTTTTACTAAGATGTCACCGCTTATCAAGGCCTAAACGCCACTCGAGGATAATGGTTGAATGAGTGTCAGGTGGACGGTGAGACAACACTGTGATGATTGGTAATGATGGTGGAAATTAGGCAGAATTTGATTATTTAGGAGGGCGGCTCAACAAGAATTTGTTTGCATTGGACTTGAAAACGACCGTGTTGTAGTCAGCTGGGAAGCAGACCAGCGATATAGTATTCCACAAGCAGTTATCGGAAAGAAACTTTGCTCATGGAAGTTACGTTTAGTTTTATGGAGAGTGAGAGAGACAGTGGTTGTAGCTAGACGAGTTTTTGTTGTGAATGTTTTACAGGAGGGGACCATAAATTGAAGTTCAGTAAAGCATATTTCTTGAACCAGTGACGTGCAGAGGTCTGGTGATGCCCTGGTGATGCCTTGGTGATGCCCTGGTGATGCCCGGAGCCAACTCTTTGATTGTATACCCCAAATACTACAGTATAAGTCCTGGTATTGAAAAATATAATGCGAGAAAGGGAGATAGTTTGAAAATGATCGGAATGCCCCGCTCTTGATTTAGATTCCCGGGACCACAGCCCCATCGGCCCCTTTTTGCACGCGACTGTTTTGAACGTATTCCTTCTTTGTTATTTGTAACATTACAAGGTTGTATGTACCCCTCCCCCTCTCTCTCTATCTCTATCTCTTTCTCTCTCTCTCTCTCTCTCTCTCTCTCTCTCTCTCTCTCTCTCTCTCCCTCTCTCTCTCTCTCTCTCATCACAAATGTTGCAATGAATGCTGACTCGAACTATGGAATTGGCTAGGCAGAGTTTAACTACATCCGGATATACTGGGTTTACTTACATTGTAATAGTATTAAGAAAGGGATGGGCATCTCTCATCAAATGCGGTTAAAATAGAAACTTGTGTTCATTGAATCGTTTCTAATAGGCGTTTCGATAAAATGGCTTTATATGCCGTAAACTAAAATAAAATAAATAACTATTGGTGAAGAAAGACTGTATACCGTCTTTATTTATTTTTTTATTTTTTTACGATTTTACGAACCGAAAATACCTGGTCGGGCGATGTCGGCTTCCTTCGAAGGAGGTAGTTTACAGGGAATATCAAATTCACAAGCGGTCCGCGTCCGCATATATATCCCAGTCATGGGAAGATGACATGCAGGGTCTAGCATTCCCAAATAGTCACCCATCTGGTACTGGCCAGGCTTCACGTCGCTTAATATCTTTATTTCCACGATTGTTAATTAAATACACTTATGATGATAGTCGTAGTTACCCTAGTTATTCTGTCGTCGTCGTCGTCGTCGTCATCAATCATCATCCTCCCCCCTCTTTCTCCTCCTCCTCCTCCTCCTCCTCCTCCTCCTCCTCCTCCTCCTCCTCATCATCATCATCATCATCATCATCATCATCATCATCATCATCATCATCATCATCATCATCATCCTTCTCCTCCTCTTCCTCCTCCTCCTCCGCCTCCTCCTCCTCATCATCATCATCATCATCAGTTCGAAGCCAAACTAGTCTCTAATTGAAAACTTACGAATAAACAATTTCTCACTTTTATAAAGACTTAGCCGACTTTCATCTAATTAACAATCCACCCGATAAGCGAGCTAACCGCGTACTGACATATTTTGAATTCAACACTTGGTGCAGCCGCACCTTGAGACTGTAATCAATTGCAATCCGTTATAATCAATAGTAATATACTAGTTTGAATACCCGTCACAGGACAGGTAATTAAGACTGAGACACCATTACACCTTTTAATAAATGTATGAGTATCGACCCACCCCTTCCCTAAAACCATGAAAAATACGAATGAAATTATGAGCCCGAAAGTGATTTCATTTCATGTGATTAAGCCCCATTTTAGACCTCATTTGATGGCGCCTTAAATTCATCAAAATCATTGAACAATTTGACCATATATATATATATATATATATATATATATATATATATATATATATGTGTGTGTGTGTGTGTGTGTGTGTGTGCGTGCGTGTGTGTGTGTGCGTGTGTACGTCTGTTCTTTACGTACGATTTATGTCTTTTTTGTTTGCTAAATTGATTCACCCCAAACAAGGCACCTTGTGCTAAGACCTAAGTAGCTATCGTGAATTCAGGGTCATGCCTAAAGGGGTATCCTAAGTGAGGAGTTCTGAAACGAGATGTTTATTCAGATTACATTTAAAATTTCGCATGTTAATACAGCTAAGAAAACAGGGAGCCAGGAGGGAATTCCAAATGCTTGCAGTTGGAGGAAATAAGGTATTAGAATAGAAAGCTTTCCGGCATCTGTAGACCTCTACAATGAAGGGGTGTGCTTTTGCTGATCGTCGAGTTAGTCGGAGGTATTTACGTCGAGAGGGCACAAATGCAGCAAGTTCATCGGAGCACATTCAATTGAAGTACTTGTCAAACAAGTACAAGGATGTAACATTGCGGCAATGGGACAGGGGCTGGAGCTTGGTTTACAGTGTGGGGCCTATTAGATTAGAGACTGTTTTTGGACCCTGTCTAAGAAAAAGAGAGAGAAAGAGAGAGAAGGAGAGAGAGAGAGGTGGGAGAGGGAGCGATTAGTTGATGGTGCCACAGCCCAGATGTGACAACAATACTCTATGCATGGGCAAATGGTTGTTTTGTAGAGATATAGGATACTGGCAGGTGGGATTAGTTTTCTAGCACGGTAGAGGGAGCCCACCTTCTTTGCAGCAGCCTTGGCAATGTCTTCTATCTATTCGTTCCAATTCATTTTGCCTGTGTATATTAGGCCGAGAAGTTTGAATGATGGACTCTCAGGTAGGGTGTTATTTGCCATGGCAATCGGTGGTTTAAAAGGGTTATTTTACAATTTTTAAAGGAAAATAGTTATGTCTTAGTAGCACTAAATGTTACCATCCATTTATGTCCCCATTTGACTACAGACTTGTGGTCTTTTTCCAACAATTCAGCTATTTACTCAGATATGTGTGCGTTCGTTTGGCCAACTTGTCTAGAATAGAGCGTGGTGCCGTCAGCAAATACACCCATCGGAAACAATTGCATCAGGAAGGTCATTTATGAATAGCAGGTATAATAAAAATTCAAGAATCGAACCCGAAAGCACACTCGCGTTAATGTCATGTTGTTTGGATATACGGCCATCGAAGACAACATGGATTTTTTGGGGCTAAGAAAGATCTGATTATATTAATTATTCGTCCAGTAATACCGTACGAATTAATTTTCATGAGAAAACCTTCATGCTTTTTGGGAGGGGGTCAATAGTATCACACACACACACTCACACACACACACACACACACACACACACACACACACACACACACACACATATATATATATATATATATATATATATATATATATATATATATATATATATATATATATATATATGAAGATATATAACTAAAAGAATAAACTTTTAGAAAATTAGACCTATTGTGAATAAAGAAAAGCTCAATATATAGGATAGAGCAAAAATAAGATAAGTCGATTAAAAATAATTAGATTCGCAGATGGGTGCAAATCAAAATCATTCGAAGTTCAAAGCAAGGGAAAATAATGAATAATAATAATTTATTATTCCTCTCTTTCGTTCCTTAAGTCGGCTTTTCAAAGAATTAAAATTCTTACCAGAGGAAGTTGTTGATTGATAAGTTGACATATAAAGATAGTCAATTTTGACTTTTTCACTGTGCCCATAACACCAGATGCCTTTCTTTATTTTTACTGCACCCCTCCTCTTTCACCCCCTAATATAGTCGAAAAAACTGAAATGTTGAAAAACTCTCTGAATTAGTATCTTATACATATGGTTTAAATTTCATTAAAATTGAATATACGTATTTGAAGTCCTAAAGGTTGGTTCTGTCACCGTGGACTACTTAGAGGTGGGCCATTTCCGGAGAATTCTATACATATGATTTATATTTCATAAAAATAGGATGTATTTGAAGTTTTAAGTGGATTGTATCATCAACGTCCTTTTTTAGGGTGCATTTCGAGATTCGGGATCACTTCCATTATCTTCCCCCACTAAATTTTATATAAGAATACACTTTTAGATTTTATATAGATTCTCTAACCTTTCTTTCAATAGGGAGAACACAAACATCACACACACAGACATTGAGTTATATATATATATATATATATATATATATATATATATATATATATATATATATATATATATATATATATAGCCAGTTGAAATTAACAATATTATGACATATTATTTATGTCAGTTCCAAACATTCGACATGAACAATATTTTTGGCGTACGATCGTTTCTAAGACGATTATTAAAATCCTATTTGTCTTCTTCTGCACCGATTAACTACCATACAATTTATTTTATAATAACTGTGTTCTTGGGGACAATAATGTTAGTGTTATTTTCTTTGAATCTAAATTGCGATGCTAATTAATCGGTGTTGCAGAAAAGACAAATGGGATTTTAATAAATAAAATAAATCCGTTCGTCTTAGAAACGATCGTACACCAAAAATATTGTTGACCGAGGACAAAAAATATAAAGTATAGTATAAGAACAGATACTACTTTAACGTCAATTCACTTTTAAATATAGATACAATTTCTGTTTAATTTGACAATGTTTTCCCTTTTATATATTCTATCCCAGATTTTGATAAACTCGTGAGTTTTTATCTACATTTTTCACTTGTGCCACTTTTTCCTATTTATCCACTTTTGCCATTATTAGCTGTGCGATTTTACCGTGCTACTTTTACCTGTCCCATTTTACCTATATATATATATATATATATATATATATATATATATATATATATATATATATATATATATATATATATATATGCAGCAAGTTATTACTCAAACAGGCTTTGTTAAACAACACGTAATTTTCGCGTTTGCATAACTTTTTAAAAAGTTATATATATATATATATATATATATATATATATATATATATATATATATATATATATATATATATATATATATGTGTGTGTGTGTGTGTGTTGTTGTGTGTGTGTTGTGTGTGTGTGGGGGGGGTGGATGTGATACAGACAGGAATAAAATGTTTCGACGTAATGGAAAATTGATAAGGAAAACCAAAAGAATATTTGTACATATTTTGATTTTCTTACAAATATCGGCCGCAAGCTCTGAGCCTGCTGACAGAAACCGTTTGTACTTCTTCAAACAAATCATCTTGAAGAAAGTCTGACAATAAAGGCGAAACTTTGATGAATACATAAATATTCTTTTGGTTTTCCTTTTTCATTTTCCACATATATATATATATATATATATATATATATATATATATATATATATATATATATATATATATATATATATATATATATATATAGGTTAATTTAATATTTGTTTAAAAATATAATTTCATCTCTGTTTCTTTGTATGCATATATATATATATATATATATATATATATATATATATATATATATATATGTATATATATATATAAATATATACATATATACATATATATATATATAAATATATACATATATATAAATAAATATAAACATATATATATAAATATATATATAAATATATACATATATATATCAATATATACACACATACACACACACACACACACACACACATATATATATATATATATATATATATATATATATATATATACAGAGAAACAGAGATGGGTAATTTTATTTTTATAACATGCACTTCTTTCATCTCGATTTCAAAATCTACGAAACATAAAACTTTGGAATATTTTATTTTCATTGTGAATTTGAAAGCCGTTAATTGGTAATTAACAAAGGATCAAATTTCAAATATGCCGACGCGTTTCTGTTTACGTAAAAAACAAACAAATAGTCATTCTTTGAATAAATAAATGGTATATCTGCACGTGACTTTGAACCTTTTCAAATTGTAACCAGACACAGACAGGACACTAGATTGACTGCGTCACTTATTCCCAACCGATGTCGACTATTCGTTGGGGAAAATATTTCATTCAATCACTTCAGCAACGATAATGACATTTGTAAATGTTTCAAGAAACAAAGAACAAAGAAACCTCTTCAGTATAGAACAAATAAGCTCTTCCATACAGGCATCGACATTGGACGAGCCAAAATGGCAAGACTTTTGATTGTATGGAAGAATCTAATTTTCTCTCCTTTTAAATACGTGTGGGGTACTTTTAAGGATTTAGTAACGAAAATAAATTCAGTATTTACGTCATCAATTCTGAATGTCACCGAATATTTCCGAAACTGGCGAATTTTAACGAACTTCACCGAACAAACCGAATGTATTATTAGGCATTCATTTTTTTTGCGGAGAAGTTATTTAACAAAATAAATTGTTGATTTTATCTTATAGTTAAGTGTATTCTGTAATTTTTTTTGTACTTCTACACAATACGAACCGAACTGCTTTTTTAACCTACCCCTAAACTTGTAGCAGTTTCCTACAAGTCGCCATATTGTTTAAATATCAATGACTTCTTAGCTGCCCGTTGATTGGTTCAGGTAATCTACTTCCTCCTTGGCTTGACCAATCAATTGCCTTCTCTTAGGCGAATCTCAGATGGCTAGCATAACTATATAAACACTTGAGCGCCATCCACTCTTTCTCTTTTTATTCTACGGCACGAGAAGCCTCTTCTCTCTCCTTCTTTGACACTACCAAACACACGTCCCCCTTTCTGAGGAAGCAACAGACATTTTGCCGGAACTTTGGCCCTGAGTTCGACTTCGACAAGAAGACAAAATGGCTACTGCCTAATACACGTGGAATTGATATAACACACACACACACACATATTTGCTTACATGTGAACTGACTTTAACACCGGTGTACAGACACACATACTTGTATACACTTCTGACACCGTAGCCGGTGTACAAACATAATATATTATAAACTATTCTCTCTTCCCTACTAATGGGAAATTATTGTAATGGACTTCCTTAACTTTTGTCTTCGTCCATACTTATGGACATAATAACCCCTTTCCTTTTTGTTCACGTACTAACGAAGACGACCCAATAAAGTTGTTTTATTTATTAGAAATGGACTTCGTCCCATTTTTCTATAAACTAACCCTAACCAAACTTTAAACTATCCCTAACCCAATCCTAACCCAACCGTTACCCTAACTCTAACCCCAACCCTAACCTAACCCTTTTAGTAAAGGTTACTGAAAGGTATCCAAAAAGTTCAAAATTAACAGTTGCAAAAGTAATAAGGGTATCCAAAAGATTACGTAAAAGTCGAAACTTGATTTTTCTAATTGATTGAAAAATACTCATCTACAAAGTAACCGGAATTTTTTATTCGTATATTTCGGTAAAGCTCGAAAATAGATTTGAACTTCTCCGTTCGTAGTCGGAACTGCTTACGTCACAACTATATCACGACTGCAAATCTATGGATACCTATACCTAAAAAGTACTCAAGTCGGCTCTTAGAGGTCCATTTAACAGTAAAATAATTAGTTTTAAAATTGATTTCTTTTTAATCTAATGAAGAAATTTAATTAGCATATTAAAGAAATAGATAAACAAAATTGCTGTGTTGTCTGGCTATTGACGCATCCCAATTTATTTTCACACAAATTGGAATGTTGAGACCAATTCTGTTTAACTTTTAAAAACTTCCAGAATTAACATATAGGAAGCCAAAATTCGCCTTGAACTCGTTTATTCTTTGGGTTTGGGTTTCAGTGGAGAGTGAACAAAGAAATGCATGTTTTACTTTTTTTACCAGCATGCTAGGTAACCTACTTTTCCTTCTAATTTCACCTTAATCTGTCCCTTCTATTCGACGTTACAAGGGGTAAATTATTTTGGAATCTTATAGCACACACTACCCAAATATTTAAGTTAGAAATTGATTCACTAGTACACATTTCTTGGGATTTAGTGCCATTCGTCTGAGGGTTGATCTAGATGGTCTTAACTTTGACATTCGAATACTTCTCCAATCTAATAGACTTGTGTACATAAATATCCAATTGTTATGAGATTTTGGCCTCTTTAATATTATAGCCATTGAGCTTGTTAACTTATAGCTTTAACATGTAGCAGTTACATAATTACGATCTATCTTATTGCATTTGCATGTTCTCACTCGCGGAGTGATTAGTAGGTGGTTGGGTAAGAATATTTTATAACCTCGTAATTTAGGTTAATTATAAATAATAACTTGTAAATAAATGGATGAACTATCAAGAGAAACGTTTAACAGATTAATTAAAACTGAACACAGAATGAATTAATGAGTTAATTGGCCGCTGGACGCGATTGGTATATTCACAGTCTGATGCCGTGGTCTTTGTTTTCTTTCTCTCTGGGCAGACGACCCTTTTCCAAGGGCGATAACTCTTAACTCCCGAAATGGTTCAAGGGAGGTAATTCCGTTTTCGTTAGGTGTCCTAACAGAACACAATTAGATGTTTTCACTCGCGGGGCGATATATACGTTGGGCGATAAGAACACTGTTCACGTGGGAGCTAACTTCCGCTTTCTCTCAAACCTTTTCCCCGCGAATTATAAACAGTTTCGTTTTAGATGTCAATGCGATAAAACGTAATATTTATTTCCTCGTCTATAGCAATGGTTTTGCTAGACGAGATGGAACTCATGGATGCACGCAATTCCATTTTTATTGTACATTTACGCCGACCGACTCAACTTATTTTGTATTCCCTGTTTTCATAACTCTTTCCGGGCCATGTTTTGTGTTGCTGAAATTGTTTGAATAAAATTGATTTAAATTGTAGAGAAGAAGTTTGTCCTTTTAACCAAAACTACGTGACACTTTTCTTCATAGCAAACAAGGTCAATAGGATGGATACCGATGCAGCAACCCTACTAGAAAAATGGCGATCTCGACATTCTTCCTCCCCTTTCTACAAACATGACTAGTAATAGTTTGGAAGTATGTTGTTACTTCCTGCTTATATATTATTAGATTGAATATAACCATTTCGGTTGTTCTGGGTTTTCTGATTTAATTGACTTATTTACATTTGTAAATTATAGTTAAGTAAGCCAATGCTTAACATTATACATTTCAGACAGAGGGAATTGTCTGACTTGCTATCCCCTTCCCTTCACACATGCACACTCACCACTTGAAATGGTTTCGTCTGGAGACGAGAAAAGGGCACGTTTTTTACTCATTAACTTTTGTGTGACGGGACGTATATCTTATATTTATTTATATAAAAATATACAAATGTAAAATTGTCAAAGTTAAATTTTATCGATAATATTTACAATTACATTGTCGGCTTTTCCCTATCCTCTAATGAGAAGAGTTTATCTTTGAAAATCCATGGATTAAGCCAAGAAGCTCCTTGCTCTGAACTTTGGATGTTCTAATAAATATTGTATCTTTACATCTCATTCTCATCTTTCATCTCTAAAAATGATTGCTCTATTCAATATATTGAGCTTTATATTATCACGATAGATTATTATTAAACAATAATTCAATAATCGTTATTTAATTTAACATTCAAATATATATATATATATATATATATATATATATATATATATATATATTGATGGGTTCTTACAAAAAGTATATATATTTAAGTATATACTCTTTATAATATCCGAAAATGTTCACAAATTGCAACCTCAATGAAGTTGTATTACAAGCTTAAAAGCATATATATTTTATAGTTGCATTCCAATGACCATAGGAACAATTAATCCATATATATATATATATATATATATTATAATATAAAATGAAGTAATAAAATAAGGTGTCAATCAAATTTTATTAGAATTCAAAGTTTTTTTATCCGGATGTTTCACTAATTATAAGATATTAGTTGACGCTTATATCTTTTGTTGGATTGCTTCATATATATATATATATATATATATATATATATATATATATATATATATATATATATATATATATATTAATAAAAGTATTCACACTTTCTTTTAAAACATTGCTTGATATTTGAATAAGATTTTAGACATTTTTGAAAACCAAATAAACAATATGGATTTTTTAAAAATATTTCTTTATTTTAAAGACTTGAGCTTTCGATGCAAAGCGTTCTTTCTCAAAAGTAATAGACATGTTTTTTTTTCTCTCTTTTTAATCCTTTTTGTCATCCAGGAGATAGGAATCTCTCCGATGAAATCATCGGTTGCCATTTGAATGTCGGCGTGTGTTCACACTTTTTTTTAAACATTGCTTGATATTTAAATAACATTTTAGAATTTTTTGAAAATTAAAAAAAAAAAGTCTATCACTTTTGAGAAGGACGCTTTGCGTCGAAAGCTCAAGTCTTTGAAATAAATTAATAATTTATTTTTAAAAATCCACATCGTTTACTTGGTTTTCAAAGATTTCCATAATATATATATATATATATATATATATATATATATATATATATATATATATATATATATATATATATATATATATAAATAAATATATATTATTAAAACTAACAGTTTATCGAGCACCATACACTTAACCAACATTACACAAATATTTTTGAACACCAAATCATATATGTAACATAACCTTAAAATAAAATTTAATTTACATTCCCTGCGAGACTGTTTTCGCTGCGGTTCTACATCTGGCAGCCATTTTGTTTTGAAAGATTCTCTGCACAGTCGGAAAAATTTTTCTTCTGGTTTAATTATTTTTGACAAAGGGAAGTCTCTTTTCCCGAAATATTAAATAATGATTTTTAATCACCCGGACATCACACAAACAACTAAAAACTCTCTTGCTGTTATGTAAGATTTTAGGAAAAATAAATAGTAAGTCATATTTCGTATTCGATCGATTTATTGTTTTTGTTCCTTACAACTTGCATCTTACCCGGAATTTGCATTGCCCACAGCCTTTCAAAAACTTACTACTAATATATATATATATATATATATATATATATATATATATATATATATATATATATATATATGTCTCTGTATGTGTGTGTGTATTACAGAAGTTCAGAACAACATTTGTACCGTCGGTTTCAAATCCTTATAGAGGTCACCTAGAATAGCACTCTTTACCGAACTCTCTTCAGCCTTTGTTTATGTCTGTTTCTCCGGGAAAATGGCGGCACGTGCGTTATGTGACCCTCTGACCATATTTCGATTATCTGTTTAATTTTAATTTTCATCATTTTTACCAATGCGGTAATGCCCTAGTCATTGGCTAGCAAAAAAGGAAGTATTCACACGATGTATTCACAGGAGGCAGGCACTCTAAATTAACGGGAAAGAACGTTTTACAGAAAGAGAAATATTATAATATTTACACCATTTTATCATATAAGCAGGGATAAATATATAAATAATAACAATAAATATAAGAATAAAACAAAATTAATATATACTGATCTTTACATATAAAAGAGATTTGAGGGAAAACAACTATATATCCATGTCGCCATATGGCTTCCTTTAATTTTGAGGAGAAACAGTTTTTGAGGGAAGCAGTTTTTAGGGAATATTTTGAAAACGTTTTTTTTTTAAGTTGTTTTTTTTTATTTTTCAGAAATTGTCCTGGGGAGGGGGGGGGTCGACCAGGGCAACCGTATAATGTGGACCCCAATTTATTCGCCCACCCATACATCGCATTCGCTTTTTCGTTAAATCTCTTTCACCATATCCCATTAAGGGGTTTTACCTTATTTTGGAGGTTATCTTATTTGTGTGATTTTAAAGTAAAAAGAGTTTTATTGAATTAAGTTTTTTTTGTTTTTTTTCATATTTCATTTTTTTCTTTATTTGTTATATTATTTATTATGATATTCATTATTATTATTATTATTATTATTATTATTATTATTATTTATTTATTTTTCATTTTAGTCTTTTCCTGATTTATAAATTAATATATTAAATCTTACCTTATATTCTCTTATATTAAATTACTTTCTATTATTTGTAATTAAAATATTTTAAATTAAATTATATTTTCATTAAGTGGCAGTAATTTTTTTCATTTTTAAGTTTTGTTTTAATTTGTAAATCTTAATTTTCTAAATTTTTAAATGTTAATTCTCCGAGGCCGGTGGTGTAGTAGAAGCGATCAGAGGTCAGCATACCATAAGCATGGCATTGACACAAATTTCACAGATCAAGAAAATAACCATTTTTGCTAGCCCATGACTAGGGCATCGAAATATCGTCAGAGGGTCACATAACGCGCGAACAGCCATTTTCCGGGGAGACATACCTAAACAGAGGCTGAAGAGAGTCCGGTAAAGAGGCCTATTATAGTCTCCTTTGCTAAGATTTGAAACCGACGGTAACGATGTTGTTCTGATCTTGTAATACATATATTAATAAATATTACGCTATTATGTTTGTTTCTTCGTAATAATCGATGAGCACTCTCCTCTGATTATCCCCCACTAACCTTATATATATATATATATATATATATATATATATATATATATATATATATATATATATATATATATATATATGTGTGTGTGTGTGTGTGTATGTGTGTGTTTGTGTGTGGGTGTACGTGTCGCTCACCTATGTACAAGATTCAGAACCGCACACACACACACACGGGCACAACAGCCAATTTGGAGACAGGGCAATAAAAAATAATAAATTTCAAAAGAAAATCTAAGCACTCCAAGAAATGGAGATGACCGATAAAATAAAGGTCGAAATAACACGTACTTAATAAACACGCACGACTTTGACCAAGAGAAGCAGGAAAAAAGGAAAAAAATGAAAAATAAAAGATATGAAATTATCAAAACACGTACACACACACACCTGCAAACCCACACATGCGCAAAAACGCCAAACAATAACATATTTCCTCAAATGAAACAACACACTTCCAAATCGAAAGACATTTCTTCAAATGGATTTACATATCTGATGAGAGCGGACCACCGCTTGAAACGCGTTATATTAAATTATAAAATTATAAAATGATAAAATAACAAAATAATAAATAACTGTTGAAAAAAACATTTTACAAATGTTTTACATATTTTACAAATGTTTATATATATATATATATATATATATATATATATATATATATATATATATATATATATATCGATCGATGTTTATATTAAAAAAAAACATTGTAGATAAAATTTTCCAGCGCCTGTCTCGTTGCTTATTGATGGGGGTTCGATCCCTGGCGTGGAATGTGTGCTAGTCTAGGCGCACTGAAGAGCTGTGATACAGCGAAACAGTTTGTCTGTGAATGTGTATGAAAAATAAAATTTTTAATAACTTATTCAAAACTATTCAAGGTGAAAGCTTGAAGAATGTTAACATTTAACGAGAGAGCATATATAAATAAACAATAGTACGCTTACGTCTTTATTATTTTTCCGAAATCCGTCCTCCCAGATTATAAAAGCAAAATGGCCGCCTGACAACGAGAAAAAAATCTTCGTTTCCTCAAAGGAAAAGGGTAAAATGTAAGTTGCTTGTTAGTGTTTAGTATGTGTTTTGCTTTAGTGTTTCTTTTTGTAACGACCTCTGCATAAGCTGCATACATGAAAGATGCTGGAAATGGTTACTGATGGGTTCGGAGGGTTAACAGTTTCTTCATAGGCGATAATATATATATATATATATATATATATATATATATATATATATATATATATATATATATATATATATATATATATATGGGAAAAGGAAAACCAAAAAATGGATGTTTTTTATGTGTACATCAACGTTTCGTCTTTATTTATAAGACTTCATCAGGATGATGATATAGAGAAAAATGTCATGCAAGTACAAACACATGTAAGGTTGACATATTGGGAAAAAGGAAGAAAATAATGGCCACTACTGGGTGGACGTCCGTACTTGGTGAGGAGTGTAAAATGAATGTTTATGAAAATGAGTGGGGAAGAAGTGGAAAGATGGGGGTGAGCAAGGACTACTGTGGCTGGTAGTAAGAGAAAGAGGTGGGGGATGAGCAGGAATAATGTGGATGGCAGAGAGGGAGTGAAGGAGAGGGAGGAAGAAGGTATTTGAATAGATGGCTGCGGTCAAGACTGAGGGGGAAAAAAGTAAGTTGGAATGTTTGTGTGTGGGGGTGTATGCAGAGAAAAGGAGGGTGGGTAGAGAAGGAGGGAGGCTGTGATTTTGGTGGATGGGCGAAAGTTATGGTCTTAGAGAGGGTTATTAGAAAAAGAGGGGATTTAAGAAGGGGTATGGAAGAGTGAAGGTACGAAAGAAGTAGTTGAGAGGGGGAATGGGTGAGGGGGAGAGGGGGGATTTGTTATGATAGGGTATGAAATATTTGGAAAATGATGGCAATGAGTGAGGGAGTGGAGGGTTTTTTTCCATGATAAATGCCAGTATACTGAAATCATATTCCCTTAATAGGGTTAAGATGAAAATTCATATACACTAAATGTACAAAAGCAAGGAAATTCACAAATTTGTACACTTTTATTGTCATTAAGGGTATGACTACATATCAACCAAACCATTTCTTATCACATCACTACAGCTAAATCTTTATGCATGAGTGGATGAAGTGTGTGAGGTGCGCTGAAGAAAAATTCCTACCAGTAAAAAACATAGCCCTGTTGTGCTCGCATACCCTTAATGACAATAAAAGTGTAAAAATTTGGGAATTTCCTTGCTTTTGTACATTTAGTGTATATTAATTTTCATCTTAACCCTATTAAGGGCATATGATTTCAGTATACTGGCATTTTTCATGGAATATATATATATAGAGAGAGAGAAAGAATATAGCGTGCTAATATATATATATATAAAAATATAACGGCTAATGATACAAATTCATAATTTGGCTCACGGGAATTTCAGAGAAACCCTTTCTTTATTTTTATTATTTTTGTTTTTAATCTTTAATTTTTAATTTTTAATTTTTATTTATATTTTTTTATTATTATTATTTTTATTTATATATTTTATTTATATATTTTTATTCTTTTTATTCTTTTTATTCTTTCTATTTTTATTCTTTCTTTCTCTCTCGCTCTTTTTTTCTCTACAATTTATTCTCTATATATATATATATTTTTTAACCCACTTTTTATACTCTTTTTCTCTTTTTCTTCTTTTTTTATTTTTTTTTATTCCTTTATTCTTAGTATTAAAATGTTTTTATATATATATATGTTTTTTTTATATTTATTTATATATATATATATATATATTTTTTCATATATATATTTTTTTATTTTTTACCCCCCTTTTTTATTCCCCTTTTTATTCCCTTTAATCTTGAATTCTCTTTCTTCTCCCGTGTTTTAAATCTCAACGGTCTTATGACACTAAATTCAAATTTAAACAAACACACACAACACACTGAGCAAATAACGCGTCCCAACAAGAGTGTCATGTGACCTCACATTTCCAAAACAGATGACAACAGAAGCTGAAGAGAGCCGGATGGGTAAGACCTTCCGTGCTTGAAACCGACGGTACGAATGTTGTACTAATTTTTCTGTACCAGAATAAATAAATATTATGCTCTTAATTTTTAACTTTGATTCTTAATTAATCGAGCACTCTGCTGGGATTTTTCCTACCATTCTACAAAGAATTTATATATATATATATATATATACACACATATATATATATACAAATGAATAAAGTCGAAAGTATTTTTTCTCCATCTATCCTTAATACATTATCATCATATCACGTTAGCATTATTTAATTTTAATAATATAGTAATAGATTGAAATAGCTTTTATATAGGCATCTTCTACTCACTCAAACAAATCTCAATTTTGCTGTTTTGTATATTTATTTATTTTAAAGTTTTTAATAAATTAACATTCTGTAATATACCTTTCTGCTTTGTATTGTCAAATTTTCTTCTACATACGCAATCGTTTTATCGATAGCGCTATTATTATAATTATAAATAAAATAAGATAGCGAGACTTTATTTTAAAAATGATAGCGTTTAAAAACTTATTTAGAAGTTAATTTTCAAGGGAGATAATTTACTTCCCGCTTTAGTAATGTGTCAACTATCGCTGAGATGTCGAACAGATACTACACTTTTATCTTAGTCAAAAGGCCACGGAACCATTTTTTTGTGAGTAGGCATTTTTTAATTAATTTTTTTTTAAATTAAATATTTAATATTTTTTAATGGGCGTTGTAGTGTAGTATCAGTTCTGTTGTCACAAGATTGTCCTCCCAGGAATTACCTCCTCCGTTTTTAAGGGTGAGTATGGGGAATTCTCCCAGAATTAAAAATCCCCAAGAGTCGATTTAGTAAGAATATCTTTTAAGGGGTGGTAGTGTAGTATCGGTTCTTTATTCATAAGACCACGCAAGAATGACTTTTCTTTTTTGGGTAGAGGGAAGTCGTGTTCGTTCATTATGATATTATCATCTGTCGGGGGCGGTCAGCATTATACTAGCTAAGGAAGAACGATAACTAAAGTTTATAATAAACATGTCTTTTTTAACTAAAAAATTATAAAAGTTATCGTTCTTCCTTAGCCAGCATATTCATCTTTGTTTATAAAGACGGCGACTATATTTTTCCAGCCAATTTTCATTTAGGCGTTTCACATGGACAATGGAACTTGCCATTGTTTTTAATGTTATCTAAATAAATAAATGCAATTTTTTTCCACCTATTCTAACTATATTGACATTAAAACGGTTTATGCTTATTTAATTCTCCGTAGTATATTTTCATTCGTCATGATACATTGCTCCCAGGCATTACCTCCTCTTCGGTGAAAAGGCTGTACAGTATACATTCGTTCCTCACGATACCATTTCCTCAGGATTACCAGTTTTTATGTGGGTGGAAGTTAGTGTACTATCTATTCTGTTGACATGATATCATCCTTCCAGGCATTAACCCCTCCTTGGGGGGGGGGGGTCAATGTATGTAGTTCGTTCATCATTATATCATCCTCTCAGACTCTCATTTGCATATTTATTTATTTTAAGTTTCTAATGAATTAATATTTTCTAATATGATAATAATAATAATACATGCGTTTATTATTTTTTTTAATAAATTTGTTGCTGTTGTTGTTGTTGCTGTTTTTGTTGTGGTTGTTGTTGTTGCTGTTCCTATTTACTTCCTCCCACGAGAGCAGAGTTAAGCACAATGTCAATATTTAACCTGGTGAGAATCCAGCACAACCAAAATGGGCACTCTGAATTGGAGCAAAAATTTCAATTGCCTCGATCTAGAAGGAGTTCTCTTTCACTGACAGAGAACATAAAAAACTAAGTGCAGATTAAGGTCAGATACTACATTTTGCTCCTAGACAAAAGGACAAGGAGTTAACATATTGGTAGTGATGATGATGATGATGATGATGATGATGATGATGATGATGATGATGATGATGATGATGATGATGATGATTTGTCATAGAAAAGAAATAAACCTCCTCTAATCTTTCTAAATTACCCCATAAAAAATTTTCTTTAATATTCTTTACGTATTTTTCTTTCTTTTATAATAAAGGTGAAAAGTACAAAGTACCCATTTCGAATTACTCAGTAATATAAAAGTGGAGTATTTGACCAATCGATGTTCCACCTGTATGTTTATTCATTTCATTATATAACAAGTTTTAATGGGGAATTTATTTTAATTTTTATACTGAAACAAACAAACAAATTATCGACGTTGAATATCTTGAATACCATATCAATTGATCTTTTTGTTGTTTTTTCCTAAAAAAACAAATTTTGACGATGTTCATGCACAGTATATTTCCGCCATATTGGAATATATGAAATAACACTACGACAATCATCATTTTTGTTTTAATTTCCTATAAATTACCAAAATTTCAAATGAAAATTACTTCTTTGGTTTCTGTAAAGAAGACTAAAGCGTCAGTAATTGCCGCCCGGAAAGCGGGTAGAATTTGCTAGTATATATATATATATATATATATATATATATATATATATATATATATATATATATATATATACAATAATATTTTTATAAATAAATATATTAGTTTTTTTTAAATACCTAGAGACATCGATGTTTCATGCTAACGCAATCTTCAGTCTAGGAACTAATTCCCGACACAAATCGCCACTGATTCGTAGTCGGTGATCATATCCAATCGGCCATCGTCAATTAGTTAGTAAATATAGAGTAACTTTAACTGTAAATAGCGACAAGCTGCTATTCACCAGGCAGATAGAGTGATCTTACGAAACGGTGTTCGGATCTCGCATATAGCTATTTGTACTGCTTGTTATTAAAGCTACTCGAAAGTGCCCAGCCCTTATATATATATATATATATATATATATATATATATATATATATATATATATATATATATATATATATATATATATATATATATATATATATATGATGGACTCTCCCGTCGATTGCGACGTATGAGGTTCCAACAACTTTCATTTGTGTCTAGATCGTTCATGACACCTGAGTCCGGCAAGAGACCTGCAAGGAAAGCCGCAGACAGTGCAAGAGTGTGAGTAATCGTATGCCAGGTGTGGAGCACTCTCTCTAGCTTTTCGCCTAACTTTGGCAGTTCTCATATTATCCACACAGGTCTCGTTGAATCTTTCCAGTCCAATGCAACAAGCTGCTCGCTATGTCTTCCTGTCTTTTGTACAGTCTTCAAAGTTTTTGGGGGGTACTCCAATTGCCGTCAGCGCATCTTTCAATTTATCTTTGTACCTCAGCAAGGGCCGACCAACATTCCTGTTACCACAAGCTAACTGACTGTACATCAGTGCTTTAGGTATCCTCCCTTCGTCCATTCTTGCTACATGACCAGCCCATCGCAATTGAGACTGCAACAGGAAACTTTCAATTCCACCAATATGGCATCTGTTGTAAAGATCGGTGTTAGCGACTTTGTCCTTCAAACTAAGTCCGCATATGGTCCTAAGGCAGCTCCTGTGGAACACATCCAATTGGCGAATGTGATGCCGGTAAGGCGTCCACGCCTCACATCCATAGAGAAGACCTGTCAATATTACAGCCCTATACACATTGATTTTTGTCTTCAACTTAATGCCTCTGCTACTCCAAAGACGATGTTTCAGCTTTCCGAAGGCATTTGCCGCTTTTGCAATTCGGTTTACGATTTCATCATCAAGTGAAGCAGCAGAATTAACTTTGCTACCTAGGTAGGTAAAGTTTTTGACATAGTTCATTGGTCTGCCATCCACTTTGAGTTTGTCTAATGGAAATTCATGGACAGGCTGATTTTGTTTCACTCCTTGAACTTGTTTAGGGGTAGGGCATGGTTGATGGACCACCTCAGTCTTCTTTAAACTGATTGTTAAACCAAAAGCCCTACATGCACCTGAAAATATTGTCAAAAGATTCTGATCTTCTTCAAAAGAAGTTGCGACCAGGGCAGCATCATCTGCAAAGAGAAGGTCCCGAATGATGGCCTCTCGAACCAAGGTTTTGGCTTTAAAACGCTGATGGTTAAAGAGTCCACCTGTGGTTCGGAATTGAAACTTAACACCCGTGCTTTCATCAGCGAATGCGTACCGAAGCATCACCGAGAAGAACAATGCAAACAGCACAGGTGCTATCACACAACCCTGTTTCGTACCGTTGGTCACTTCAAAAGGCTCTGAGGTTTCCCCATTGGAAACGACCTGTGCTTTCATCCCTTCATGAAAGAAGATTATGACATCAAGCATGTTGTTGGGGATTCCAAGCTTATGAAGAACTTTCCAAAGTGCTACGCGGCTGACCGTATCGAATGCTTTTGTCAAATCAATAAAAACCATGTACAGTTCCCGATTTTTTTCACGAACTTTTTCAGCAACTTGACGAAGGGCAAATACCATGTCGATTGTACCTCGACCAGAGCGAAAACCACATTGGGACTCTGGGTAAATCTCATCAATAAGATGTCTGATGATCCTGTTCAGAATCAACCTTGCAAGAATTTTACCTGCAACAGAAAGCAGAGATATCCCGCGATAAGTATCGCAAGAATTCCTGCTTCCCTTGCTCTTATAAAGATGCTTGACATTACTATCCTTAAAGTCCTGTGGGACTCCGCCAACTTTCCATATCTCCACAAACAAGATGGTCAGTTTTTCCTCGAGTGCTCTTCCGCCATGTTTGTACACCTCAATGTGGATGCAATCTCTGCCCGGTGCCCCTGACGATAGCTGTTTTTTTAGCTTGAGATACTTCCTGAACTGTAGGTGGAAAAGACAGTTCCGGAATTTCGGGATGCTGCGGAAGAGAGGAAATTATGTTTTCGTCAGTCACCGATGCAGAGTTAAGGACAGTTTCAAAGTGCTGCTTCCAGCGCTTAAGGATAGCAGATTTGTCAGTTAGCAGTGTTTCTCCATCCTCAGCCAAAACTGGGGCAGAACCATTCATTTGAGGACCAAACACCTCTTTCAGGCCATAGTAAAATGACTTAGAATCCTTCCTGTCGGCTGCGTCCTGAAGTTCCGCAGCCTTGGATGACCACCAAGCCTCTTTCAATGCCCTAAGTGCCTTCTGAACTTGTGCTTTGTGAGCTCTATACGCCTTCTTTTTCACTGTGTTGTGGCAAACATGCATTTGGTCGATAAGCTTCTGCACTTCAGTATTGTTTTCATCAAACCAGTCTTGATGTTTCCGCAAAGGGAAGCCCAAAACCTCAGCAGACGAGTCATAAACAGCATTGCGCAATGAATCCCAAGAACTTGAAACGTCACTATTTACCTCTACAGAAGCTATAGCGGTCGTAACTTTTTCCTTCAGCTCATTTTGTGTATCTGCCTGTTTTAGAGGCAGAACATTTAGGCGTTTTGGAACAGAAGACTTTTTCACTCTCCTCTTGTCTAAATGGAAGATGGTCTTGCCGACTATAAGCGCATGATCTGATAAACAACAGCTACTATGGAAAGAGCGTGTTATCTTAAAATCTTTGAGGTCGCGCTTTCTGGTAATTATGTAGTCAATGAGATGCCAATCTTTTGATCGGGGGTGCATCATGATGTTTTTCGACAATGCTTTTGTTGGAAGTACGTGTTTGTCACACTGAAGTTAAATTCTTTGCATAACGTCAGGAGTCGCAATCCATTTGAATTAATTTTTCCAACACCATGGTGACCCAGAACACCAGCCCATGTTTGAAAGTTGAGCTCCACTCGAGCATTGAAGTCTCCCATCAAAGCAACCTTATCCTTATGCTGAATTTTTTAGATTAAGCTACGCAAATCATTGTAAAGATCAGCTTTGCATTGATCTGAACTATTCATAGTAGGGGCATAACAGCTGATAAGAGTTGCGAATGTGTTGTTTTTTAGTGGAAGTCTTAGAGTCATAATACGATCTGAATGACTTACTGGGAGTGTTGGAAGTGATCTAGCAATTTCCGTCTTCACTGCAAACCCTACGCCAGATTGACGTGGTTCGTTTTCTGGTTTACCAGCCCAGAAAAACGTGTATCCACCTTTTACCTCACACAGCTGTGAGTGACCAGACAGACGCGTCTCACTAAGGGCAGCAATATCTACATCATGTTTCCTTAATTCCATTGATACGAGGGCCGTTTTCCTTTCTAGTGACGCATCACTATCCTGCAATGTGCGCACATTCCAAGATCCAATGTTTAGCTTCATAAATTTCTTTGTTTTCTGACTGCTGTATTGGATAACTAGACAGCTGCAGTAGGCTGACAAGTCAAAGAAGGGCATGCAATGTTTAGGGTTCCTTTTATCGCCCCCTCCCTGAAATAGGGAAAGCAGTGCTGATCCTAGATAGGCCTGCTTTGTCACTGGTGGAGGACACGAACGGCACAATTGCCCAAAGGTTTGTGCCAAACGGCCATCACCCACCAGCCGCCACTGTGTAGAGCGCCAGCTAGAGACTTCCAGCAATATCCTTTGCCTGTCCCCGTCGCCTTTACTCTCTCGCCAGTGGACCCAGAAATACTCATGTCGATTTTAGAAAAGCTGCTAGAAAACCCACACGAATGAGATTTGATTTGAGTGGTGAAGGCTTGTGTAGGACCATCCACACTTTTTGGAATTGTTGATTACACAAGATCGGTGCAAATGAGTGCCACAGAAAAAGTCAGCAACAACCCTCAGGTTATACATCAGAGTTTTCCATCTCCTAGACACCTGCCTTAACAAAGGCTTAGGAAGCATCTCTCCTAGTGGGTTAAACGCGCCCCCAGATACCAAACTGGAAATTTCCCTGATCCGGCGCCATATACATATACATATACATATATACACACATACACACATATATATACAGAGAGAGAGAGAGAGAGAGAGAGAGAGAGAGAAAGGTTGAGACAGACCACTACCCAGTGGCAGGGGGTTAGATTGGTGAGTGCCGGGACGTATCTGCATGCCAGCAGACCCTGCACACTGCACCTCTGGGGTTCTAACCTACTCCGAGATCTCTAGTCTATTAGCCTGGGGCCGCAAAGCACCCAGTTACCATAGTGTACCACGAGGAGGTCAGACTAGAGTCTTGTCTGGGGATAGGCTATATACCAGCAGGGGAGACTTACTCACTCGGCTCCCTTTTCGCACAACTAGTGGGCTATCTAGCGGCTAAGCAAATAGCAAGAGTAGGAAGCCCATGCAACTACAAGTACGCTCCGCTGTAGCACTAGACGCATCACACAGACCTGTGGATAACAACTCCACCACACCATATATATATATATATATATATATATATATATATATATATATATATATATATATATATATATATATATATATATATATATATATATGAAGTGTGTATGATGTGAATTTATTCTGTGATTATTAATATTCTAAATGCGCGATTTTCTCTTATTGAAATGCGTTACTTCTAACATGGCCGATCAAATAACTGTAAGCGTTTGTATTCGTTTTGCTGCCATTTTTGCGACCTGAATTAATAAAAAAAATAAATATAAATGAATTTTTTTAAGTGCCCGACATTTAATGAGTTTTCCCAAAAGAAATATTTTCTCGAAATATTTATCATCACCAAAAGGAATATGAAAAGGATATGAACAATGTTAACATTACCTCGAGGGTGCGGTCGCTGATATTTGATGAGATACGCTAAAAAATAATAAATAAATTAAATAATTAATATATATATATATATATATATATATATTACATTTTTGCTGTACAATTTCGGCCTTTGTTCTAGCGTGGTAAGTAGGCAAGTAGTCAGGGCGGCACCCGTATTAGGTATTATTAGACTATTATTTATTTAAAAGAACGAGTAAAACATCTCATTTAAAATTGAAAAACATTTTTTTTTTTGAAAAATGAAATAAAAAAGAAAAGAAAATATTCAAGTAAAACTTAAAACTCCCCAGGGGTTTTTCTTTTTAAGTCATGAGAAATGTTGGCGAAAAGCGTAAATAAATTTAAATTGCGTTTTATTTATTAACTTTTTTTCTACTAAGACTACCGGCCCAAATTCTAGTATATATTATATATTACATAGTTTTAACGCCAATAAGTACTTAAAGCACAATTAATTATTTGGGGCTATTAAAATGATTTCCAGTGCTATTGATAATGTTTACCCATTTATTTAATTTTTTTATTATCGTTTATGTTTTAATTCATGTTTGACGTAAATCATAAATTTATGACGTCGCGTCAAAGCTATAATAATTTCGTTAAAGTAATGTGTTAAGCTCTATTGATGAGAAAGTCGAAGTAGTTCAGTTCGTAAAAGCTCCTACTTCAGATCTCATGGTTTCGGTTTCGATTTCACGCGATTTGTTAAGAATTTATTATATACTATTGATGCAATATTTTCCATTTCTAAAAGTAGTTAAGATATCTGATATTTCGAAATAGGACAAATTTCGCAATGTGTTTATCACGTTTTTTTTTAAAATGTGACTGACGTAAAAATTGCGGCTGACTGACGGACAGACGGACAGACGGACAAACTGTTTATTTATATAAAAAGGAAACTCATGTGTGTTAGAGGATTCCAGACCGTTATTTTTTTGATTGTCTCTCCCCTCTCCATCTGTTTAAAGGTTTAACAGTTTGGATGAAAATGGTATTTTATGTTCGACCCCTTCAACGACGATGAATCGGAACCTTTCTTTGCATGGACTGTATAATATCATCACACTGTATTTGTACATTTTTATGGACTGTATAATATCATCACACTGTATTTGTACATTTGTATGAACTCTATAATATCATCACACTGTATTTGTACATTTGTATGGACTGTATAATATCATCACACTGTATTTGTACATTTGTATGGACTGTATAATATCATCACACTGTATTTGTACATTTGTATGGACTGTATAATATTATCACACTGTATTTGTACATTTGTATGAACTGTATAATATCATCACACTGTATTTGTACATTTGTATGAACTGTATAATATCATCACACTGTATTTGTACATTTGTATGGACTGTATAATATCATCACACTGTATTTGTACATTTGTATGGACTGTATAATATCATCACACTGTATTTGTACATTTGTATGGACTGTATAATATTATCACACTCAACAGCACATTTGGGATGTGCAAGTATCCTTGTCTAGCATTTAGACTGAAATCAAACCAGATTGAATTCCAGAGAGAAATAGATTCTTCTTTGGAAAAACCTTTCGGGTGGCAAGTCGTTTACCGAAAAAGGGTTTAGTTTCGTATAAAGGTTCGCTTTACTCTGACACCGTGTTAGGAGATGCGTTCTGCCTCAAACACTAACAGGTGTGCTTGTGGACTACTTCGATATTTATAGAAGAGACAAGACATTATTTATAGAAGAGACAAGACATTAATTTTTACATGTAAAAACTTAGAACGTTGTGTGTTCATATCACATCGGGGTCACCATTTTATAGGAGTCTATCTTAGCATGGACTGTAAGGCAAACTACTATAATATTTTGTGCAACAAAACGGTCGTCAAACGAAAGGAAAACATAAAAAAATAACAACGATCTATTTATTTGAGTGACCTTGTAGAGGAAAAGCTGTATCAAATAAAAATAAAAAAGGCATTTCATACAAATTAAAATTCAAAATTTATTTACGAAACTCGGTTAGATAAATGAAGTACGTTACATCTATGGGGAGACGAGATGAATGCCTGCTTTCTCGTGGAGTCCTTTTAGGAAAAAAAACGTTCACAGCAGGAGTAGCAGTTGCTGTGACGTCACGAAGGTTGCGGTCTTCTCGCCCCTGCTGTAACCTTGTGTGTTCGCTGCTCCTGCTTCCACGACCTACACCGTTGGGTTTAGGTAGCCAACAGTTAAGACATTGTCATAGTGAAAAAGTAATAATAAAGTAAAAAAGTCCGTTGGCTGCCGAAGGTCTTTGAGCTGTATTTCTTCTAGTGGAGAATAGCCTTACTCGAGTGTCCAATTGACAGAGGCAGGAGAGAGGACGTCTTCCTTCCTTGGTGTCGAGGGGCTCTCTGTTTACTCTCTGTAAATCTCTGGATGTTGATTGGTTATCGTGTGACCCAACCACCTCACAGTGAATGCTCTCCGTACGTAGAAAGAAATGGCAAACTCTCCACTGCTACAAACTCTTTTTCTATGTTAGTCAATAAAAGGGAGAGCGGGGGGAGATAGAGAGAGGTGGCGAGACGGATTAATAGAAAAGCATTATTTTCTAAATAAGCTAGAACATGATATTAGCAGTGGCTTTCTTTCTTTTGTTATTTCTGTCTCATCTGTCTAAAAGCTTAATTTGCCCCTCTCTTAAATTTTAACAACAGTTAAAAAGTTTGAAAAGTGAAAGAATAAAGTGAAAAATCAATATTTATAGATTTCTCGAATTCTATCGCATAAAAAATATTAAAAACTAGCTGGACCCGTGTCCCAGCGTTGCCCGGGGAAGTAAAGTAACTCAAGAAATTTCGGACCCCAATGCTAACCTTTGGATTATTTACTGCTTATAGTGGTTCGGCACGAACTCAGACCCCACGAAGTTAATCTAAAACATGAGGAGCGTGATTGCCACCCGGAAGAAAGTAAGTTTAATTGTCAACCCGGACTTAAGGTTAGTCTCGGCTTAATGGAAGGCATTTGTTTGCTTAAAAAAGACGCGGGATCATTAAAAGTCAATGTCACCTAAGTAAAAAAGAAATACAAAAAAATATAAATCGATAAGAAAATTAATTTCTTTGTTTGTCTGTTTGTTTTCTTCTGGTTGTCCAGCGCGAAGACAGACCCGACAAATTTAATGTAAAACCGTTTCTTTTTTTCGGGGTGGGGGTGGGGTACCCGACTTATGGTAGTAAAGAGCTTGGCTAAAATAAGCAAAAAAAAGAAGAAAACAGAAAATAAAAGGAGTAAGACAAAGTAACGTTAGACAAGGGATGACCAACAACTCCCATATATCCAACACTTTCGATGGCCTTGTGCCTCGTTTACCCTATTGTATTTTATGTTTTCTCTATTGGCGAATAAATACTTCAAAGTGTAGTATCTGTTCTGATACTACACTTAATCTTTTCTGGCCTCTGTTAGTGAAGGAGAGATCCTTCTTGACTGAAGCAATTTTAATTTTTGCCAAAATCCAGAGTACCCCATTTATGGGTAGCTGGAAATCTCCCTACATTATAAACCGACCTTGTGCCTAACTCTGCTCTTGTGGGGAGGCTAGTAAATAGGGACCACCGATGCGTGACATCAATTATTTATTTAGTTTAACCAACCATACACTACAGCGTATTGAATACACAATAGACATTTTGATATCTTGTTGAACCCGTGTATAATTTTAAGAGTCCAAGTTTCTTAATAACAAAAAAAAAACAAATCAACATTTTTTTTTACTGATGGGTCACCACTTATCAAGGCCTGGGGGCCACTCAAGGATAAGGGTTAAATAGATTGTCAGTTGGGCGATGATCACCACCACAAGAAGATTGGAAAATAACGGGTGGAATGGGCAGAAGAATTGATTATGCAACAAGTATTTGTTGACATTAGACTTGAAGACGACCATGCTGTAGTCGGTTGGGAAGCAATCTCGTAGTATTTTGTTCTACAGATAAGATGTTCTGGGAAATAAACTTTGTTCATGGAAGTTCCGTTTGATTTTTGGTACAGAGAGTGAGAGATAGAAAGGAAAGTTCTTTGTTATTATTGTAGCTAGGAGAGTTCTTGCTGTGAATGTTTTACGGTGTGGGGGGTAAGTATTAGAGCTCAGTCGAGCAACTGACAATAGCTGCATGGTAGAGAAGAGATCATCCCCTACTAGGTTGCGAAGGTGGTTTTGATACTCCGTCAAGACAAGAAAGAGTACTCCAAGTGGCACCTCCCCAGATGTGGCAAGAGTGCTCCATCTTAGAACTATCTGGCTGTTATACAGATAGAGCATCGACATATAAATAGTTTTGTTAACGTGTTACTATCCTCCTGCTTTATTCTGTAAACTAATCCAAATAAAATGCTTCGATCAGCCATGCGTAACGTTTGTTTATCGAGAAGTCGCCCACGATATAATGACTCATCAGGCGAGCCGCACTATTAAACTATGCACTATTTCG
Organism: Sepiola atlantica; assembly: GCA_963556195.1. Taxonomy (NCBI): domain Eukaryota; kingdom Metazoa; phylum Mollusca; class Cephalopoda; order Sepiida; family Sepiolidae; genus Sepiola; species Sepiola atlantica. The sequence goes on along the minus strand of OY744518.1, from coordinate 77,112,132 downwards.
TTGAAGCAATTCAACCATTTCCATTTGGAGGATACTCCTATGATTAATATTAGTTGAAAGAAGAAGAAGAAGAAGAAGAAGAAGAAGAAGAAGAAGAAGAATCATCATCATCATCATTATTATTATTATTTATTTTATTTATTTATTTATTTATTTTTTTTTTTTGTTAACTAACCGTGCCAGAAAAATAAAAGAATAATAAAAAAAAGTTTTTACTGTAATTCAATTTCGTGCAACCCACTTTCTCTCTGCCTTTCTCTCTCCCAGCTAAATCACTTCTCACCCTCCCCGGCTGTCCTCTTCATTTATATCACCTGATATCCACATATGCAAATCAGAGACCACCATAAACACCTGCACATATGAAGAGAAGTCCTTTTTTAATCTGCATACACGACATGCGAAGCACCTCATTCTTTTTCTTTATTGTCACATTATTATCATTGTTCTTATTTCATAGTAGTCTCAACCTTTGGATGTTTTTAGTTGGACTTTTTTTTTGAACATCCAGTCAATTCTCTTGACCTTAGACATTCAAGCTATACCATAACACTTTCGCTGTTCCTAACAGGCAAGCTTTTTGCAGAATTGGAAAAGAAATTGTCTCGTCAATCTGTTTAAGCCATTTATGGTGGCTTTTCGTTATGGTTCCAAGCGTTCCAATTACAACGGGAATCACCTTTACTTCTTTACATTTCCATAATCTAACTAATTCCCATTTTAGATCTTGATATTTTTTTTTCGTGTTCTTTCTCCTGCACTTTGGTATCGAAGGGACAGACTATATCAATTATTAAGCAAGTTCTTTTGTTTTTGTTTAGAAAGATTAAGTCGGGTTTTGAATGTTCAAGAACCTTATCAGTCTGTATGTGCATGGCCCAAAGAAGTTTGACATTATCGTTCTCTTTTACCACTTCTGGCTTATTTTTAATTGTGGTCCAATTCATAAAGTTGCATATATTCCAGTGTAGTACCTGAGCGACTTTGTCGTGTCTCCATTTTTTTACACTGATGTTGTGCTAGTATTGGGCATTCAGATACAATATACGCTAAGGTTTCTTCCCTTTCAATTGCACAATCGGCATATAGGTGATTCTGCAGTTTTTTTTTTCAATGTAATGTGTGATGGACCTAGTGCGTGTGGCTTGCTCCTGGGCTATCATTAAGCTGCTCTCAGTAGATCTTTTGAGATCACCCCTGATCAACCAATTTCAGCTGTCATTATTTCTAAACGTAGTATTCTTAAAGAATACACTGTGTAGTTTCTTTCCAAATAATTTTAACCCTCTCTCTTGTAACTTTTGATGTTTTTTCACCGCCGTTCTTAGTATTTTCTCTCTTTTCACTTCATGAAGAAATATCTCATTATTTTCAGAAAAATAGTTATATAGACAACCTTCTTCTATATTCACAACATCTTCAACACTGAGAAGACCTCGACTACCTTTCTTTCTATGTAGATACAATCGATCTGGATCCCTTTCTTTGCAAGAGCTCCATAATTGTAAGCATTTTTCGTGTTTTGGTACACAAACATTTTAGTTGATCTACATTCCAGTCAAGTATACCGGCAGTATGATAGCTACTGCTTTGGCATTAATAGCATATATTGTATTTCGACTGTGGAGGTGTGATTTAAGAATATTCCTTACTCTTCTGTAGTACTGAGATGTGACCTGGTCTGTAGTACTCAGCTGTGATCTGGTCTGTAGTACTCAGATGTGATCTGGTCTGTAGTACTCAGCTGTGACCTGGTTTATATTATTATTATTATTATTATTATTATTATTATTATTATTATTATTATTATTATTATTATTATTATTTCTAGCAAATATATTCTCCCCCCCCCCGGTCGCATATTTTTGCTAGTTGTTTTATTTAATTTCTCTCTCTCTCTCTCTCTCTCTCTCTCTCTCTCTCTCTCTCTCTATCTATCTATCTATCTATCTATCTCTCTCTCTATCTCTCTCTATCTATCTCTCTCTATGTCTCTCTTTCTCTTTCACTTTTAGAAATAGAACTTTCTTTAAGTTCGAATAATCAGAGAGCGGGTAATCAAATGTTGGAATGGCCGCCAGCTGTTCTATCATATTCCATTACAATTTAATTTAATTACGTAACTCAATTATATAGATTTAAAAAAAAAACAATATTGTTCATTTATTCTATTTATAATTTTTATTAAAATTATTATCGTATTTTAAATACATCTGGAAATCTGAAAAAACAATGATGAGTGCATATTATCGAATGTTAATTTATTAGAAGCTGTAAAACAAATTAATTATATAAATTTGAAATACGCGTGATGTTTGCAGAAGCTTTAGAATGGGTATATAAAGCAGCTGATAAGTAGATATCATGAGTGCATATTATCGAATGTTAATTTATTAGAAGCTTTAAAACAAATTAATTATGTAAATTTGAAAGATGCGTGATGTTTGGGAAAGGTATATAGGAGTTGATAAGTAGATATAAAAAGAGAGCGATCAAAACCAATGATATAGTTTCGGCTTCAAATAGATATAAAAAGAGAGCGATCAAAACCAATAATATAGTTTCGGCTTCAAGTAGATATAAAAAGAGAGCGATCAAAACCAATAATATAGTTTCAGCTTCAAGTAGATATAAAAAGAAAGCGATCAAAACCAATAATATAGTTTCGGCTTCAAATAGATATAAAAAGAGAGCGATCAAAACCAATAATATAGTTTCGGCTTCAAGTAGATATAAAAAGAGAGCGATCAAAACCAATAATATAGTTTTGGCTTCAAGTAGATATAAAAAGAGAGCGATCAAAACAAATAATATAGTTTCGGCTTCAAATAGATATAAAAAGAGAGCGATCAAACTAATAATATAGTTTCGGCTTCAAGTAGATATAAAAAGAGAGCGATCAAAACCAATAATATAGTTTCGGCTTCAAATAGATATAAAAAGAGAGCGATCAAACTAATAATATAGTTTCGGCTTCAAGTAGATATAAAAAGAGAGCGATCAAAACCAATAATATAGTTTTGGCTTCAAGTAGATATAAAAAGAGAGCGATCAAAACCAATAATATAGTTTCGGCTTCAAGTAGATATAAAAAGAGAGCGATCAAAACCAATAATATAGTTTCGGCTTCAAGTAGATATAAAAAGAGAGCGATCAAAACCAATAATATAGTTTCGGCTTCAAGTAGATATAAAAAGAGAGCGATCAAAACTAATAATATAGTTTCGGCTTCAAGTAGATATAAAAAGAGAGCGATCAAACTAATAATATAGTTTTGGCTTCAAGTAGATACATAATCTCCATTATTAGAAGGATTATTATTATTATTTGTACTCACTAGGAGTTATCACACAGGTCATCGTCAGTGATTGCTCAGCGACAGCAACCAGTAGTGTTCCCTAGAGTCTGAGTGACAACAAGCCTCCCCAGATTTCTAGTATTCTCCACCTCTTTTCTATAACCACCGTAAATTTTCTTGCGGTATCGCAACAGCCACTTACCGTTGGTTTCTCGCTGATAATAACCATTGGTTTTCTATGGGATTTGGGTGGCATTAAGCTTCGCCAAGTTCCCAGCACTTTCCGCACTCTTCCAGTGGAGATCTGGTTTGTGCTGTCCCTCCTCGGTCTTCTCACCCCCCTTGATCCTCTACAAATAGTGTGTGTTGTGTCAGCAAAAGCCGGCACCATTGGGGGTGGGCAGCTTATGATATTTCTTACAGTTTCTGTTCATGCGGTGATGTTTTTCCTGTGGTTTTGTTTTCTTCTTGTACTTCTATATGACTGGTTACCGTTCGTAGCTTATGCGGGTGGGTTTCCGCATTCGAGGGGATTCCTTAAGATTGCAGCTGTTTTGATCATTGCCGTCCTTTGTAATATCTCAGTGATCCCTTTGATTCCAATTTCTCCCAGTCTTTTCTCTAGGTTTTTTGGGACTGTTCCTAGTGCTCCTACAATTATTGGTATTATACTGACTTTCTTCATGCACTATATTGCTTTCAGTTCTCTGGCAAGTTCCATGTATTTACTTCGTTTTTCCGTCTCTTTGATCTTCACTCTGTGGGCTGCTGAAACGGCGAAGACTACGATTTTGCAAAATCTTTCCTTTTTGTTATAAAATTCGGTCTCCTTGTTTGTATGAGCTTGTCTGTTTGTATATCCATATCCCAGAGGATTTTGTATTTTTCGTTTTCCAGCTCTGTTTCTGGTTTATGTTTGTACCATTCGTATGCATATTCGAAATTCAATCATTTGCACATTTACCAGTGTACTGCGTTCCCCACAGTCATGTCTGTTCTTGTATTCTTTTTGAGCTAATTTGCTGCATTCACTTATATGATTTACCGTTTCGTCTCTTTGTCCACACAGTCTGCATTTACTGTTTTCCTGGGTTTTATCTATTTTAGCTCTAATGTAGTTTGTCCTAATCGCATTGTTCTGTGCAGTGGTCAGTAAAGATTCCGTTTTTTTGTTCAGGTGTCCTTTTCTTAGCCATTCCCAGCTATTTTCGTTTGTTTCTTCTCTTGTCGGTCTTTTGAAGCGTCCATGTAGTTTTTTTCTTGCCGCTTTTCTTTTCTTATAGTTTTGTTTCTGGTTTCGGTGTTTCCTGAATTGCTCATTAGAATGGTGTTTCTTGCTGCTGTGATTAGCCTTTCCGTCTTCTGATTTGTGTATTTCTCCAGCTTTTGTTTCGTGTCTTTCACACAATTTTCTATACTTACCAGTCCTCTTCCTCCTTCGTTTCTTTTCATGTAGAGTCTGCCCGTATCGTCTTTTGCGTGCAGTGCGTTGTGCATGGTCATTAATTTTCTAGTCCTCTGGCCAAGATGGCTGAATTCTTCTTTAGTCCAGCCTATGAATGGTCCAGAGTATCTTATTAGTGATACTGCCCAGGTGTTAATTTCTTTTACTAGATTCAGGGTACATAATTTTGTTCTAAGAGTTTTCTTGTTCTTCGTAAATATTCTTTTCCAATCTTCTCTTTCATTTCTGTAGATTTGATGGCATATGTTTAAAGAACTCCTAAATATGTGTAGCTATCATGTTCGCCTAGCACCCTCATCTCTTCTTGGTTGGGGAGTTCCATGCCCCCTGTCGTCTCCAGTTTTCCGCTTTCTATTTTAGTAGTGCACACTTTCCCATTCCGAATTCCATTCCGAATTCCATTTGGATGTCCTGACTGAAGATTCTGCTTGTATTTATCAGCTTTTCCAGTTCCTTTTTGCAAATAATTTCACGTCGTCCATGTACATCAGATGGTTTATTCTTTGTACTGTGTCTGTAAACTTGTATCCGGCATCACCTTTTCTGAATATGTAGTTGAGCGGCATCATGGCTATTATAAACAGTAGTGGTGATAGGGAGTCTCCTTTGAAAATGCCTTTCTGTATTTTTATCTCAGTTAGGTGTTTTCCTCCGGCTGTTAGTTCTAGTCTTCATGTTTCCAATGCTTTCTTAATAAGATTAATAATCCTGTTGGGTATTTTGTATATTTTTAAACATTCGATTATCCTTGCTTGAGGGATTCTGTCGTAAGCTTTCTTGTAGTCGATCCATGCCATGGATATCTTTTTTTCTGCTTTTTACCTCCTTCAGGATCTTTTGATCAATATATAACAGATCATGCGTCCCTCTTATCCCTTTCTGGCATCCTTTTTGTTCTTCGGGAGCAGTCCACGATGGTTCAGGGATTGGTAGATCTGTTCTCTCAGTTGTGCCGTTAGGATTTTCCACATTGTTGCTAAACAAGTTATTGGTTTGTAGTTGCTTGGGATCGTTCCTTTTTTGGTATATTTTTGTATTAGCGTTGTCCTTCCTTTGGTCATCCATTCTGGTACGTTTGTTTTGTGGATACATCCTCTCAGTTTCTGCGCTAGCCTTTTATGTAGGGTCGTGGATTTTTTAAAACCAGTATGGATGTATTCCATTGTGGCCTGGTGTTTTCCCAGTTGCTATTTTCTTTAGGGTTGCCTTAATCGTTTCTTCATTAATTTCTGTTTCTGTTCCTTCTTTAAGTTTCTGTAGTTCATCTTTTATGTTTTTCAGCCACTTCGCATTTTTTTGTGTTTTTAGGCTTTTCCCATATCTTGTTCCAGAAGTGTTTCGTCTCTGTCGGGTTGTTCTGTTGTTGTTCGTTCTCCATTTATGTTTTTGTAAAACTGGCTTTCATTGTTTTCAAAGGTTATGTTCTGTTATTGCTGTTCAGATGTGTGTCTGCATCGTTTCAGTGTTCCTTCTATTGCTACTATCTTTTTGTTTTAATTCTTCATGTTTATTATTCAGTCTTTCCTTGTGAAGCAGATTTCCTATTCTCTTTCATCCTGTTTACGGTCTTAGCTTTTATTTTGAAGTTTGGCAATTTGTTATTAGTAGTAGTAGTAGTAGTAGTAGTAGTAGTAGTAGTAGTAGTAGTAGTAGTAGTAGTAGTAGTGTTATTGTTGTTATCAGCAAAAGTAGCAAAAGGAAATGCCTCCTTAGTGCTGGTCGACAACCTTCCTAGAGCTAGAGGTTCGAACAAAAATATCCGGTTTTCAAACCGACAATTGCTTAAAGAGTGTATAAGATCTGCTTATCGCCTGACATTGAACTTCTTCTTTGTCAGACGCAGATGTACCATCACAGGGGCACTTCAAAGACACCCAGTGTTTGGCCTTGTTTTCTTGACTAAGACAGTGAACGCCACACCACAATCTCTTTATCTCTATCTGAGCAACTTGGGGATACTTGGTTGTCACTTTGTCTCACCCGACTAGTCTGGGTTGCTCTTGTTCTGGCGGGTTGAGAGTACAGGTTTGACAGCTTGACTAGTTGCTGTTTATGCCTGGTAGTACAGGAACTCTTACTCTTACTCTTAGGTGGCGCTAAGATCGACTGCTCTATCAACAGTTGTATAATATCGAGATGACTATAGTGCCATATCGCGCATAGAAAGGGGTCCTGCATATATCTCCGGTGGGCTTTCCCGATGCCACAACCCTGTATATAAAGACTTGACTAATCGTCTACTTATGTGAACTTTGTTTTCTGACATCCAACAAACACTTACTGTGTCTAATCCACTCTATCTACACAACATCCCACTTAGGATTCCACGTATAAATCTGGTAGTCCCTTGCGTCTCCGTGGCAATATGCCTTGATTGATGTGAACAAAAGTAAAATATCTGGTTTGCAAACCTACAATTGCTTAAGGCCTATCGCCTGGCTTTGAACTCCTTCTTTGTCTATTAGCAAAGCGCAGAGGTACCATCACAGGGGCACTTCAAACACACCCAGTGCTTGGCCTTATTTCCTGATTAGGACAATGAATGCCATCCCACCATCTCTTTCTCCCTATCTGGACAACTTGGGGACACTTGCTTATCACTTAGTTTCACACACAAAAAATAGCTAGATTGGACAGTCGGTGTTGCCTCAGAATGAAACCGGTCCTTATATTTTAGAGAACCAAAGCAAAACATGTAAGCGATAAAATTTATTTTAAATCATTAAAGGTGAAAAATGTTGTTACACCGGCCGTTCTAACAGAAGAGAAACTACACCGGTTCTCACTATAAATAGTGCGCGTAGACAATCACCAGGGAGAAAAGGACAGTATTGTAACTGTCTAGCCGAGTGCCAGTCAGTTTCCTTACCTTTGTACCTTTTATGTTAATACACTTGTTATCTTAACCCAACCTCGACTTGACTTCTTCTTTTTACTGTTGGACTACTTCACAACAAATGTAAAAAGAATTTTTACTCGATTATTTTTAACACTAAAATTCTTCTCATATGGGTGCCCCCCACCCGCCCAAAATTCCACCCATGGAATCGTAAATGACATTCACAATCCGTTCTCAAATCCAACCATATTTGATATGAATAAACACAGTAAAGTTTTTTCCCCTGGGCAACGCGGCGTTTAAACACCCCTGCTCTATGTAGGAGATTGGGCACGTTTGGACTAACATATATCTCTTTCCAACATGTAATACTATATTATTTCTATTTGTGCTCCCGGGCTACAGCGAGTACCTTTTCTTGTATACATCAAACCATATCAATAAACTTCAGTCTATGCCTGGTTTTAACAGTCGTGGATGTTCCACAATCTTTGTTTTATCGCCAATCAATGATATGGGGACCATTTTGGTGATCGTCTCATCAGTAGGACGCATGATCCTGAATGATCTTCACGCCAACCGGCCCTCAGATGTTTATCTGTTGGGTTCTCTAAAAAATAACGTCTACCAAAACCATTCCAAGACAATTCCTGAACTATAGATAGCTATCACATTCCAAATCAGAGCAGTGCCAAGAAAGGAGTGTATAAGAGTTATTGATAAGTTTGCACGTTGTATCCAATAAAACAAGACTGTTGGATTTTCATGATTGAAACTTGGTGGAAAAGTCAGGCATAGACTGAAGTTCATCTGTACCAAATATGGTTGAATTGCAGAAAGGATTGTGAATTTTATTATCGATTCAATGGGTGGCATTTTGGGGTGTATCACCCTGTGGTCGATTTTATCGGAGATTATCGAGAATAAACGGCTCGGATTACCATCACTAGAATCATCGTAAAATTTTACCTTCGAAAAGTTATGTTTAATCTTCTTACAGGGTTTAGTTATAAATAAAATAGAATCAAATAAAGGAAAATGTCGTCTTTACTGTTTAAAAATGCCCGGCGCGAACGCAGACCTTATTATATCATTGTTAAAAAAACTTTTTAAATAATTAATACCGCCATTGAATTTCTCGTAAATTGTACTCGAGAAAAGTTGTATTTCATCTTGGTATAAGGCTTTGTTTTTAATTGTATCTCCCAGCAGAGAGACAAGACACTATAAATATTGGTAGATTCTTCTTCGGGTATCAGGTCTGTTTGCAGACATCGATGATCATGCAGAGAAGTATGGCTTTCCATTCTTCTCTGCATTCGGTCTTTCTGATGAGATCTAGAGTCGTAATTCCAGTGACCCTGTTGAGGCCATCTGTGAACTTGGTACGCTGCCATCGATTTTCCCTAACATCAAGCTTTTATCCAAGCCGTCCGCCCGCATTATATGGCCGAAGAACTTCAACTGTCTGGCGTGGACAGTATTGAGAAGCGATCTGTTATAGTCAGCCTTACACATGACTTCTTTGTTTTTCTTCCTTTCTGTCCATGAGATTCGTAAAATTCATTTTAGAAACCATATCTCCGCTGCTTCTAAATGACTTTCAGCCACTTTCAACAATGTCCAACATTTGCAACCGTAAAGTAGGATTGACCATATGTACACCTTCAAGATTCTGATTCTTGTGTTCATTTTTATGTTTCTGTTTTGAAAGATGCCCTCCATGCTATGGAAAGCAGATGTTGCCATTGCAATTCGTTTCTTGATTTCTGCGTCACTTTCACCATCCGACGTAATATTACAACCCAACTAGTTGAATGGATCCACTTGTCTAATGGTCTCGCCGTGGCATTCTGGTACTTCAGCCTTTTTGGAGATAACCATGCATTCTGTTTTCTTAGCATTCAGTTGCAGCTATTTCTTTTAATTTCCTTCCTTCACTGTTGTCAGTATTTGTTGTAATTTGTCTTTAGAATCTGCGCTAACACCTTCTTCGCTAGCAATTTTGCGTAAAATCATTTCACTGTAAATATTGAAGAGGTAAGGCGAGAAAACACAGCCCTGTCTTACTCCTCTCCGGATTGGTCTGAAGCTGCTACAATTATTGTCAACCTTGATGGTCGCTTTCTGCTCCCAATAAAGATTTCTGAGGACATTAAGGTTTTTTCCGTTGATGTTAAGCCGAGTCAAAATATCGAACAGATCCCTGTGTCGTACCTTGTCAAACGCCTTTGAGTAGTCTATGAAGCATAGGTATAGATCTTTTTTGCACCTCTATATACCTTTGTATGAGAGGGGTCAAGACGAAATTAGTAGATAGAAATAGTATTAGGTAACATCCAGCATTTCATTGACTTGTAATAGTTTAACATTTTTGTTGACGACGCAAACGTTTAGAGTTCGAATGTCACGATATCAAATAAAGTTGTTTTCCTTCTTTTTTTTTAAGACGGGACATGAAAAGGGACCCTGCAGATATAGAAAATCACTTTACTATTTTTATTTTTTCAAGAGGATAAAATTTCTGAAAATAAAATTTCTGAAAATAAAATTTCTGAAAATAAAATTTCTGAACATAAAATTTCTGAACATAAAATTTCTGAACATAAAATTTCTGAAAATAACATTTCTAAAAATAAAATTTCTGAACATAAAATTTCTGAACATAAAATTTCTAAAAATAAAATTTCTGAACATAAAATTTCTGAACATAAAATTTCTGAAAATAACATTTCTAAAAATAAAATTTCTAAAAATAAAATTTCTGAACATAAAATTTCTGAAAATAACATTTCTGAAAATAACATTTCTGAAAATAAAATTTCTGAAAATGAAATTTCTGAAAATAACATTTCTACTTCTACTTGTTTGACACGAGGGCAACGTCGGATGCAACAGCTTTATACATACATATGTCTCTATCTTTATAAAGTTAGGTATGTTTATACATTTACATGTACATGATTTTCTCCTAAACTAATTAACCGATCATTAGGCATTTTAGAACACAGCTGCTAGGCATAAGATGTCTAAATGTGAGCTATATTTAGTTTAATTTACTTTTATGCAAAGGGGATTAACGGATGGTGGAACCTTTACGAAAAAATTCAGATTTGTGTGAAATGTTAATAATAGGTATAAGACATCTATTAATACATATTCCCAAAATTTTAGTATTCTAAAGGGTTTTAGGGGGCATACTATGGGCAATCTACCATTTGAAAATTAAAATATATATATCAGATTTGCATTGAATCTGGTCTAGAGGCATTAGACACCAAAAAAGTAAATTTCTTTGAATTTCAAATTTTTATTCAAACCCTTAAGCTTAAGCCTTAAATTTTAGATATTTTCTAGAATCAAAATCTTGTAATTGATTTTGATCAAAAATACATAAGGTTTAGTAGCATTATATATTGATTTGAATCATCGTAAAGGACGATAAAAATGATGCGAAACTGTTCTGCTTAGGAATTTAATAAAAATATAAAAACACCCGGCAAAACTAACTCCATGCATTTTAGCCTGACGATTGCCTGTGGGGGTGAAACGCGGGAGCTTCTGTGTAGCTTAATTGCCATAAATATATTTTCATAACTTACTATATATATATATATATATATATATATATATATATATATCATTAAAAGGGGATTAGCTTAACATTTTACTGCAGTTTCACGGTACATCCAATCGTCAGATGCGTATTCTTATCTCCGACGTCTGTATACATTTGAGTTGGCAGTCAACTGTATACAAACGTATGGAAAATAAGAATACACTTCAGTAAAGTGTTTTCATTTTTGTTATAAAGCTCTATCTAAAAGGATATTGAACTCTTTGTGTGTGCGAGATTTCCTGTCTTGAATCGAATCTGTTCCGACTCAGGAAGACTGATTTTTCATGCTATACAGGGTGTCCATAAAGTCTATAAAACAATTACTGCAAATGTTTAGCTCGATCTTCTAACCGAATATGTAGCGCCACAATTGATTGATTTTCAACCAATCATCATTTTCCAGCAAGACGCTGTGCCACTCACATTGGGGACTGCATGTTGGTCATTTCCTCAACAATTTCCAGACAGATGGATTAGAAGGAATAGGGCAATCGCATGGCCACCACGGTCACCAGATATCTCTCCCTTTCAATTCTTGGGTTAAGTAAAAGATATCGTGTATCGAACAAAGATACATGACATTACTGACTTATAGTAAAGGATTGCTAATGCCATTGTCGCCATTGATGAGGCTATTACTGACTTATAGTAAAGGATTGCTAATGTCATTGTCGCCATTGATGAGGCTATTACTGACTTATAGTAAAGGATTGCTAATGCCATTGTCGCCATTGATGAGGCTATTACTGACTTATAGTAAAGGATTGCTAATGCCATTGTCGCCATTGATGAGGCTATTACTGACTTATAGTAAAGGATTGCTAATGCCATTGTCGCCATTGATGAGGCTATTACTGACTTATAGTAAAGGATTGCTAATGTCATTGTCGCCATTGATGAGGCTATTACTGACTTATAGTAAAGGATTGCTAATGCCATTGTCGCCATTGATGAGGCTATTACTGACTTATAGTAAAGGATTGCTAATGCCATTGTCGCCATTGATGAGGCTATTACTGACTTATAGTAAAGGATTGCTAATGCCATTGTCGCCATTGATGAGGCTATTACTGACTTATAGTAAATGATTGCTAATGCCATTGTCGCCATTGATGAGGCTATTACCGACTTATAGTAAAGGATTGCTAATGCCATTGTCGCCATTGATGAGGCTATTACTGACTTATAGTAAAGGATTGCTAATGTCATTGTCGCCATTGATGAGGCTATTACTGACTTATAGTAAAGGATTGCTAATGCCATTGTCGCCATTGATGAGGCTATTACTGACTTATAGTAAAGGATTGCTAATGCCATTGTCGCCATTGATGAGGCTATTACTGACTTATAGTAAAGGATTGCTAATGCCATTGTCGCCATTGATGAGGCTATTACTGACTTATAGTAAAGGATTGCTAATGTCATTGTCGCCATTGATGAGGCTATTACTGACTTATAGTAAAGGATTGCTAATGCCATTGTCGCCATTGATGAGGCTATTACTGACTTATAGTAAAGGATTGCTAATGCCATTGTCGCCATTGATGAGGCTATTACTGACTTATAGTAAAGGATTGCTAATGCCATTGTCGCCATTGATGAGGCTATTACTGACTTATAGTAAAGGATTGCTAATGCCATTGTCGCCATTGATGAGGCTATTACTGACTTATAGTAAAGGATTGCTAATGTCATTGTCGCCATTGATGAGGCTATTACTGACTTATAGTAAAGGATTGCTAATGCCATTGTCGCCATTGATGAGGCTATTACTGACTTATAGTAAAGGATTGCTAATGCCATTGTCGCCATTGATGAGGCTATTACTGACTTATAGTAAAGGATTGCTAATGTCATTGTCGCCATTGATGAGGCTATTACTGACTTATAGTAAAGGATTGCTAATGTCATTGTCGCCATTGATGAGGCTATTACTGACTTATAGTAAAGGATTGCTAATGCCATTGTCGCCATTGATGAGGCTATTACTGACTTATAGTAAAGGATTGCTAATGTCATTGTCGCCATTGATGAGGCTATTACTGACTTATAGTAAAGGATTGCTAATGCCATTGTCGCCATTGATGAGGCTATTACTGACTTATAGTAAAGGATTGCTAATGCCATTGTCGCCATTGATGAGGCTATTACTGACTTATAGTAAAGGATTGCTAATGCCATTGTCGCCATTGATGAGGCTATTACTGACTTATAGTAAATGATTGCTAATGCCATTGTCGCCATTGATGAGGCTATTACCGACTTATAGTAAAGGATTGCTAATGCCATTGTCGCCATTGATGAGGCTATTACTGACTTATAGTAAAGGATTGCTAATGTCATTGTCGCCATTGATGAGGCTATTACTGACTTATAGTAAAGGATTGCTAATGCCATTGTCGCCATTGATGAGGCTATTACTGACTTATAGTAAAGGATTGCTAATGCCATTGTCGCCATTGATGAGGCTATTACTGACTTATAGTAAAGGATTGCTAATGTCATTGTCGCCATTGATGAGGCTATTACTGACTTATAGTAAAGGATTGCTAATGCCATTGTCGCCATTGATGAGGCTATTACTGACTTATAGTAAAGGATTGCTAATGCCATTGTCGCCATTGATGAGGCTATTACTGACTTATAGTAAAGGATTGCTAATGTCATTGTCGCCATTGATGAGGCTATTACTGACTTATAGTAAAGGATTGCTAATGTCATTGTCGCCATTGATGAGGCTATTACTGACTTATAGTAAAGGATTGCTAATGTCATTGTCGCCATTGATGAGGCTATTACTGACTTATAGTAAAGGATTGCTAATGCCATTGTCGCCATTGATGAGGCTATTACTGACTTATAGTAAAGGATTGCTAATGTCATTGTCGCCATTGATGAGGCTATTACTGACTTATAGTAAAGGATTGCTAATGCCATTGTCGCCATTGATGAGGCTATTACTGACTTATAGTAAAGGATTGCTAATGCCATTGTCGCCATTGATGAGGCTATTACTGACTTATAGTAAAGGATTGCTAATGCCATTGTCGCCATTGATGAGGCTATTACTGACTTATAGTAAATGATTGCTAATGCCATTGTCGCCATTGATGAGGCTATTACCGACTTATAGTAAAGGATTGCTAATGCCATTGTCGCCATTGATGAGGCTATTACTGACTTATAGTAAAGGATTGCTAATGTCATTGTCGCCATTGATGAGGCTATTACTGACTTATAGTAAAGGATTGCTAATGCCATTGTCGCCATTGATGAGGCTATTACTGACTTATAGTAAAGGATTGCTAATGCCATTGTCGCCATTGATGAGGCTATTACTGACTTATAGTAAAGGATTGCTAATGCCATTGTCGCCATTGATGAGGCTATTACTGACTTATAGTAAAGGATTGCTAATGTCATTGTCGCCATTGATGAGGCTATTACTGACTTATAGTAAAGGATTGCTAATGCCATTGTCGCCATTGATGAGGCTATTACTGACTTATAGTAAAGGATTGCTAATGCCATTGTCGCCATTGATGAGGCTATTACTGACTTATAGTAAAGGATTGCTAATGCCATTGTCGCCATTGATGAGGCTATTACTGACTTATAGTAAAGGATTGCTAATGTCATTGTCGCCATTGATGAGGCTATTACTGACTTATAGTAAAGGATTGCTAATGCCATTGTCGCCATTGATGAGGCTATTACTGACTTATAGTAAAGGATTGCTAATGCCATTGTCGCCATTGATGAGGCTATTACTGACTTATAGTAAAGGATTGCTAATGCCATTGTCGCCATTGATGAGGCTATTACTGACTTATAGTAAATGATTGCTAATGCCATTGTCGCCATTGATGAGGCTATTACCGACTTATAGTAAAGGATTGCTAATGCCATTGTCGCCATTGATGAGGCTATTACTGACTTATAGTAAAGGATTGCTAATGTCATTGTCGCCATTGATGAGGCTATTACTGACTTATAGTAAAGGATTGCTAATGCCATTGTCGCCATTGATGAGGCTATTACTGACTTATAGTAAAGGATTGCTAATGCCATTGTCGCCATTGATGAGGCTATTACTGACTTATAGTAAAGGATTGCTAATGCCATTGTCGCCATTGATGAGGCTATTACTGACTTATAGTAAAGGATTGCTAATGCCATTGTCGCCATTGATGAGGCTATTACTGACTTATAGTAAAGGATTGCTAATGCCATTGTCGCCATTGATGAGGCTATTACTGACTTATAGTAAATGATTGCTAATGCCATTGTCGCCATTGATGAGGCTATTACTGACTTATAGTAAAGGATTGCTAATGCCATTGTCGCCATTGATGAGGCTATTACTGACTTATAGTAAAGGATTGCTAATGCCATTGTCGCCATTGATGAGGCTATTACTGACTTATAGTAAAGGATTGCTAATGCCATTGTCGCCATTGATGAGGCTATTACTGACTCATAGTAAAGGATTACTAATGCCATTGTCGACATTGATGAGGCTATTCTACAGCGAACATGGAAAGAAATCGAGTTCCGTCTTTATGTTCTTTGTGCAACGAATTGTGTCAATATCGAGGTGTTTTAAATGAGTTTTAAATAAACACTTTAATAGACATTAATGAAAAATAACAGAATATCAAGGTCTAATGTAGGATATGAAAAGAAACTGAAGCCTCAAAGAGATCTCCATCATACCAGTTATCATAGGAGCCACTAGATTCATGAAGAAGAACTTGAAAAAGTATTTAGCAAGTATACCTGGTGAACCAAGTGCAAGAGAAATCCAAACAACTGCACTCAAGGGAACAGTCAGAATCCTGAAAAGAGCTCTCGGTTGGAGTCTTTAAATAGCGGGTGATCGTATGGCATTTGGAAGAATGGCACGTCCGGAGCAAATGAATGAAAAGAAAAATTTAAAAAAACAAAACCAGTCCCTGTCCCATCGCTGCAATGTTGCATCCCTGTGATTGTTTTACAAGTACTTCAATAGAATGTGCCCCAACAAACTTGTTGCACTTGTGCCTCCTCGACGTAAATACCCCTGACCAACCCGATAATCAGCAAAATCCCACCCTTCACTCTAGAGATCCATTTTTTCTTGTTAACTATACTGCACAATCGCAACACGCCTCAGTCTTCTCTTCATCGTCACATTCACTTCGGCCTTCTGAAGATGAATCCTGTTCAACTATCCTCACCATCTACTTACCTCAAATACGTCGTTCGCATCCACAACAATAGCAAGATGGCCGTCGTCTGTCTCTCGACGTGTCCCGTGCAGATAGGCGACCATCCTCGTCTCCACACTCGAAATGTTAACTCGTAATCTTGCAAAACGTTGATTTGGAACGTTAAATTAACCTTCCCTTTTTACATACAACCCCAACGGAACTTAGAAATAAAGGGGTGCGGACATATACTTTTGGCGATTATGCAGTATAGTTAACAAGGAAAAAGGGTTGAAAAACAAATATTTAACAAGTAACTGTTACCAAACGAAAAAAAAAGGTACTTTTCTACCTCTTTGTTCCTTTTCTCTGTGTTTTAAAGTGTTTGAAAACTTTTTTTCTTTCAATTTAAGATTACGTTCAAATACGATGTGGTAATAAATAGATTCCACAATGGTGGTCGCCGTCTATTTACTTTTTCCCCCGTCATTTTCTCCGTTCAATTAGTCAGAAAAATAAATTTTATTTCGTTTGGAACTGTTATTTGCTGTATATTTGTTTGTTTTGTCACCTCAAAAAGACGAAAACACTATCGATAAAACTTCGGTGATTTCCGGAACTTTTTGCCCGCCAGAAACCTGGTGTACTTTACTCAATACAAATAGACATAAAAGTTGTAAACTGGCTAGATGCAGCTGCGAAGGCCAGAAGTGGTGGAGAGAGGGGGGAGAGAGAGAGAGAGAGAGAGATAGAAAAGGTGCGCATGCGCGTGTGGTGTGTGTGTGTGTGTGTGTGGCTGGCTGGCTGTATCAGAGGATCTCTCTCAAGAAAAAACAACACTTCTTTATCATTTCGCCAATTCTTAATTTTTCTTTCAAGAATACAATTTAAAAACTTTCATTTGATTATACAAAAAATGTTTAGGAAAAAAAAAACGAATCGTAAAAAAAAAATCGAATTTTAATAGATGTTATTTTCCTCATGGAATTAGGCGTCATTTAAAAAAAAAAAAACCTCTGGGCGCAGTTTGTCCTTGATTGGATCAAATAATAATAAAGTTTTAATTGCATTATTCCTTTCGAGTCTCAAGCAAGGGACCAAAACTCTAAAATTTGTAGCTATATCAGGTTAAAACGCCGTTTTTTATGGGGTTGGGGGTCACCAAAGTTACGCAATCACTTTGATCAGTACTTAGATGGTGACCAATTGGAAACACTAGTTGCCTAAAGTTTGGAAGTGGCAGTATAAATTTACTTTTCTAACACTTTTGCGAAAAGTATGAATCGCTATCTCTCCTCCTCCCCTCTTCCTCCTCCTCATCCTCGTTATGGGTAAAATAGTAGGGTAGATCGGACTCTTAAACCTTAGTAGAGCAACTAGTTTAGGCGAGAGGGAAACCCCTGATATAACATTAGTCGATCTCTTCTTATCCCAGCAGAGCTTTCAATGGACTTAAATAATAACGGGTCAGAAGAGCGATTGGCATTCGTACAACCTTTGCTTAACTATAAACTAGTGATGGGACCATTCCAAATGTTTTCCCGATTTCGATACAACTACCGATTATGTTCTAAATTCCCGATTTCGATACAATTACCAATTCTGTTCTAAATTCCCGATTCCAATACAATTACCGATTCCGTTCTAAATTCCTGATTCCGATACAATTACCAATTCCGATTCCTTTAACATTCCTAAATATATAATGACAAATAAACCTGACTGAACACAACCTCCTCCACGTTGGCATAGATCACAAACTCGTCCGAAAACATAACTTTCACCTTAGTAATATATTTATATCGTTATTATGATTTTAGTTTTACTGATCGTTTAAAATCAATGAATATTTATCATTTCATCATTTCGATCAGCAACGGAAAATTAAGTGTTAAACAAATACAACAACAAAAATTAAAACAATCGTTTTTAGAATCGGAAATTAAACAAAAAAAATGTTGATTCTGATTTTGATTCTGGTTCTGATTCTGATTCTGATTCTGATTCTGATTCTGATTCTGATTCTGGTTCTGATTCTGATTCTGATTCTGATTCTGATTTTGGTTCTGGTTCTGATTCTGATTCTGATTCTGATTCTGGTTCTGATTCTGATTCTGATTCTGATTCTGATTTTGATTCTGGTTCTAATTCTGATTCTGATTCTGATTTTGATTCTGGTTCTGATTCTGGTTCTGATTCTGATTCTGATTCTGATTCTGATTCTGATTCTGATTCTGATTCTGATTCTGATTCTGGTTCTGATTCTGATTCTGATTCTGATTCTGATTCTGATTTTGGTTCTGGTTCTGATTCTGATTCTGATTCTGATTCTGGTTCTGATTCTGATTCTGATTCTGATTCTGATTCTGATTCTGATTCTGATACCCTAAAAAGTTTAAATATTTCCGATTCCCGATTCCTATTTATTGTTCCATCACTCCTATAAACTCCGCATCGAACATTTAAGCGGATATTCATTTCTTTTCCATCTAGAAAGAGGTCAGCCAATACAACGAATAGACTAGAAGACAGTTTCTTTTCGTTAAGTTCGTTATTTCATTCATATTTGTGTGCTCCACTTTCAGTCGGTGCTTATTATATGGGTGTGAGCTTCTTAGTACACACGTAGCACATCGGAAATGACCCACATTTCACACAATTATTGTTTCTATAAGTAGTCAAATAATAACGTTATCATATGTCCATCCTGCAGTCAAGCCGGAACTTCCACGGCCTTTGCAGAAACGATAAGCTACTATACAGTGTTACATGGTATCGGAAAGACCTCCTTCCCCTGGGAGAGGTGGATTCATGCATATCTGGAAAGCACGGGTTCGAATAAAAGATCCATTCTTGGCGATTTTGCAGTATAGTTAACAAGAAAAAATGGATGAAAACAAATAAACAACAAAAAACTGCCACCAAACGCAACAAAATTTACTTTTCTACTTATTTATATAATTTTCACGCGTATTTACCGATTGTAAGATTTGTTATCTAAGAATTTGTTAGCGTGCTTTTTAAGATGAACGGCAATTTTGCAGTATAATGCAAAGTATTTTGAAATAAAGAACTTTTAAAAAATTCAGTAAGTTTTTTAAAATATCCAGACCGATCGAAAATTTAATATTTGACCGATTGATGACAGTTATTAGTTGTATTTTTATTTAATTTTTTTATTTTTCAGTTATTGAACATATGACAGCGAACCTTAACATCAAGTAATAAAACGACGCAATTTTGAATCCGTTTTTACGAGCCTTTTAGGAAACGATACTAAATCTGAAAGAATAAACACTTTTAAAAAGTTCCCAAAATGAAAATTACGCATGTCGATAGAAGATCCATTTTTTTGCGTTTGGTAAAAGTTATTTGATGCTACTTGCCGAACTTTTAATCGTCATGTCTAGTCAGCACATTTTCATGGATGAATGCATTTTCAACAATGGAAGTTCGGCCACGAGGTTTATAGTTTAATCATAAAATATACAAAAAAATTCAGGCTAAATCATTCCTTCTATTTATCGATCTTTCTAGATATTTACATTCATAATTTTATCTTTATCAAATAATTATTTCGATTTATCAAACTGTATAAGTCATTTTCTTTATTGCTATCCATCTATGTGTATTTATCTGTCTCATATCTCCATCTCTCTTTCAATATTATATATATATATATATATAAAATAAATATTTGTTATCGTATACGTTTCGTCCTTAAACCAGCACTCATCAACATAGAAATATGACTATTGACTACGGGTCATGCGATTCGAAACCCCGGATTACTAGTATTTTACAACTCAAATCCGACGCCTTAACAACACGGCCAATTTTAAATAGCGAATAAACTGTGATAATTTTAACACATTATCGGCGGCTATAACGTCTAGAGCGTTCTACTATTTTGAGGAAGGAACGATGCATTTAAAGCTAGTGACGTCATGCTGTGTTAATACTACACATACAGTGCTCTACTTTTTCGAGGAGCGACAAATAATAATAAATATTTGTTATTGTTTATTATCTATATACGTATACGTTTCGTCCTTAAACCGGGACTCATCAGTATAGATATATGACTATTCACTACCGGTCATGCGATTCGAAACCTCGGTTTACGAGTATTTTATAACTCAAATCCGACGCCGTCGGTCGGATTTTCTAAATTAGACGTAAACCACAATGCATCAGCCAGATTGATAGTTTATTCTAACTCACCAGTGAAATACAGAAACTTTCAATCTGTGTTATTCAAATGAACAAAATAATTTCGAATCGATTGTATCGATTACATACGAGGAGAGTTCAATAAGTAATGCCTCTGACCCACTTCCAGTTGTCTGATCTAGACGAAATTTTGCATGTGTAATGATTTATATCTGTATGGTTTATGTTGCAAAAACAGCTCTGAACTAATTGTGGTTTCTGATTTACAGGTGTTTGAACTGAGTCAGGTGTGAAATGGAGCCAGTTGAGTGTCGTGCAGTGATCCGGGTTTTGTATTTGAAAGGACGCACACCAAAAGAGACTTGATGAAATGAAAGAAACTTATGGTGATGATGCCCCATCATATGACCTTGTAAAACGCTGGCATCGTGAATTCAAACATGGCCGGAAGTCTGTGGAAACAGCTCCCAGACCTGGTCGTCCCTCTTCTGCTATTGATGAGGCATCTGTCCGTCAAGTTGAGGCTGCCATTTTAGATCGACGCAATACTATTCGCTAAATAGCCCAAGAGGTCAAGATTAGTACAGGGTCTGTGGAAACTATCATTCATGACCATTTGCATATGCATAATGTGTCTACCAGATGGATTCCCAGGTTGCTCACACCTTTCCAGAAGCAAGAACGCGTCGAGTGCTCGAGGATGAATTTGGAAATGTGCCAAGAAGATGAGTCAAAGTTTTTCAAAAGACTGATTGCACAGGATGAAACTTGGGTCCATCACTATGATCCAGAGACCAAAGCCCAGTCAATGCAGTGGAAGCACTTGGACTCACCACCTCCAAAGAAGGCAAGGGTGCAGCCCTTCGCTGGCAAGGTCATGCTCACAGTCTTCTGGAACCAGGACGGAGTAGTGATGATAGATTTCCTGGCAAAGGGTATCACAATTACAGGAGCCTATTACGCTTCACTTTTGATGAATTTAAGAGAAGCTATCAAAATCAAGAGGCGGGGCAAGATCAGCAAAGGTATCCTTCTCCTGTATGACAACGCTCCGGTCCACAACTCGCATGTCGTCAGATTAGAAGCACGGGCGTGTGGCTATGAAATCCCCTCCTCATCCCCCTTACTCTTCTGACCTTGCACCCTCTGACTTTCATCTCTTCCCAGCCATGAAGTTGTTTTTGAAAGGAAAGCGTTTCCCAGATTATGCAGCTTTGATTTCTTAAGGTACGACGTGGTTGGACCAACTTGGGGTGTTCTACAAAAGCGGTGTCCAGAGCTGCATCAAACGATGAGAGAAATGCACAACTCTGGCTGGTTACTATGCAGAGAAAGACTAATAACGGTGCCAAGTTTCATTAATCTACTTCTATGGGAAATGGGTCAGGGGTATTACTTATTGAACGCCTATCGTATTTTATCCGGCCCGATAATTCTTTCACTATATTGTGCGATATTCACCGTTTATTAAAATCGCTTTGTAAAAATGTGCATATCAAAATACTGTTCTAAATCTGTTCGCTATGTTCTGTAGTAATGCCGAAATACATTTTACTCTAACTATTAAGCGACCGAATATTAGGTAATTCCTTCCCTTCTGTGTCAGTTATTTGTTTTTTCTTGTGTGTATTCCAATTTTATTCTACGTCTTGGAGCAAAATTAAAAAGAAATCTTAAGTCTCATAAACAGAGAGGTACGACATTTTTACATTTTTATTACTCTTTTTTCGAACAATCATTCGAAATTATCAGACAGGATAGAGACAGGACAGAAAAGCAGATGTCTTTCATTAAAAATTTCATTAACAAATCAAACAACTTAAGCTGAATCTGGAAAGATTATTATTAAGAAATGCAGTTTAAGAAAATAAGTAATAAAGTGACATTTCATCTTCTTCTTTCGTTTGCTATCAAATTCATCGGTTGTCAGTCACAGAAATGACGTCACTATATTTCGTTTCTCTTTTGAGCTCATATGTTAGATAATCTATTTGATTTAAATCGCTTCCTGTCGATCAATTTGTTTTCAAATCTTATTTCGTTTCTCTTTTGAGCTCATATGTTAGATAATCTATTTGATTTAAGTCGATTCCTTTCGATCAATTTGTTTTCAAATCTTATTTCGTTTCAAAAACTAATTTACGGATATTAATCTTCAGTGACTTGGCCGCCAGTGCGTAACAAGAAACAAACATAAAAATGCTAAACACAAGACATGTTTCAGGTAGATATATATATATATATATATATATATATATATATATATATATATATATATATACGGCTCTTAGTAATAATAAGACACAGCCTCCTGAAGACGGTTGAGAGACCGAAAGCGCTGGAGGAATGGCCCACGATACAAGGTTAGGTGCCATACTCCACCAATTAATATAAAAAAACGACGAATCGCTCGCCGTGTCGAGAAATTAACAAGAAAGATAGCGAAGAGAGAAAACTCCGTGATCTTCAACGACGTGTGTATCATAAATGACTTGCTGCCGGTATATATATATATATATATATATATATATATATATATATATATATATATATATATATATATATATATATATATATATATATATATATATATATATATATATATATATATATATATATATATATATATATATATATATATATATATATATATATATATATATATATATATATACCGGCAGCAAGTCATTTATGATACACACGTCGTTGAAGATCACGGAGTTTTCTCTCTTCGCTATCTTTCTTGTTAATTTCTCGACACGGCGAGCGATTCGTCGTTTTTTTATATTAATTGGTGGAGTATGGCACCTAACCTTGTATCGTGGGCCATTCCTCCAGCGCTTTCGGTCTCTCAACCGTCTTCAGGAGGCTGTGTCTTATTATTACTAAGAGCCGTATATATATATATATATATATATATATATATATATATATATATATATATATATATATATATATATATATAAATGAATTATGAGAATAAAAATTGGAAAAAGAACAATATTTATTTAATAATCAAGTAGTATAAACAAAGAATATATCAATAAACTTATATTCCTTTCCTTAACCCATGGAATTTCAAAAGTGCAAGCTTTTATCATCAGAGTGGATCACTGGGATGAATCAGCCAAAATCATATTACTGTTAGCACAGATTTAAAAATATATATAAAATACACAAAAATTCACAAAAATTCTGTTTGATTATAAAAAATCCACATCGATGGAGAAATGCAACATGTCCCAAAAAGGTAAATCCAGGATATTATGAATGTCAAGCAAGCAAATATAGCAGACAGTGTTCCCGAAGTTCGAGTAATATAGGGGTACAAAACAAATACTGAAGTTCATTGGTAAAAAATGTGCGACTCACCAGAAAAGAATATAAGAGTAAATCATTATGGTATTATATCTCCATTCTGTTATATATATATATATATATATATATATATATATATATATATATATATATATATATATATATATATATATATATATATTTACACAGAGATGTACAAAATCAATCTGCGACACTGGCATGTCGATGTTATCGATCAAATGTTATTATGCCGATAACATCCACCTTGATTTTACGCTCTCACCTCAACATAAGGCTCTTCACCTTTGGCCTTTATTTTTGTTCTTTATTTCTACTTTGTTTTACTTTATATAAAATTTTCAAAGTTCAATGTTGCCGATAATATTTACAACTACATTGTCGGCTTTCCCTATCCTCTGATGAGAAGAGTTTATCTTTGAAAATCCATGGATTAAGGATATGAGGCTCCTTGCTCTGAACTTTTGATGTTTTAATAAATATTGTATCTTTACAATTTTTTATTCTCATCTTTCATCTCTAGAATTGATTGCTCTATTCAATATATTGAGCTTTATATTATCACGATAGATTATTATTAAACGATAATTCAGTTATCTTTAATTTAATTCAACATATATATATATATATATATATATATATATATATATATATATATATATATATATATATACATATATATATATATATATATATATATATAAGTCAGTCGGATTCTCGATATTAGACTTACATAGGATTGTATCCGAGAAATCAATATTTGATTCTGACTAACCATTCATTTTTGAAAATTATCAGTTTGTGTTTCTTGCTAGAAAAAATGAAATTCCAATCGACAACGTATTCTATCCGGCCCGATAACTCAATTAGTAACAGAAATGTTCTTATATACACCGTAAATTTGATAGGATAATCAACAACTATGGTTATCCGTTTGTTAAAAGTGAATATTGCAAATGGCGTCATTATTCGCTGGGTTAGTCTTCATTTTTTCTTTGAATTACTAGCTTTAAAACACACTATAAATGGAGATAAATATATATTTAAAAAATCAGTCATTGTAATATCAAAAATAAAAAAATGACTAAACTAGACATTTATACACAAAGAACTTTCTTCGTATATAAATTCCATGTTGAGCTGACTTCCGAAAAAGCCCGTAACGACTAATAATGGAGACAAACGTATTTCTCAATGTACCTGACTCTCACAAAAACAAATATAATTGGTCAAATTAAAAATTATGATAATTTATGACAACTTTTCAATCTGTCGTTGATGGGCAACAGCATGCATGAAATGGCTAATATAATTTGCTAAACTATTTATATTTTATTATATCTATCTTCAAAAAGTTCGGTATGTTTATATGTACAGGATTCATTTCTAAACTATTTAACCAATTTTTATGAATTTTGAAACAAAAGGGTTAACTTGATCATTAATACCTTTACTAACTTTTTAAAGTTAAAGAGAAAGGCATTCTGTTGAATTTAATTTTGTCATTAAATTCTTTTTTTACAATCAGTTTGAACATTCGATTACATTCAAATGGGGATTATATCGTTTCTTTTTTTTTCGTAAATAAAATGACATCCAAATTCACGCCCCTGCATGAAAGGCTAGCGCAGAGGTTTAAAAAATTCACGACCCTACATGAAAAGCTAGCGCAGAAACTGTAAGGATGTATCCACAAAACAGACGTACCAGAATGGATGACCAAGGGAGGTAACGCTAATACAAAAAGATGCCAAAAACAGAACGAT
The DNA here is from genome assembly GCA_963556195.1 of Sepiola atlantica. Classification (NCBI taxonomy): domain Eukaryota; kingdom Metazoa; phylum Mollusca; class Cephalopoda; order Sepiida; family Sepiolidae; genus Sepiola; species Sepiola atlantica. Next base: position 77,086,447 of record OY744518.1, on the reverse strand, counting down.
CCAAAGCAGCTACAGACCAATAATCTGTTTACCAACAATGTGGAAAACCTTGACGGCACAACTGAGAGAAGAAATCTACCAATCCCTGAACAATCGTGAACTACTCCACGAAGAACAAAAAAGATGCCGGAAAGGAAAAAGAGGGACGCCTGATTTGCTATACATTGATCGATCCTGAAGGAGGTAAAAAGCAGAAAGAAAACATATCCATGACATGGATTGACTATAAAAAAACTTACAACAGAATCCCTCAAGCATGGATAATTGACTGTTTAAAAATATACAAAGTTCCCAACAGGATTATTAATCTTTTAAAGAAAGCAATGGAAACATGAAGAGAGACTAGAACTGACAGCCGGAGGACAACACCTGACTGAGATAAAAATACAGAGAAGCATTTTCCAAGGAGACTCCTTATCACCACTACTGTTTATAATAGCAATGATGCCGCTCAACTACATACTCAGAAAAGGTGATACCGGATACAAGTTTACAGACACAGAACCCAGTGTAAACCACCTTATACACATGGATGACCTGAAACTATTTGCAAAAAGGAACTGGAAAAACTGATAAATACGACCAGAATCTTCAGTCAGGACATTCAAATGGAATTTGGAATGAAAAAGTGTGCACTACTAGAAATGAAAAGTGGAAAACTGGAGACGACATATGGCATTGAACTCCCCAACAAAGAGGAGATAAGAGTGCTAGGCGAACAGGAAAGTTACAAATATTTGGGAGTTCTGAAAGCAGACACCATCAAATCTACCGAAATGAAAGAGAAGATTAGAAAAGAATATTTACGAAGAACAAGAAAAATCCTAAAAACGTAATTATATAGCATGAATCTAGTAAAAGAAATAAATACCTGGGCTGTATCACTAATAAGATACTCTAGACCATTGATAGGTTGGACTAAAGAAGAACTCATGCACCTTGACCAGAGGACTAGAAAATAATTGGCCATACACATTGCACAACGCAGTACACTCAAAAGACGATACGGACAGACTGTACATGAAAAGAAACGAAGGGGGAAGAGGACTGGTAAGTATAGAAGATTTTGTGGAAGACTAAAAAAAGAGTTGGAGAAATACATAATTCAGAAGACGGAAAGACTAATCACCGCAGCAAGAGACACCATTCCAACGAGCAACTCGGGAAGCACCGAAACCAGAAACAAAACGATAAGAAACGTGTGGAGAAAAACAACTGCATGGACACTTCAGAAGATTGACAAGAGAAGAAACCAACGAAAATAACTGGCCATGGCGAAGTAAAGGACACTTGCACAGAGAAACGGAATCTTTACTGATGGTTGCACAGAACAATGCGATTAGAGAACTGAAAGGAATATGGATCATGAAGATAGTCAGTATAATACCAGGAATCCCAAACAGTCCCCAAAAATCCTTGAGAAAAGACTGGGAGAAATTATAATCAAACGGATTATGAGACTATACAAAGGATGGCAATGATCAAAACAGCTGCAAGCTTAAGGAAAATCCTCGAATGCGGAAACCAACCCGTATAAGCTACGATGGGTAACCAGTCACATGGAATTTACAACAGAAAAAAAAAATGAAGAACACCACATCATGAACCGGCCTCAGCTGACACTATACAAAAATGAACCAATGAACAAAATTGCAAGCTACAATTAGCCCCCCCCCCAAAAAAAAAAATAGGCACCAGCAGAAGCTGTCACCACACAAAATATTTGTAACGGGTCAAGGAGGATGAGAAGAGCGAGGAGGGGTAACACAAACCAGACTTCTACTGGAAGAGTGTTGAGAGTGATGGGACCTTTGGTAGGCTTATTGCCACCAAAATCCGAGGGAAGACCAATGGCTGTTACCAGCGAGAAATCAATGGTTAGCGGCTGTTGCGATACCACAGGGTTATTTGCGGTGGTGATCGAAAAGAGGTGGAGAGTACCGGCAATCTAAGGAGGCTTGTTGTCACTCAGACTCCAGGGAACACCACCGGTTGTTGTCGATGAGCAATCACTGACGATGACCTGTGTGATAACTCCTAGTGAATAATGTGAAGAAGGAGGAGGATTATGATGATGCTGATGCTGCTGCTGCTGCTGATGATGATGATGATGATGATGATGATGATGATGATGATGATGATAATAATAATAATAATAATAATAATAATAATAATAATAATAATAATAATAATAATAATAATAATAATAGCTATATTGGTTTTATAACCACTACCTTATCCCGGCGTCTCACCATGCATCTTGTAAACTCTAGCTCAATTTACCAACATCTACAAAAACATAACTGCACCCTCTCTGATATAAGACAAATTTTAGTTAATAACATTAAAATAGTACATTCCGAAACCAATTTAAAAAAATAAAAAATACTTGAAGCTATATTCATTAAAACTCAACAACCTACAATTAATAACATTACGTATAAAACACGTAACAACATTTTAAAATGTTTAACGTAATACAATTTTATCCTGGAACGCTAATTTAATTGTTATCGTATTTCCTGGAACAGTGTGAGAACGTTCTTTTGGCGTCTTACTGACTTCACGAGAGCATTCATTGCTGCCGTTTGAAATTCACTTTTTTTTCAACTCTTTTGTCATTTTGCTTTTTCACCTGAAGATGATTCGACGAAGAATCGAAAATGTTCATGATACATATGGAACAAAAATTATTGTTTTATCATTTTAAAATCATTTGCAAAAGTTGAAAAAGTAAAAAAGGTATAATTAAGCAGAAGAATTCTGTTATTTTTAACAATATTTGCTTAAATAGAAAAATGCTGCCTAAATACACACACACACATACACACACACACACACACACACACACATATATATATATATATATATATATATATATATATATATATATATATATATATATATATATATATAAGGACTTTTTTCTTTTTTTAATAACTAATATAAGTTAGCAAAACATTTATACGGAACAAAACTTAGGTTTAGTATACGGAACGTTTATGTTTTTGTCTTTTAAGGGAAGTGGAGTCTGATCAACTCTGCTGGGAAGCCATGAAATTAAATACTGTGTTGTTTTTAAATTCCCGAAACAGTTTTTCATGGTAAACAACTGATGATCCCTTAAATAATGTTAGAAGCAAACTAGTATAATAACTGAACAAGTTAAATTGACTTACATGAGTAATTTTCCACTGAACGACTTGGGACTTAAGGGTTTTTTTGTTTTTGTTTTTAATATAGTTTTAATGGTTGAGAAACTTCCAAGACTATATATATATATATATATATATATATATATATATATATATATATATATATATATATATATATATATATATATATATATATAATTAACTTGTTACAAATATCCAGGGGGTATGAATCCGAAGGAAGTTGAAACCGGGTTTATGAGAGTGCTCAATGAAAATTCAGAGCAAAATATATATTTTTTGATTTTATTCCATTAGTTGCGACAAAACAAGTTTTGTTTCATTGGTGCAAATAGCGACCAACTCATCGGGCGGGCGAAGGAATTCAAATGGCATAAATTTTAACTTCAACTTTAACGGGAGATTGAAAATTGAAAATACATTGGAGGGGGAGGGGGACAGAGTTGGGGCTTTGTCTATAACGGTGACATGGGACATGAGAGGGGAAGGGGGAGGACCCCAACAAGTCGTGTTTCAAATTATTATGTGGGAGGTTTTTCACGTGTCTGTGCTGTGATGATCTCAATTTCGGCCGGGGTGGGAGGAAGGGAGATGGAGCGACGGCCAGAGTGAGTTAAATTTAAAATGAGAATAAAATTATGATTATAACCGTCATTTCTATTTTATTTTAATTCTAATAAGTAATTATCATGTGGATAAAAATGTTTGATAATTTTAATTTAGGGTATTAATTGCTACTTTTGCATTTTATTTATTTTAATGTTTTGTTTATTATTTGTAGTGAATTTTGTTGTGATTATATATAATTATATACAATTTAAAAAAAAAAAAAAAAAAAGGAGAAAAAAATATAATCACAACAAAATTCACTACAAATAATAAACAAAACATTAAAATAAAATAAATAAAATGCAAAAGTAGCAATTAATACCCTAAATTAAAATGATCATACATTTTTATACTGAAGACAGCGGCAGACAATCAACCGGAATAGCAGAATTAGGAGTTTTTATACAAAATCTTCTTCTTTTCTTCTTCTTTTCTTTTTTATATATAAAGTAGAGAGGATTTTTCCCTTGTACATATTTGCTTAATAGGAAAATAACCCCATCCATCACAGGCTACTGAACTCACCAATTCATTACGTTAATTCACTCGAGCGTGTTATAGTAAATTTTCATTATTTTTCACCAACAAACACTAAATATTACATTTGGCCCACCATCTACGACTCTCCGCCAAATCAACTCCATATAGGTGGTAGCAAAATCTTTTCTCCCTAACAATTCTGTACTGTCACTCCACTCATCGACACCGGGAACTAATAAACAAAGTTTAATTTTCACAAAAGACTCCGTTCTTATTTATTATTTGCCTAGTATTAATTTACTACATAATATAAAGCAATACGCAAAGACTTAATGACCGCTCCCGTTCACTCCGATGATTTTCCGCGAATATCAGATTACATTATTTTTATTTCTACCTATGACTTCTATATTTTTATTCATTCCGGAATTAAGTGAATGAAATTAACGAACACAGTTCCTGTAACATTTAATCATTCAACATGGCAACTATAATTGATCGAATCGACTTCCTATTTAATTACATAAACGCCAAGATACTCATAGACCCCGATATATTTACATTTCCAAAATCATACACCTTTAACACGCATATTATCGAAAACTTACCAAAATCCATTTATTTCATCAACTACAAATGACCTAAACCGTGTCACTGTTGAACTTTACATTTGGTTGGCAGAAATTGAAATTTCTGTTTGTTCTTTTTTCACCAGAAGCGACTTGCTAATATGCTTCCAACAAGACCTCAACCACTATCAGAAGATCATTTCATGTCTAAATTATGTCAAAAAAGGTATTTTTGGTCTAAAATGCCCTAATATGGTAGTTTGGGCCCAGACGCCAAAATATTGATTTGTTTTTAAATGTTTCTCTATCTATCACCAAGAATATTCCATTCCGCTTCTAACGAGCCATCAACCACTACCAGACGATCATTTTAAACCATAATATGCCCCAAACAGTGATTTTTCCCCAATATGCCCAAATAAGGTAATTTGAGCCCAGACGCCAAAAAATTGAAATATTTTGAATTTTTCTTTTTCTATCACCAAGAGAATTCCATTCCGCTTCTAACAAGCTCTCAACCACTATCGGACGATCATTTTTAGTCAAGATATTGAATTTATTCCCATATTTGGCATTCTGGGCACAATGTGGGCCGGGCCCCTCACTTTTATAACTGTCCCGCCGGCCCTGATATATATACATTTCATATACCTCAGTTGTTGAGGTCAATATCTTAGGTTTTGATGAACTGGCTATATATATATATATATATATATATATATATATATATATATATATATATATATATATATAGAGAGAGAGAGAGAGAGAGAGAGAGAGAGAGAGAGAATGTTTAGTATATGGAATAAAACCGGCTAGTAGAAATAAGAACATAAACACATCATCAAAGCAGACTATATTTCGGTTGATTCAAACGACCTTAATCATTTTCCTTTTATACAAATTAAAAATCAACTTCTAATCGCAACAGAGTTAATGGGAGGAGGCATATGTGTAAATAATATTTTGTTCCTAAAAAGAAAAAAATAGTTAACAAACAAGTTTAAATATAAATTTAAAAGTGTTGACACATCACACAAAAAAAAACTGTTCTTTTAACGTTTAACGAAAATCAAAAGTGAAATCGGAAGATACGTACGACTGAAAATTGCGTTTATTTTAAATCACGACCGCAGCTTAACGCAATGTTAGGGGAGGAGGGGGGGGGGCACGACCGTGGCTTTCAGCGGTATTTATAGTCAACTATCGTTAAGCAACTGATTATTTACCTCCCTCCCACTGCGGGAGATGTGACACGAGGTCAGAGGTCAGGAAGTGGGATTTGGTGGGCCAGCACACTAGAGGTAGCGCACTCTGGCCGTGCAAAAAATGCCTGGCCAGCCCCGTCGGCATTCCCTGGTCGGGCGCCTCATGCAGTTAGCAATAAACTAACTCTTCCCCAACGAGGGAAGGCAAGGCCTGGGAGGGTGGACCTCCTAGGACTACCCAGAACCCTACCTCAGACCGACAGAAGAAAGGCCACCATCAGTCAAAATGGCCCACCTCCGTCGGACTGATTGTCGAGAACGAATCCTCGGCATGCTAAGAATGGCGTCTCTGACTTTCGCAGTAAGACGGTAGAAGAAAGACTGCCGTTAGCAGCAACTGTAACACGTTGTTTGTCGCTTGAAGTTGTTGTCCTCTCTAATATATACAGCCTAAGTGCAGCCTCGTTCTTGCCATTCGCTTTCTTTGAACGATTCCGCGCCAGGAAATAGTCCTACTTTCAAAACCAAATTTGAAACCCAAAACTAAAATAGACACAAATGAACTCGAGTTGCGGTCAGTCAGGGTGAAGAGAGGATCACCGAAATATCCTTTAATGATATTTTAGGACGTAAAATGTCAGACTTTTACCAGACGTGATGACCGGCTGAAATATAAAAATAAAAAAATAAATATCAGATTACTCCTGTCATTATTTGTAATATTCCAAACAGTTTTCTTGGCCATATTTCCCCAATCATTCTTTTCCTTTTTCTTTCTTTCTCTAATGTGTGTGTATTTCTATCTGAAAGTTGGACATTACATAAAAAGTAGAGCTAGAAAAATGCTAGTTATTTGGGGCACAAAGCGAATACATATTTTGATCCAATTAAGCGATTTGATGAACACTTAAAATACCTTTGGTTTGGCTTGTCTGTTTGCCAGAGATATCAAGCCCTTTTTTGTAGGTCATTTAATATCGACTCTAAACGAAAAAGAAGTGATTGTTCCAGTTTGTTGTGAAGTTCTAAATTTACCTAGTCAGTTGTTAGTGTACTTTCACCTCTAGCTATACTTAAAGAGAGACTTATATAGTAATCTATTTCTACTTATGCTAATTGTGCATATCAATTAGTCAGTATCACCACATCTCCCTGAAACGTATAGGCTTTATGCCTCTAGCGTATCTTGCATTTCTTCTAATGATCATTTCATTTTCGATAATTACTTTGCTCTTCTCTCTCCCTTATTTCTTTCGCTGGGAGATCTCGACCTATCTCGCACTAAACTGTAACCAGGGTCGACCCCTTTCATACTTTGATCCGAATTCGACTCCGAATCCTCATTTTGACCTGCTTGATCTTGCATTGTTTCATCTTCTGACGTTTCATTCTGTACAGATTGTTTAAAAATTAACTCCTTTTTTATTTTCAGTCACAAATGAAAAATAGCCAAGAAAATAAAAAGGGGAAAGTAGAATGTTGTGAAGTTGTAAATTTACCTAGTCAGTTGCTAGTGTACTTTCACTGCTAGCTATACTTAAGGAAAGACTTATATAGTAATCTATTTCTACTTATGTTAATTATGCATATCAATTAGTCAATATAACCACAGTTACTTTCAGTAATAACGGGTATGAAGGTACAAGTCCAGAATAGTAAACACTCGATAACACAATTTATATCAAACGCATTAGAATGACATTTTCTACATATTTTACCAGGTTTTAACGTTTATAACACTTTATTTCACATATTTTCTTCTATGAAACCTGTCTTCTCGACACTAGATTTTTAATAGCTGCCAAGACGTGTAGGCATCTTGTGACCATCCTTAAAATCGAGTGTCGAGAAGGGAGATTTTATAGAAGAAAAATGTTACATATCCAGTGTGGATCAAATAGATATTAGGCACTCCAAAACCAAACGAGTATAAAAAGGACAGATTTCGGTTGACACCGGTGGTTTAACTTCCGGTTACTCGCACACACACACACACACACACACACACACACACACACACTGAACCTATAAGCAGACGGATAATACTACAAAACTTTTTTATTATTAAAACTATTCTGCGTTGTTTGTTTTTTCGTATTTATTTCAAGAAAAAGGACGCTATATTAAAAAACATCGCACAGATTTCTTTCTGTAAGCAAACGAAATGACGTTTAACAAATGCATAATGTTATTTACAAAAATTATAAAACGAAATGATGTAGCAGTTTGAAATAGGACCTATTTCTTATGCGTCCACTATAGGCAAGTTGGTCTTAAACTAACCAATCGGCTCACATGGCGTATTGATTTCAGCTAGTCCTTTGCGGACTATTTGCACCCCTGTTGAACGGTGGAACGGATCGTCAACCTAGAAGGAACTCTTCTTCACCTCTCTCCTGTCCCCTCATCCACTGGATTTCCGAGCACCGCTCCCCGGGCAGTAAAAGAACTTCGTTTCCTTCCACCGGACACCAGTCCTACCTTATTCTAAGCTATACCCCAACGGTATAGGATACCCAATAAAGATTTGTTTAATGTTAAAAGAAGCGTTGAGTTTTTCCTCGTATGACTACCGTCTATCGTGCTTATACTTATAGTGGGGCTACGACTACTAGCCTTAGCTATTATAATCACACATTTTTTCGCCGATTTTTTCTTGTAAAACCTTTTTTGTTGTTAATTAAAACTATTCTAAATGAAAAAAATAGGGATGCGATCTCTGCAATGTTTTTTTTTAATATTTGTTTGTTTCGTTTGATTATTAAAAAGTTTTGTCAATAAAACTATGTATAAGATTTGATTTTATTAGACGTGTAAATAAATATTTAAGCACCCCCCTTCTTAAAATAAATCTTTCCCTACATTCAAAACCGACGACCTTGTGTCTAACGTCGCCCTCGTAAGGAGGCAGGTAAATAGCAACGTTTTTGTTTTATAAAAATAAAGTTAGGTACTGATATCGATCCTGACTCAGTTTTCGTGAGGTTCGACTCGGAAGCGTTCGAATGTCCTACGCAAACGCCCGAGAGTTGACGAGCCAATTTGTACCAGACGACAATTTTGATACGGTGCTGCGTCCTATGATTATAATTTTTTGCTTGGTTTTTTGTTTTTGTTTTTTAGGGTTAGGGTTAGGGTTTAGGGTTAAAAATATTTATTTGATAACAGTAATTTCGCTCTGTTTTGCTTGTTTTATTTGTTTTGTTGTTTAAAACATTTTTTGCAACTATAACTAAAAATTATAGGACGCAGCAACGTATCAAAATAACAAAAAATAAAATTATTTGATAACAATAACTTCACTATGTTATGCTTGTTTTTGTTGTTTTTGTTGTTTCTTTTAGAAAATTTCATGAAAATATAACTTACAATCACAGGACGCAGCACCATATCAAAATTGTCGTCTGGTACCATTCGGCTCGTCAACACTCGGGCGTTTGCGTAGGACAGCCGAACGCTTCCGAGTCGAACCTCACAAAAACTGGGTCAGGATCGATATCAGTACCTAAAGTTATAAAAAGATTTGTAAATAAAATTTGTTTATACATTTTGCTTACAGAAAAAAATTGTGAACTTATTTTTTTTATTCTTTGAATTTTACAAAATTTAAACGAATAGTTTTAATTAAAAAAGATACACCCTACATTAAAAACCGACAGAGTAAATAGGGACACGATATTTTCACAGAAAATACCCTTTTCAAAACTGTCCTTTACTTCTTGGCTAGGAGCAAAGTGGAGTATCTGTTCTGTTATTGCACTTCATCTTTCCTATCCTCCGTCAGTGAATGAGAAATCCTTCTAGGCTGAGGCAATTTTAATTTTCGTCCCTATCCAGAGTGCTCTTTTTTGGTGAGCTAGATTTTCCCGATATTAAAAATCTGCCTTCGTGGGGAGGCAAAAAGTTTGTAACTTTTTTTTAAATTAAAAATGTATTCTTTTTATAAATTTATACGGTCGGTTTTTAATGTAACTCCCCTTCCCCGAATCAAACATACAAGAAAGATCCACAGAGTTCGCCGAATATATATATATATATATATATATATATATATATGATAAAAAAATGGAAATAATATACCTACGTAACGGAAAATAAAAAAGGGAAAGCCAAACATATTTATGTATTCATCAACATTTCGTCTTTATTTCAAGACTTTCTCAGGATTATTAGTCTAAAGAAAATAATACACAAAGTACAAAATATTTTAAACAGTTTCAAATATTTTGTACTTTGTGTGTTATTTTCTTCAGACCAATAATCTTGAGGAAGTCTTGAAATAAATACGAAACGTTGATGACTACATAAATAATATTTTTGCTTTTCTTTTCTTCATTTTCCATATATATATATATATATATATATATATATATATATATTACTAACTTACTTACTAACTTACTAATAGTGCCCACAATTCTAGCATATTAAAAAAGAAAAAGCCTTCTTCTAATGTTGTACATGTCTAGGAGTTAATGGGTGATCAGGATATTCCATGAAATGTGTAGATGATATGAAAAATGTGGTTGAGCCATGTCATTAATATAAAAAAAAAACTTCAACAGAACTTGAAATAGCCATCTCGGGGCAAATAAAAAGATTTATTTATATTTTCAATGTTGTGTTTTCCGAATGGCCCTTAAGATTTTGAGTTAGGCCGAATAAAATAAGAACACCGATTCAATTATTTATTTTTGCGATTCGAGACTTTCTGTTGACCAACTCATTTTGCAAGCAATGGCGAGCAACCAACAATGGGTGTTTTTATTTTGTAAGTATCAATCTATGACATAATCTGGTTAGACATATTTGCTTGTCTATTTTTTATTTTAAAGATGGTCCCAATTTCAACATGGCCACCATACACAATTTTACAAAAAATAATTCGAATGATTTAATTAGACTTTGTTTAACTAAAATAAACAATAAAACATTTTCTTTGGGGTGGGGCGTGTTTCATTTTTATTGATTAGGGTAGCCAACTGTACTATCAATCAGTGTGATTCTTACATATCTCGTAAATAATGTCCATTTTTGTACAACTATTACGGGAAGTTAGAGAACTCTCATTGGATAGCTAAACATATTACACGGACAAGTGAAACCTTCTCGATGCGCAAAAGTGAATTATTTTAAAGGAAATACAGTGGAGAGAATAAGTCAAAATCAACTTACGTTGGTTTACCTACGCCTTTGTAGCCTATTTGCGTTTTAGATTTTAAATTTAATAGATGTTATAAGCACGTAAGTTCCGTAATTATTGGTTGTGAGTAAAGTAAGAAGGCGTCAGACAGGAAGTAAGGTACTGGAGCCCTTATGACTTTACACACAAACAATGATTACGGAACTTAAAATGCTTATAACTATTATTATTACATATTAATATATATTTTAACGCAAATAGGTCCTAAATGAGGAGGTAAACCAAAATAAATTTTTTGACGAATTTCCCAACTTTATTTCCTTTAAAATGATGTATTTCTTACCTCTTGGTCGGTCTAAAATAATTAAAACGATGATTGATTTTTAAGTTAAATTTTTAAAGAAAAATTGTTTCTTCTTTTTCTTCTGGTGTATCGAGCTATTTTTATTTTTCTTCTTCTGGTCTATCGAGCTATTTTTCTTCTTCTTATGGTCTATCGAGCTATTTTTCTTCTTCTTCTTATCTATCGAGCTATTTTTCTTCTTCTTATGGTTTATCGAGCTATTTTTTCTTCTTCTTCTTCTGGTCTATCGAGCTATTTTTATTTTTCTTCTTCTGGTCTATCGAGCTATTTTTCTTCTTCTTCTGGTCTATCGAGCTATTTTTCTTCTTCTTATGGTTTATCGAGCTATTTTTCTTCTTATTTTTCTTGTCTATCGAGTTATTTTTCTTCTTCTTCTGGTCTATTATGATATTTTCTTCTTCTTTTGGTCTATCAAGTTATTCTTCTTTTTCTGGTCTATCGAGCTATTTTTCTCCTTTTTCTTCTGGTCTATCAAGTTATTTTTCTCCTTCTTCTGGTCTATCGAGCTATTTTTATCCTTCTTCTTCTGGTCTATCGAGCTATTTTTCTTCTTCTTCTGGTCTATCGAGCTATTTTTCTTCTTCTTATGGTTTATCGAGCTATTTTTCTTCTTCTTATGGTTTATCGAGCTATTTTTTCTTCTTCTTCTGGTCTATCGAGATATTTTTCTTTTTCTTCTGGTCTATCGAGATATTATTCTTCTTATTCTTCTGGTCTATCGAGGTATTTTTTTCTTCTTATCTATTAAGATATTTTCTTCTTCTTCTTCTTTTGGTCTATCAAGTTATTCTTCTTTTTCTGGTCTATCGAGTTATTTTTCTCCTTCTTTTTCTGGTCTATCGAGCTATTTTTTTCCTTTTTCTGGTCTATCGAGCTATTTTTCTCTTTCTTCTTGTTCTATCGAGTTATTTTTCTTTTTCCCTTTCTTCTGGTCCATCGAGTTTTTATTTTCCGTTGATCAAATTCCATAGATGATTGAGGTAGGTTTTTTAGCCCGTTAGAGGGATTCACTTACTTTGCAGCAGACGTGGCTTTATCTTCCATGTATTTGTTCCAATTCATGTTACCTGTGAATATTAAGTCGAAGAGTTTGAATGTTGGATTCTTAGCTAGTGTGCTCTCTCTCTCTCTCTCTCTCTCTCTCTCTCTCTCTCTCTCTCTCTCTCTCTCTCTCTCTCTCTGGCTCAATATAATAGAAAGAAAGATCAAGAAAGAAAACAATAACTGTTTGACTTAGTTTCAGAGTTGTTTTTAAAACATCTACCGATGAAAATAGGGGAGAAAAGGTTATCCCCGCTCCATAATTTTTCTTTAGCATAAGCATTCGGAATCACATTGAATCCGATGCCCAAATTCTAGTATATACTATATATTAAATAGTTTTTAACGCCGATACGTAGTTAAAGCAAGATAAATTGTTTCGTACTATTAAAAGAATTTCCAACATTATTGATGATGTTTAAGCATTCATTTACTTATTCATTTATTTATTTTTTATTATCGCTTATGTTGGAATTCATGTTTTGAAACATGACGTAAATCATAAATCTATGACGTCACGCTACATCTATAATTATTTTGTTATGGTAATGTTTTATGATCTATTTATAAGAAAATCTAAATAGCTCGGTTCGTAGAACATCAGATTGAAGATCTCAAGGTTTCGGTTTCGATTGCCGGTCATGGCATCCGGTTTATTTGTTGGAAATTTATTATTTAGTATTAATGCAATACTTTCTATTTCTAAAATAAAAAAATGATGACTGACGGACAGACAGACACAGAAACACACAGCGAAAATGTCCTTATATTATGAGTAGATTAAGTGAACTTAATAGATTCGACAGCGTTTGAACTCTCGGTGTCGAATATCAAATTCCGCGCCAGTAGCGATCGCGTTACATATTTACCCCAGTTTTAAAAAGAAGTCAATTGGAATATATTCTCAAATAAGACCCCCTTCCCAGTTCCAACTTGTTCCTTCACAAATTATTATTTATTTATATTTATTTTTATTCGGTTATTTATTTTTGTCTCCACCCAAAAGATATTTTTTCTTATTTACTTTTGTCCTCTTGACGAAGTTTCAAGCACGGCCGGATAATTTGGATTGCGTTATTTTCTTCTTCGAACGATTTTTTTTTAATATTATTATTAGCCGCTACTGCTGCCCCCCCCCCACTCCCTTGTAATAGTAGATAGAAGATCTCTTCCACTTGAGCGTCGCTGGTAGAAGGTTCTGACTGTCAGCGTTACTTACAACCTACCTCCCTCCCCGTCTCCGTGTTGTATCAGACCCATTCCGCCTTTTATAATAACACAGAATTGCAGACGAAACGCCACTATTGAAAAGGACACGTCGTTTTTTGTTTTGTTTTTCTTTTTTCCTGAAATAAATAATTTTCAGCGACTCCTTGGGAGGTGGCAGTGGTGAAGTGGCTGCCGACATGTTCTGACAGCCTGGGCGTGGCAAGTTTGAATCTTGTCGGTGTCATAGCACCACTTTCACTAGTAATGTTTACACCGTTCGTTTGATACTTCCCGTAAATACCTGATGCTAGAAAGAACTGAAGAAACCGATGCCAACAACAAAATTGAGGGTGCAAGTTAAGAATGGGGACGACATAAATTAAGTAAAATTAAGAAATATCTTTATGGTGTACGTACCCGTGATGGAAAGCATATATCGTATACAAAAAAAATCACGTAAATTGATCAAGTAGTTTTTTATTTTTACAAAAGAAAATCAAATTTTATCGGTAAACGACAAGCGGCGATATATCGACGCCATATTGGACAAGGGGGATAACTCTTGACACAAAAGTTGGAGTTAAGAATCAGTCGTAGAAAAAAGGCAGCTTTGTGGTGAACCAGATGCGATCCGAACGAACAGCAAATGGCTTGGATTGCTACCCTCCTTTCCCTGCTTCGTTGGAACGAATAAAACAAATACAAAACTAATAAATGTTATCCAAAGTAAGATAAGTTACTCTTCTACCTACCTGAACATATATTTATATTTTTTTGTATTTTAACAGGTCATTTTTAACGACAGCTAACAGAACAAAAAATAGGGAAAATAAATAGGCAACAAATAAATGTTACCAAAGGCAAGATAAGTTACTCTTCTACTAACCTGGATAAGTTTATTTGTGTTTTAACTTATTTTAAAGCGTTTCTTTTGTTCAAAACAGTACTGGTGTTAACCTATTCAGTTAGAACGATAAACAAAAGGCTGTTTATGAGCTCTGCACGGGGATCCTTGATAATCGGTGAAAAATCGAAAAATAAACAAAACCGTGTTAGAAACAAATCCAATAAATGTCAGAAATCGTGGGAAAATGTAATGTTCTAACAGTATTTTGCTTAGTTTTCGTTTTTTGAGCGATTATTGAAACTCTGTACTTTCAGCCATTTTTTTCCATTCGAACTGAACAGTTGGACACCAGGTTTGATTTGAACAAAAAACTCTTTAAAATAAGTTAAAACACAAATAAACTAATCCAGGTTATCTTGATCTTCGTAACATTTATTTGTTGCCTATTTGTTGTTTTTTACCACTTTTTCGTTGTTAGCTGTCGTTAAAAATGCCCTTCTAACTTATTTTAAAACGATTTTTATTTCAATGTCCGGCAACCATAATGTCTAATATGGCGTCGATATGTCGACGATCGTCGTGTACCGATAAAATTTGATTTTCTTTCATATAAAAAAAAATAGTTGATCAATTTATGTTATTTTTGGTATACGATATGTTTTCCGTCACGGGTACGTACATCTTAAAGATATTACCTATGTTTTCCCCATGTTGTTTCAATTCTAAACTTGCACCGAATTGAGCCGGTCAAAAAATCGTACCATGCTGATTCATATGAAACGAAGAGAGACTCCTTTCCTCACTCAACTAATTGTTTTTAATTACTAATGAGTCCCCACTTATTAAGGTACAAAAGCCACTCGGGGATAGCGGTTAATGATTGTCAGGTGGACGGTGAGACAGCTCCGTGATGATTGGTAATGATGGTGGATGTTTGGCAGAATTTGATTATTTAAGAGGACGGCTCAACAAGAATTTGTAAACATTGGACATGAAAACGACCATGTTGTAGTCAGATGGTAAGCAGCCTCGCAGTATTGTGTTCTACAGACGGGTAGTTCTAGGAAATAAACTTTGCTCATGGAAGTTTCGTTTAATTTTAGGCAGAGAGACACAGAGAGTGTGAAAGAGAGAGAGAGGGGTGATGAAAACACATTTGAATAAACAGATGATAAACGTTCGTTTCATTGCGTATTCCAGGTAGACCAGATTATTGAATTAAAAAATCATATTGTAAATCTCTCTTAATCTTAACTCAATGTTTGTGTGTTACCTATAGAAATAAAGGTTAGTGAATGTACATAAAATCTAAAATAGTATTCTTATGTAAAATTTACACGGAGAGACAATGTAAGTATTCTCGAATCTATAAATGTACCCCTTAAGGGGCTATGAGGGCATAACCCCCTTAAAACTTCAAATATATCCTATTTTTATGAAATTTAAATTATATGTATAAGATTTTCTGGTGAAGACAATGGAAGTAGTCACCAAAACTCTAAATGCCTTTCTAACCGAAGATAGCTATGGAGCAGAACCTCATTTAAAACTTCAAATGTATCTTATTTTTATGAAATTTCTACCTTATGAATAAAATTATAAAATGGAAGTAGTCCCGAATCTCTACGTTACCCTATACACAAACAGGAGAGTTCCAACTGTAACAAGGGAAATAACTAGGCGACGCTAATTGTCCCATGCATGCACCAAATGATGATGATGATGATGTTGTCGTCGTCGTCGTTATTGTTGTTGTTGTTGTTGTTGTTGTTGTTTCAAATATCAACATCTTCCTTTTTTTATTTTTTTTATTCTATTATGTTTCTCTGTACCTATAAGGGAGGATTACTCGTCGTCCACTTTTTGTGGTTTTGTCACTTTGGAGTGTTGAATTTTGTCGTGTTGTTTTTGTTTTTTCATTCGTGTTTTCTGAATATGGAATTATATTTTCGTAATCTACTTCTTCGTTTATGCGAATGTTTTCTTTTGTTTTAAGGAGGTGTTGTCTGTTCCGTTTGACTGTCTTACTTTCTTCTGTTGCTACTAAATATGAGCGAGGTTGTTCTAGTTTCTTAATTATTTTACCCCTTCTAAACCAATTTTAATCGAACTTAATTCTAACGGTATCGTGTGGTTTTAATTCTGGGAGTTCTTTTGTAGTTTTTGAGTTTTATTTCTGCTCGTGTGGCCTGAGAACAATTTTGTCGAATTGTATGTTTGGGAGATTTGTTTTATTTATCATTTGATTTGCAGGGGATGGAGAACCATTCTGTAATTTTGTCGTGCGTAATTCTAAGAGCGCTAATTGATATTCTTCGCTACTTTTGAATGATTTTTTAACGTCTTTTTTATTGTCTGAATATTCCTCTCAACCATACCGTTTGCTTGATGATTATGTGGACTTGTTTTCATATGATGAAAATGACACTTTTTTGCAAATTCTTTAAATTCAGCCGAATTGAATTCTGGACCGTCGCTCAGTTATTTTTACTGGTAGACCAGGATCATAGAATTGTAGTATTGGTTTTCTGGTAATCATTTCTTTTATCTTTTTTATTGCTTCGATTTGTGGTTTGTCAAATGACCATAACGTATCTTTCTGCAGAAGCTGTCGTAATGGTAACTTCGGAGTAGTTTGGTAAGAATTTACATATGTAATTTGTCATGCCTAGGAATCTTTGTACTTCTTTTTTGCCTGTAGGTAGTGGCATGTGAATGATCGCTTCCACTTTGGTTGGATCTTGTTTTATCTCTTCGCTGGTTAATAGATGCCCAAGGTAGGTTATTTGTGATGCATTGAAGATACACTTTGATTTATTTAATTTTAATCCGTGTTTTCGGATTCGTTCGAAAACTTGTTGTAGTCTATTTGTGTGTTCTTCTAAAGTGATGGACCAGATTATAATATCATCCTGTGAATTTCTTACTCCTTCGATGCCTTCTATTATTGTTGCGATTTATTTTTGGAAAACTTCACTGGCGCTGTGAATTCCATAAGGTAATCGAGTGAACCGATATCTTCCAAAAGGTGTGTTAAATGTTAGTAGGTGGGAGCTTTCTTCGTCAACTGAAATTTGCCAGTATCCATTAGATGCATCGAGTTTCGAAAAATATTTTTGATTATGCATCTGTGCCAAGATATCCTCCGCTGTAAGGAGCTTGAAGTATTGCCTTTTTATGGCTTTGTTTAGATTTTTAGGGTCTAAACAGAGTTAGAGTTTTCCGTTCGCTTTTTCAACGATGACTAGTGAATTCACCCAGTCTGTCGGTTCATTAACGAGTTTTATGATACCTAATTCTGTCATATTTTTTATTCTTTTTTTGAGATTTTCCTTTATAGAAAAAGGGACCGATCTTGGTGGATAAATTACAGGAGTTATATTTGGATTCACTGTGATATGATGTGTAATTGTCAACTTGCCGATTTCTCCGAAACAGTCATCATATTTTTTCGTTATGTCGTTTGCGTCCGACGAATTTATTTTTAAAATTCTGTGAATTAGGTTTAGATCTTGAGCTGTCTTTGCATCTATAACAGCGTCTGATTTGGTTTTAGCAACAATGAACTGTACTTGCTTCGTTACTCCCTTGTGTTTAACACTTGCTTTGCATTTTCATAGCACTTTTATTGCTGTGTTGTTGTATGCTGACAATCGAGTCGCTGGTTTTTGTAGTTGGGGTTTTGGTCTAATATTTTTATATACTCGGAATAGCAATGCTGTCACGTCAGCTCCAGTATCAATTTTGAATATTATGTTCAAATTATTTACTTTTAATTCGACTGTCCAAATGTCTTTCGGAGTCTCAAACTTTTCAATTTTGTGCACGCTGGATTTATTTGAAGTGATCATTTTGAGTGCGTGTGCATTGTCGTCTGATTCATCGTCGGAATATGTATCCACTTTATGCACAATTTTTCTTGATTTGCACATTTTTGCATAGTGTCCTTTTTTCTTGCATTTTTCACATATCTTGTGAAATGCTGGGCACTTATTTTTCTGATGATTGTAACCACAATAGTGACAGTTGGTCAGTTGGCGCTTGAAATTTCGCGCGCTTTCTATCACTTCCGCCATGCTTGTTTTGTCGTCTTGATTGCATATGGCTTTTTGTATAAATTTTTGCGCCATTTCTGTCGTGGTGACGATGTACCGCTGATATTTCGTTATCTCTTATTTCAGATGTGCCATTCAGCATCCTTGATTGGCGTCTTGTTTGTCCTGCGCTCGGACCTGCCTGAATTGTTTTTTGTAGGTCTAAATTAGGTTCTCTCAATAATCTTTCGCGTAATCTCATGTCTCTGATTCCACATATTAGAATATCTCTGAGACTGTCTGTGAGATCGCCGAATTCGCACTGCTGTGCCTTTTGCCGCAATTTTACAACGTACTCGTCGAATTTTTTGATGCTCCGCTTGTACACACGTGAAGAATTTGTGTCTCAGAAAAGTTATATTTTTTCTAGGTTCACAAACTGCATCGAATTTTTCGATTACTGCTTGAAGGTTCATTTCTTCCTCGAGTGAATCGAAATCCATAGTAGAATGAATGTCACGGCCTTTTGAATCGATACAAGTTAAAAACATTGTCTGGCTTTATGTCGCTTTTCATCAAAAAGAGGTTGAATTGTTTTTTCAATTTTTTCCATACTGCAGCAAAGTTTTTTTGATTATAATCCAGGTATTTAGGATATGGTACATTTTCCATTTCGTTTTGTTCCGAAGTGTGATTTCAAATTCTTTTTTTTATTTTAGGATAGGTTCTTTTAGTCTTCTGACGCCATGTTGTTGTTATATAATAAGCATGAACGGAAAGGAATAATATTGAAATTGAAAGATCGAGAACGAGAGCGAAAGATGTAAAAACGTGCTATAAGACAAGAGATTTTTATTAGACTCAAGTTTACACAAACAGGAGAGTTCCAACTGTCTTGTAACAAGGGAAATAACTGGGTGACGCTAATTGTCTCGTGCATGCACCACATGATGATGATGATGATGATGACGATGATGATGTTACAGAGATCAACATCGGCAACAGGCGACATGAAAACCTCTTTGGTTTCCCGACAGATATCGTCGAGAATCCACTGTTGTGTTAGTACTCTGCCCGCGTGATTCTTCCGACGAGAGATGAGTTTCATGAAGCCCTTCACCGCCCACTACAACAGGTGTTTGTAGCAAACGCCAGGCGCAAACTTCCCGAAGACAATTTTTCCAATCTACGATCGTTGGGACAGACATGGACAGCTCCTCGGAACAGAATTTCATCGATGTAAGGTTTTTCGTCCAGCAGTAAATAAATAGAACCACTGTTTCTAATTCCACCTTTGACAACTCCAGCTATGTTTCCTTTCGGAGAGTAACTTCTGTCCGACATTGACGTGAATTACATCGCCATCTGGACCAATTGCTCGATAAAACCATTTGATGGTCATTGTTGCAGAGACGCTGCTGGTGTAGTACTCCGTGGTTTTGAAAAGCAAAACTACAGCAGACCCCCTGTTCGTGGACCAGGGTTGTGAGTCTTAGAAAATTCATGAGCAAAGAACACTTTAAGGAAAGGTGCACTCAAACACGTGTGAAAAGGGTTAACGCGTAAAGAATTTAGCAAGCCAAAAAGTTGTCTCCCTTGGCAGCGGGGTTATTCTTAGCGGCCGACTAACTTTAGCACTAGTGGCGGGGAGCTTCTTAAAAAGATCCGATTTTTTTTTAAATGCTTTAATCAGGAGGATCGCGCTGGCTCGCATGAAATGAGTTAGAGATTTTTACTCGATGTAAACGTTGTGTAAATTTGAATTGTTATTTCTAAGTTTTAGAAGTCAAAACAACGCATATATATATATATATATATATATATATATATATATATATATATATATATATATATTTTATTTAAAAGAAACTTAGTTTCGACGATATCACGTCTTCGTCAGGCATAGAAACAGGTTGTTTTTCCTTTTCCTTCCTCGTGGTATAATGTCACAAGAAAAGCAAAATCCGTATGATCTACAACGGTGATTTTTTTTTTAATGTTTTAATCAGGAGGATTTGACTAAAACATTTTTTAAATCATCGTACCATATAGATTTGTGTGTTTTAATTCTAATAAAGTTCTCACGATAGATTTTCAATTTAAATTAATTTTCCAATATTTATTCTCGACCAGATATGAATATGATAACTATATTCAATTCTAAAAAAAATGAATAGTAATTTTTATAGAATTAGAAGAAAAAAACGTGACCCGTTGGGTCATTCATCGATCTCAGGTTAGATTGTTTAAATTAGGGAAAGTGAGTTTGCAAACCCAGTTAAATTTAAATAAAAATAAAGACAAAATCCAAAATTAGTCTGTATCTCTTTAAATAGTATTAATACTGTGGTAATATTTCCTGTTGTTGATGTAAATAATAGATTATTCTGTTAGTTTTATTACCTTTGATTGTATGTATGCACAACATAAGGACAGAATAGTCCGATTTTTCCAAAGAAGAAAAAAGTAGATATGATATCGCCTTATTCAACAGAGCGGGGGATAGAAAGTGGGCTTGGGGAAAGGCCAGATAGGCGGTACTTTGATTTCAGTTTTGTTTCAGAAAACTCTCTCTCTATCTCTCTCTCTCTCTCTCTCTCTCTCTCTCTCTCTCTCTTAAAAAATATCGGTAATTGTGAGTTATCTGTCGCAAGTTTTTATAATTTTCCAACTTTTTTACAAATACTTTATAATTAAATTTCATAATTGTATACGAAAACGAAACTAAATTTCATGTCCCGACCATCGCCCAGACTTTAGCTTTAACGCTCAACACCGCCTTACGCACAGTCTCTGGCTGCTTACGCGCCACACCAATCAACCAACTACCGATTCTCGCCGGCATCGCACCACCAACCCTGCGCCGTGAGGCGGCTGTCCTTGCACTGTCAAGAAAGGCCACTATTGATGAGAACCACCTTCTCCACAAGCTCGCCACAGAGACCCCTCCACGAGCTCGCCTGAAGTCACGACGCCCATTCTCGGAGCATGCCCACCAGCTCCTGCTTTCAACACCTGGTGACGTCACAAAACGAATCTGGACGGAGGAATGGCAGGCAGCAGATAAATCAAGGTTGCACAGATTTGTGGAGGACCCGGATAACCTACCAGGCATGGACCTCCCTCGCCGGCAGTGGACAATGCTCAACCGCCTCAGGACAGGTGTTGGCCGTTTCGCCGCGACCATGAAAGGATGGGGACTCAGGGACTCGGCTGTCTGCGACTGTGGTCACTCTGAACAGACAGTAGACCACATCATCGAGTCATGCCTTAAATATCGACCACCCAACGGCGAAGCCGGCATAGCTGTGCTAGACAACAAAACATTAGCATGGCTTTTCTCAACCGAGCTGGTGATCTAACAGTGAGATGCTGTGAAGCAAACGAAAGAAGAGAAGGCTTAGTGTTAGTTTTAATAAATCGCATATGCATAAATAGTGTTTTATTTTCTTTAAAAAAATATTTTAAAAACGTTCAAATTTAAATTGTATATAACGTCAATAGGTGATTTCCAATTTTTTAAATGTTTGTTTATTATTCGTGAAATGCACACAAAGGAATATTTGTCGATTTAAAAATGTTTATTCTGGTACTTATAAACATATTATTGCTACATATACTCTTTATTAAACCCAACACTAACCCTAAGTCTGGGGTGACGTCGAGAATGCCAGATATCCTAAATGTCAATACTCTAAATTTGGCTTCGCCTAAAGTCAAAATTGGCGATCAAGAGCCTAAAATTCGACTTTGCATAAATGGTGGGAATTTAAATCAAAGAGTGGCGACAGATAACACGCACGTACGTCAATATCTATCCAGGATTTTACTGCAATTAAAAGGTGCACATAGTTGCATATAGATTGGAAATTTTTGAATTTTCAAATAGGGGGTTATTTCCATATTATACCCCCACCCCACACACACACACAATTTTTAAAATACTCAAAAAAAGTGAAATTTTGGGAATATTTGTTCAATTATGTCTAATAATTATGGTTAAAATTTGATCAAAAATTGAAAAATCTTTAAAAACCAGTAGAGAGTGCTAATTAAAAGCTACTGAAAATATATGCTAACACATATATTGTTATAATTCATATTACTGATTACCTGAAATGCTATCTCTCTCAACTATGTTCAGCTAGGAAGAAATAGCATTTTCACCTTAGAATATAGCTATTGCAAACCATAAATCCTACACTAGAGACATGATACAGGCAGTGAACTCTTTTTTATCAAGAGTGCGTTGGAGGATAATCCATCACCATCCCTCCGAAGAAGATGAACGAAGAACGAAACACCAAGATACACGTACAATGAACCCTCGAGAACCTTTTTTCCACGTGTAAGCGTTTTTTTTTCTTTGTTTTTTTTCTTTGTTTTTGTCCACAATTACCCCACTGTGTGGTGTAGGTTTTTTTCAAGACTTTTCAATTTGTAAACTTTTCTTCTCTGTTGATTTTTCTGATGATCTTGGGGTGTTGCAGAGCCGATAATTGAGATAATAATATTTGGTTGGCACACCATGAGAGAAACGAGTCGTAATGTTATGTGTTTTGAAAATGCGAAAAAAAAAACATTTTTAAACATGGTTATTCGAATATAAATTGAACCTGACTTATTTATATATGCTCTGTTGTTACTGGATGACAATCATCGAGCTGAATTTTCTTGAAGAGAGTGCTAATTAAAAGGTACTGATAGTATATGTTAACACCTATATTGTCATAATTCATATATATATATATATATATATATATATATATATATATATATATATATATATATGAGGGTAAAATGCACGATATACCATAAAAATGAAATGCCGTGAAAGACAAGATGTGTGAAAAAAGACAAACGGAAAAACACATTTTAAATACAGGAAAAAATCATCAAAGAAAGACGAGAGATTTTACCGCTTTCGTTAAACGCGCGTCAATGACGTTTCTCTGTGCGTTTTTCCTTTTCTTATGTTTTTAGCGTTATCGAATAATGTTAAAATCTTCACTTTTTCTGAAGACGTTCGTTGATCCGAACGAAACCGGTAAAATCTCTCGTTTTTCTTTGATTTTTTTCCTGTATTTAAAATTGTTTGTCCGTTTGTCATTTTTTACACACACACACACACACACACACACACACACACACACACACACACACACACATATATATATATATATATATATATATATATATATATATATATATTAATTGCAGTTTCTACTTATCCTGCGCTTCCAATTTCAGTGTTGACTAATTCTCCATTCTCAGTAAGTCATACTATCTCTTTCATCTGCAGATTCTAGAAACCATTTACATTAAGTCTTTGCGAACTTCTTTTTGCAAACAAAGAGAAAATATTCTCGGACTTAATGTAGTTTCTATTTGATTCACTTTTTCTCTCCCTTTCCTTTGCTATAATCTCCATAGCATTGTTTTTTTTTCTTAATCCTAACCTTGATTTAGTTGTGTTGCGCTAGGTTTGAGGCCGGTTAGCTTTCCCTTTTAGTCTTTTTGATTTTTACTTTATCATGTTTAAAAATAAAGCCGTGCTTCATATAGCCATAATATATATATATATATATATATATATATATATATATATATATATATATATATATATATATATATTGTGTGTGTGTGTACATACCTTACTTTAAATGTGTAGAGATATCTACACATTTCGGTGATTATTATGGTCTGTTTATTTTACGACATTTCAACGGTTTTCTTATTAATTACTGCCGAAACGCTAGAAATTATATCATGTAAACGATTCAATAAACACAAGTTTCATTTTACCCACAGAGAAGAAAGAGAGGAGTGACGACTCATACGCAATAGATCGGATTAGGTCGAACTCTGCTCAGCCGATTCCATAGTCTACGTTTGTATCCATTTGGCTACTCTTACTCGCAGGTCACCATAAAAGTTTATGTAAAACCCCATTGTCCAACAAAAATGCCACTGCCCAATCTTTATCACATGCGCATTCACTAGATTGAATGAACTTCATACGTGGACTGACTGGATCTTTTTCTTTTATTTTTTTTTCTAATAAAGAGGTTACTAGGAGAGCATAACATCTCCCTCCTAATGCGAACATTAGAACATTGTCAGAAAATTCTTTCTTTTTTTACTATTGTTATTACTATTTTAGTTACTTTTTTCTTTCTTTTTTATAATTAAAAAGAAATAATTTCTGTAATTTATTGTCGTCTATCTGGCCAATTTCTCGTCTCGGTGGATCAGTTTACATTAGTATTTATGTAATTAATCAAAAACATACTATGTTGAAAACTGTGAGACTAGACCTCATACAACTGAAGTGTTGTATGGAGACAAGCCTGACCATATAGAGGATATCAAAATGGTCAATATTTGTTCACATTTTGATCATTTCTGACATTTATCTATGTTTAAAATCTCATTAAAATCGGTGAAAAGAACTATTCATGAGGGAAGGGTTATGCTTTCCCAGTAACAATTTTATCAGAATAAAAAGCTAAAAGTTTTATTTCCTCACCACAATATGTGGAGATAGAGGATCATTTATACAAAATTTCAGGTTTCTAGGTCTAATAGCCTAAAAGTGGACGGATACACTCCTTCTCATTTTAGTATACATTTCAACAGAGGTGAGGAAGATCTGGTGTTACGTACAGAGCAGATGTTTCTTAATTTCTTTGGTCCATTTTCATGTGGACACTTTAACATGCTTTCTATGTCCTGCCAAGGTTCTAATATAATGTCGAAAACTGTAAATAAACATTAAATGTGAGGAAGATCTAGGGTTACGTACAGGGAATTTTCTTATTTTATTTCAGGAAACCGACGACCTTGAAGGAGCAGTGAAAAATGAAATAAAAAATAATGCGGGTTTAACAAAATGTCTGAATATGAAACTCTATAAGCTTCCGGATGATCTCCAGGGTGCGTGACTAATAAAATATGTTAGTTATACCAGGTTTTCATATTTCACCAAGTAACCCTTTCTAAGGATGTAGGGCCGAATTGAGTCTAACCAATCGTTCATTTCTTTTTTGATGTTTAATCAGACAATATGAAACAAGAGCTACCCATTCAAAATTTTGTGCACAAAAATGTGAAAGCTGAAGATTACCTTAAAACTGAAATAAGCTATTTGAAGACCCAGAGTTATTTTGGAAATAACTGACTCTGGTACCAGTGAACATTTTGATCACGTGATTTGCCCTTTGTAATTGGTAAAAATCAAACTAGATTTCAACCTCTTACTAGCTTTCGGCATTGACCGAATAAGATGTACCTTTATCCAACTTCCGTGTAAACGACATCCACATTAGAACATGTAAGTTTTTTTTACATCGTGCAAGGCACGTTTTCATTTATTATTATATTATTTGATTTGAACAATGTGACAATTTTTTATTGTTTGTAGACCAATGTATTTCTTAATTTTTCTACTGTCATATTATTTACCGCCTTGCCAGAAGGTTAGACACAAGGTCGGATGTTGTTTTAAAAAGCCAGCGTACTCTGTCCTACAAAAAATACGTAGGCATTCTCTCATAGGGGGCACGACAGGCGATTAGCAATAAACCAACACTTCCCAGAGAAAAGGTAAAGCCTGGGAGGGTGGATATCCTAGGACTGAGCAGAACGGCAGCCTGACAGCAACAAAGCCACTGTCGGACTGATTTGTATAATAATTCTATGAGATTCTGTATTCATTCTTATGTATTTTTATGTCTACTCTTTAACATGCTTTTCATGTCCAGTCGACGTTACTAATATAACGTCGGCGACTGTAAATAAACGTTAAATCTATTTAACCAAATGTTCCTTTTTGATATTTTCCAACACAAACCTGGTTGCCACACACGAACAGAATACAGAGGGGTCACTTTGGTTCAGGTTTGAAAAGGGGTGGGTAGGTGGGGTAGTTCACTAGCGAATGTAGATAGAGAAGGAATATCGCCCAAACTAACCATGCCAGTCTAGTTAAAGACACATTTCATATCTGCCTCTGAAGAAACCGAAATCTCAACTGAAATGTATGGGTGGCATTTAACAAAAAAAAAGCTAAGTGTTTAAACTATTTTACTCTGTAATCTTTATCTTAATTAATCCATGTATTAACATGCAACGAGTATCTAGCTAAATAATCTTTTTTCCAGGATTTTTTTTTATTCCTGACTGTTCAAAAAAATCTGTATCTTTTCTTTCTTTTCTTTTCTTGCCTACATTCTGCAGGTTATAGAGGGGTCACTTGGGTTCAGGTTTGAAAAGGGTGGGTGGGTGGGGGTAGTTCACTAGCGAATGTAGATAGAGAAGGAATATCGCCCAAACTAACCATGCCAGTCTAGTTAAAGACACATTTCATATCTGCCTCAGCAGTGAAGAAACCGAAATTGCGTTCGGGGTTGAAAGGGGGGAGAGGGAAACCTATCTTCAACTTACTGTTCCCTCCTTAGTATGCAATTGAACTTATCTTCATGTGTACATATATATATATATATATATATATATATATATATATATATATGTATATATATAAATAAATATATATATATTATATGAAATTTTTTTTTTTTACCTGCGGGGGCTAGGAAATACCCGACTAGTACACGGGCGCAGGCTATTTTTACCCCTCTCGGAGTGTTGGACCCATAAGACCTCGTAAGGCTATCCATCTAAGAGAAGGAAATCTCTGACAAAAAAACCTTGCTACCAGCTACTTACGCCGTGGCAGTAAACTGTTGGGGGAGGATGGCTTCCTTAGTCCTGATCGACAATCTTCCTACTAGAGTTGGAATCTCGAACAAAATATCCGGTTTGCAAACCTACAATTGCTTAAGGAGTAGATAGGTTCTACCTATCGCCGGCCCTTGCACTCCTTCTTTGTTTATTAGTCAGGCGCAGAGGTACCAGCGATGGGACGCCTCTAAACACTCAGTGCCTAGCCTTGTTTCCTTACTAGGACAATGAACGCCGTTCTCTTTCTCTTTATTTGGGCAACTTGGGGAAAGTTTTTTCGTTAGTAAGTCTTACATGACCAGTCTGGGTCTCTCTTGTTCCGACAGGTTGAGGGTACAGGTTAGACAGCTTGTCTGGCTGCTGTTTCCGACTGATAGGAAGGAGCCCAAACTCTTAGGTAGCGCCAAGAACGGCTGCTCCATCATCAGTTGCATAATACCGTGGGTAGTTGTATGTGCCATGTCGCGCATGGAAAGGGACCCTGCAATTATCTCCGGTGAGCTTTCCCGAGGCCACAACCCTCATGGACCAGGTCGTGACTAATGGACTGGTTGTGTGAGCTTATTGGCACCAAGCAAGTACCCACCTTGGCCAATCCACTCTATAATCAAATCAAACATGCCATTACAAAGAAATAAAATCAACCCTAAACCAGACACCCAAAAAACACTTTCGCCTCCGCCCTTGAGGCTTGCATTCTCAAATATCCGGGGACTTAGAACCAACATCAACGACGTAGAAACCTTTCTCCTGACAAACTCCCCGGATATCCTAGCTCTTAGTGAAACTAACCTCCAATCCTCAATCTCTTCTCACCACTTTGACATGACTGACTACCTCCCACTCTACCGTAAAGACTCTGACAAACACATGCACGGGCTAGGAGTTTATGTTTGGAACACCCTCCCTCTGATTAGAGAACATAGGTTAGAATCAGATGACTACGACTACATGTGCTTTAGATTGACTTTACATCACAACGTTAGTTACTTATATTTCCTATACCACTCCCCGTCGACCCAGGACTGTACTCTGCTAAACTCTGTCTCTGAAAGCATAGATAGAGCACTCTTAATTGACTCGAATGCCCAGATACATGTATTTGGGGATTTTAATGCCCACCACCGCGACTGGTTGGGATTCTCCAGCCTTACTGACGCAGCCGGCAACTCTACGTATAATTTCTCCTTAGCTCACTCCCTCTCTCAGACTGTTGATTTTCCGACCCGCATCCTCGATCGAGTGGACCAACAAGCCTCACTTCTAGACCTCTTCTTGACCTCAATACCCGAGGCTTGTGTGACGAAAGCTCATAGCCCACTCGGGAATGCTGATCACATTGTGCTAATAATACATATCACGCTAAAATGTCGTCCAAAAGCTAATGAACCGTTGCTCAAAACAACAAGATACTACGAGCAAGCTGATTTTGAGTCAATCAGAGATCACATCAGTGACGCCCCATGGAGGGAAACCTTCTCACTCCCTGCCAACCAGTGTGCAAACGAATTAACTGAATGGGTCAAAGCAGGCATTGAAGCCTATGTCCCCATGCGAAAATTCTTTAGCAAGCCCCACTCTCCTCAATGGTTCACTTCGGAATGTGCAGCTGCCATTTCTGAGAGGCAACAAGCATTCCGTAAATTCGGCCGCCATAAGTCAACTACTAATAGGCATAAATTTATAGAGTCAAGAAATAATTGCAAGGCCGTGATAGGCGAAGCGAAGAGAAGGTATAATGAGTTAACAAAAAAACGCATCCAGTCACAGAAACTAGGTACTCGCGATTTCTGGAAAATCTACAATAGTGTAGTGAATAATGGTCAATCTACGATTCCCCCACTTTCAAACCACAATGATGTCGTTTGCATGGCCACTGATAAGGCTGAACTACTTGCACAGCGTTTCGCTTCTAACTCTACTTTAGACTCAGGTAACCACCCTCTCCCTGAATTACCTTTGCGGACCGAAGCCACACTTGATAACCTGGTCATCACCCCGTCCCAGGTCAGAGACATCATAAAAAACCTTGACACCTCTAAAGCTTGTGGGCCTGATCTTATACCTGTAATAGTAATAAAGAAATGCTCTGCTGAACTGGCCCCTGTCCTCTCAAAACTCTACAATAAATGCCTAGCCGAATCTTGCTTCCCCGATAGCTGGAAAATTGCTTCTGTGGTACCAGTCTACAAGAGTTCTGGGAATAGAACCGACCCTCAGAACTACCGCCCAATCAGTCTACTGCCGATCTTTGCCAAAATCTTTGAATCCTTAATCAATCTAGCAATAGTATGGCACTTAGTTAATGCTAAACTTCTATCTGACCGCCAGTATGGATTTAGACAAGCACGATCTACTGTAGACATCCTAACGGTCATCTCTGAACGCATGTATCATACACTCGACAAGGCAGGTGAAGCTAGGGCAGTAGCGCTTGATATATCCAAGGCCTTTGACAAGGTATGGCATAAAGGGCTTCTCCTGAAAATATGCTCATACGGTATTACTGGGCAACTACTTAATATAATTAGATCCTTCCTAAACAAAAGAAAAATCCAGGTTGTCCTCGATGGCCATTCATCTAAGCTACATGACATAAATGCTGGTGTGCCCCAGGGATCTATTCTTGGACCTTTGTTGTTCCTGATCTATATAAACGATCTCCCTGATGACATAGTGTCTGAGATTGGTTTATTTGCTGACGACACCACGCTTTACTCTCGCCATGTTGGCAAAACAGACGCGATCATATCTGAGGCAATGGCTGAATCTTTAGAAAATGACCTCCAGGCTGTAGTGGATTGGGGCCATAAATGGTTGGTAACTTTTAATGCCGCAAAGACTAAGCTCCTTTCCTTCAACAACTGCCATGACAATCGGTGGTCGGAGAGGCTTCTTAGCCTCTCCGACCACCGATTGTCATGGCAAATAACACCCTACCTGAGAGTTCATCATTCAAACTCCTTGGCCTAACCTTCACAGGTAACATGAATTGGAACACATACATTGAAGACATTCCCAAGGCTGCCGCAAAGAAGGTTGGCTCCCTCTACCGTGCTAGTGGACTCCTTACACCTGACATTATCCTGTATCTCTACAAAGCCACCATTCGCCCATGCATGGAGTATTGTTGCCACATCTGGGCTGGTGCATCATCTACTAGTCTCTCCCTCCTTGACAAAGTCCAAAAAAGAGTAGTCAACCTAATAGGTCCCTCACTGTCAGCTAAGCTCCAGCCCCTGTCCCATCGCCGCAATGTAGCATCCTTATGTTTGTTTTACAAATACTTCAATGGATTATGCTCCGATGAGTTGGCTACTCTGGTGCCCCCTCGACGTAAATTCACTAGACTAACTCGACATTCTACTAAATCTCATTCATTCACTGTGGAGGTCCCCAGATGCCGGAGAGCATTCTACTCAAATAGCTTCTTTCCTCGTGCTGCTGATCTCTGGAACTTCCTCCCTGCCCCCTGTTTCCCCGACAGTACTGACATGCAGAAATTTAAAACTAATGTAAACAGACATCTCGCTGCTCAGATCCCAATTTAAGCTGAACCACCAATCCTTCTCTCCTTTTCCTTTTTCTCAGTAGCCCCTTACGTTTACAGTGGCGGCCTGCCTTGTTTGGGGTGAATCATGTTTAAAAAAAAAACTAAATAGAAAATGTATGTAGTTTTAAATATACATTTCACTACATGTCTTTCTCTCCATTGAAATCATACTTACTAACCAAACATGTATGAATTCCACTGTATTATTATTGCAAATATTCACAGATTATCCAAAAAGTAATTCTTCATTTTTATTAATAAAATAATTTTGATTTAACACATATTTTACTCCAATAATTTGTTATTTTTTACGATGGAAATCAGCACACATGAAAAACAAACAAATTAATCACCTCCCATTCCACCCCCGACCGAGCACACAAACACAAGGAACCGCCCCTGGCATATCAGCAGATTAAAATTCTATGAATATTTATAATTCTACAAACTACAATGGGAAACTCAGCGGATAGCAGCAAAATAATTTTGATAAATTATTTCATTTTAATTGGTTAAGTGCTTAATTTTGATTGGTTTCCGAAATCGGATTTAAACCAACCAGAAGTCTCAAATAATACACTCATGCTGGGATCAAAAGCAAGGCGACCCATAATACAGGCCTGGCAAACATGCGACTGTGGTCCACGACTAGGGCGGACATGTGAAGACCAAAATTACTACTAAATTATAATTACCGAGAAAAGTTTTAGTAAGAAATTTTCCAAGCAGTTATCAGATATGTTTTACATTTCCCCACTTTTTATATATATTTTATTGGTTTTATGTTCTTGTTTATGTGAGTTGATTTTATTATTAAAACTGGGTATATATATATATATTATCGTATCATGAAGAAATAAGCATTTTTTTATCTTCTGTAAAAACACATTGTATGTGTAACAAACATCACAAATTTTGTAAAACTTATCAAAATTAGTTCTCCGAACATCATTTTATTCATAAAGTATTTGATTTTGTAATATGTTGAATTCGCTTTCTGATTGTATTATATCATTATATTTTCTGTAATCAATAAGTCAATATAAACAAATTGACTTATGATTTTTGAAATATCAAAAATGTGTCGAATTCACTTTTGAATAAAGTTATTTTTTGTGAATTTAGTTCTTTTATCCTTTTGTACTTTTTACATTTGATTTGATGAAAATAAATCAATTATTGTAAGTTGTTTCCTAATATGTATAGTTGCTAATTACTGGACATTACTAAAGAAATTTCTTACTAAAACTTTTGTCTGTAATTATAATTTAGTAGTAATTTTGGTCTTCACATGTCCGCCCCAGTTGTGGACCCCAGTCGCATGTTTGCCAGGCCTATATTATGGATCGCCTTGATCCAAAGACAACCCGACAGTAAGCCTAAATCATCCACACGGATCCTTGATGATTGTTTCCATAGCAACGCTGCGTAACTAATTTTTGCTCATAAGAAAAACTGAATGATTCTTTTCAGATTTTACTTTATAAAAATCCCGACTTTCCTCCCTTTGTTACGGAAACTCTTCTACTTAGTAAAACGAAGCTTGTAAATAAATATTAATTATTATTTGAATGTATTGTCTTTGCCATTCGTTGATATCGTCTTTTTTACTACAATCTGATAAAGCCTTTTGTTCAGACAATATCTGGAATATGGGATTATGATTTGATTTCTTGTTTTCTTTGGCGATAGTGACAGAGTATGAAGGCTATCTTGTTTTTGACTCACTTACTGAGTGATGAGGAGTTACTTCCCTTACATGTAATTTCTACATTAAAGAGACGTATTTTTGTTTATTTATATATTTAATTTTTACGTACATAAAAACAACAAAGCATAACTTAATCTTTAGGCGATAAAAATCGTACATATTTCAGGCAAGGTGTCGTAGCCCACCGGTAACATTTTGAGACTTCAAACAATGTAGTTGTGGGTTCAATTTTTGCCAAAGTCATCCATGCTGATGATCAGTGGAACGAAGAAAGTCCATGGATAACTTCTATGTACATAAAAATTAAATATATGGAATATTGAATGAACATGTTGAAAATGTTATGCGCATAAACATAGTTTGAGAATTATTGTCTATTATATAAATCACGAATTTAACAAATTAGATTTTATATTTATTTATTTATTTATTTATTTATTTCAGTGCTTTTCTTCTTCATCGATTTGCCCAGACATATTACCAGCGAAACTCAGGTAAGAAGTTTAAGAGTTTGAATGCTTACGGGAGTAAGTGTGAATGCATACTGGAGTGAGTTTGAATGCATACTGGAGTGAGTTTGGATGCATACTGGAGTGAGTTTGAATGCATACTGGAGTGAGTTTGAATGCATACTGGAGTGAGTTTGGGTGCTAATTTGAGTTTGAATGCTTACTGGAGGGACTTTGGATGCCTACTAAACGCCATCCTCGAGTGTCTTTGGTCTCTCTGTACAGGGGGTGGTGTATGGATACCCTGACGTAAAGATACTTCGCGCTACAAGTAAACCCTGACCAAATATTCCAAATAACATAGTATTCAAAGCCCAAATAAGACCCCCTCGACATGACTACACACTGGCTCATACAAGGAATGGTGCACCTTCTCCTAGTGATGCTACCATAAGTAACAGCACTAAAATCGATACTCCACCAGACCAGATGAATTTTTATCATGGAATCCGACTAAAACCAAGAAAAGACTACAAGAAGATAAACTATAAAATGGTTATATGGTCAATTGGGGAGAAGGAAAGTCTTCTTCTCCACTGCTTTACTAACTAAAGTTTTGAGAGGTAGAAGAATAGTAGATGAACATTCGGATATCTGTGTATCTTATGAAAAAGGGGTCCCTGGATTTCTGAGGACTTACTGAAGTAAAATGAACAAAAAAGAGAAAGAAGTAAGACTGTTATCTCATGTCTTTCTGCTTTTCATCTGAACATATTAGCTTCTGGGTTAAGTTAGCAAGAGTCTTCTCTTTCTTTCTTTCTCTCTCTCTTTTCTCTCTCTCTCTCTCTCTTTGTTTCTCCCTCACTCTCTCACTCTCTTTCTCTCTCTCTCACTCTCTCTCTCTCACTCTCTCTCTCTCTCTCACTATCTCTCTCTCTCTCTCTCTCTCTCTCTCTCTCTCTCTCTCTCTCTCTCTCTCTCTCTCTTTCAATACGTTTTTTTTCACTTAAATAAATTAGAAAGCATAAAATGCATTTCCATGTGTTTTCAATTGAAAATCATTAGTCCCGATGGTTCCTGCACATTCTGATCTCTTCTCAAAATCTATTATCCATTTCATGCATTTTTTTTATAATTCTCTGAATTTTTCTGACACAAAATCTCAGAATTTTAGCAAAATCAAATCGGTTGATTTTATTTCGGTTCATTTTTTTCTTTGTTTTTACTTTTTTTTAAATGTTGTGAGGAATCGAAAAAAGGGAATGTTAATGTGTGAGAATATTACTTGTTTTTTTTTATTGAAAATAACACAAAAAAGCAAATTATTACAAAAGATAGAATTACACTTATAATCAAGATTTAATCACCAGTTTATTTTTATAATTATTCCAAAAATTCGGGAAGGCCAAAAGAACATTTGCTTTAAAATGTTTAATAATTTTAATTACACTTACGAACAAAATATGTTGGGTGGCACAACTGACAATGATATTTACAGTTTAATTTTCATTGAAACAGTGCCCCAACAAGTATCTATCTATTTATCTATCTATCTACATCATCATCAGGGTGTTTTGATAATTCCTGGAAGAGGAACCTCATCCCTTGGTTTCCTTCAACCTTATTCGTGTCTATCACTCAGGTGTTGTGCCATAGTCGCCACGCTAGGCACTGAATATTGGCAACGCTATTTTTTCCATAGCTAAGTGCCCACACACAACAACTGGTATTTCCACATGGTCACCCATCTGGTACTGACCAGACTTAACATTGATGAGTCGTATAACGATGAAGCACATGTCCATGGATAATTGTATTTAATATATATATATATATATATATATATATATATATATATATATATATAATTAACTTGTTACAAATATCCAGGGGGTATGAATCCGAAGGAAGTTGAAACCGGGTTTATGAGAGTGCTCAATGAAAATTCAGAGCAAAATATATATTTTTTGATTTTATTCCATTAGTTGCGACAAAACAAGTTTTGTTTCATTGGTGCTAATAGCGACCAACTCATCGGGCCGGCGAAAGGAATTCAAATGGCATAAAATTTTAACTTCACTTTAACGGGAGATTGAAAATTGAAAATACATTGGAGGGGGAGGGGGACAGAGTTGGGGCTTTGTCTATAACGGCGACATGGGACATGAGAGGGGAGGGGGGGACCCCAACAAGTCGTGTTTCAAATTATTACGTGGGAGGTTTTTCACGTGTCTGTGATCTCAATCTCGGTCGGGGTGGGAGGAGGGAGATGGAGCTACGGCCAGAGTGAGTTAAATTTAAAATGAGAATAAAATTATGATTACAACCGTCATTTTTATTTTATTTTAATTCTAATAAGTAATTATCATGTGGATAAAAATGTTTGATAATTTTAATTTAGGGTATTAATTACTACTTTTGCATTTTATTTTAATGTTTTGTTTATTATTTGTAGTGAATTTTGTTGTGATTATATTTTTTAAATTGTGATTATATTATACCGAGATCAATACTAGTGGAATCATTTTATAAGAGAAGTTTTCTGGTGTTACCAGTTTTATCATTAACAAAACCTATTATGACAATGGTAACGCCTGCCAATCATACCTACGATAGTCGCAGTGATAACAGCCTTATATAAAAGCCTTAATAAAAATAAAAATAAAGATAAATATAAATAAAATTAGAATAAAAATAGAAATAGAAATAACAAGTTTGTAAGAATATTAATGATAATAACAATAATAATAATAATAATAATAGTATTAAAAAATAATAATAATAATAATAATAATAATAATAATAATAATACTGATAAATATCACCATCATTACCATCTTGCTACTTGTGAAGTCATTGGGCGAAATAAGTCGACAAGTGATGGTAGGCTTTTTTAATTCTACTACCAATGACAAGGACTAAGTACCAGTTAATAATTAAGTGTCCAAGGTAGTGATCGAGGGGTTAAGTAATTGAGATTAGATTAGTCTAAGTAATATCAGTGTTAATAGCTGTCCCAGTTATGGGTTTATGTTAGAATTGGTAGTATGGCTGAGAGGCTATTGAGGCTGTGCATTATAGGTAGTACGTAGAGATTTGATATTATTGGTAGTTTAGAGGGGTGGTTATATATTTATAGATTCATCATGACTTGTTGGGGTGGGATTGGGTTGTAAATTTGGGTGGGTGGGTAGGGGGTTATAGTGTGTTTTGGGGTAGTGTATAGTGGGGGTTTAATGTTATCATTCATTTTTGTAAAAAACAAAAAAAACTGTTAATTTTATTTTAAAGTTAAGTAGGGTTGGTGTGGGGTTAAGGTGGGGTATGTGGGTTGCTAAGGAGGTAGAGTCTACTATGTTTACAGTTAATAGATGTCTCTTGTTTTCTATTTAAGAGTTTGTTTTTGTCCTTAAAGCGGATAATTTCCAGTTTTTCATTTAAGCATAATCTACATGGAGAGTTTATTGATTTGCAGGTGAATCTTCAATAAACATAAGAACTTTTATAATAAAGCACTAAAGGAGAGTGGATACAAAAATACCAAAATAGAGTATATTCCAACTACACAAAATAACCCTAATAGGAACAAAAATAGAAATAGGAAAATTATCTGGTATACACCTCCATTTAACAATTCAACTAAAACCAAAATAGGGAATAAATTCCTGAACTTAATAAACACTCATTTCCCCAATAACAGCATACTCCATAAAATTTTTAATAAGAATACACTAAAACTCAGCTATTGTTGTGGTGACAACTTAGAAAAAATCATAAAAAAGCACAACATGAAAATACTAAACACCCCAGTAACCTCAAATTCTAAAAGAACATGCAACTGTAATAACAAATCAAACTGCCCCCTAAATCAAAAGTGCCTATCAACCCAAGTGGTCTATGAGGCATCTATCTCCTCAACTGAAAACCCATCCCAGACTAACTATTATATTGGTCTGGCAGGCAACAACTTCAGGGAAAGATTCTACAACCATAAACTCTCCTTCAACAACCTAGACCATCCTGGCCAAACTGGACTTTCACTACACTACCACAAAATAAAAACCAAAAAAGAAACTCCCATAATAAAGTGGAAAATCTTGAAAAAATCCAGCACCTGCAAATCAATAAACTCTCCATGTAGATTATGCTTAAATGAAAAACTGGAAATTATCCGCTTTAAGGACAAAAACAAACTCTTAAATAGAAAACAAGAGACATCTATTAACTGTAAACATAGTAGACTCTACCTCCTTAGCAACCCACATACCCCACCTTAACCCCACACCAACCCTACTTAACTTTAAAATAAAATTAACAGTTTTTTTTGTTTTTTACAAAAATGAATGATAACATTAAACCCCCACTATACACTACCCCAAAACACACTATAACCCCCTACCCACCCACCCAAATTTACAACCCAATCCCACCCCAACAAGTCATGATGAATCTATAAATATATAACCACCCCTCTAAACTACCAATAATATCAAATCTCTACGTACTACCTATAATGCACAGCCTCAATAGCCTCTCAGCCATACTACCAATTCTAACATAAACCCATAACTGGGACAGCTATTAACACTGATATTACTTAGACTAATCTAATCTCAATTACTTAACCCCTCGATCACTACCTTGGACACTTAATTATTAACTGGTACTTAGTCCTTGTC